>CM031596.1:133007591-133024347 GCA_018398815.1 Conus ventricosus | reverse complement strand
GATCTTATCTTCGAAGAGGTTACGAGGTGAAACGGATGTTTGTGCTGCTACCGACTGAATAGAAACATCTTCGCACCGGATTTTTTCGTTAAAGTTTTTTTTACAATTTCCCAAAGAGAAAAACCAAAGAAAAAAAACAAGAGGGGGGGGGAAAAAAAAACTGCACGTTGCTTTGTGGGGATGATAGACAGGAGGGGCCATTTTTCATTTCGAGTTCCCTGCCTGGTTCGGTGACTGCACGTTTTTTTGCAGTCGTTTTAAAATTTTGGGGGAAAGCATTTGGTTTCCTTGCAATAGGGAAAATTGTGTTTTCATTGTCCGACATTCATTGTCCTTTTTTTCTTTCCCCCTTACCTTCAAACATTTATTGCTGTCCCTATCCCATGCAACGCGCGGCCCCAAAGGCCGCACACAAAACACCCCACACACACAAAACCCCACACACACTCACACACAAAACCCACAACACAACACCCAACCACACAAAAAACCACCCCACCACACACATGCTTGTGCTCAACATTCCCATAACGCGCGGCCGGTTGCGGCACGCAACCCACACACAAAACACACCCCCAAACACCACACACACACCCACACACCCCAACACACACACAAACACCCCCACACCACACACACACACACAAACGCGTGCGCCAAAAAAACCCACAGTTATACATGTACATAGCTTTGGCCGGGATATATGTGGGGCCCCACACACACCCAAAACACACAAAACACACACACACACACCCCCCACACACCCCCAAAAAAACACAAAAAAGATAGAGAGACAGAGGAAAGGGATGGGGGGGGGGGGGCAGGAGGAGAGAGGTTATAGTTCGTTTCCTCAGTGTGAGCTCTGAGCGCCGATACCAATTGTCAGATAAAGCCTTGGGACAGGGGCCCAGGCATGGGATGGAGGCAACCTTTTGACATAGGATTTACATTTTAAATGGGTTTGGGGGGTGAAAAAAGCGGGTCGGATGTGAGGGGCAGTACCCTTTACTTTGGTTCTATAAGGACCACTGTTTTTGCATTTTTATGACCCAGAAAAAAAAAAAAAGTCCCCCACTTAAAGGTTTCTAGCAAATTTGAGTGGTCCTTGGCTTTAAAGGGAAAAAATGAGGTGGGTGAAAATGATACACGTGTCTCTTTTCGTCTCTTTACCTTCAGCCTGATCTTTGGGGTTGCGGTTTTGGTTTCTGTCTGTCTGTCTTTTCTCTGTCTCTATTTTTGTCTTTTGTCTCTTCTCTGTCTTTGTCTCTGTCTTGTCTTTTTTTTCTCTCTCCTCTCTCTCTCTTCTCTTCTTCTCCATCTCTTCTCTCTCTCTCAAGTCGTCAGATAGGGGCAGATGGTCGGGAATGACACAGCTAAATTTTTATTTAATGGGCATGCCTTTTCACCCTTCCCACCAAGGTGGGAAAAAAGAAATACAATACCTTTTTGCTGAATGCAGTAGCGGGGTCTACCTTCTCATTATAAAAAACAAAACAAAGGGATGCTCATAGACGTGATGTCCCCATTATGCCTTCAAAAAAATGAAATTTTGCACCCAAAGGAAGTCGACTTTTTGACCTCTTTTTATGCGCCCATGCACCCTTCCTCCAACGGGGGGTAGATCTTATGCACTGTGACTAAATGGGTAAAAAAACCGTGTTGTTGGTACATTTCTGAGGGGTTCTTTGGGAAAAATTTTTCAATGAGAACATTTTTTGTTTTTCTATTTTTAATTTTGGTTTCCCTTAATCACGTTTCCCCAAAAATGAAAAGTTTCGTTTCCCCACATCGACGATTACCCCGATGATTTTAAAAAAAATTTTATATATAATATATTTTAATTATATATATTTATATATATATTTATATTATATATATATATATATCATCAGTTTTAGAGAAAATAAAAAAGCATTAAAAAACGCTGCGCTGAATTCAAGAAGCGTTTACAAAAAAAGTGGTACAATTTCAAATACAATTGACCAGTTTAAGGGGCATGAGAACCACAGGAAAAAGGGGAAAAAAAAGATCATAGGTTTAAAACCCCCCCCATTTGACGGAAGAGTGAAAACAAATTTTAGGGAAAAAATTTCTTTGAATCCAAAACACTCATTCCCAAAGAGCCAAATTATCCAAGATATTAAAACAAAAACGCTTAAAATTTATCAACTATGTATCCCCAAACCTTAAAAACAAATTGATTAACCAAAAATGAAAAGCAGTACAGAAAAAAACGGGGGTGATAAAAGGAAAAACCTGAAAACTGTTTAAAGAAAAAAAACAGTGCCCCCTGAGAAACAAAGGGCCTTACAACGGCTTTGTGTCCCCAAGCCACTGTAACATCGGGAGAACGCAGAAAAAAAACATATAAGGTTTCACTGAAAACCCTTTTAAAAATAGATATGCAACCACAAACAGTCTTTTAAAAAAAAAGAAAGAAAAAAAAAAAAACCAAAAACAGAATTGAGAAAATACCTGGAATCAAGGGGAAAAAAGTTTTGGAATTTACAATATATCCGGGGAAAATCTTAGAAAGGCAGCACCATTTACAAAACTTTTTCAAAAAGATGTAACCTATGCTAAAAACAAAAAGCCATAATACTATGAAACCCACAACTGGAAAACTTTATAAAAATAGGATAAAAAGGGTTTAACAACTGCAGGCACAAGGGGAATTTCCCTATCGTGAACAAAAACCCAAAAAACCACCCAAAAAAAACACGACAGCACTTTGATGACGGGAAAACAAAAAGCATTTATAAAACCCCGGCCCCAGCCCCAAAACCCCCACCCCTGATGTTTTGCATTGCATGAAACAGCGCGGTAGTGGGTTTTAAAACCCATACTTTTTAAAAAATGTTGTCCCAGTTCGGTTGGCATTTTTTTTAAATCTCTCCCTGGTATCACTATATTATATTTTATCTTGCGTTGTTTCCAACGGTATAAAACCCATCTAAAACCACAACAAAAGGAAAATAAAATTTCCCTTAGATCAGTTAAAAAATGGATTGTATAAGTGCTGCATCCTGAGTTCCTAAGAAGGGGGGGAGGAGAGAGGGGGGAAGGAAAAGAGGAGGAGAGAGAGAGAGAGAGAACAGAAAAAGACAGACAGACGGACAGATTTATGATAAATTTGAATCTTTCATTGGCATTTAAAGTAAGCAACAACCCATCAAGCCAGAGTCGCCCCACTCCTCCCCTCCCCCTCACGAAAAAAAAAAGACTAGGGAACGGGGGTTTTATGGAAAAACGTAACATGACCCAAGTTTTTTTGGAAGGTTTGGTGGCCAACGTCTCCTTTCCCAGTTTGTTCCTGTGTGTTTTGATGTTTGTTTGTGTTTTTACACCCTTTAAACCCACCAAAGGCATTGTGTAGTTTTGGCACATTCAACAGGGTTATTTGATGGGCTCCCTTTTTTTAAACCCCCGCCGGTTCTGCCTGAGGAAGTCTTCACGCGGGGGAGATTGGATTTCGTGGGAAAGGGGAGGGTCAGAGGGAGCATCATTTTCCATTTATTCCCCCATTTTAAAACATTTTTCCTCGAAGCAAACAAGGCCCCAGGGAAAAAAAATTTATTTTAAATGTAAAAACCCGGGTTTTTACTTCATGAAAAAATTTAGGGGGGGTGGTGGTAGAAAGGGAAGGGGGAAAAGTTGGGTGGGGTTTTATCCCCTGTTTTTTTTTTCAAAATATGAAGAAAAGGAATGCTAAAGGTTTGGGAATTGTGTTGCAGTTTAAGTGGCAAAATCTTCTCCCAGTGCGTTATATCACCAAAACATGTTGTTTAACTGATAAACCCTAGCGAAAGTCGTAACAAGTGCCCCCTTGGGTATTTGAGGCAAAAGTGGTCAGGGGTCTGGTCAAGATGGAGCGCCAAAGTAATTGCACTAATTGCTTTTGGGTTCATGCAGTCTGAGGGGGGAGAAAGCGAAGGGGAACGGGAGTAAATGGATGAGGTGGGGGGTGGCGGGGTTATGTCTTTGCCCAGCGGGCCTGGGGGAGTAAAGGGTTCCTAGAGGAAGCTGCTGAATTTTTTTCATGAACCCTTCGATGTCCCCCGCTGGGGTTTTTTGGGTTACCCGTTATCTCTGAAGTGGGGAATTTTGGCCCCAAAGAAAAACATGGTTGATGCTCTACATGTCGTGGGGAAAAGGGGGGAGGGTTTAGGCAAGGGGGAAGGAGGGCAGGGGGTGGGGTTCCCAAAAGTGTTGCAGAGAAAATGTTTGGCCCCCCGTGTGTCTGTCTCTTTCTCTGCCTCTAGGGTTGTTGTTGTTTTTTTTTTCCCAAAAGCGTGTTGTTCCCTGTCTTTTTTCCCCATTTCGCTTTACGTGCCCCCAAAAGTCTATTTTTCTGTTAATGTTTGTCTAGGTTTCTTCATTTTCCCTTTTTTCTCCAGCAACCCCCCAAAACACCCCCACCCCTCTCTTAAAGTCCCCTTCTTTTCTTTTTTTTTAAAGTCCACTCCTCTCTCTCTTTCTCTTCTCTTCTCTCTCTCTCTCTCTCTCTCTCTATTTGTTGTGTGTATTTTAAATCCTCCTCACCCCCCTCTTCTTTTTGGTTCTTAAAATCGTGTTTTCCCCTTTTTTTTAAAAGCAAAGACAAGGCATGAAAAACCCAAATGACTAAATAGATGTCTGGGGGACAACCCTTTCAAGTGTTCACAAAATAAACCAAAATTTTTACACCCAAAGAAAAAAAACCCAACCCTTTGTATGGGATAAGAGGTTTAACACTGTTACCCACGTTTCCCGTTCCAAGCATATCAAACAACGCTTTTTTGAAACGCCCACCCACGGAAAAATCCCTAAATGGCATCAGTTTTCTATGTATGTTTTTTTCATCACTGGATGAATCCTAAACCTCCTGCCTTTAGAAAAGCTACGTGAAAAAGTGGGGACAAATCAGCCCTGGCATGGCCTTTGTTTGACATTGTCGAGGGGTGTGATAAAGGGATCCCAACGATTCTTGAAATCAGGAGTTCCCATTCGGGGGCCCGTGAAATTCAGCAAGCGGTAAGGTTTAAAATTTTTTGTGGGGGGCCTTATTTCTTTTTTATTTCATACAAAAAAGGTAAAAAAAATTTTAAAAAAAAGAGGGAGAACTTTTTCCCTTTGATTTTCCCCCAAATGAAAAGGGGGATGATAGTAAAGTATAAATGGAAAAAAATTTGGGTTTAGGGTCATGTCACAAAAAAACCTTTTTTAAAAATTCACGAGCTCCCTTTTTAATTCAAAAACAAAAAAACAAAAAACAAATAAAAAAACAAACCATCCACGCTATCACTTCAACATACAAAGTAAAAAAAAGGGGGGGTCACTGGGGGGGAAGGGAAATTTTTAAAGAAAATTCGAAAATTTTCCCATTCTTTCAGACCCTAATTGAAATATGAAGGGCCCCTGTCAGGGGGTGTGGGGGAATCTAACCTTTGCTCCCCTTTTTAATTTTCCCGGGCCCTTTCCCCTTTTTTGGTTGTTGTTTTTTCTATTTTTTTTTTAAACCCTTTAAGTGTTTATTTGTAAAAAAATTCCCGAGCGCATTCACTGAGCGAACCTTCACCCAAATCTAATTTCAGTTTAGTTCTTTTTTTCTCTCTCTTCTCTCTCTCTCTCTCTTCTCTCTCTCTCTCTCTTTTTCTCTCTCTTTCTCTCTTCCTCTCTCCCCTCCTCTCTCCTCCCCTTTTCTTCTCTCTCGAGGAAAATGCGAAAATTGGGAAATTTTCATGCAAAATTTTTACATTGGGGATGGCGCACTCGAAGCTCCCCTCCCCCCCCCCCCCCCCCCCCCCCCCCCCCCCCCCTCCCCCCCCCCCCCCCCCCCCCCCCCCCCCCCCCCCCCCCCCCCCCCAAATACGGAAAAGTCGTCCCCTTTTATAATTTTTTTTGTATTCTGTATTTCTGCCCCTCTTCCCCTTCCTCCCCCCTGCCTGGGCCCAATTAATTTTTCCCAAAATCCACACACAGGAAAACCACCAACACACAAAACACCAAAACTCAACACACACCCACACACAAAAACACACACACACACCGCACGCCGCAGACGCACCAACACACAACACACACACACACCCCAAAAACCCACACCACCCCAACACACAACACACACACACAAAACACGCACGCACACCCCCCACACACACACACACCCCACAAAAACGAACCCAAAAACACACCCACACACACACACCACACAACACACACACCCACACACAACCCCCCAAAACACACAGCACGGTGCACACACCCCAACAAGCCGAAAGTGCGCCCCAACTCACGCACGCCCCGCACGCCGCACCCCCCACAGAACACCCCACACACTACACCCAAAACACAACACCCCCACACAACCAAAACAACACTTAAAATCGTGTGAAATTTCTGCATGCTGTGCCCAAAATAGCCCTTTGGGCCTGGTGGTACCCGTGGGTTTTAACCCGCTGCATTTCTTCTGGCTGAAAGGCTCACAATCCTTCTGACCCAAAAAAATGTTCGCCCCACGGAGGGGGAATATCTTTGTTTTTGACTGAAAGCAGTATACAAATTTTTCTGTTTTGAAAGGGGGCACAAGGTCAAGTTTCCAAAATCAAAACCCCATCGGCCTAACCCCCGGGGGGAGGGCCCCAGGGGGAGGGTAGGGGAATGGGAGTTGAGGGGGGGTTTTTGGGAGGAGGGGTGGGGGGGGGGGGGGGGGGGAGCCGTTTTACAGGAGATAATTTGGTGGCGTTCGGTTTGGGATTTTGAGAAAGAAAGGCGTTATGAACAGATTGGGGTGCGAGAGAATTTGATGGGGCAGAGAACCCAAAAGCAGAGTGGAGTGGAGTGGGGGGGGGGTGGAGTGGAATGGAGTGGGGGGGGAGTTGGGGGGGTGTGGGTTTGGGTGGAAGTATAGTGGAGTTAATTTTGTTTAAGTTTGGGGTTTAGTGGGTATAATTTAGTGAATGGGTATAGTGGAGTGGGTGGAGTGGGGTTTGGGGTGGAATGGAGTATAGGGGGGGGAGCAGAATTTGGGGTGGGGGTGGAGCGGAAATGGAGTGGGTTGGAAAAGGAGTATCGTTGGGGTTGGGTATAGTGGAGGTTTAGCGGATTGGAGTGGGGTGGGGTTGGGTAAGGGGGGGGCTCTGCCGAGCTTTTTTTGTTTTGGGTAGGAGTAACCCCTGGATTAGTGTATTTCCCGGTGAATGTTTCGTTGGGAAGGGAGGGTAGTGTGGGAGGGGCTGTGTCGTATTGCATGGTGTGTCGGGTTGTGTTGTGTTGTGTTGTGTTTTGGGGTTTTGGGTTTTGTTTTGTTGTGTTGTGTTGTGTTTTTGCTGTGCTTTTTGTTGGCTGCGTTGTGTTTGGGGTTTTTTTTGTGTTGTGTTGCGTAGTTTTTTGCATTTGGGTTTCCCAGTTTTTGTGTTGTGGGTTTGGGGTTTTGTTTTTGTTGTGTTGTGTTTTTGTTGTGTTGTGTTGTGTTTTGTTGTGTTGTGTATTTAAACCCGTGTGGGGGTCCCTTTGGGAAATTCAAAGGGCTGGGGTCTGCAGTTCTGCTGATACCCAAAAATCCTATGGCCCCTTTTATTTTAACGACATCGAAACCCGCACAGTGGGGGCAATGGAAACCAAAATTAAAAAGGGGTTTACAAAGGGAATGGCTTGGGGTCCCCCCCTGTCTGATGGGCATCGCGCGTACTGGCGCCAAACAAAAACTCAAACTACCCCTGAACCATCCTGGAGGAATACAAAGGGAAAAACCCCGGGTTTAAAGCAGTGGAGGATTTAAAAGGAAAACAAGGTGGTTGAAGCAATCAAGCCAGTTAAAACAGGCAGGAAAAAGGAAAGTTTAAGGGCATGGTTCTGCAAAAGGAAAATTCAAGGAAAAAGAGGGAAAAAAACAGGACCCACACAGGGCCCAACAGGGCAAAGGGTGGGGGTGACCCCCCCAAAACTGAAAGGTGGTTTAAAGGCCAAAAGGGAAAAACCCCAAAAAAAAAATGGGTAAATTTAGGGGGTTGAGAAAAGAAGACGACCAAAAAGATCCAAAAAAGCAGTCCAGCGAGCCAGCAAGGGCAATGGACAAGTGGGAAAAATGCCCCTCCCAAAAAAGTTAACTTTGGAATGACATTTTGGTTTCATGGGGGCCCCCTCAGGTTTCTTCTTTCAGATTGCCCCTATGGGCCCTTTGGCCCCAAATGCCCAAACCCGGTGAAGTTGGGGGGGGAAAAGACGATCCGGCCCTGCCCCCCCTGGGCCTGAAAAAAAAACAGTGGAGCATGTTCTAAGTCATGTTAAAATTTTGCCCGGGGTCAAGGAAGGTACACATGGAGGGACAACCAAGTGCCCCAAAGAAATTGTCAAGTAGTCTGGGCTAGTACCAACACCACAAAAAGGGGAATCAGGATTTCCCAAAAGCACCCGCAAAATTCTTCACGGCAGGAGGCAGCAAATATGCCCAAGGAAAAAAAAGTTTCCACTCGAAACCCGCAGGCAGGTTGCTGGATGGGGGAGAAGACTGGGGGGTGCCTGCAGACTCCCGAATGGGAAAAGTCACCCCCAGATCATCAGCAAAAAGTGGCATGGGGGACCCAAAACATAGTTTGTCCCCTTAAGTCAACCAAGCAGCTGTCATATCGCTCCGGTTTCCCTTTTGAGAACGAATGGAGGCAGTCAATCTACAAGACTGAAAAGTTGCTGGCCCGGCAAACGCCTGAGGGGAGAAGGCTATCAGGTCAAAATCCACACTGCCGGAAAAATTTTTAGCTAGGGGATTTGTAGGAAACGTCTGCATAAGCCCCCATGAAACAGCTCTAGTTGCAGGGAAGGAAAAAACCCAGAGCCCCGAAGCAAGGGGAGAAAGGGGGAGAGGTGTTCAAACTGGATCTGGGTTTTAAGGAAAGGGAAAAAAAGTGAATTTTTTAAGGCTTAATTTTCCCCACCAAATTTCAGGTTTTCCCGTGGTCAGTGGGTTTAAAACGCGAGTCATTAAGTAGAAAAAGGGGATGTCCAGAGGGTCAGGGTTTCCCCCAATCCCCCAGGCCCTGCCGGGCCAAGATGGGGGGGGGGGGGGGGGGGGGGGGGGAAAAAGGGGGGAAAAAGGGGGAGCGGGGGACATCCCGGGGTCATGAAACCCGGGTTTTGGCCCAAACCCCCCTTGGTGTCAGGAGTAAGGGGCCCAAAAAATTGCTTGAAGGGGGCTTCTCTGGGGGACTCTTGCTGCCACGCTCTTTCCCCGAGTTTTTTTCTAAAAATTTTGCTTCGTTGTGTTGTGTTTTCGTCGTGCTGCAATCTGGTGCCCCGGTTGATTGTGTTGTGTTGTGTTGTGTTGGGGTTTTGTTGTTTTTGGGGTTTTTGTTTTTGTTGTGTTGGGTTTTTGTTGTGTTGTGTTGTGTTGTGTTGTGTTGTGTAGTCTTTTCTATTTTTGCCCTTTCATTGTCTTGGGGTTGTGTTGTGTTGGGGAAAGGGTTTGGGGTTTTGTTTCTGTGTTTTTACTAAAGGTCGCATTGGGTTTGTTTCCCTTTTTTGTTAGATTTCTTTAGGGCAAATGGCCTTTTCTTTTTATGTCAAAAGCTTTTCTTTTATGTCATTGTGCTTCTTTTTCGTGTTGGGATTGGGTTTTACAACCAAAAAGGTTTCTTTAGTAAAAGATTTGGCTGTTTCTAAAGGGAAAAATTGAGTTTTAAGGGATCAAAAACCCCTCCCTTTTTTTTTCCTCTCTCCCCTCTCTCTCTCTCTCTCCCTCTCTCTTCTCTCTCTCTCTTTATGTGTGTATGTGCGGGGGCGCGCTGCGCGCGGGGCGCGTGTGTGTGTGGGGTGTGTGTGTGTGTGTGTGGGGGTTTTTTGGTGTGTGTGTGGTGTTGTGTGAGTGTTGTGTGTGTGTGTTTTGTGTGTGTTGGGGTTTTTTGGGGGTTGGGGTGTGTTGTGTGTGTGGTTTTGTGTGTTGGTGTGTGTGTGGGTTTTGTGTTTGTTGTGTGTGTGTGTGGGGTGTGTGTGAGTGTGTTTTGTGTGTGTTGTGTTGTGTGGTGTGTGTGTGTGTGTGTGTGTGTGTGTGTTTTTGTGTGTTGGGGTTTTGTGTGTGTGTGTGTGTTGTGTGTGTGTGTGTTGTGTGTGTTGTTTCTGTTTTTTTTTTGTGGGCTGTGCTTTTGTAGGTATGTTTTTGGAGTTATTTTCACTGTCTTTTTATATGGTTTTTTTTTGTACTTTCTTTGGGGTTTCGTTTGTTATTTCTTTTGTGTGCTTGCTATTTTTAAATTGCTTTTTCGTGCGTGTTGTTTTTTCTTAATGTTCTTTTTTTGTGTGTTTTTTATTTTTGTTTTTGTAATTTAGTATCTAAATTTTGGGTTCCCCGTTAGATGCCGATGAAAAATTTAAACGCCTTATATAATCCCTTTGACCTTTTATCAAAATAACCTGACATAGCTCACGGATTCATCCAAGAATACAAAAGCAGCACAGTGCAAGAAGTATACCGACTATTAGTAATCAGCGATCATAGACTTTAGCATCTCTCCTCACAGTCCTTGCAAAAAATGGAGTTTCAGACACACACACCCCCGCCCTCCACTTAACAATCTTCCATCCTACCCCACTGCTTTTCCATCATCCCCACTTCATGCAGCCATTAAAAGGGTGTTATCAGATACCAGCTAGCCTGATGCAGGCAGAAAACTGTGAACTGAACTGATCGATGCAGCAGATTTATTAACGGGAGGCAGCATCGACCAACCTTCACTGCAGCCTTCATCTGTGTCTTTGTCATGGGACAGGGAAGAAGGTAGGAGGTCTGTAAAAGAACGGCAAGTTTCTTGAACCTGTTACCCCACCATTCTTCTCTTCAGCTGTCCTTGCGAGCGGAGGTTTCTAGGTAACGTGGCTGAGAGTGTGAGCTGTGGTGCAGAATCTAGGGAAAGGGGAGATTGGAAAAATGAAAGGCGCTTGCTCTGACAATCGATTTTTATGTTTGGTGGTTGATTGTTGGCAACACCACACACACACACAAAACAAAACAACACAACCACACACAAACACACACAACAAACACACACCCACACACACAACCCACACACACACACACACACACACACACACAACACACACACACACCACATACACTCACAAGACGTATGCAGCATCCAACACACACAGACACACAGCACACACTGGACACACACACACACACACAACACACCCCAACAACACACACACACTCACACTCACACACACACACACACACACACACACACACACAACACACACACTCACACACACTCACCACACTCACACGCTCACAGAAGACAGACAGAGGACACGGAGAGAGAGACAGAGAGTGACAGTAACAGGCCAGTATCCCAGTGTGAGCAAAGCCAACTCTGTCTGAAATGATGACCAGTCTTCAGCAGACAGGCGTTGGTGGTGGTGCAACTAGGGAGGGGCTCAATGCAGTAAACCAAAAGCCACCCAATTCATCATCTATTGAGTTCAGAGTGGAACATTAGTGTGGGAGTTTGTGCCATTTTAACTATTTCTAGACGGTACTTCAGGGACAAACTACTGCATTGTTTATGAAGCATCAAATGTGACAAACACTTAAGCTTGTATGGCAACCCTAAGCGGTCGTGGCACTGAAGGAAAATGAGGGTGGCGTCGAGGGATGGCACATGTATCTTTTCTTCTCTGTGTTTTGTCTTGGTCCGTCCATCTCACATTCGGACTCTCTCTCTTCTCTTCTCCTCTCTCTCTCTCTATACTCTCTCTCTCTTCTTCTCTCTCTCGCTTCTCTGTGTTGTTCTAGGGTTTGAAAACCCTTAGTTTTCAATGTATAGATAATCCAGTGGAAGTACAACAGTTGGCGCGTGTCGTTCACACACTGTGCTGAGAGACTGTCTTTTTTATACATTAGATATAAAATATTATTCGAATCAACAAATTCTGTTTATGCCTTTAATATTCCAACCTGCATTTATGAAACAGATTTACTGTATGAACAAATATTGGACACGCCCTTGTTATATAATTACTATTTACTTGTGAGTAACGTCAATATAATGGCTGTCTTTCATCCCGGAAAAAAAAAACAATTGTACGTTTACTCTCTCTCTCTCTTTTCTCTCTCTCTCTCTCTCTCTTCTCTCTCTCTCTCTATCTCTCTCTTCTCTCTCTCTCTCTCTCTCTCTCCCTCCTGTGATGTTTGTATGTATGTATGTATGTAAGTATGTTGCTATGTTATGATGTATGTATGTGTGTGTGTGTGTGTGTGTGTGTGTGTGTGTGTGATGTGTGGTGTGATGTGTGTGGTAGTGTGGGTTGCGAGTGTGTGTGTGGTAAGATAGATAAGAGAATGTTGCTTATAGCCCAGCCGAACCGCAGAGGCACATCAGTGCTGGCCACCACCGTTAAAATCAACTACCAGTCATTAAAAAAAAAAAACTTTCACACATCTCATTAAATGACATTGTCTAGAAAGCACCAGAAATGGCATTAAAAATCTTTCTTCCGTTAAATCTTAAATTCAGATGACAATGTTAATCTCTCTCAAAAACTCAAGGTATATAAGTCAGGCGGAATCCCTGAACAGGATCTTCATGGACTCCGCTGTAAAATGTTGTGTCTCACAGCGTGCATAGTAACACTCTAAAAGAACATGTTTCATTGTGAGTTTGGTACATGACCATGGAAATGCACCAGGAGCTTCTTCACTCTTTAAAAGGTAGGATGGGTAAAATATGAATTGGCCGGTGTGCAGCCGGTACAGAAACGTTTCCTACTTTACGACACCCGACGCCCCTAGATGGGAGGAAGTCATTAAGGTTTGGTCGGATCTGAAGAGTTTGTTATTCGTCTGTGTGTTCCAATCCTCCTGCCATGAGTTTTATCAACATAATCGTTAATTTTGGGTTTCAACATCTGAGCAGGGTGATATAATGGTGGACAGTTTCTTTTTGTGGCGTTCTTGGTATACGGGCATCAACCATTTCGGTTCCGCCGATGCCAAATGAACAGGAACCAAGCAAGAAGTAAGTTGTAACCGTCCGCTTTCACTTGCTAAAAAGTTCAAAAAAAGAAAGTAAAGTTTGGATGCTGAGGTTGCGGCCAGCTATGGCTTCCAATGATGACAGCGGATCCGACAGAACAGAAAGTCCTCTTCGAAGAATGTGAGATTATCTTCAAAGCCAGAACCAGAGCAGTAAGTTCGCGGAATGACAGAAGCATCTGATTGTATATGTTACGACAGTATTGAGAAGGAGCCCCAGGGCAGTAGGCTGCAAAGGCCACTCCATCTCAGACTCTGGACGTAGTGAAACTTTCTGATAGGAGGGGAATTTGGAACAGAACTCAGCTTTACAAAGCCTAGTACGCCAGAGAGCTGTTGTACTCTTTGCGAATGCTGCAAGATCGAAAACGAAATCTATGGTGTGAAAAGGTCCACGGAGGTTGGTCCGGAAACTTGGAAAAAATCCGACACAACTCCTAGGTCTAGACCTGCATTTCCGAACGTGATGAGGCCGCATACGAAGACCAAACGGCGGAAATACATTTCGGTGTGTTTTCAAACTTACTTTGGAGAACGGAGGTCAAAAGACACATCATAGGCAGGATTTTTTTGCGGCTTCTGTGAACGTCGGATTATAAATAATTCAAAGCAGTTTCAGCCCTTGCGGTTGGCTGTGTAGTTCACCGCCTTGCGTAATCAGGTGTCCAACAGGGGTGGGGCGTGCTCAAGACAGAGACGAAGCCCTTGATGGTGGAAGGGTCCAAGAGTTTGAGGTAAGACGATCTTGCGGATAGCCGTAGAAAGACAACCGTAGTCCTGTTTGAAGGACAAGGCTCTGTAGAGTGCAGGCATCGTTTTTTATCAGCGCCCCAGTCGGTGTGCGCTACGACCGCAGGATATTCAGCTGCTTCTCTGGAAGTGTTTTGGGTGTTTGATGTGGCTGAGAAGTTAAGTGTCTGGTCAAAAATGACTCCAGAAATTTGGCCTTTTAACATGAATGGGAGATTTCCCTATTGAAGTTCAGGATATATTTATATTCGTTTTTTTATCTTTACTTTAAACAATTTATATATATATTTATTTTTATATATATATATATATATAATATATATATAAGATTTATATATATATATATTGTTTAAGTTAAAGAATAAAAACGAAGTCTTAAAATCATCTACAACCGCTGTTTCAAGCTGGGCGCTCGTCTGGATGAATACTTGGGTCATCACGCCGGTGTGTTATAGCGTGTTGGGGCCAGTTATTGTATTTTTTCACGTGAGGGTTAGATTGCAGTGTTTTTTTTGTTTGTTGTTTGTTTTTTTAAATTTCGGTTATTGTTGGGGTGTGTTCACCAACACACACGATTTCAACTTGTGCCTGCAGTTATTGTTTCTATTCTGTTTTAGTGTTTAGGGTTGAAAGTGTGGTTTGCATGGTATTAACAATTTTCAGATAGAAATAATTGCTATTCTTTTTGAAATGTTGTTGTATGGTGATGCTCTTTGTATGATTTTCCATGATATATTATTGTTTGTTTTTGCATTTTGAGTGTCCAATGTATTTTTCTCAGTATCTGTTTGGTTTTTTTAGTTTTCTTTATTGAATGACTGTTTGTGGTTTGCATATCTGTTTTGAAATGGTTTCAGTATGGTTTTTTTTATTCTCTGATGTCACAGTTGGCTTGATATACAATATTGTTGTAGAGGCATTTGTTGTTTATGGGGCACTGTTCTTTTTAAGTGCAGTTGCAAGATTTCCTTTCTTCCACCTTCTTTGTGAATGGTTTTTGTTGTTGTGGATGAATCAATTAGGTTTTTGAGTTGGGCATACATGAATATGATAGTTTCCGGTGGTTTTGTTGAATATTTTGGACAATTTGTGCTCTTCTTTTTTCTTTCCTGTTTTTCTGTTTGCTGTTCATTGGTGTTTATCTGGGTTATATGGTAATTTGTAGTTGTCGCCATATTTTCAGCGCCTCTTGGTATTCAGCTGCTGCCATGTTAATTCTTTCTGAATTGCTGGACAGGTTAGATATCTTTTGTTATACCATTAGGTATGGTTTTAAGATGGAGGGTGGATGGTTACTATTGATGTGTACGTAGACGGTGTGTCATTAGGTTTTTTATTGGTTTGTATGTATGATCCTTCAGGTCTAATGTTAAGTCTAGATTTTTTACTGTTTATTTTTGTTGGCTTCTACTGTGATTTTTAGGTTATGGCTTTGAAAATTTTTACAAGTTCTTTTTTTCTTGTTTCATAGGTTTTTGGTTTATTGTTTAACGTTGGCAAGACGTGAAAAAAAGTTGGCTACAACTACAACTTACAATTTAACCCAGATAACAACATGAAACAGCAACAGGAAAAAATAGGAAAGAAAAAATTATATTTATAACCCTCCATATGATGGATGAACAAAACTAACGTATGAAAAGAATTCTCAGAATCCTTAAAAACATAATTCCAAAAAAACACTGTCACTATATATAAATATTCAAAAATAAAATACCGTCAAGTTCAAATTCTCGTGTATGGCCCAACCATAAACATATTAATTGTTTCTTCACAATAAGAACAAAAACAACAAAACAAAGATGGGTGATGAAAGGCTTATCTTGTATTGCACAAAGAAAGACCAGTGCCTCTGAATAAATAAATGGGTCTCTTACAACAATATTGTGATACAAGCTACGGTTAACAAACAGACAGTGATAGAAAGAAACATAATATGGATCACGGCAAACCTTTCAAAACCAGATATGCAAACCTAAACTGTCTTTCAAAAATGTAAAATATAAAAAACCAAAAAGAATTAAGTAAATATATTTGGAAGCTTAAATATAAGAAAATAGATTACAACATATCATGGAAAATTATTTTTTAAAAAAAGAGCAACACCATACAACAAACATTTCTAAAAAATGCAACTTATGTACTACAGAAAAGTGGCTGATATTATGTAAACCCCACCTAGCATCCCTAAACTCTAAAGTAGAAATGATAAACAATTGTAGGCATAAATGGAAATCTTTGTCAATGCACCATTCTGTAACACGTCCCCCCTGAACGCGCCCCAAAAAAGAAAAAACCGGCAGGCCAGTGCCACACGCACAGAGCTCACACGCCCACACACCACAATATATAACACCGGCGGCGTGCCCAAATTGTATACCCTGAGGAGAGCGTTTTAGCTTGAAACAAGCTTGTAGGTTTTTAATTTTTCCATTTTAAAATATTATTTTAAACTGGTATATATATTATATATATATATATATATATTATATATATATATATATATTATATAAATATATTCTGTATGTTTGTGCGTGTGTGTGTTGTGTGTGTTGTGTGCGCGCGCGCGTGCGTTTGACTCTTTTTCACACATCAGGTGTACAAAACACATCCACTTTCACCATGTTGAGGTGTTTCTATCTTAAGGGTTTATACAAAAAATCAAAATCTAAACCTCATATGCCTCTCTAGTGTAGACACTATAATTAACACCATGGTAGTGTCTATTTTCAATAGATATTAGACTTGCTGATTATTGACACCTCTGAAGCCAAATTATGACTCCACCCTTTCTTGCATCTTTCAGATCCTTTGAATATAATGCTTGCAATGAACAAACGATGGTCCAAAAAGGAGACAACCAGAGGCGATCTGGCAAGTTCCTGAGTGGACCTGGTACAGTCCCACACGTCGTCACTAACCATAGGCAGTAGAAGCTTCCACCAGTCCATAGGAATTTACTGTCCATGAATAATTCAACTTGCAACAATGTAGAATTGTCAC
>CM031596.1:133000091-133002591 GCA_018398815.1 Conus ventricosus | reverse complement strand
TGCAAGGTGTTTAATTGAGTTTGTAATCCAATTGCTGTCTCTGAGACCAAGACCACGTCATCAGCTAGAAGCAGAATGAAATTTCCAAAAGTTCATTCATAAAATGTGCACCGTGCTTCCAGAATGTATAACTTCTTGTGTTAATTCATTTATAAATAACGAGAACAAAAACTGGGCTACAAACATCGCCCTGTTTCACACCAGAAGTACAGTTTATATAATCTGTTATAAACAGCACCAGTTCTCACTCGGCCTTTACACAGTCATACATACTTACTATACATTTATACAGCTTTCCATGAATACCATTTTTAAGCAAGATGGGCACAATATAGTTCTATTAACAGAATCAAACGCCTTCTCGAAATCAATAAATGCGACATACAGTTTACGATTTAAACAAAACTGTTTCTGTACGAATGCCATCAGAGTAAATATATGATCAATAGTAGAGTAGTTTTTCTTAAATCCAGCTTGATATTCTCCAGTAATGTTATTTTCTTCCACCCACTCTTGCAGTCTCATGTTATAACAGCACTGTATAATTTGCTGCACACATTACATAACGAGATTCCTCTGTAATTATCCGGATTGTTTGCATCGCCTTTTTATATAATGGAATCACTATAGATTCTGACCAACATTTAGGATATATCCCTTTATCAAATAAGGAGTTGAAAAAATTAACCAAAAAATCTAAAAACACTTTTGACTGGCAAGCAGTTTTTATCATTTCACCAATAATCCCATCTGGGCCGGCAGCTTTACGAGGTTTTACTTTTCTCAAAGCCATTAAAATTTCTTCTCTGGAAATCGGGACGATTTTGATTGTCATCATAATCGTTGTCATTTAGGTAACTGTCACCGACCATATCATTTTGGGCATCAAATTTTCCTTCCAGTAGATCTCTGAAATGATGGAACCACATTTCTGAACTAATATCATTCACAGGTTGTTTTCGTTTTCTTGAAATTTTGTGAATACGATCCCAAAAATCTTTTTGGCTATTTACAGACTGAAGTAATCCCCTCCAACAGAGCATCATTGAACTGTTTCTCCTTTCTCTTTAAGAGATGTTTATATTCCCTCCTGGCCTTACAGTAGGACTCACGAGAAGGTGTGGTCAAAGAACGCCGGAATTTCGTCAATAAATTTCGAGCTTTTTTTGTTAACTCGGCATTCGGTATCATACCAGTCCTCTCTTGTTCATGTATGCCGAGAGTAAACTGCTTTTTCATGCTCTCTGCCGCCTCTTTCACACAACAATTAAAAACATCTAATGCCTCGTCTACATTAATATCAATCAGACTAATTGCCCCTTGCATACGCTCTTGCATTTCATTAGAAAAAATCGCATTTTTAAACAAATCAACATGATCTTCATTCCAGACAAATTTCTCAATCGTACAGCGCCTGTTGTTTACTTGTGTACAGTTCTTGCATGACATGAGACGGTGAGGTTCAGTTCCACAGGCATATGATCAGACTCAATTTTCTCAGATACACACATCTCACACCAATCAGAAATGATCGAAAACATGTCAAAGGACATCAAAAAATAGTCGTTAACGCTGCTACCATTATCACATATGTATGTGTAGCGACCTTGAAGGTCGCCCTTACACACGCCGTTTAAAATGCACAGTTTCAGAGCAATACACAGATTGAGAAGTAGTTTCCCATAATTATTTAGCCACAGTATCTTCAGAGTTTCGAACATGAATGGTCCACTTTTATGTTGATCATCATACACAGATATGTTTTCTTCAAATCATAAGAAAAGTTTGAAACTCTGCTATTCAGGTCACCGCCAACAATCACATACATTTCAATCTTTAAATAAAAGTAAGCAATCACACAAAAATTCTTCAAGCAAAGAAACTCCATTTTCCTTATCAAAATGAGAGTAATATGGAGAGCCCTCTGGAGGAATATATGCGCACACATACATAACATGTTTCATTGTGCCAAGTAAGGATTTATCAATAATAAAGGCATAAAACAAATCCGATGCAACCTCCACTACTTTAACATAGGGACAGATATCTTTTTTCACCAGGCACACCAGTCCACCGGAACGCCTTCCACGTGCCGTGAACTTTAAAGCAGGTTTACAGTACACATTGTATCCAGCAAACATAGGCGAATGAAAAACATCAACAAATGTTTCAACAAAACATACGAAATCAAAACTAGAAACGTATGAAATAAAATCGTTATTATTCATTTTCGAAAGTAATCCATTTATATTCCAATGAAGGAATGAAATAGATTTCAGTTTATTATGAATGTCAACGTGACACGAATCTTGATTTCCAGTAGGATGGACATTTCCAGAAAACACACCAACGTCTGTATTGTTCATATTTTCAACTGCCTCTGGGATGACCGAGTTTTCACCAGAGTCAAAACACATTCTATTTCCAGCTTCACGTGCTGACGTAGTTGAACACAGGGTTGGCACAGTCGGTGTCGATTCTGTATGGGTTCCTTTTCGTA
>CM031596.1:132979697-132996591 GCA_018398815.1 Conus ventricosus | reverse complement strand
TATGTTGTTTTTGTATGTATGGTTTTGGTATGATGTATGTATTATGTATGTGGTTGGGGGGTGTGTGGTGTGTGTGTTGTGTGTGTGGTGTGTGTGTTGTGTGGTGTGTGTTTTTGGTTTGTTGTGTTGTGTGGGGGGGCGCGCGCGAGTGTGTGTGTGTAAGATAAGATAAGATAATGTTGCTTATAGCCAACCCGACCGCAGGGGGCCACACGGGCTGTCCCCCACGAAAAAATCAACTCCCAGTCAAAAAAAAAAAAAAAACAATTTTTCCACACATCTCATTAAAGACTTGTTAAAAACGCACCAGAAATTGCATAAAAATCTTTTTTCGTAAAATTTAAATCAGATGACAAATGTAATCTCTCTCAAAAACTAAAGGATCAGTCGGGCGGGAACCCTGAACAGGATCTTAGGGACCCCGCTGTAAAATGTTTGTTCTCAATCGTGCAAGCCCCAAACCTCAAAAGAACATTTTTTATTGTAGGGCCATGACATGGAATGCACCAGGGAGTTTTCTTCACTCTTTAAAAGGAGGAAGGGGTAAAATCGAATGGCCGGGGGGCACCGGCACAGAACCGTTTCCTCTTTACGCCCCGAGTAATGGGAGGAAGTCCTTAAGGTTTGGAGGACTGAAAGAGTTTTTTTATTGCTGTGTGTTCCAATCCTTCCAGAGGCCCACAAAATCGTTAATTTTGGGTTTCCCATCTGAGGGGGGGATATAAGGGGTGACTTTTTCCTTTTGGGGCGTTTTTTGGTAAACACAACCTTTTCTTCCCCCCGATGCAACATCCGGGGAACCCAAGAAAGAGAAGTTGTAACCGTCCGCTTTAAACTTGAAAAAAAGTTCAAAAAAAGTAAAAGTTTGGTGCTAAGGTTGCGGCAGCTGGGGTTTCCAAAGCTGAAGCGAATCCGACAAAACCCAAAAGCCCCTTTCGAAGAATGTGAGATTTTTTAAAACCCAAAACCCGACAGTAAGTTCAGCGGAATAGACAGAAGCATTGAATGTATTGTTCCAACAGTACTGAAAAGGGAGCCCAGGGCGGGGCTGCAAGGCCATCCATCCCAACTTAACGTCAGTGAAAACTTTCTGATGGGAGGGGAATTTTGGAAAACAGAGTCAGCATACAAGCCTTGTACGCCGAGAGCGGTAGACTCTTTGCGAAACTGCAGATCGAAACGAATCTCTGGTGTAAAAAAGGTCCACGGGGGTTGATCCGGAAATTTGGGAAAAAAATCCACACAACTCCTAGGCAAACCCCTGCATTCCGCACGTGGGGCCCGCATACAAAGACCAAAGGGCGGAATACATTGGGTTTGTTTTAAAAACTTATTTGGAACGGAGGGTCAAAGAACATTCATGGCGGGATTTTGCGGTTTGAAAAAGTGGATATAATAATTAAAGCAGTTTCCCCTGCGGTTGGACGTGAAGGTTCATCCGCCTCCTAAGCTGTAACAGGGGTGGGGACGCTCAAACAGAGACAAGCCCTTGAGGGTGGATAGGGGTCCAAGATTTTTGAGGAAGACGATCTTGCGGAGCCGTAGCAGCACAACCGTAGTCCGTTTGGAAGGCCCAAGGCTCGTAGAGGTGCAGAAAATTTTCTTATCAGCGCCCCACAGTGTGCGCTCGACCCGCAGGATTTTCATGTTTTCGGCAAGCTTTTTGAGGTGTTTGATGTGGCTGAGAAAGTTAAGTTTTGGTCAAAATGCTCCCAAAATTTGGCCTCTTTAACAGCGGGAATGGGAAAATTTCCCTATTGAAGTTCGGATCAAAAAAAAATGAGGGAAAATTTATGGAAATAATAATGGGGCCTTTTGGAAAAAAGGTAAAAACCGTTTTCATCTCCCCCCGATGGATTTTTTTCTACGCAAAGCTGGAGCCTGCGCGGACAAGGTACAGGTTCCAGTTGCGTAGACAGCAAAATCATCCACAAAAATGAGCTCTGAACCCTGCTAAACTGATTGAAAAAATGTTGTTGATTTTAATACAAAGAGGGCAGGAGACAGTATGCCCCCTTTGGGGAACCCCCAAAACTCCGCTCGTGGACATCAGAGAGAGGGGGCCCAAAACCCGACCTAAAAAAACTGTGTTTGCCAAAATATTTTAAATGAAAAGCGGAGAGCCTCAAAACCCAGTCATGGGATCATAAAGTATCCCCGATTCCAGGGGTACGTAGGCCCTTTCCCCCATAAAAGAAATCGCCACGCATCTGCTGTTCAAAAACTTTCCAAAGTGAGATTCCAGACGAACAAATGGCAACGGTAGCCCGATGTTTGCGGAAACCACACTTTTTCTTTCGCCAAAAGCCATGGGTTTCGATTTTTCCACAGGGGCCTAGCATTGATTTTTTTCCCCCATCATTTGCGACACAGGGGTCAAACTATGGGACGGTAGTTTATGGATTAAAAGCTTTTCCATTTTTGGGGAGGGGAATAATGAGGTTTTCCGCCAAGAGGTGGAAAGAAACCATAGTCCACACATGGTTGTATACCTGTAGCATATGTTCAGCCCTTCTTGGGGAAAGGGGGCAACAGTTGAAATGAATTTCATCCATCCCTGGGAGAAATCGCTGAAAGAAAGAAAGGCAGATTTCAGCTCGTTTAACGTGAAAGGAAGTTGTAGTCTTCCATGTTGGGCAAATTTTGCGGGTGATTTTTTTTTTGGGGCTTTGTTTTTAAAAAGTGGCCGATTTGTTAAAGAGGGGGAATTTTTTTCAAGGGTTGAAGCAAGCAGATTGAAAATGCTTTTTTTGTCCCGTTTTAAAGAGTCAGAAAACTTAGAGGGTTTTCACGTGGGACGTTTTTCCCCTTTGTTTTTCTTAATGATTTTCCCACACTTTTTTCTTGGAATTTTTCGTGCAGCCGGGAGCAGAAACTTCCCCAGCCCGACTTTTTACTGTTTTTAAAAAGTGTGTCTCATTTGGCACGGAGTTTCTGAGGGTCGGCTTTGGGGCCCCAAAGGGTCTTTGGGTACATGACGGACCCCGTTTTGATTTTGGGAAATTTTGTTGGCAGGGAAATAAAACCGGGGTGTTTTTTGGCTTTTAAAGTTTACGGAGCCCCAAATGGAAAAAAGTTTTACACACTTGAAACAGTGTTAGTCAGTGATTCGCGGGGGTCCGGACTCTGAAGAAAATCGCGCCCGGGAATTCCTTAAAAATGGGGCTGAAAATACATCCCGTTTGCTTTTTTATAATTTAGTGTGAGAGACAGAGACTTTTTCATTATTCAGGTTGAAAGGACAGGGAAATGGTCATTTCCGGCGTCGTCATGGACGCCATCATAGTCCAGGACCGGGGGGGTCACAAACCGACAAATCTAAAACCCAAAGTGAACCTGTAAGAGTGGAGGTAAGTTCAGATCCGTCGTTCAGACAACCAAATCCAAATCCGAAAGGGGCATCCTCAATTTCGACCTCTGGGGTGACGTACTGCACTACCCCAAAAAGGGTTGTGCCCTTAAAGTCCCCAAAGCAAAAAAAGGGCGAGGAAAATTCTCCTATCACATGACAAGGTCCCGACGACAAACCGGCTGAAGGGGTAGATAAAAAGAACAAATTGTTACCTTTTGGGGAGTGCTCTCGCACAACGCTTGGGGAGGTAGACAGAGCGACAGGACTATACACAGAGTTTTGTTATGAAAGGCAACACCGCCCCGACCTTCCCCAAAGGGATGGGTTTTCAGGATTTGAAAGAAATTAAAACCAAAAAGGGAAAGGCTTTTGGCTTTGAAATTTTGGTTCCGAAGAGCCACACGGAAGGTTTTATAGTTGGCACAAAAGCTGCAGCCCCCGAAATTGGAAAATTTTGTCCCCGGATATTCCAAAGGAATTTGACTATCCATGGTGCAGAGGGGGAAAAGGAGAGAGATTTGGTCATCTCCCCATCAACAACTGTTTAATGGAGTGAATTATTTTTTTGTTTCACGGGCTATGCTGGGGTTTAGACCCCGCTGGGAGACTTTTCCCAAGGTGAAGAAGTTGGATTTTGGGAGACGGGGGAGGTTTTTTCTTTATCTCCCCACTCCACACTGGGTTTTGAACCCCTTTTCCCGCACGGGCACTGGGGCGGGGTTCGAGGTAGGGGGGCGGTTTTTTAATCTGCCCAGCAGCAGATGTTGTAGATGTGGGCATCTGAGGGGGGCGGATTTTTTGCCTCCACCAGGGGGATTTCCCTTGGGGTTTGGGGGGTGGTGGACTTGCTAACCCCCGAATTGACAGATCGTACTTTCAATGTCTTTTTAAAAAATGAAATTCCTCAGTCTGGCAGCAAACTGACCGAGTGAAACTGTGGGAACTTTTTTTCGGCCCAAGCATAGGGGAAGTGTCGGGTCTGACGCCCCCAACCTGTTTTTAGGGTTCAAAAAAAGAGATCTTCTTTTTTGTTTTTTTCTTTGGATTTCGGATTCTTTTATCCAAAAGGACGTTTCGTGAAAAGAGTGATCGCCCCCGCATTAGCACAAGTGCCAGATCGACACGGCCCTCATGCGTTGCCTTGCAGCAAAAACCCCCAACCTCTTTCCCGAACACGGCCCTGACATGGCCAAAATTCTGGCCACCTGAAGCACCTCCGGGGACGGAACTTAAACTGAACCCGGGCATTCGGGCCGACTTTGATGAGGGGGCAAAACAGGGTTTCAGAATGTCAGAAAGAGGGTGTTTGGGGCCACTCTTTCTGCACCCTTTTTACAGTCACCCGCGCACCTCCGCACCCCCCGGGATCCAGCTCCGTTTTGATTTTTTTGCTCTGAGACACCTGATAAATCCCGGGAGCGAAACACGCCTTTCAATGAATTTAACGTTTTTGGGGGGTTACCTTGATTCCCCGGGCACATTTTTTTTTGCCCCCCGCAGCTGTTCAATTGTTTTTGTGATTTACATTTAATTAAAAAAAGAGCCTTTTTTAACCCCTTGATGGACCGAGGGTCACCTGCTATACCCTTTAAAGCCCTTTTGGATGCAAAAGGATCAGAGCGAAAGGGGTCTTTTCCCGCTCGTCCCCTTTCCCCCACGAGCCAGGAAGCCCCCGAAACCTGTCTTCTGTCGTACCTCATACGAAACGCTGTAAATTGAAATCCCCTGAAAAAAGGGGGGGCTGCCCCCTCTTCTTTTTTTTGGGGGGGGGTTTTTTTAGAAAACCATATTTTTTTATTTTGTTTAATCCCCCCTTACCACCCCCCTTGGAGTCCAACCCAAGGGGGCCAGGGCCAAGAAACCAATGTCTTGACCCCTCCAGGCTTTGGGGAGACATACGACAAAAGAACCACAACCCATCCCCCCTGATCATGCCAACTCCCGGGAACAGAGAGCGAGCACTGCGGGGGTTTTCTTTGGGCAGTAGGGGGGCTGTCTGTCTGACCCCCGCCCCAAAAGGGGGCCGATTAGTACACCGGGCCAAAGTGTACTCCCTGTCAGGAGAGGGCCGAGCCAAAAGGGTTGTTGAGGCGCTGGGGCCCCTTTAATCACCAGGTCTCTTCCCCCCCCGACACAGGGCGCACCGCACGGCAAACGCGGCGATCTTAAGGAACCCCAGAGAGAAAAAGGGGTGTGGAAAAGAAACTTAAGGGGGACGAAGATAGAAAAGGCCAAATAAAGGGAAGGGGGGAAAAAAAAAAGAAAAGGGGAAAGGGGGGTTTCCTTAGCAGGTCCCCACCCTTAGCCTATTGACATGGGGCCCCACCCGGGCAAATCCTTACCACGTTTTTTGCTTAGGGCCCAAAAGCATCTTGGGTTTTCGGACCCCGAAGCAGTTTAAAAAAACCCCGCCATCTCCCCAAAATATTATGCCCCCCCAGCAAAGCCTAAGGGATCATGGACCCCGCAACCCCCCCACGACAAGGGGCAACCCCCGGAGGGGGGGTGTGTGTTGTGGTGTGTGTGTGTGGGGTGTGGTGTTGTGGTGCCATTATATATATATATAAAAAATATATATTATATATAAAATTTTATATATATATATATATATATTATATATAAAATTTTTTTAAAATTTAAAAAATAAAAACGAAATCTAAAATCATCACAACGTGTTTAAAACTGGGGTCTCGGCAGGAGATACTTGGGTCACCCACCGCCTGTGTTTTATAGCGTGTGGGGCCCAGTTATTGTTTTTTTTTCACGTGCAGGTAGATTGCACGTGTTTTTTTGTTGTTGTTTGTTTTTTAAATTTCAGGTTATTGCTTGGGGTGTGTTCACCAACAACGATTTCCACTTGTGCCTGCAGTTGTTTACTATTTCTGTTTTAGTGTTTAGGGTTGCTAAGTGTGGTTTGCATGGTATTAAAAATTTTTTTCAGTTAGACATAAATTGCATCTTTTTGAAATGTTGTTGTATGGTGATGCTCTTTTTATGATTTTCCATGATATATTATAGTTTGTTTTTGCATCTTTGAGTGTCCAAATGTATTTGCTCAGTTCTGTTTGGTTTTTTTATTTTACTTTATTGAATGACTGTTTGTGGTTTGCATATCTGGTTTTGAAATGGTTTTCAGTAATGTTTCTTTTTATTCTCTGATGTCACAGTGGCTTGATATACAATATTGTTGTAGAGGCATTTGTTGTTTAAGGGGCACTGTTCTTTTTTAGTGCAGTTGCAAGATTTCTTTCTTCACCCTTCTTTGCTGAATTGGTTTTTTGTTTTGTTGGATGCATCAATTAGGTTTTTGAGGTTGGGCATACATGAATATGATAGTTTCACGGTGTTTTTGTTGAATATTTTGGACAATTTGTGCTCCTTTTTCTTTTCCTGTTTTTTCCTGTTGCTGTTCATGTTGTTATCTGGGTTATATTGTAATTTGTAGTTGTAGCCACATTTTTTCAGCGCCTCTTGGTATTCAGTGCTGCACTGTTAAATTCTTTTGATTGCATGACAGTTTAGATAATCTTTTGTTTATACCATTAGGTATGGTTTTCAAGATGGAGGGTGGATGGTTACTATTGATGTCTACGTAGACAGGTGTGTCATTAGGTTTTTTATATGGTTTGTATGTATGATCCTTAAGGTCTAATGTTATGTCTAGATAATTTACTGTTTTTTTGTTGGCTTCTACTGTGATTTTTTAGGTTATGGCTTTGAAAAATTTTTACAAAGTTTTTTTTTTCTTGTTTTCAATGTTTTTGGTTTATTGTTTAACGTGGGCAAGACGCTGAAAAAAGTGGCTACAACTACAAATTACAATATAACCCAGATAACAACATGAACAGCAACAGGAAAAAACAGGAAAAGAAAAATTATATGGTATAACCCTCCATATGATGGAAGAACAAAAACTAACGTAGGAAAAGAATTCCTCAGAATCCTTAAAAAACATCATTCCCAAAAGAACATGTACTATCTAAAATATTCAACAAAAATACCGTCAAGCTATCATACTCGTGTATGCCCAACCTTAAAACTATAATTGATTCTTCCAATAAAACCAAAAACAACACAACCAAAGAGGGTGATGAAAGGATATCTTGTAATTGCACAAAGAAAGACCAGTGCCCTCTGAATAATAAATGTCTCTACAACAATATTGTGTACCAAGCTACGGTAACAACAGACAGTGATAAGAAACATACATAGGGATCACGGCAAACCATTTCAAAACCAGATATGCAAACCATAAACAGTCTTTCAAAAATGAAAAATATAAAAACCAAACAGAATTAAGTAAATATATTTGGAAGCTTAAAAATAAGAAAATAGATTACAACATATCATGGAAAATTATTTTAAAAAAAGAGCAACACCATACAACAACATTTCTAAAAAATGCAACTTATGTACTACAGAAAAGTGGCTGATATTATGTAAACCCCACCTAGCATCCCTAAACTCTAAAGTAGAAATGATAAAACAATTGTAGGCATAAATGGAAATCTTTGTCAATGCACCATTCCGTAACACGTCCCCCCTGAACGCGCCCCAAAAAAGAAAAAACCGGCAGGCCACGTGCCACACGCACAGAGCTCACAGGCCCACACACCACAATATATAACACCGGCGGCGTGCCCAAATTGTATAGCCTGAGGAGAGCGTTTTAGCTTGAAACAAGCTTGTGGGTTTTTAATTTTTTCCATTTTAAAATATTATTTTAAACTGGTATATAATTAATATATATATATATATATAATATATATTATATATATATATATATAATATACAACAAACTAATAAATTCCAAGGATAAGTACCGCACCGTTCCAGCAACTTACAGAGCAGCTTGGTGTTGCAATGACTGCAAGAAATATTGAATTATAAACAAAGCTTGCTCTTATGTCTTAGATTGAAGAAATAGGGGGAGATACGCATTCATATCTGCAGTGGTAGATGATTCTGCCTAACTAACAGTATGTGCATGAGTGGGTGAATGGGGAAAAATAAAATAAATGCTTCTCAAAATGAGCCTTCAGCAAGCTTATATTCTCCAAAAGGGAGACATCCTCCAATAGGGAGGGAAACTCACTAACATATAACTCCTGGTCATATACCGATATTTCGAAACTTGGTGGTTTCTCCTCAGTGACCGCGGAAAGTGGTAATTTGACTCCTCTGCCTTTCGTTTAAGAAGAATGCAATCCCAGAAAAGGTTGGTGTGCAATACCGTAGTATGTTTGTTGAGTTTTCAAAAAACCAACCAAAGGTGCCATCTAAGAAGCAAAAGAAAATCATAAAAGAGCAAAACAAACTACATTTTCTTGTAAAAAATAGAAAATTAAAAGTACCTCAAAGACACAAGTCTGAGGGCTAGTTTTTGGGAATGAATATATGTTGTATTTTTGGTGTGTGTGTGTGTGGGGTTGCGCGCGGCGTCGTTTAATTTTTTCACACATCAGGTGAAAAACAAACCCATTTTCAAGTTGGGGGTTTTTCTTACTTAATTTTATACAAAAAAAAAAATCTAAACCTCTATCCTCGCTAGTGTAGACCTATAATTAACCCCATGGTATTTTCTTTTTTAAATAAAATTTTTAATTGTGATTATTGCACCTCTGAACCCAAAATTTATGCCCCACCCCCTTTTTGCATCTTTAGACCCTTTTTAAATATAATGCTTGCAATAAAAAACAACGATGGATCCAAAAAGGAGAAAACCCAGGGGCGATTGGAAGCCCCGAGGTGGACCTGGTTAACCCCCCGTCGTCATAACCAAGCGTAGAAGCTTCCCCATCCAAAGGAATTTATGTCCATTTGAATAATTCAACTTGAACAATTAGAATTGTCACCCCCGATGTTCACAAAATGATAATTATAAACTTTCCCAATAAAGATTGGCTCCAAAAATCCTTTTTTTGAGCTCAACACAAGGGTGTTTATAATGCCACCTGTTCCCCGTCAAATGAAAAAGAGATTCCGATTTCAATAGAAATAGAGGGTTTTGTGTCCCTTTTTCTCCGGGGACATACAGAACCCTTACCAACTCAAATGAAACAATATGCCCAAAACCCTGATGTCAAAAAGACGAACATATTTTAAGACATGAAGCAAGAAAATAAAAATAAAGCCATTGACCACGCATGAACTGTTGACAACAAAAACGATTTTTGATCTTATATTGATCGTCGCACGAAGGTTTTTTACGACCAGAAATCGTGACACGGGTACCTTTAAAATTAGGAAAGCCTTGCGGGGGATTCTTCTTGATTCCCTCTCCCCCCCCCCTCCTTACCCCTAACTTCCCTGTCCCCTACAAAGCACGACGTGTTATATTTCACCACGTCAAAAACTTTTCTTGTAGGGGTTGACTTTTGGATCGTGTGAAGGACATAGTCCATTTTCCCACTCACGAATCGTCCCCCCCTGTCGGGTTGGACAGAATGTCTTCACTTTCCCAAAAGTCGGATCCTATCCAAAAAAATCCCCCGATGCAGGCATCTATCACCGAAATTCCATTTTGTCATTCTAAAAAGAAAAAAAAAAAAAATTTTGCCCCCTTGTATCAAATGGCATGTTTCTGCTTTCTTATATATCAGTCCCAGAATTTGTAGGGGTGGTCATTTTCGTTTTATCTTCTGTACGAAAATCAAACTTTCTTCGACATCGAAAACAAAATTAAATTAAATTTCGTTGCGCTTTGTAAACCCCAACTTTTTAAAAAACGCAGCAAAATTTGAATTTTCGATGCTTTTTTGCTGGAAGGAAGAGGCGTTATATGCAAAAACCTTTTTTTTCAAGCGTTTAACGGGAAACGAATTTGACAAAAATCATTCAATTGCATATTTGATAAAGGGGGAATTATCGTTTTCGTTGCTGACTGGCTGCCCAAGAGATCAGAATCTGTAGTGTTCTTACGAAAAAATGAGAAGACCCCTTTAGCGTAGAAACCGCCCGTGTGCTTCCAATCTTTCCCAAGGCCCCATAAAAGCTCAACTTGGGTGGGAAACCCATCTGGGCAGAAAGACCCCAAAGAAAGGGCTTTGGTGGGGATCAAGCCCCCCCCTTAAAGCGGAATCCGCTATCTACCACAGGCATCTTCTTTGTTCATTTGTTCTGCCCACCCCTTTCCCCTTTGTTCCCTATGAAAACATCATCATCGTTCGACTATTTTTTTTTTGCTGTTTATCTGTTATTTTTTATTTTTTTTTTCCCCTTTCATCTTTCTACCCCTTCTCACCTTTTTTTTTCTCCCACCCCTTTTCTTTTGTTTCCTTTTTATCCTTTTTTTTTTTATATTGTCCCTATTTCTTTTTTTGTCTAATTTTTGCCCTATCCCCCGAAACGCTTTACTTGTCTGTTCTTCTCCATCATTGAAGTTGGGAAAAACAGCCCTTAGAAACAAAGCAACGAATCGACGTTGTCCTCAAAAGGGCAAAAAGGGGGGACGTAATCGATAAAGGGGGGGAAAGGCGAGACCAAAATAAAATTGGGATTAAAAAGTAACCCTTTGGGTCGAGGGGCGTCCCTGTCAAAACAAAATTGGGGTCTACAATGAAGTTTTTTTCCCCTTCTCACCTGCGGGGCAAAAAAAAAATGTTAGGGGAAGGGGGGGATAAGGACGACCTGAAGAGAGAAAAAGAAACAGAAAGCAACAAAAAGAAAAAGACAAAAACAACGGCTGAGAAGGGTAGAAAGGGTTAGGGAAAAACAACCAAACACCCCCAAAACCAACAACACACACAACCAAAAAACACGCACGCCGACGCACGCACACACACCCCAAAAACCCCAAAAACCCCAAAAAACCCAAACCCCCAAACAACACAAAACATACTGCGCGCGAGCACGCACCCCAAAAGAGAGAGAGAGAGAGAGAGGGGAAGAGAGAGAGAGAAGGAGGAAGGGAGAGGAAAGGAGAAGAAGAGAGAGAGAGAGAGAGAGAGAGAGGAGAGAGAGAGAGAGAAGAGAGAGAAAGAACAAAAGTTTATTTAAAAAAAGGTGCAGCCCTTTGAAGGGGGGTGAGTATTAATAGAATTTTTTTGACAACATTTTTCATTTAAAAAAGCCTGTGATTTTTCTGATGTATTACCCTTCTTGTTTTTAAGACAGGGAAGGAGGAAAGGGGGGAGAGAAGGGGGAAAAAAAAGAAAAAAGAGGAAGAGAGAAAAGAAGAGGAGAGAGAAGAGAGGAAAAAAACCCGCAGAAAAAAGAAGAAGGGTTGGGGGGGGGAGTGGAACAAAAACCATAAAAAAAAAAAGGGAAAAGAAAAGAGGAGAGGGGGAAAAGAAAATATTCCCTTCCCAAATTTTTTGGGCCCTTACTTCAACTCAATTCACCAAAACACCCCCTTCTTTCAACCTATAGGTAACCCCTAACCCCTGTCATCGGCTCTTATATTTAGGTCCAGACTAAAACAACAAAAAACAGCCCTTTTGCACCGGGGAAACTGATTTTTTTCCTTTTTCCCCCCCAATTTTTCCCCCTCCTCCCCCTCTCCCCCCCCCTCCTCCCCCTTTTCCTCCTCTTTTTTCCCCCCTCCCCCCCCCTCCCCTCCTCCCCCTCCCCCTCCTCCCCCCTCCCCCCCCCCCCCTTTCCCCCCCTCCCCTCCCCCCCCCTTCCCCCTACCCCTCCCCTTCCCCCCCCTCCCCTTCCCCCCCCCTTCTCCCCTCCCCCTTCCTTCCCCCCCCCCCTTTTTTAACCTAAAATTTTTTCCTAAAAAAATTTTTCGTACCCCTTTTTTTTTTTCTTTCCCTTTTTTCCTTAAATTTTTTTTTTTTTCCGCCCCTCTTTTATTCAAATGTGAAGAAATTGTTCGGGAGGTCTTGAACCTCCAATTTTTTCCCCGCCCCGGGGGGAAATGGGAAACAGAGGAAAAAAAAAAAAGGGGGTTCAAAAGCAACAAGTTTTATCCATCACGGCATCGGGGGGGGGGGGGGGGGGTGGGGGGGGGAGGTGGGGGGCAACGAGTCGAAATCCCCCTTTTCCCTTTTAAGCCCTACAGCACAAAAAAAATGAAAGGGCAGAAGAAAGGAGAGGAGACAGAGAGAGACAGAGAGAGAGAACAGAGAGAGAAGAGAGGGGAGAGAGAGAGAGAGAGGAGAGAGAGAGAGAGAGAGAGGAGAAAATGCGCCATTACGAGCGTTTTTTTTGTGTGGTGTGGTTGGTTGTGTGTGTTTTTGGTGTGTGTGTGTGTGGTTGTGGGTGTGTGTTTGTGTGTTTTTTGCGGCAGGTGCAGGTTGGCTGCGTGGTGTTTTGAAAAAGAGGAGAGAGAGAGAGAGAAGAGAGGAAAGAGAGAGAGAAAAAGAAAATTCGAGTACGGCGGCCCCGCGCCCCCCCGGCGCGGGGTTTTGTTGTTGTTTGGTGTGTGGTGGTGTGTGTGTGTGTTGGGTTGTGTGGGGTTTTGGTTTTAATGATGTTTTTTTGTTTGTGTGGGGTTCCCCGCGCGGGGGCTGCTGGTATTATGCTTATTTATGTCAGAGAGAGAAAGAGAGAAGAGAGAGAGAGGAGAGAGAGAGAGGAGAGGAGAGAGAGAATAAAAGACCCCAAAGAAACCTTTTCAATGAGGGAACAACGAGGGGAGCTTCTGAAATAAGTGATGATTCTTCTACAACCTCTTCTTTCTTTTTCTTCTTCTTTTCTGTTCTTGTTTTCTTCTTCTTCTTCTTCTTCTTCTTCTTCTTCTTCTCTTCTCTTCTTCTTCTCCTTCTTCTTCTTCTTCTTCTTCTTCTTCTTCTTCTTCTTCTCTTCTTCTTCTTCTTCTCCTTCTCCTTCTCCTTCTCTCCTCCTTCTCCTTCTCCTTCTCCTTCTCCTTCTTCTTCTTCTTCTTCTTAGTGGTATATTCATCATCATTATCATTATTATTATTATTATTATTATATATTATTATTTTATTATTATTATTATCATCATTATTATTATTATTATTATTATTATTATTATTATTATTATTATTATTATATATTATTATAATTATTATTATTATTATTATTATTACTATTATTCAAACATTCACCATTACACATTCTTCTTATTGATAGTCCGTCTCTCTCTTTCTCTCTCTCCTCTCTCTCTCTCTCTCTCTCTCTCTCTCTCTCTCCTCCCTCCCTCCTCTCTCTCTCTCTCTCTCTCTCTCTCTCTTCTCCTCTCTCTCTCTCTCTCTCTCTCTTCCTTCGTTATGGAGGAATGACGGTGAAATAGACTGGACCACTTTAAACCCATGATATGGAAGCAACCACTGTGTCTTCAGAGCTAAAACTACGCATGATACATCAGAGATCAAAGAAAAGCACGTTCAATAAATCGATAATGTCTCTGAAAAACCCAAAAAAAGTATTCAGACTCGATCGATTTGAGAGTTGTGTCCTCCTCTGTGGAACAGAGGTAGCAGTGGGGAAGGGGAGCAACACGGAAGAACATCATAGACGCTCGGGAGAGAGAAAAGGAGAGAGGAGGAGAGAAGAGAGAGAGAGAGAGAGAGAGAGGAGAAGAGAGAGAGAAGAGAGAAGAGAGAGAGAGAGGGGAGAGAGAGAACGGACAGACAGACAGACAGACAGACAGATAGAAAAAAACGAGAGGAGGAGAGAAGAGAGAGAGAGAGATAGAGAAGCGATAGAGGGGGGGGAGGGGGATAGACAGAGAGACAGAGAAAGAGAAAGTGGAAGAGAGAAGAAGAGAGACAGACAGACAGACAGACGACTGCCCTCACACTGACAAATCCGGTCGCCTACTCCTCTTCTTTCTCGTCCTCTTTCATTTTTCATCATATTTATCTTTTTCAGACCCTGTTTCCACTGGTCTTTAAGTGTAATGGGTGTAAGAAAATAAAGTAAGAAATTAGAGCACTGGTGAAACGTCACTTTGGACCAGGGCAGAAAACCCTTTTGGTAATGACTGAGTGTACCGGGACATAAATGGAGTCTTTCAAATGACACCAGTTTCATCGATCGATGGAGTCTGATTATTAAAAAACTTTTGAAAGAATATAGATTGATAACTTTAAAAAAAACTTAAGCTCCGTGGCGAATAGTATGAACTGGAGAGAGAGAGAGGAGAGAGAGAGAGAGAAAAGGAGAGAGAGAGAGAGAGAGAGAGAGAGAGAGAGAGGAGGACATTGGCCAAGGGACCCAAAATACACAAAGACACACACACAGACACAGACACACACACACAGAACACAGACACACAGACACAACACACACACACACACACACCACACACCACACACACAAAACACACACACACACAAAAACCACACACAAGTATGCTGCACTCACACACACACACACCCCACACACACACACACCACACACACACACACACCACACGTACACACACACACACACACACCACACACACCCCACACACACACACACACACACCACCCCACAAACACACACACACACACACACATAAAACACACACACACACACACACACCCCAACCCCCCCCACACACACACACACACACGCGCGCGCGCGCGCACGCCGCACGCACGCACACACACAAAACACGCACACACGCACACACACACGCACGCACGCACGCACGCACCCCACACACACAAAACACGCACACACTGCTTCATTTCATTTGTTCATTTATCACAACACTGCACCACACAAATTGCCTAAGGACAAAAATTTAATTTGAAGTAATTTTAATCTCTCTCTCTCCCCTCTCTCTCTCTCTCTCTCTCTCTCTCTCTCTCTCTCTCTCTCTCTCTCTCTCTCTTAGTGCATAAGGCGCACCATACAGACAAACTCGCCCCCAAGCTTGAACACACACACACACACAACACACCACACACACACACACACCCACCACACACACTACACACAACCACACACACACACACACACACACACACACACACTTACACACACTCACACACACCACATGCACACACAGCGCGCACCACACCACACCAACACACCACACACACACACACACCAAAACACACACACACACACACACACACGCACGCACGCACGCACGCACGCACGCACGCACGCACGCACGCACGCACGCACGCACGCACGCACGCACACTCACCACACACACAAACACACTCAACTCACTCACTCACTCACCCCACTCACTCACTCACTCACTCACTCAACTCACTCACCACTCACTCACTCACTCCTCACTCGCACGCACGCAACGCACGCACGCAGTCACCGCACACACACACACATACCCCACACACACACACACACACACACACACACACACACACAACACACACACACAAAACACACACGCGCGCGCTTTGGAATTAAATATCTCATTTAAAAAAAAGCAAACAATAGTACTAAATTCTTTGCAATACTGATGAAATAGATTGTAAAAAATGAGTTAGAGTTCCATACGAAATAACAATTGAGCAAATTAAAGGGTATGTCAACCAAAACGGACAATAGTTTACAACAATCACGATGGGTTCTGCAGAGTAAACTGATAAGCATACTTCCATGATGATAAAATATTTCAACCTTTAGGGATGGAATAATTAAACTCGGAACTCGCACGTTCATCTACTACAACAGATCTATTCTGCATAAATTCTAAGATGATTGCGATAATTATGTTTGTGCTAAACGTATTTTAACTGACACTTTTTTGCACTCAAATTTTTATATCTCATAATCAAAAAATGACATAATATTATATCAAAACTAGCTTCTGTCGAATCCCACGATGGTGAGGAAGGTAATGTTGACTGGGGCAATATTCTTGGTAAAACATTGCTGTTTTCCTGTCCGTCTGTCTGTCTGTCTGTCTGTCTCTCTGTTCTGTCTCTCTGTCTCTGTCTCTGGTCTCTCTCTCTCTCTCTCTCTCTCTCTCTCTCTCTCTCTCTCTCCCCTCTCACACACTCTCTCTCCCTCTCTTTGGGAAAATTGAAAAAAAAAAAAGAAAAAAGGAAAGAAAAAAAAAGAAGAAAATTAATTAAGGATTAAGTCCTTTGTTTCATTTATGTTGTTCTCTTTGTATAAGCAGCACATGATCAGTGTGAGAGTGTCAGTAAAACCACACATTACAACATTAACAAACCCAGACTTTTTGTATTCAAACACCAAAACACTAAATCAGCAAGACTGTGTCCATTTGTAAGAGAACATACAGACTACGCATGGTGTGAAAGGGACTGCTTGGGGGGGGGGGGGGGGGGGGGGGGGGGGGGGGGGGGGGGGGAACATTGCTGTTTTCAAGATATCGGAAACATAACGTGGAAACCGTGTGTATGTATTTATTTAAAGCGGTTTTTTTTAAATGTCCTGATCAGAGTTCACTTGCACCTCCTTTTTTAACCAAAACTATGTGTTGCACGTGCTCTTAGAACACTGGGTGCTAACTTGCTCATTTGATCAAATGGCAAAACCCCTGCTACTCTACACGATTCCCTCATCTAGTGTGGATTGAACGGGCTAAGATTAGCTTAAAAGATTTAATATTCTTAGTCTGTATTTGGTGGTTTTTGAAGTCAGTGTTTGGAGCAGAGAAAAAGACTTGTTGACCGAGGGCAATCTAAATTTT
>CM031596.1:132964697-132967197 GCA_018398815.1 Conus ventricosus | reverse complement strand
ATAGGTTATTATCTGTCAAATCATGCGTTATATTTTCTTATTGTTTTAATAGCAAGCATCCTCTCTCTCGTTTCTTAATGGGATAAGAAGTACAGAGGGTATTGACATTTTGTGTCAGTTTAGATTATTTGTTTATAGAATACCACAAAGTAGGCCTTCCGTGTAAATCTTCTCCATTCGCTGCGTAAACGCCCGTACCCCGATATGGGTCGACTGTACGAACAGACATACTGGAGTGTAACAGCCCACATCTCAATTGAGTCGAGCATAATCAGCAGGGCACTTTACAATATGAACACCCTCTATCTAATGTGGGTTGAAGATTGCGGAATAAAAGCTCACATCTTAATTTGCCCGACCTTTATGAATAGGGCACATTGCTATGTAAACGCCCACGCCCTAATTTGGTCGGCCTCTATGAACAATGTTTATTACAAAGTAAAAGCTCACATCCTGATTTGGTCAACTTCTATGTACATTGTTCATTACGATGCAAAAGCCCATATCCTGCATTGGTCAACCTCTATGTACATTGATCATTACGATGCAAAAGCCCACATCCTGCTTTGGTCACACTCTATGGACATTGTTCATTACGATGTAAAAGCCCACATCCTGCTTTGGTCAACCTCTATGGCATTGTTCATTACGAGGCAAAAGCCCACATCCTGCATTGGTCAACCTCTATGTACATTGTTCATTACGACGTAAAAGCCCCCATCCTGCTTTGGTCAACCGATATGTACATTGTTCATTACGATGTAAAAGCCCCCATCTTCTTTGGTCAACCTCTATGTACATTGTTCATTACGATGTAAAGGCCCACATCCTGCTTTGGTCAACCGATATGTACATTGTTCATTACGATGCAAAAGCCCACATCTTGCTTTGGTCAACCTCTATGTACATTGTTCATTAAGATGCAAAAGCCCACATCCTGCATTGGTCAACCTATATGGACATTGTTCATTACGATGTAAAAGCCCACATCCTGCTTTGGTCAACCGCTATGTACATTGTTCATTAAGATGTAAAAGCCCACATCCTGCATTGGTCAACCTATATGGACATTGTTCATTACGATGCTGCAAAAACCTACATCCTGCTTTGGTCAACCGCTATGTACATTGTTCATTAAGATGTAAAAGCCCACATCCTGATTTGGTCAACCGCTATAATCTGTGACATTGTTTCATTAGTATGCATAAGAGCCCCACATCCTGCTTTGGTCAACCTCTATGGACATTGTTCATTACGATGCAAAAGCCCACATCCTGCTTTGGTCAACCTCTATGGACATTGTTCATTACGACGTAAAAGCCCACATCCTGCATTGGTCAACCTCTATGTACATTGTTAATTACGATGTAAAAGCCCACATTCCTGCATTGGTCAACCTCTATGTACATTGTTCATTACGATGCAAAAGCCCACATCCTGCTTTGGTCAACCGCTATGTACATTGTACGTTACAATGCAAAATCCCACATTCTGCTTTGGTCAACCGCTATGTACATTGTTCATTACGATGTAAAAGCCCACATCTTGCTTTGGTCAACCTCTATGTACATTGTTCTTTACGATGCAAAAGCCCATATCCGGCTTTGGTCAACCTCTATGGACATTGTTCATTACGATGTAAAAGCCCACATCTTGCTTTGGTCAACCTCTATGTACATTGTTCTTTACGATGCAAAAGCCCATATCCGGCTTTGGTCAACCGCTGTGAACAGAGCTCATTACGGTGTAAAAGCCCACACTCTGATTTGGTCGGCCGTTATGAAGAAAATGGTCATTACGGCATCAAAACCCACATCCTGCTCTGGTCGATCTTTATAAACAGAGGTCATTACGGTGTAAAAAAACCCACATTGTAATGTGGTCGACCTTTATCAACAGGATATATTACAATGTAAACACCCTTCTTCATAATCAGGTTCGAAAGTTATGACCAAGGCACATTACGTCGTTAACGCCAACACCCTGTTATCAGTCGTTTTCTTCCTCAACCTAGGGCAGTTTTTGGAGGGGACGAGGGGAGGGCAGGACTATGTCTCTTGTTTCAGATGCTTCAGGTATGGTCAATCACTGGGTTGTTTTCTTTCTTTTTGTTGTTACGCCAGTCTTCATGGAACCTGAGGTCTGTTGAAACTTTCTGCATTGTTTTGTTTTTGGAGAGGCGGAGGGCTAGTTCGGTAAGGAACTACAATAGGTCTTGGAGAGTATATTTGTTTTCCGAGAAATGGAGACTGACTTGTATTCGTCGTCTTTTCACCGCACAAAATGTTCAAATATCTTAAATTCTTCGTTTATGTTGCGCTCTGTAGTGGCTGAAATGGATAAAGCAAGTTCGTTGACAACATCGCAGATACTCGTCTTTCCTCTGGAAAGAGCATAGTGTGTTGCTCCCATTCCATTATTTTTTTTTACTACTGTTCGCTTGTTTGTTTGTTTGTTTTTGTTAGTCCTGTGTTTCTGAGGGATAAATGTACACATTATT
>CM031596.1:132930378-132937878 GCA_018398815.1 Conus ventricosus | reverse complement strand
TTCTCTTTGAAAGTCTGTGGTTAGGAGAGGGGAGGGGAGTTCCGAAAGGGATGGAGGATGAGGATGAGGATGGAGGGTGAATAGGTGGGTGGGGTGGGGTGGGGGTAGCGCTGACAGCAGCCAGTTGTGTGTGTTTCTGTGTTCCTGTTGTCTAATACTATTCCTGCTTTGCTCTATGTAATATTCTTTTCTGTTAATATTATGTGCTATTTTCTGTCACTGCAACTAACCAACGACATAGATTCACATCATCGAATGAAATCATACAAAGAGTAAAACATTTGATCACTGATTCAAGTCACGAGCAATTCTGTTAGAGCTGAAACAAAAAGATTAAATAAAAAAAGAGCCGTGAAACCACACCAAGATTAAAACTAAACAAAAGATAAGCAGCGTTTTGTCCATGAAGAGATAATCAATACTGAGTGCCTTCGTTGAGGAAAAACAAAAAGTAAACACAAGAATAAGCATCTAGACTGAATAGAAGACAAATGGACTGTCACATTGCTGTGGGTCTTGTCGTGCATTGTGGACGGAGCTGCCATGAGCTCGAGTTCGGTCAAAGCATTAATGTGTTGAAACATTCAGCTCTGACCTTCTCCTGCCCAGTGGTGCTGCATGTGTGTTCCATGAGCTGAACTGTTGAAGCTTGGAGTCGTACAGTAGAATGCGTATTGAGAACGTGTTAAAAAAAGTCCTGATATGTGGGATTGGTCGTTATAAAAGGAAAATATTGAATACACCTCAGTAGAATGCGTATTTGAGAACGTGTTGTTAAAAAGTCCTGATATGTGGGATTGGTCGTTATAAAAGGAAAATATTGAATACAACTCTAAAATGGAGTGTTGTTTCAGACCCGAGTTGAGGTCATTATATTTGTTATTCTTACAGAATCAAGACACGCTGATTTTAATACTAATGGTTTGGACAATTGGTGTGGTGGTCCAGTACTTTTTAATGTAAAAAATCAGTGTCTGTGACCCTTCCTACTATTCCTTCGTGGATGTTTTAAACTAGATTCTTCTCCCACATGCATGTCCATAGGAAGGTGACATCAAAGTCATCGGTGTCAGCAAAATTCTTGCAACTGTCATCAGATGGACTTGCTGGTGTACTTCGTAAACATCATAGCAACGAACAAGATGCAAAGCATGTAAACGTACTTCCAGTTTAGATCTATCTTGAATACGCATTTAGAAAAAAAAAAACACGTCACAATCAAACTTGCGTCATAATAAATGTTTGTCACTGAGATATGAAATCGGCGAAATACTTTCAGAGATATTCCATAAAGAAGAAAACCCTTTTGGGCCGTTATAGCCATTGGTAACGGCTATCCTAGTAAACTAAAACATCGGGCATTATCCATGATCCAATGAACATACCTACAAATTGTCAGAAAGATCGGCCCAGAATTTTTGTCTGGAGCGAGAGGAACACATTTTGACCACGACAGACAGACAGACTGACAGACAGCATTGCTTCGTTCCCATTGTAAAGTAATTCTCTATTCTATAAGACTGAGAATACAAAAAGAGATGGAAGAGCGGTCGACGGGAGGAAGGATGGGGGTGGGGGATAAATAAGGGACGGGAAATTGACGTATATCACTGACGCTGACAACACGACCATTTAATATTTGAATTGTTTGTAGGGAGGGGATGGAGGGGGGGGGGGCAAGAGGCTCATTGGGTGGTGCCTGTGTATGTTTTGATCAGAAGAGCTACCATTCTACACCACCGAGGTGAGTGAGAAACAGTACGATGATCCCTCACAAGACACAGGATTTTACTTCGTTCAAAATTGTTGTGCGCTAGTGGATCTTACCAAAATAACATGAAAGAAAATATCAACGTTCGTTGATGATTTTCTAAAGCTGACATGATCAACAGTCTACAGACATATGCTGAGTATACAGGGTGTGGTCGTCGTTGAACAGCGTGAATCACATCACTGAGTGGGCGCAAAAGGCGTTAGAATAAAAACTAAAAAACTATAGATAGAAAGATCAATAGAAAATGTCAGTTATTCGTGTATGTTTTTCTAATCTTTATGCGTGCACTTTAATTTCATCACATATTCCATTTATAGAATTCTTCATTTGTACATCTGATGATTCCCCCACACAAAAGATCAAGCGACAACAACAGAGTGAAAAAATAACAACCTCTTCCAACGATAAGAAATAAGTATATAAATAGTTAATGGCATGACAGGATGGATATAACTGTAAGAAAAACAACAGATCTACACTCCATAAAACAAGAAGAAAAGATAAATCAGAGTCTATTATGAAATGGTGGAATAGTACAGGTCTATGATGAATTGTGGATATAGTACAGGTTTATGATGAAATGGTGGATATAGTACAGGTCCATGATGAAATGGGGGATATAGTACTGGTCTATGATCAAATGGTGGATATAATACAGGTCTATGATCAAATGGTGGATATAGTAACAGGTCTATGATGAAATGGTGATATAGTACAGGTCTATGATGAAATGGTGGATATAGTACAGGTCTATGATCAAATGGTGGACATAGTACAGGTCTATGATGAAATAGTGGATATAGTACAAGTCTATGATGAAAATGGTGGATATAGTACAGGTCTATGATGAAATGGTGGGTATAGTACAGGTCTATGATGAAATGTGGATATAGTACAGGTCTATGATGAAATGGTGGATATAGTACAGGTCTATGATGAAATGGTGGACATAGTACAGGTCTATGATGAAATGGTGCTTATAGTACAGGTCTATGATGAAATGGTGGAATAAAGTACAGGTCTATGATGAAATGGTGGATACAGTACAGGTCTATGATGAAATGGTGGATACAGTACAGGTCTATGATGAAATGGTGGATACAGTACAGGTCTATGATGAAATTGTGGATATAGTACAGGTCTATGATGAAATGGTGGATATAGTACAGGTCTATGATGAAATGCTGGATATAATACTAGCTTCCAAGACTCCATTTCAGTTCAGGTTGACATATTCTGGTGTTGTGTGTGTGTGTGTGTGATGTGTGTGTGGTGTGTGTGTGTGTGTGTGTGTGTGTGTGTTGTGTGTGGTTGTGTGTGTGTGTGTGTGTGGTGTCTGTGTGTGTGTGTGTGTGTGTGTGTGTGTGGGTGTGCGTGCGTGCTGCGTGTTGCTGTGTGTGTGTGTGTGTGTGTGATGTTGTGTGTGTGTGTGGTGCGTGCGTGTGCGCGCTGCGTGTGTGTGTGTGTGTGTGTGTGTGTGTGTGTGTGTGTGTGTGTGGTGTGTGTGTGCGCGCGGTGTTGTGTGTGTATGTTGTGTGTGTGTTGTGTGTGTGTGTGTGTGGTGTGTGTGTGTTGTGTGTGTTTGCGTGCACGCGTGCGTGTGTGGTGTGTGTGTGTGTGTGTGTGTGTGTGTGTGTGTGTGTGGTGTGGTGCGTGCGTCTGCGTGCGTGCGTGTGGTGTGTGCGTTCGTGCATGCGGCGAGTGTGTGTGCGTAGTGTGTGTGTGTGTGGTGTGTGTGTGTGTGTGTGTTGTGTGTGTGTGCGAGCGTGTTGTGCGTTGCGCGCTGTGGCGCGCGCGCGCGCTCTGTCGTATCCTGGTGTGTGTGTGCGTGTGTGTGTGGTGTGTCTCACCGTGTTCTGTGGAAGTTTGTAATACTGTTGTCAATATTCGCGTTCGTAAAGATCCATATGCACCGCAGGGGAAGTTAATGTGTTAATGATGAACGCGTTACCCCGTGCCTTTCAATCTTGCTAAAACGATTACGGTTTTTTCTTTTATATCCGGATTCTACATGAATCAACACCAGACCATAATGTTCATCCACTGACTGCATTCTCTATGACGATGTTGGTAGGAAAACATTTAGTTGGGTTTTTTTTTTCTTATTTTCTTTTTTCTAAAATATGTGGAACAAGCAAGTCAGTGAACATGGTTAGAATATTCGCATCCACATGGCGATCATGAAACTTATGCTGCGCCCAGATGGCCCATTAGGACAACATAAGCGGAAAAGAATAATGACCTACAATTCGCAGGCTTCGTTGTTAGGGAAAATAGCTGAAAGGAAGTGTCTTTTCGTGGATTCGATGACAGTCATTACGAGGGGATCTAATCATTTGTAGAGACTCTATCTCACCTTTACAACGCACACACACAGGAACATAGACACACAGGACCAAACAGTCAACAGCACACACAAACGCGCGCGTACAAGGGAGGGAGAAGGAGGACAGTAAAGCAGGGTACCGGAGAAGGAGGACAGTAAAGGCAGGAGACCGGAGAAGGAGGACAGTAAAGGCAGGGGACGGAGAAGGAGGACAGTCAAGGCAGGGGACCGGAGAAGGAGGACAGTAAAGGCAGGGGACCAGAGAAGGAGGACAGTAAGGCAGGGGACCGGAGAAGGAGGACAGTAAAGACAGGGGACGGAGAAGGAGGACAGTAAGGCAGGGGACCGGAGAAGGAGGACAGTAAAGGCAGGGGATCGGAGAAGGAGGACAGTAAAGGCAGGGGACCGGAGAAGGAGGACAGTAAAGGCAGGGGACCGGAGAAGGAGGACAGTAAGGCAGGGACAGGAGAAGAGGACAGTAAAGGCAGGACAGGAGAAGGAGGACAGTAAAGGCAGGGACAGGAGAAGGAGGACAGTAAAGGCAGGGGATCGGAGAAGGAGGACAGTAAAGGCAGGGGACGAGAAGGAGGACAGTAAAGGCAGGGGACCGGAGAAGGAGGACAGTAAAGGCAGTGGACAGGAGAAGGAGGACAGTAAAGGCAGGAGACCGGAGAAGGAGGACAGTAAAGGCAGGGGACAGAGAAGGAGGACAGTAAAGGCAGGGGACCGGAAAAGGAGGACAGTCAAAGGCAGGGACAGGAGAAGGAGGACAGTAAAGCAGGGGACGGAGAGGAGGACAGTAAAGGCAGGGGACGGAGAAGGAGGACAGTAAGACAGGGACCGGAGAAGGAGGACAGTAAAGGCAGGGACGGAGAAGGAGGACAGTAAAGGCAGGGACCGGAAAGGAGGACAGTCAAGGCAGGGGACAGGAGAAGGAGGACAGTCAAGGCAGGGGACGGAGAAGGAGGACAGTAAAGGCAGGGGACCGGAGAAGGAGGACAGTAAAGGCAGGGACGGAGAAGGAGGACAGTAAAGGCAGGGGACAGGAGAAGGAGGACAGTCAAGGCAGGGACCGGAGAGAGGAGGACAGTCAAGGCAGGGACCGGAGAAGGAGGACAGTAAGGCAGGGGAGGAGACAGCAGAAGAGAAGGAGGACAGTAAAGGCAAGGAGACAGGCAGAAGGAGGGACAGTAAAGGCAGGGGAAGGAGAAGGAGGACAGTCAAGGCAGGGACCGGAGAAGGAGGACAGTCAAGCAGCGGAGGGTATGACCGGAGAAGGAGGACAGTAAGGCAGGGGACCGGAGAAGGAGGACAGTAAGGCAGGGGACAGGAGAAGGGGACAGTCAGGCAGGGGACAGGAGTAGGAGGACAGTAAGGCAGGAGACCGGAGAAGGAGGACAGTAAAGGCAGGTGGACCGGAGAAGGAGGACAGTAAGGCAGGGGACCGGAGAGGAGGACAGTCAAGGCAGGGACCGGAGAAGGAGGACAGTAAAGGCAGGAGACCGAGAAGGAGGACAGTAAAGGCAGTGGGCCGGAGAAGGAGGACAGTAAAGGCAGGGGACCGGAGAGAAGGAGGACAGTCAAGGCAGGGAGCGGAGAAGGAGGACAGTCAAGGCAGGGGACAGAGGAGGCGAGGAGGACAGTAAAGGCAGGGACCGGAGAAGGAGGACAGTAAAGGCAGGGGACAGGAGAAGGAGGACAGTCAAGGCAGGGGACCGGAAAGGAGGACAGTAAAGGCAGGGGACCGGAGAAGGAGGACAGTAAAGGCAGGGGACCGGAGAAGGAGGACAGTAAGGCAGTGGACCGGAGAAGGAGGACAGTAAGGCAGGGGACCGGAGAAGGAGGACAGTAAAGGCAGGGGACGGAGAAGGAGGACAGTAAAGGCAGGGGACCGGAGAAGAGGCAGTAAAGGCAGGGACCGGAGAAGAGGACAGTAAAGACAGGAGACCGGAGAAGGAGGACATGTACGCACACACACGTGTATACATGTAAATATCTATCTGTATACCTATGTGTCTCTTATATGTCTCTCTATCTCTCTATCTTCTATTGATCTATCGATCGATCGATCCATCCGTCGATCGATCTACCTACCTATCTATTTATCTATCTATCTGGCTGGCTGTTTATCTAACTATCTATCTTTCTTCCTTTCTATCTATCTGTCTGGTTGGCTGGCTGGCTGGCTATAAATTGCGACGCGACGTACAATCTCATCGATAAACTTCCCACTGAAAAATACCACTGCAAGTCGAAGTATTGAGTTGTGGGGGGGGGGGGGGGGGGGGGGGGGGGGGGATCGACGTACAGACAGACAGACAGACAGAGATTGGGCTTGAGATGGAGACAGGGAGTCACTGACACGCTTCGACACCGACACTTTATTATGAACACCGAAAGGCGTTCACACCTTCCTCGAACATTCATCGCAAGCAGTATCGCACGGGTATTTGCAATAATCTTCTTCACTTCAAGGGGAACAAAACACTTAGACTTCGATGCTCCCGCGTCTTGCGACGCATGAGACAGTCAAGGCTCTCCACTGTGCACGGTCCTCAGCCAGTTTGGTAGTGTCACTCCATCCTCTGTCAACGAGTCTGAGGTCCCTCTCAGAACAAAACACACACACACACACAAAAACAGAAAATATGCGGATATCCCCTTACACAAGAGTATCTTGCTGAAAACACAAAGTAAAACAAACAACATGGAAAGTGTACTTGCATAAGCAGAACAACCCTCAGTTAAGTTATGATATGACGTTTCTTACTGAGCTTCTCCGAATAATGTCGGGTTGGTCTAATTTTCACTTTAACTCCCTCATATGCAGTGCATAGTTAAAGTCGTGTGGAGCTATGGGGATAAAGCCTCTAGCAAGCATAAAGTTTGGAATGAAGCGGAGAAGGAGGACAGTAAAGGCAGGGGACAGGAGAAGGAGGACAGTAAAGGCAGGGGACCAGAGAAGGAGGACAGTAAACGCAGGGGACCGGAGAAAGAGGACAGTCAAGGCAGGGAAGGAGAAGGAGGACAGTAAAGGCAGGGGTCGGAGAAGGAGGACAGTAAAGGCAGGGGACAGAGAAGGAGGACAGTAAAGGCAGGGGACAGAGAAGGAGGACAGTAAAGGCAGGGGACAGAGAAGGAGGACAGTAAAGGCGGGGGACCGGAGAAGGAGGACAGTGAAGGCAGGGGACCGGAGAAGGAGGACGTCAAGGAGGCAGGGGGGGAAGAAAGGCGGCGGAGAAGGAGGACAGTCAAGGCAGGGGGACAGGAGAAGGAGGACAGTAAAGGCAGGGACAGGAGAAGGAGGACAGTAAAGGCAGGGACAGGAGAAGGAGGGACAGTAAGGAGGCTAGGGGGACAGGAGAAGGAGGACAGTAAAGCAGGGGACCGGAGAAGGAGG
>CM031596.1:132927302-132929378 GCA_018398815.1 Conus ventricosus | reverse complement strand
CGGATCAATGCGTGCTGATGCTTTTGGGTGGCATGTGATACCCATGTTTCGTTGATCAATGCCGCTTGCTGATTTGCGGGGGTCATGTAATAGTACACACGCCTTCCACATCGCACGCACGACATCTGTGTTGCCTAACAACCAGAGAGGGGGTGACAATAACATGACTGCATAGATGTCCTGTCTTATGGCCGGTGATGACGAGGAGAATGGATAAAATGGTATAACTGGATGGTGATCTGCTGTTTTTACGGTGATGTTGTTAGCGACATTAGCGCAAGGATTTCACTTGATTGTTTCCTGTTTTAAAGCTTTTTTATGTTTTTTAGCTGTTGTTTGTTGTTGTTGTTTTTGTTTTGTTTTTTGTTTTGCTGGGAGGACGGTGGGAAAAGGAGCAGGGGGGATGATCGCGTCTGGTTTCGTTTTGTTCTATTTTCTTTCTGTGTGTGGGTGGGTTTGGTTTGCTTCATTCTTTTCTAGTCATACTCACAACAGAACCGTCGAGGCACGTTCATGTAAACAAATGGAAACATACTTATACATTAAGGTATACATCAGTAACTGAATTACGACACAAACAGTTCTCCTCTCTCTCTCTCTCCTCTCTCTCTCTCTCTATCTCATCTCTCTCTCTCTCTCTCTCTCTTCTCTCTCTCTCTCTCTCTCTCTCCTCCTCTCTCTCTCTCTCTCTCTCTCTTTTCCTCACACACACACACACACACACACACACACACACACACACACACACACACACACACACACACATACATACACACGCACGCACGCACGCACGCACGCACGCACGCACGCACGCACGCACGCAACGCACGCACGCACGCACACACACACATACACACACACACACACATACACACACACACACACACACACACACACACACACACACACACACACACACACACACACACACACACACACACACACATACACACGCACACGCACACATATCTTGTAGTAGATTATGGACTTATAAGTCGGGCTCAGTCCAGTCAGAGACATAAATGTGTGGGAGTTTTCAGCTGCAGCCGCCGCCCACCCAGAGTGAAGTGTGCGTTCCAGGGGCTGAAACGTGACACACGGAACCACACAGTGGAACGCATCACTGAGAACATATTGCTGGTTTCCTGATATGCTGTCCTGATATATTAATAACTGTAGGAGCAAATCTCTAACATACATTTTGAATTTGATGAACTTCATAGAATCATTTCCATTGTTACCCTAAAATTTGTTATTTACTTGCAAAGCGAGACGACTGCAGGCGGAAATCTAAACAAATCTTAAATAAATGTTAGCGAACCGCCCAGAGAAACGTGGACAAACGAGTCACAAGACAAAACACAACGCGTTTCGGGTTAGAGGATTCTTAAACAGCAGGGTTGCCGTGGCAACAGTCCCAGAGGCGTGATGTCAATACTATTGCTAGTATTGATACTACCACTAGCATTGACATCACCATCGCCTTCGCCTCTGGGACTGTTGCCACGGCAACCCTGCTGTTTAAGAATCCTCTAACCCACTCTCCTTTCTCCATACCCATACTTATTGACACCAAGATTGGTAGTAATCTTGTCCTTTTTTTTTCCAATTTTACCATTATTAGTATTCCTATCAGTAATATTATTATCATCATTACGACTTTGACTCACTCACTATTTCCCTTCCAACAGCCTCGTTCTCATTCAACGCCTTCTTCCTTGCGCTGAACCCTAAGCGATCTGAAGCGATCAAAGCTAAGTGAATTTTCGTTATTTTATTTGTTTATGTATCACCCGAGGAAGACCTAAGAGGTCGAAACGCGTTGTGTTTTGTCTTGTGACTCGTTTGTCCACGTTCTCTGGGCGGTTCGCTAACATTTATTTAAGATTTGTTATTTACATTAAAACATATTTTTTTGTATCGTGATTTTTCCTTCCAGTCGTTTGATGTTCTTGTGGCAACAGATTTATTTTGTTTGTGACAATTACAGTATAAATTGATCTGACCCTACATGCCATTCTTTCGTAATTATTTGCTTTCTGATTTGATCTTTCATACAACCCCTTAGGAAATGGT
>CM031596.1:132917302-132922302 GCA_018398815.1 Conus ventricosus | reverse complement strand
TGTGTGTGTTCATTTGTAAAGCGCCCGGTATTTATTGCTTGTCAATGTAAAAATTCATATGTATCCTGATTTTGTGGTTTTGTTCTTTGTTCATAGCAAAGTTGAAATGATACAAGCGTAGTAATTGATGACGAGTCGATAAAATGATGAACAGAATAAACTACACACACACACACACACACACACACACACACACACACACACACACACACACACACACACACACGTACACACACACACACACACACACACACACACACACACACACACACACACACACACACACACACACACGCACGCACGCACGCACGCACGCACGCACGCACGCACGCACACATACACACACACACACACACACATACACACTCATGTGCGTGCAGCACACGCTCTCTGTCTGTCTGTCTGTCTGTCTGTCTGTCTGTCTGTCTCTCTCTCTCTCTCTCTCTCTCTCTCTCTCTCTCTCTCTCTCTCTCTCTCTCTCTCTCTCTGTTGATGGCTAGGCTTCACTGAATGAGTTCATGCCAGTTCCAAATGTCTGACACTCTACTCTGCATATCAGAATCGCGCAGGCGGCAACTCCGGGAGGAGCAGGACCAGTATTGACTCATCGTGTTCCCCGCTTTGGGCCATTTGCCTTTCTCATCCTCAGAATACTAGAGTCGTTTCTGACCTGTATCGACACAGCATGACTTCAAGCTCGTCTGGCTGTCTTTAACGTGTTTTTTTTCTTCTATCTACAACATCCATCTTACCCCCCCCCCCCCCCCCCCCCTCCCTGTCTCCCTGATCCCATCTTTGTCTGTCTGTCTGTCTGTCTGTCTGTCTATCTGTCCGTCTTTCTACCTGTCTGTCTATCTATCTGTCAGTCTGTCTGTCTGTCTGCCTCTCTCTCTCTCTCTCTCTCTCTCTCTCTCTCTCTCTCTCTCTCTCTCTCTCTCTTGGCCATGATAGTCAGTGAAATAGAGAGCGAGTTCGTCATGCGCAGTGGAACAATGTGCTTGGTCAGGATAAAAACATTAATGAGCACATTCCATCAGCCACCATTACAGCTACAGTTGTTTTCCTTTATTTGTTCTTGTTGTTGAAGACAAAGAAGAAGAAGAAGAAGAAGAAGAAGAAGAAGAGGAGGAGGAGGAGGAGGAGGAGGAGGAGGAAAAGAAGTTGTAGTGGTGGTAGTAGTAGTAGTAGTAGTAGTAGTAGTAGTAGTAGTAGTAGTAGTGGTGGTGGTGGTGGTGGTGGTGGTGGTGGTGGTGGTGGAACAAGAACAATAACTAAAAGAACAAGAGCAAGAAGAAGAAAGAGAAGAAGTAGGAAAGCATGAACAAGAGCAAGAAGGACAAGAGCAAGAAGGACAAGAGCAAGAAGGACAAGAGCAAGAAGAACAAGAGCAAGAAGAACAAGAGCAAGAAGGACAAGAGCAAGAAGGACAAGAGCAAGAAGGACAAGAGCAAGAAGGACAAGAGCAAGAAGAAGAAGAAGAAGAAGTCTGATGCCGCTGGTAGTAAGGTGATATCGCACACGACCTCCACAATGCACGGCACGGCATTTGTGTTGCCAAGCAACAAGGTCTGAGGTGGTAATAACAGGACTGCATAGGTGTCCTGTCTTATGGCCGGTGATCGGGAGGACGAGAATGAGGTATTGGGTGCTGATCATTGTGTCTACGGCGTTCATGACGATGTTGGTAGAAATATTACCGCTTGGCTTTTATTCGATTTCTTTTTCTTTGTAATATATGTTTTCTCTTTAAAAGTCTGTGTGTAGGGAGAGGGGGAGGGGAGTTCCGAAAGGGGATGGAGGTATGAGGATGAGGATGGAGGGTGAATAGGTGGGTGGGGTGGGGTGGGGGGTAGCGCTGACGGCAGCCAGTTGTGTGTGTTTCTGTGTTCCTGTTGTCTAATACTATTCCTGCTTTGCTCTATGTAATATTTCCTTTTCTGTTAATATTTATGTGCTATTTTCTGTCACTGCAACTTAACCAACGACATAGATTCACATCATCGAATGAAATCACTTACAAAGAGTAAAACATTTGATCACTGATTCAAGTCACGAGCAATTCTGTTAGAGCTGAAACAAAAAAGTTAAATAAAAAAAAAAAGAGCCGTGAAACCACACCAAAGATTAAAACTAAACAAACGATAAGCAGCGTTTTGTCCATGAAGAGATAATCAATACTGAGTGCCTTCGTTGATGGAAAAACAAAAAGTAAACACAAGAATAAGCATCTAGATTTGAATAGAAAGACAAATGGACTGTCACATTGCTGGGGGGGGGGGGGGGGGGGGGGTGGCCCGCTATTGCGCGGGGGGTTGGCCCGCTATTGCGCGGGCCCGCTATTGCGCGGCTAACCCTAACCCTAACCCTAACACCCTAACCCTAACCCTAACCCAATCCTAACCCTAACCGAACCCTAACCCTAACCCTAACTGTCGCGCAATAGCGGGCCCGCGCAATAGCGGGGCGGGCCCGCTAATGAGCGGCCCGCTATTGCGCAGGGCCCACGCAATCGCGCAATAGGCCTAGCGGGCCCGCGCAATAGCGGGCTGACCCCGTGCATTGTGGACGGAGCTGCCATGAGCTCGAGTTCGGTCAAAGGCGTTAATGTGTTGGAACATTCAGCTCTGACCTTCTCCTGCCCAGTGGTGCTGCATGTGTGTTCCATGAACTGAACTGTGAAGCTTGGAGTCGTAACAGTAGAATGCGTATTTGAGAACGTGTTAAAAAAAAGTCCTGATATGTGGGATTGGTCGTTATAAATATTGAATACACCTCAGTAGAATGCGTATTTGAAAACGTGTTGTTAAAAAGTCCTGATATGTGGGATTGGTCGTTATAAAAGGAAAATATTGAATACAACTCTAAAGTGGAGTGTTGTTTCAGACCCGAGTTGAGGTCATTATATTTGTTATTCTTACAGGAATCAAGACACGCTGATTTTAATACTAATGGTTTGGACAATTGGTGTGGTGGTACAGTAACTTTTTAATGTAAAAAATCAGTGTCTGTGACCCTTCCTACTATTCCTTCGTGGATGTTTTAAACTAGATTCTTCTCCCACATGCATGTCCATAGGAAGGTGACATCAAAGTCATCGGTGTCAGCAAAATTCTTGCAACTGTCATCAGATGGACTTGCTGGTGTACTTCGTAAACATCATAGCAACGAACAAGATGCAAAGCATGTAAACGTACTTCCAGTTTAGATCTATCTTGAATACGCATTTAGAAAAAAAAACACGTCACAATCAAACTTGCGTCATAATAATGTTTGTCACTGAGATATGAAATCGGCGAAATACTTTCAGAGATATTCAATAAAGAAGAAAACCCTTTTCGGGCCGTTATAGCCATTGGTAACGGCTATCCTGTAAACTAAAACATCGGGCATTATCCATGATCCATAATGAACATACCTACAAATTGTCAGAAAGATCGGCCCAGAATTTTTGTCTGGAGCGAGAGGAACACATTTTGACCACGGACAGACAGACAGACTGACAGACAGCATTGCTTCGTTCCCATTGTAAAGTAATCTCTATTCTATAAGAACTGGGAATACAAAAAGAGATGGAAGAGCGGTCGACGGGAGGAAGGATGGGGGTGGGGGATAAATAAGGGACGGGAAATGACGTTATATCACTGACGCTGACAACACGACCATTTAATATTTGAATTGTTTGTAGGGAGAGGAGTGGGGGGGGGGGGGGGGGGAAGAGGCTCAATGGGTGGTGCCCTGTGTATGTTTTGATCAGAAGAGCTACCATTCCACACCACCGAGGTGAGTGAGAAACAGTACGATGATCCCTCACAAGACACAGGATTTTACTTCGTTCAAAATTGTTGTGCGCTAGTGGATCTTACCAAAATAACATGAAAGAAAATATCAACGTTCGTTTGATGATTTTCCTAAAGCTGACATGATCAACAGTCTACAGACATATGCTGAGTATACAGGGGTGTGGTCGTCGTTGAACAGCGTGAATCACATCACTGAGTGGGCGCAAAAGGCGTTAGAATAAAACTAAAAACTGTAGATAGAAAGATCACATAGAAAATGTCAGTTATTCGTGTATGTTTTTCTAATCTTTATGCGTGCACTTTAATTTCATCACATATTTCCATTTATAGAATTCTTCATTTGTACATCTGATGATTTCCCCGCACAAGAAAGATCAAGCGACAACAACAGAGTGAAAAAATAACAACCTCTTCCAACGATAAGAAATAAGTATATAAATAGTTAATGGCATGACAGGATGGATATAACTGTAAGAAAAACAACAGATCTACACTCCATAAAACAAGAAGAAAAGATAAATCAGAGTCTATTATGAAATGGTGGATATAGTACAGGTCTATGATGAATTGGTGGATATAGTACAGGTTTATGATGAAATGGTGGATATAGTACAGGTCCATGATGAAATGGGGGATATAGTACTGGTCTATGATCAAATGGTGGATATAATACAGGTCTATGATCAAATGGTGGATATAGTACAGGTCTATGATGAAATGGTGGATATAGTACAGGTCTATGATCAAATGGTGGATATATTACAGGTCTATGATCAAATGGAGGACATAGTACAGGCTACTGATGAAAATAGTGGATATAGTACAAGCTATGATAATTGGAGGATATAGTACAGGTCAAGATGAAATGGTGGTAGTAGTACAGGTCTATAAGAAATGGTGGATATAAACAGTCTATGATGAAATGGTGATATATAAAGGTCTATGATGAAATGGTGACATAGATACAGTCTATGAGAAATGGTGCATATAGTACAGTTCATGATGTCATGGTGGATAAAGTACAGTCTTTGATGAAATGGTGGATACAGTACAAGGTCTATGATGAAAGGAGGATACAGTACTGTCTAGATGAAATGGTGGATACAGTACAGGTCTATGATGAAATTGTGATTTAGTACCAGTCTAAGATGCAATGGGATTATAACAGGTCTATATGAAATTGCTGATTTAATACTAGCT
>CM031596.1:132907302-132914802 GCA_018398815.1 Conus ventricosus | reverse complement strand
AAAAGGTCAGGCCCGGAGAGAGGAGGACAGTCAAGTGCTGGGGACCGGAGAAATGAGGACAGTAAAAGACAGGAGACGAGAAGGAGGACATAAAGGCATTGACCGAAGAAGGAGACATAAAGGCAGGGGCCCTGGAGAAGGAGGACAGACAAGGCAGGGGAGACCGGAGAAGGAGGACAGTCCAAGGCATGGACAGGAGGAGGACATAAAAGGCAGAGACAGAGAAGGAGGACAGTAAAGGCAGGGGACAAGTAGAAGGAGACAGTCAAGGCAGGGACCGGAGAAAGAGACAAGTCAAGCAGGGACCCGGAGAAGGAGGACAGAAAGGCAGGAGACCGGAGAAAGAGGACATAAAGGCAGTGGACAGGAGAAGGAGGACATCAAGGCAGGGGAGCGGAGAAGGAGACAGTAAAGGCAGGGGACAGAGAAGAGGACAGTCAAGGCAGGACCGAGAAGGAGACATCCAGCAGGGACCGATAATGAGGACATAAAAGGCAGCGGACCCGAGAAGGAGACAGTAAAGGCAGGGACAGGAGAAGCGAACAGTACAGGCAGTGACAGGAGAAGAGGACAGTCAGGCAGGGACCGGAGAAGAGACATAAAGGCGGGACCGAGAAGGAGGACAGTAAAGGCAGGACCGAGGAAGAGGACAGTAAAGGCAGGGGACCGGAGAAGGAGGACAGTAAAGCAGTGACCGGAGAAGGAGGACAGTAAAGGCAGGGGAACGGAGAAGGAGGACAGTAAAGGCAGGGACCGGAGAAGTAGGACAGTAAAGGCAGGGGACCGGAGAATGAGGACAGTAAAGACAGGAGACCGAGATAGGAGGACATGGACGCACACACTACGGTAAACAAAGTTAAATTCATGTAACTATCTGTATACCTATGTGTCTCTAATATGTCTCTCTATCTCTCTATCTACTATTGATCTATCGATCGATCGATCCTTCCGTCGATCGATCTACCTCCTATTCATTTATCTATCTAACTGGCTGGCTGTTTATCTAAACTATCATCTTTCTTTCCTTTCTATCTAGCAGTCTGTTGCTGGCTGCTGGCTATAAATTGCGACCGACGGTCTAACAATCTCATCGATAAACTTCCCGCTAAAAATAGCCACTGCAAGTCGAAGTATTGAGTTGGGCCGGTGGGGGGGGGGGGGAGAGGGGGGGGGGGGGGGGGGGGGGGGGGGGGGGGGGGGGGGGGGGGGGGGGGGGGGGGGGGGGGGGGGGGGGGGGGGGGGGGGGGGTGGAAGGGGGGGGGATCGACGGTAAACAGACAGACAGACCAACAGAGATTGGGTGAGATGAGACAGGGACACTGACAACGCGTCCGAACACCGCACTTTATTATGAACACCGGGGGAAAGCGTTCACAACCTTCTCCTCGAACATTCATCGCAAGCATTAATCGCACGTATTGCAAATAACTCTTCTATCTTCAAGGGAACAAAACACTTAAGACTTCGAGGCTTCCCGCTCTTGCGACGCATGAGACAGTCCCAAGGCTCTCCACTGTGCACGGTCCACTGCCATGTTTGGTAGTGTCAAACCCATCCTCTGTCAACGATCTGAGGTCCCTCTCAGAACAAAACACACACACACACACAAAAACCAAAATATGCGGATATCCCCTTACACAAGAGTATCGTGCAGAAAACACAAAGTAAAAACAACAACAATGAAAGTGTACTTGCATAAGCAGAACAACCCCGTCAGTTAAGTTAATATATGAACGTTTCTTTTGACTGAGCTCTCCGAATAATGTCCGGGTTGGGTCGAATTTCACTTTAACACTCCCTCATAGCAGTGCATAGTTAAAGTCCGTGTGGAGCTATGGGGATAAAGCCTCTAGCAAGCATAAAGTTTTGGAATGAAGCGAGAAGGAGGACAGTAAAGGGCAGGACAGGAAAGAGGAAGTAAAGGCAGGACCAGAGAAGGAGGACAGTAAACGCAGGGGACCGGAGAAAGAGGACAGTCCCAAGCAGGGACAGGAGAAGGAGGTCAGTAAAGGCAGGGTTCGAGAAGGAGACAGTACAGGCAGGGACAGAGAGGAGGACAGTAAAGGCAGGGGACAGAGAAGGAGGACAAAAGGCAGGGGACAAGAGAAGGGAGGACAGTATAGGCGGGGGACCGGAGAAGGAGGACAGTGAAGGCAGGGGAACCGGAGAAGCGGACAGTCAAGGCAGGGGACAGGAGAAGGAGTACAGTAAAGGCAGGGACAGAGAAGGAGGACTGTAAAGGCACAGGGGACAGGACAGGAGGAGACAGTAAAGGCAGGGAAAAGGAAAGGGAGGCATAAAGGTAGGGGACCAGGAAAAGATCGACAGTAAAGGCAAGGTCAGGAGAAGGATACATAAAGGCAGGGACAGAAAGAGGACAGTAAAAAGCAGGGGGACCCAGAAGAGGACAGTAAAGGCAGGGGACCGAGAAGAGGACAGTAAAGCATGACAGAGAAGGAGCCAGTAAAGGCAGAGACCTGAGAAGGAGGACAGTAAAGGAGGGACAGAGAGGAGGACAGTAAAGGCAGAGGACCCGTAGAAGAGGACAGTAAAGCAGGGGACAGAGAAGAGGACAGTAAAGGCCGGCCGGAGAAGAGACAGCAAAGGCAGTGGGACAGGAGAAGGAGGACAGTAAAGAACAAGGAGACCGAGCAGGAGACAGTTAAAGACAGGGACCGGAGAAGAGGACATAAAGGCAGGGGACCGAAAAGAGGACAGTCAAGGCAGGGACAGGAAAGGATGACAGTAAAGGCAGGGGACAGGAGATGAGGACAGTAAAGCAGGGGACCGAGAAGAGGACAGTGAAGCAGGACCGAGAAGGATGACAGTAAAGGCAGGGGACAGGAGAAGGAGGACAGTAAAGTGAGGGACCGGAGAAGAGGACAGAAAGGCAGGGGACCGGAAAAGGAGGACAGGTCAAGGCAGGGACCGGAATGAAGGAGGACAGTAAAGGCAGGAGGCGGAGAAGAGGACAGTAAGTGCAGGGAACGGATAAGAGGACAGTCAAGGCAGGGACCGGAGAAGGACAGACAAGGCAGGGTACCGGAAAGGAGGACAGCAAAGCAGGAGACCGGAGAAGGAGGACATAAAGGCAGGGACAGTAGAAGGAGACAGTCAAGGCAGAGGACCCGAGAAGGAGGACGTAAAGGCAAGGGGACAGAGAAGGAGGACAGTCAATGCAGGGGACGCGTAAAGAGGACAGTTCAAGGCAGGGGACGGAGGAGAGGACAGTCAAGGCAGGGACCGAGAAGAGGCATCAAGCAGGACCGGAGAAGGAGACAGTAAAAGACAGAGACCGGAGAACGGAGGACAGTAAATGCAGTTGACCGAGAAGGAGACAGTCAGGCAGACCAGAGGAGAAGGAGGACAGTCAAGGCAGGGGACAGGAGGAGGACAGTAAAGGCGGAACCGAAGAAGGGAGGACAGTAAGGCAGGGGACAGGAGAAGGAGACAGACAAGGCAGGGGACCCGAGAAAGAGACAGTCAAGGCAGGGGAACCGAGAAGGAGGACATAACGCAGGAGACCGGAAAGGAGGACAGTAAAGGCAGTGGACAAGGAGAAGGAGGACAGTCAAGCAGGGAGCGAGAAGGAGACAGTAAAGGCAGGGGACAGGAGATAGGAGACAGTCAAGGCCAGGGGGACCGAGAAGGAGGAACCGTCACGGCAGGGACGCGAGAGGAGGACATTAAAGCAGAGACGGAGAAGGAGGACCGTAAAGCAGGGAAAGGAGAAGAGGACAGTAAAGGCAGTGGACAGAGAAAGGATGACAGTCCCAAGGAGGCTAGGGGACCGGAGAAGAGGACAGAAAAAACAAAAGTAAAGGCAGAGACCGAGAAGAGACAGTAAAGGCAGGGACCGGGAAGGAGGACCGTAAAGCAGGGGACGGAGAAGGAGGACAGTAAAGGCAGGACCGAGAAGGAGGACAGTAAAGGCAGGCCCGAGAAGGAGACAGTAAAGGCGGGGACCGGAGAGTAGCAGTAAATGCAGGGACCGGAGAATGAGACAGTTAAAGACAGGAGACCGAGAATGGAGGACCTGTACGCACACACACGTGTAACATGTACATATCTATCTGTATACCTATGGTCCTCTTATTTCTCTCATCTCTTTCTATCTATCTTTGATCTATCTGTCCGATCGATCCATCCTTCGATCGATCTACCTTCCTATCTATTTATCTAACTATCTGGCCTGGCTGTTTATCTCACTATCTATCTTTCTTCCTTTCTATCTATCTGTTCTGGTTGGCTGGCTGCTGCTATAAATTGCGACGGGACGCGACCGTACAACTCATCGATAAACTTCCACCTGAAAAATAAGCCACTGCAAGTCGAAGTATAGAGTTGTGGCGGGGGTGGGGGGGGGGGGGGGGGGGGGGGTGGAAGGTGGGGATGGTCGCCGTCCAGACCGACAGACAGACAGAATTGGGCTTGAGATGGAGGACAGGGAGTCACTGACATGCTTCACACGACACTTTATTATGAACACCGAAAGGCGTTCACACCTTCCTCGAACATTCATCGCAACATATCGCACGGTATTGTGCAATAATCTTCTTCACTTCAAGGGGAACCAAAAACACTTAGACTTCTCGATGCTCCCGCGTCTTGCGACGCAGAAGACAGTCAAGGCCTCCCACTGTGCACGGTCCCTCAGCCATTTGGTAGTGTCACTTCACTCCATCTCTGTCCAACGATCTGAGGTCCCTCTCAGGAACAAAACAACTTGACCCACACACACAAAAACAGAAAATATGGGATTTCCCCCCTTACACAAGAGTATCGGCTGAAAACACAAAGTAAAACAAACAACATGAAAGTGTCACTTTGCATAAGCAAACAACCCCTCAGGTTAAGTATAATGACGTTTCTTAATCTGACTTCTCCGAATAATGTCGGGTTGGCTAAATTATCACTTAAACTCCCATCCATATGCAGTGCATAGTTAAAGTCGTGTGGAGCTATGGTATAAACCTCAGCAAGCATAAATTTGGAATGAATGCGGAGAAGAGACTAGCAAAGCAGGGGTGACAGAGAAGGAGGCAGTAAGGCAGACCAATAGAAAGAGAGGTCAGTAAACGCAGGGGGACCGAGAAAGAGACAGTCAAGCAGGGCAGGGAGAAGGAGACATAAAGGCAGGGTCCGAGAAGGAGACAGTTTCGACAGAGAAAGGAGACATAATGGCAGGGGACAGAGAAGGAGGACGTATGGCAGGGACAGAGAAGGAGACAGTAAAGGCGGGACCGGAAAGGAGGACAAGTGAAGGCAGGACCGGAGAAGGAGGCAGTCAAGGCAGGGGATACAGGAGAAGAGGACATGTAAAGGCAGGGGACAGAGAAGAAGGACAGTAAAGGCAGGGACAGGAGAAGGAGGACAGTAAAGGCATGGAACAGGAGAAGGAGGAAATAAAGGTAGGCAGAGAAGGAGGACAGTAAAGGCAGGACAGGAGAAGGAGGACAGTAAAGCAGGGACCGGTAGAAGAGACAGTCAAGGCAGGGACCGGAGAAGGAGGACAGTAAAGCAGGGACAGAGAAGAGGACAGTGAAGCGGGACACGAGCAGAGACAGTCAAGGCAGGGGACAGCAGAAGAGGACAGTATAGGCAGGACAGGAGAAGGAGGGACAGTAAAGAGCAGGGGACCGGAGAAGAGGACTGTAAAGGCAGGGGACCGGAGAAGGAGGACAGAAAGCAGGGGACAGAAGAAGGAAGACAGTAAAGGCAGGGGACCGGAGTAGAGGACAGTAAACAGGGAAACCAAGAAGGAGGACAGGAAGGCAGACCGAGGAAGACATCAAGGCAGGGACAGGAAAGGAGACTGTCAAGGCAGGGGACAGAGAAGGAGGACCATAAAGGCAGGGACCGAGAAGGAGACATACAGGCAGGGGACAGAGAAGGAGGACAGTAAAGGCAAGGGGACAGGAGAAGGAGGAGCATAAAGGCAAGGGGACAGGAGAAGGAGGACATACAACGCAGGAACCGAGGATGACTGTAAGCAGGGACCGGAAAAGGAGGACAGTAAAAGGCAGAGTCGACCTCGAGAAGGAGGACAGTAAAGCAGGGACCGGAGAAGGAGGACAGTACAGGCAGGTACAGGTGATGAGGACAGTTTTAGAGGCAGGTAACAGGGAAGGACAGTAACAGGCACTTGGACCGAGAAGAGACAGTAAGGCAGGGACAGGAGAAGAGGACAGTCAGGCAGGGGACAGGAGAAGGAGGACATAAGGCAGGGGACAGAAAAGAGGAACAGTAAAAGCAGGGAACAGAAAGACAGTAACGGCAAGGGGACCGAGTCATGTAGACGTCGACGGTGGGTCGAAAGGATAAAGTCAGCTGGAGAGAAAACGATGCAATTCCCCTACCGACCAACCCCTACCACCAACAACCACCCCAAAAATAATAATAATATTAATAATGAAGGAGGAGGAGATGGACAACAAGAAGAAGAAGAAAGAAAAAGAAGAGAAGGAAGAAAATAGAGTGAGGAGGTGGAGCAGAGAAGAACAACAACAAAGGAAGATGGTGAAGATGATGATGAATGATGATGATGATGCTGATGATGATGATGATGATGATGATGGTGGTGGTGGTGGAGCCATCATCATCATCATCATCATCATCATCAATCATCATCATCATCATCATCATCAGAAGAAGAAGAAGAGAGAGGAGAATAGAAGAAGAAGGAGGAGGAGGAGGAGAGGAGGCAGAAGAAGAAGAACAACAACAAAAGGAAGGATGATTAGATTGATTATGATGAGATGATTGATGATGATGATATGATATGATGATGATGATGGGTGGTGGCGGTGGTGGGATTGGGTGGGTGATGATTGTGGTAGTGGTGATAGGAAGGGTAATAATAATAATAACAACAATATTAATCATAATAATGATACGAGCACTACTACTAATTTCTAACTACTACGACTACTACTACTACTACTACTACTACTACTCCTACTACTACTAATAATGATAATGACTAATATAATAATAACAATAATAACCACAATAATAATCAAACTTAGATAATCACAGCTTGCAAAACCGCCTGCCCTGAACCCCCCACTCCAAGCAAAAAAAGCAAACGCTGCATCGCTAATATTGGACACATTCTCACACAAAGCTTCCCGGTTAATGGTGACGTGTCCTCGCCCCTACTCTAGCACGCATTCCCAGCTTCCTTCCTCCAACCACCAACAAAGTTCTAGAATGTTGAATACCGGGCACCTAGTGCAGAAACAGACCTTTTTTTCTACTGGGCAACATATTACCTACATGCAGTCATTGTTCCGCGTTTTTCAAGAAACGGTTGAAAAGCTTTGGAATATACCGCAAGAATGAAAATTGTTCCCCAACTGTTTGACCATATCCTCTTTACCGTTATATAGATGACACTGCTATCACTAATTGGGGAAAAGCTCAGCAACGATACCATGCTACTGTGTGTGTGTGTGTTGTGTGTGTGGTGTTCGTGCGTGCGTGCGTCGTGCGTGCGGC
>CM031596.1:132899802-132904802 GCA_018398815.1 Conus ventricosus | reverse complement strand
ACACACACACACACACACACACACACACACACACACACACACACACACACTACGTCTGCGCTCGCATGCACCAACATGACCCATTTCAAAGCAATCGATTTCAAAAAGAAAAAAACAAATCTCGACGCTTCTAAATAAGGGTAAAAAGATAGAAAAAAACGTAGCACCGCAACAACACTCCCCCCTTCCCCCCTCCACACCACCACCACCATCTCCGCCACCATCATGGAACGACAGCGACAATCCTGGTTGCCGCAGCAGTAGCAGCAGCAGCAGTAGCAGCAGCAGAAGCATCATCATCATCAGCAGCAGCAGCAGCAGCAGCAGCAGTAGCAATAGCAAGGACAGTAGCCGAGGCAAGCATCGGCGGCTCGTGCGTCCGTTGGCAGCTAGCAGTAAGGCGATGGCAGCGAGGCCGGGCTGTGTCGCCAGGGGGAAGGGAAGGAAAGGTGTGCGGCAGGCAGCGCACGACCAGATTGCGATAGCGGCGACAACCTCCCCACTGTCACCTCGCTGATTCCTGGCCTTGTCGTGCGCTTCGTGTGTCTTGGCTTGACTTGTTTGGGTCTGGGTGTGTGTTTGTGTGTGTGTGTGTGCGGGGGAAGACACTGCACAGAACATGGACATTTGGGAGGCTTTGCATAGTATTGTTCGCGGGTGGAAGGAAGTTTGAGGTGGTGGAGGAGGAGCAGGAGGACGAGGAGGAGGAGGAGGAAGATGAGATTTTCGTGAGGATTTGAAGGGTTTAGTTTTCCCTCTTTTCGTGTTGGCGCTGGGTTTGTTGGGCTTTATTCGTCGTCTTCTGCTCTGGATTCCAGCGCGCTGTGCGTGTGTTTGTGTGTACGTGTGCGTGTGTGTGTGTGTGTGTGTGTGAAAGGATACTGGATCGGATGAGATCAGGCTGCGAGGAAGAGGACTGGCACGACGACATGTGAAGAACGTGCAGCAGACTGAAGACAGGGTGTAACGCTGCTGGTGGAACCAGAAAACCTGTCCGGCCTCTCGTCTGCTGCCTTCCTGCCTGCTTACCTGTGCCACCATCCGATCTCTTCTCACGGGCCGAAAGATGCCAACGCCGCCGCGCGCTGCAACTGAAAGGAAAGGGGGTGGCGGGGGGGAGCGGCGGGGTCAACAGTCAGCTGGCAGGCCCGTGTGGGTGCGGAGGAGATGGGGGCGGCTTTCTCACCTTTCCGACACTTCATTCACAGTCACACCTGATGCCCGAAAAGTGTACGTGCAGGCATCACGCCTATGAGTTGCTCCGCTGAGCAGCAGCTGTGCTGTTTCTGCCTTGTGGCCTGTATCTGACGGTGGGGGAGTAGAGCCCTGCAAACCAGCTTGACTGGCAACATCTGCCTCCGATCGCTTTCTAGGCTTCGCTGAGTGCGTGGCGTGTGTGTGTGTGTGGGTCTGTGTGTCTGTGTCTGTGTGTGTCTATCTGTGTGTGTCTGGGCCTTCCATGAGTTTGGTCCGTGCTGTGATAGACGTTGGATCTCACAGGACAAGATATCGTAAGTGTGAGAGACTTCCGCCAAGATGGCAGGCAGTGCTTTGTGTCCATGTGTGGAATGACAATCACGACGGTGTTGGGTCATTCTGATCCTCGTTGTTTTTGAAATGCGATATAACATTGTGCCACTGTGAGTATTGCTGTTTTCTTCTTCGGATAAATACTGCGTCCAATTGTGTCACGGATATATATCTCTCTATATATATACATCATGCTACCTACACTTTCCTAACATTTAAAGGATTTCTACATTCCGGGATATATACCTATTGTTGACTCCAACGACAATGCTCCAAGGAACGCGCGATGAAGTTACTACAATTCAGTAAAGCCCACGTACCGTCCAGTCGTGTCCAGTCCGCTTCGTTGCCCATTCCATCCTCCCCGTGGCCTGTGACACCCGTACCCTTCCCCACCATGCTCCATGCACACTCTGAGCTGAGCCTCTGGACATCCAGGTGGTCAGTGCGTGCAGGACAGTAGGCCGGGAGGTCCTCTCGCCTCCCGAACAACATGTCTGAAGAATCCAGCGGGCCCAGGAGTCTCCCTTCAGAGCTGGGGCCTGAGATCTGCGTCGTCCTGTGTGACGACAACGACTTGGAAGGGTGCTGTGAGGACATCTACCCCCACCGGGACCCCGAGACAGAGCGCACCAAGAACAAGAACGGGGATGAGGAGGAAGAGGAGATGGAGGAAGAGGAGGAGGAGGAGGAGGAAGAGGAGGTGGGGGACGAGGAGGAGGACTGTCAAGACCACAGCATGCTGCCTGACGAGGAGAGTCGGCTGGGGGGTGGGGGTGGGGGTCGGGGTGCCGGAGGAAGCGGGTCCTGCAGCCGACAGAACTCGGGGAAACGTCGTGTTGCTGGGGAAGCAGCAGGAGGCCGTCAACAGTGTCCTCGGCGCAGTGCGTCCTTTGGAGTAACGGTGGACGAGGAGGAGGGGGAGGCGGAGGAGGAGGAGTTGCCTTTCCCTGGATTTGTGGACAAGACTTGCTACCACTTCAGTCAGCGGCACTGGCTGAGATTCCCCTGTTTACGTCTGATTACCTGGCCATATCCTTTGTCTTGTTGTTTGGGGGTGGGGATGGGGATGAGGATGGGAGTGGGTGGGAGGGGGAAATCCCTATTCACAGTCATGCATGATTTGTTGTTGCTGTTTTCTACAGCTCCACAAGTCTTTGTTGTGGATTTAAACGGTGGTGGATGAAAAGGTAAGTGTGTTCGTTTGTTTGTTTGCCTGTTTGATCGATTGTTTGTCTGTTTTCTCATTGTTGTTTGTTGGGAGGAGGGTAGGTGTGGAGGGTGGGGGAGTATGCATGTTGCCCATTTTTTGAATTGTTACGAGTTGCTGTGTGTATATGTGACTGTCTGTCTATCTGTGTGTTTGTCTACCTGTCTGTCTGTCTGTCTGTCTCTGTGTCTGTGTCAATGTTTGCAAGTATAATGTGGCAGTGGAAGGAGGGAGGGAAAGAAAAAAAAAGGAAGAGCACACATGCACCTGAGTTAATATGCCTTTGTGCATTCGCATATCAGCATTGTATATTATAATCATGTTATTGCATATATAATTTGCAATGTTGTTTTGGCTTTTGGCTTTCATCACACATTTAAAAAAAGAACATCGAAGAACAGAAATGTACAATATATCCTTGTATATTCTCTGGTGAAAATGAAACAGCTATATTTCTGCGCACGTAGACTGAGAGAGAAAAAGGTGAGAGAGGTGGGGGAGGGAGAGGGGAGAGGGGGAGGGAGAGAAGAAGAAGAAGAAGAAGGAGAGAGAGAGAGAGAGAGAGAGAGAGAGAGAGAGAGAGAGAGAGAGAGAGACAGACAGACAGACAGACAGAGAGAGAGAGACAGAGAGAGAGAGAGAGAGAGAGAGGAGAGAGAGAGAGAGAGAGAGAGAGAGAAGAGAGAGAGAGAGAAAGGGGGGATGATGAAAAGCAATATAGCAGTGAAAGAGGAATTGAACAGCATCCAATTCTTGATGGTGCATTAAGTGCCCTGACAGACAATCTCTGTCAAAACCAACAATATATCAGTGGCTTCAAAGGTCTTCCGTTTTGGGGACTAAAACTTGCACAGCAACCATTTCCTCCAAACCGCCACCACCCCCCCCTCCCCTCTTTCCCCCCCCCCCCCCCCCCCCCCCCCCCCAACCCCCCTGCGTCCTGTCATTCTTTGATATCCTGTTTTATTGAAGATCTTCATGTTTCTTCAACAATCGTATTCGAACATTCTTCATCGACGAAAGTGCATTAAGTAATGGAAGTCATTCGTGTGTATTGGGGTAAGTGTACGTGCGCGGATGTGTCTGTACTTATGCAAAAGTATGCATGGTTGCGATGCATCTGAAAAGTTTGAGTGTGTATCAGTTCGCGCGAACGTTAAACACACTGCATTAATTGTAACTCTTAAAATGAGTGTGTGAATGTGCATGTGTGTGTGTGTGTGTGTTGTGCGTGTGTGTGTGGTGTGTGAGTGTGTGTGTGTGTGTGTGTGTGTGTGTGTGTGTGTGTGTGTATGTGTTGTGTGTGTGTGTGTGTGTGTGTGCGCGCGCGCGCGCGTGCGTGCGTGCGTGCGTGCGTGCGTGCGTGCGTGCGTACGTGCGTGCACGGCGCGCGCGCGCGAGCGTGTGTGGTGTGTGTGTGTGTGTGTGTGTGGTGTGTGTGTGTGTGTGTGTGCGTGTGTATGTGTGTGTGTGTGTGTGTGTGTGTGTGTGTGTGTGTGTGTGGTGTGTGTTGTATCAATGTCCACGTAAATGCTTCTTTTAAAACCTATATGTAGGAGAGGGCGTTCGACAAATGCCCCCCAGTATCATGAAAGAGAGAGAGAGGGGAAAAAGAAGAGGAGAGAAAAAGGGAAGGACAGCGCAGACAGAAAGAAAGGAGAGAAAAAGAGAGAGAAAAAGGAGAGGGGAAAAGGAGAAAAAAAGGGGGGTTTAAAAGGGGTTCCAAAAAGGGGTGCTTTTTCCCCCCCAGCCCCGGAAAAAGAAACACAAGAAAAGAAGAAAAAGAAAAACCCAAGAAAACGAAAAATGTATTTTAATAAAAAGAAGAAACTTTGGGGGGGAAATTTTTGGTTTGAAAAGGGGTAGGGAGGGGGAGGGGGGGGAGGGGGGGGGTGGGGAAAAAAATTTGGTTTCCCCCAAAATTCTTAAAAGGGGGGGGAAAAGGGGGGGGAAAAAAACCCAACAACACCAAAATACCTGCTTTCCCTCACTCCCCCCCCCCCCATCCCCACCCCCCCTCGCCCCCCCCCCCCACCACCCCACCCCACCCACGCCCCCCAAACCCTTCCTAACCCCCCCCCCCCCTCGCTCCCCCCCCCCCCCCCCCCTTCCCCCCCACTCCCTCCATTTCTCCTCACCCCCCACCCCCTTTCCCCAATCACCCCCCTTCCATTTCCAAAGGAGAGAGAAGGAAAGAAGGGAAGGGGCCCCCGACAGAAGATGTCAAAAATTTCCCCAGGGGGCCTTCCCCTCACCGCGG
>CM031596.1:132887302-132892302 GCA_018398815.1 Conus ventricosus | reverse complement strand
GGCGTTTATTATTCTATTTTTATATGTTTGTATTCGCAGTTACATTGAAATTATATTCACGGGGTACCAAATATCATGTCGTCTGCTGGACTGGCATCCACATCTATCTGGTTTATGCTCAGGCAGTATTGCATTGTTTGAATAAAAGGCAGCAGAAAATAAAAGAAGAAAGGAAGGGGGGGGGGGGGGGGGGGGGGGGGGTGGGGGTAGGGGTAAACGAGGAAGAGACAGGAGAAATCGGTGAAGGGCAAGGAAAAGTATGAAAAAGTAGAGACAGTGGATAAAAAAAAATGAAAAATAGGAAGAGGCAGGAAAAAAAAAAAAGGAAACTTTTATGAGATGTAGAAAAGGAGTACCAAGGGGAAAAAAAAGAAGAAGATTAAGAGGTCATGAAAAACAAGCACAGTTAGAGAAAGGTAGAAAATTAAAAAGAAAGAAAAAGGTAGTGAACATGGAGAGAGGTAGCTGGGAAAGCCTGACAGAGGGGAAAAAGGAAAGCTAGCGAAAAATAAGGACAGGTCGTCGGAACAGTGAGAAAGGGGAACACGGAAGCGAAGAAAAAGGAAAGACAGAGGAGAGTGGAAAAATAAGAAAGGCGTCATAAAAGATATCTGTGAAAAGTAGAAAAAGAATTAAAAAGCATGCAAACATTAAAGATTTTGGACGAAATACAAAAGGTAAAAATAAATCCAGGTAGGACAGATTAGAAAAGGCAGGGAAAGATAGGGAAAAAAGTATCAAAAGAAAAAAGTTAAGAGAAGCAGAATAACAGAAAAAAACAACAAGTAAAAATCGGAGAAGCGAAGGAGAGGTGGAGTCATGAGGAATGATAGGGAGAACAAATGAAAAAGAATGCGAAGGACAAACTAGAATAACGCAGGAAAGAAAAAGAAACCGTAATAAGAAAGTTGGAAACTGTAGAGGAAGGAGAGGGTGAGTGGGGGAGGGGGAGGGGGGGGGGGTAGGATAACCTCAGTGCTGTCAACACCTTCTGATGCAGCCCAGTGCAGCCGCTTCCCCATCATGCGATGCCAGCCCCCTGGCTTCACAGGTTCTGGAGCACAACACTTATCTCTGTTCAGGGTCAGGCAGCAGACATCACACTACAGGCTGACTCACCGGCCGGGGGTTACAACGGTATGGGGTGTACAGTTGCAAGCTAGCAGGGAGTGTGGCGAGAGATAGTAAGCGAGAATAAGAGTTAAAAAATGAGAGAGAGAGAGAGAGAGAGAGAGAGAGAGAGAGAGAGAAGTGGGGCAGGGTAGGAGGAGGACGTTAGCAATTAGAAACAATGATTTGAGCACGAGAGTTGATGAAAAGCAAATACCTCTTTCAGCCGCTTAAAGGGGGGTGCCTGTTTCATTTACATCCAGCAAAAATGATTAGTTCACCAGTTCTTGCTGACCGTTCTCTTTGTTTCTTCAGGAATGTCTGTTGCGTTGACGGCTTGCAGGTATCAATCTACACAAAGAACAAAGTTTCCCATATTGTGAATCGAATGGTGTTTATCTGCCTCAGATTTTGGGGTCCACCGCTTCGAATCACTGCCTTGAAAGAAAACAAAATAAAACAGATAGCAGATTCGTGCTATCCGTCTGAAAGTAGCTGACACTGTGTTGAAATCGTGACCTGATCGCCTGTGCTCACGAGTGGAATCGACCAGCGCCTGGAGGCGTCGATCAGGATGCTTAGTGTCGTACCATTTCCAGCAGATCCCTTTATCCTTTATACACAGTGTAGAACCAGCGCGGAGGAAACCAATAGGAGCTGTGTTATGTCTGTATCCGCTTCTTCCCTGGCAGACCAAACCTGCAAATCTTAAAAGGAACTTGAACTACCTCCGCCAGATAACAGAGATAAGCGAACTACAGGACAAAACACGATGCGTTTCGACCTCTCAGGTCTGCTTCTGGCAAGATAAACAACACTCAGGACAACGGAAATGACGAACGAGCAATCCTTATCTTGTCAAGTTCTTCATGTTCGCTGTGCAGTGTCAACATCACAGACCATGAGGGTTCTGTATTAGTTCTGATCATTCCACGGGGAGAATCAGGGACCAGCAGTCCAATCAAACATTGAAGGTGTATGGAGGGCCTCTACATTGAAGGTGTATGGAGGGCTTCTACATTGAAGGTGCATGGAGGGCCTCTACATTGAAGGTATATGGAGAGCCTCTACATTGAAGGGAGGGCCTGTACATTGAAGGTGTATGGAGGGCCTGTACATTGAAGGTGTATGGAGGGCCTGTACATTGAATGTGTATGGAGGGCCTCTACATTGAAGGGAGGGCCTGTACATTGAAGGTGTATGGAGGGCCTCTACATTGAAGGTGTATGGAGGGCCTCTACATTGAAGGTGTATGGAGGGCCTCTACATTGAAGGGAGGGCCTCTACATTGAAGGTGTATGGAGGGCCTGTACATTGAAGGTGTATGGAGGGCCTGTACATTGAAGGTGTATGGAGGGCCTCTACATTGAAGGGAGGGCCTCTACATTGAAGGTGTATGGAGAGCCTCTACATTGAAGGTATATGGAGGGCCTCTACATTGAAGGTATATGGAGGGCCTCTACATTGAAGGTATATGGAGGGCCTCTACATTGAAGGTATATGGAGGGCCTCTACATTGAAGGTATATGGAGGGCCTCTACATTGAAGGTATATGGAGGGCCTCTACATTGAAGGTATATGGAGGGCCTCTACATTGAAGGTATATGGAGGGCCTCTACATTGAAGGTATATGGAGGGCCTCTACATTGAAGGTATATGGAGGGCCTCTACATTGAAGGTATATGGAGGGCCTGTACATTGAAGGTATATGGAGGGCCTCTACATTGAAGGTATATGGAGGGCCTCTACATTGAAGGGAGGGCCTCTACATTGAAGGTGTATGGAGGGCCTCTACATTGAAGGTATATGGAGGGCCTCCACATTGAAGGTGTATGGAGAGCCTCTACATTGAAGGTATATGGAGGGCGCCTACATTGAAGGTGTATAGAGGGCCTCTACATTGAAGGTATATGGAGGGCCTCTACATTGAAGGTATATGGATGGCCTCTTCCAGATTGTAAGTATCCTTTCTATTCTTGATTACCTACCTTTCTGACAACACCGCATGTGCCAGCATCTCTCGGGCCTGGTGGACGTCAGGATGTTATCAAATACACCATGCAGGGTGCGACTCTGTTTTGTGTAGTTTCCAAACAAAAGGCATGACAATGACACCCACGTTCTGTTCCATTGCAATCAGAGTCTTTGGAAACCTGTCGTACTTTATACCCAGCTGCCACAGTCATAAACGTGTCGGTATTTTTCAAGCTTCCTCTGCATTCTGAGTGATGTCCTCTGCATTCTGATTGATGTCCTCTGGCGTTGGCAGCTTGAGAGGAGAACGTTTAGGGGACCAGGATCGTAAGAAAGAGAAGGCAACTGGCCTCACATGGGGGACCTGGTGACGATGTCCGCTTCATGGAGGGGTTTTTACCCACTCAGTTATGGCACTGCCGCGGTCAAGTAAACTATGTCGGTCAGGCTGGGGCATCGCCCGGTAGGTCCGGTGTGCGTTGAACCAGAACAGGCCACGGTGGAACGCTACCAGTTTGGACCAAGGAGACTGGTGGAGGGAATCCTGACAGTTTCACTTTGACAACAGTCTGCGGTTTGTTGGTGAAAATGGTGTGGGATCTCCGGTCTTATTGCTTTATTTACTAGTTTGCTGCTTTTTCTCGCCTGAATTATTTGCAAGAGTCGCTGATGTTGTAGTAGGTCGGTTGCGGGTTTCATGTGATACTCATTTTCATGATCATGAAAGCTAACTTTAAGATGACTGTTTTTGAAATAAATGTGTGTGTGTGTGTGTGTGTGTGTGTGTGTGTGTGTGTGTGTGTGTGTGTGTGTGTGTGTGTGTGTGTGTGTGTGTGTGTGCGTGTGTGTGTATGTGTGTGTGCGGGCGCACGTGAGAGAGAGAGAGAGAGAGAGAGAGGAGAGAGAGAGAGAGAGGAGAGAGAGAGAGAGAGAGGAGAGGGAGAGAGGTGGGGGGCGGGGCGAAATAGAGCCTTGACACGGCTCAGTACGGTGTGTGTATGTAAAGGGGGAGGGGGTAGGGGGGGGGGTGCGAAGGGACCTGAGAATGGAGTTGTCAGAGTAACCCAATTCAGGGAGTCCTGCAGAAAAATTACAACACAAAAAGGGGAAAAAAGAAACAAACAAAGCAAGTAACGGGAAGCCAAACAGCATGTTAACTACAGCTGTGTGTTTTTTTTACGCTTCTTTCAATCACATAGTAGAAATATGTAATACTTTACGATGAAAAGCGCATTCAATCACAGAATCGATTTTTACACTGCCGAGAAAGGCCACGACCTACTTTTTAAAGCCAGGGATTCCTGTCGTTTTTAGTCGTCTCCGGTAACAAAACATACGGCGTTGAACATTTTCCCCGTCTGTGGCCCGAAGCTTTTTGCACTACTCCCTGTGCGACCACCAAGTATGTCTGCTGCAATGGGATCTTGCGTAGAGGGCTTGACAGTGACTTCCGAACACATTTTTTCGGAATCAAAATCAGAATTCACCTGTCTCGTAAATAAACCTTCAAAAGGCTTTATAAGGCATAAACACAAAGAAGAGTTAATCAGATCAAAATGTTGCAACTGTTTCCCGGCTGGCAGAGCTCATCTTAGCAGTTCTGGACAGATTTGGCAAATTTGCATTCTAAAAGTCTAACAAGATGGCCTGGCTTGGTTTTATAATAATTATGCGATATTTCCTTTGAATTGAATTTCTTCAAGGAATGCCATTCTAATTTCTTTGTGAAGTTTACAGGTATCTGACAAGTAACATTCGTTTTTCTACTTCACAACGTTTTGAACGTACTTTTCTCTTCCCTGGGGGGTTTAAAGAATATTCCCGTTTGTATTTCCTGATCATGACACGAAACTCTGAGTTTGCATGATGACTCTGTTGGACTATAGAGCTTAAGTAAAGCTTTCGTTTTTTCCATA
>CM031596.1:132857744-132860244 GCA_018398815.1 Conus ventricosus | reverse complement strand
TTTCATTATGCTGTGTTCCAGACACGATGACTGATCTCAGACAATTCACTGAACCTACGACCACAGGCTATGGGACTTTTGCTTTTCATTTGTAACTTGTTCTCGTTTTGGTAGTGCGGGTTGATGTTAGCTAAGTGTTATTTATCCCTCTCTTCGGCTTATGCCCCTTGACCACCAAGCTACCTTTGATGTATGTGAAGATATCTCTGAATAAATCAGCAAAAAAAAAAACAAAAAAACCCTTCGTCTGGTTAAAAAAAGCGCTTTGTAAAGGCCTCATTTTTTGTATGGTTTTAAAAAAGAAATTTGTGTTGGGTTTCCCCTAGGAGATACAAACAAGCTGGGGGAGCATTAAAAATAAACGCGAGGGTTGCTGAAAACCCAGTATCCGCTTATATTTGACATGGAGTACTGGGTTCTGGCAGTAAAACTTTTCTTCTTTCGAATGGCTTTTTTCTTTGCCTCTAAATTTTGTGGAAAAACATGAAGTCTGCATCCGCAGGCCCCTGGAAAAAAAGTTCGAAAATTTTTGAAGCGTGCACCGATGTGGCTTTCTTTTGTAAGCTTCTAAAAAGTGGGTCGTTTAAATTCTGTGCTGAAAGCAGTCTGTAAAAAAGGAAAGTGTTGGGGGTCGGGAAATGCCAGACGCCCCCGTTTTTATTTTTTTTTTGAAAAATAAAAATTCATTTTTAAATGTTTAATTGTGCTTACGTAACTCGCTTCCTGCGATTTTGTGCTGTTTCGTGAAATATTTAGGAAAGAAGGGTTTGAAAAAAGAAAGAAAATTAAGACGAAGGGAAAGAAAAACAAAAGCGAAAAGGAGGGGGGAAAAAGAAGAAAAAAAAGAATGAAAAAAGGAAGAAAGAAAAAAGGGGGAAAAGGAAGAAAGAAAGAAAAAAAAAAGAAAAAAGAAAAAAAAAAGAAAAAAGAAGAAAAAAAGAAAAAGGAAAGAAAGGGAAAAAAAGAAAAAAAGAAAAAAGAAAGAACAAAGAAAGAAAGAAAGGAAAAAAAAGAAGAAAAAAAAAAAGAAAGAAAAGAAAGAAAGAAAAAAAAGAAAAAGAAAAAAAAGAAAGGGAAAGAAAGAAAGAAAAAAAGGAAAAATTTTGGGAAAAAAGAAAGAAAGAAAAAAAAAGAAAGAATAAGAAAAAAAGAAAGAAAGACAAGAAAGAACAAAGAAAAAAAGAAAAAAAAAGAAGAAAAAAAGAAAAAAAACAAAAAAAAGAAAAAAAGAAAGAAAAAAAAAAAAGAAAGAAAAAAAAAAAAAAGAAAGAATAAAAAAAAAAAGAAAGAAAGAAAGAAAAAGAAAAAAAAGGAAGAAAAAAAGAAAGGGAAAGAAAAGAACAAAAAAAAGGAAGAAAGAAAGAAAAAAGAAAGAAAAGAAAGAAAAGAAGAATGAAGAAAGAAAAAGAAAGAAAGAACAAGAAGAACAAAGAAAAAAAGAAAGAAAAAAAAAAAAAAAAAAGAAAAAATGAAGAAAAAAGAATGAAAAAAGGAAAAAAGAAAAAAGGAAAGGAAGAAGAAAAAAAGAAAGAAGAAAAAAAGAAATAAGAAAGAAGAAAGAAAAGAACAAGAAAGAACAAAGAAAAAAAAGAAAAAGAAAAAAAAAAAAAAAAAGGAAAAAGAAGAAAAGAAGAGGGATGTAAAAAAAAGACAAAAGGGAAAGGAGGCAAGAAAGAAAGAAAAAAAATGAAGGAAAAAAATTAAGGAATAAAAAAGGGGGGGAAAAGACAAGAAATGGAGGAAATAAAGGAAGAAAGAAAGAAAAAAAGGGATGAAGGAGGGTTAGACAGAAAGAAATTTAAAGGGAAAGGAAGATAAAAAGGAAAGATGGAAAGCAAAAAGGGAAATAAGACAAAAGAAAAGAAGAAAAAAAAAAAAAAATAAAAAAAAAATAAATATGAAGAAAAAAAAGCGAGAGACAGAAAAAAAAAGACGAAAAATACAACGTGTGAAAGAAAGGGTAATCATTCACCTCGGTTTTCCCGGCGAGTTAGATTGAAAAGGTAAAGCAAGTCCCAGTTTTAAGCAGCCATTTCCCAAAGCCAGAAGTACCAGGGGATTGCAGGGATCTTTTCCCCCTGCATTTCCGCAAAACCGAGTCGGTGTGAGGGGGTGGGGGTGAAATAGAAGAGAAAGAAAAAAGGAAGTGAAAAAAAAAAAAAACCCACTGCTTTGAAAAAAAAGTGAGGAAGTAACAAGGAAGGTGAAAAAAAGAAGAAAAAAAGAAAGGAAAAAAGAAGAAAGAAAGAAAGAAAAAAAAAGAAAGAAAAAGGAAAAGTAAAAAAAAGAAAGAAGAAAGTGGAGACAGAAGTGACAGAAGAAGTAAGGAAAAAAAGAAAAAAAAAAAACAGACAGACAGCAAGGAAAAAGAAAGAAAGAAAGGGAAGGAAAGAAAGAAGAGAGAGATAAAAATTAAACAAACCCAATGAATGAACGAACAAAGAATAAAATTATGGAATGATGAAGAATAAACAAAGAATGCCTTAGTTAATACAAAAAA
>CM031596.1:132847744-132852744 GCA_018398815.1 Conus ventricosus | reverse complement strand
TCCTCCTCCTCCTCCTCCTCCTCCTCCTCCTCTTCTTCTTCTTCTTCCTCCTCCCCCTTTTTCCTCTCCTCCTCCTCTTCTTCTTCCTCCTCCTCCTCTTCCTCCTCCTCCTCCCTTCTTTTTCCCTCCTCTCCTCCTCCTCCTTTTCTTCTTCTTCTTCTTCTAGGTAGGCACGCAAGTCTGACCAGCGCACTGAGCTAATGCGTGGGTCAGACATCTGCTAATTTCCTAGCCATGATACCCTCTTTTCAAGTCTCTCATTTTAGTTGTTATTTCATTTGTACATCAGCTTAAAATCATGTTAGTGTGGTCTCAAAATTAGGGGATGTGGTGTAAGCGTATACGGATTTAATCCGCACACGCGACGCCTCCTTCTGAAACTAAACTTTTCTCCTCCTCCTCCTCCTCCTCGCCCTCTTTCTTCTTCTTCTTCTTCTTCTTTCTTCTTTTTCTTCTCTTCTTTTTTTTCTTCTTCTTTCTTCTTCTTCTTCTTCTTCTCCTCCTCCTCTCCTTTTTCTCTTCTTCTTTTTCTTCTTCTCTTCTTCTTCTTCTTTTTCTTCTTCTTCTTCTTCTTCTTCTTCTTCTCATGCTCCTCCTCCTCCTGCTTCTCCCCCCTCCTCCTTTTTTCTCCTTCTCCTTTTCTCCTCCTCCTCCTCTTCCACCTGTCAAATGTTTGGCATCTTTTTTTCCCCTTCATTTTTTTTTCCTTTCAATTTTCTTTTTGATGTTTCCGTCTTTGTGGGCACGTCTTTGTTGTTATCTGATATTCCTCTTCCGCCTCCCCTTCCCCCTCTTCTTTCTTTTTCCCCCTATATCTCTCCTCGTTTTCCCATTTTTCTGTCTCCTCCCCCTAATTATGTTTTATCTCCCCCAACCTCCCACCCCTTTCTGTCTCTCTCTTCTCTCTCTCTCTCTCTCTTCTCTCACTCACCCCTCTCTCTCTCTCCCTTCCTCTCTCTCTTCTCTGTCTCTCCTCTTCTCTCTCTCTCTCTCTCTCTCTCTCTCTCTTCTTTCACTTCGGTTTTTTTGTTCCTTTTTTTTTTTTTCGCTCGTGTTTTCTCGGGAGGGGACATATCTCTATTGCCGGCCATTTCCTGTGCTTACTTACCTGGCATTCCCAGACATGGTCCTGGCGTTCCTGGCACTGTATACCTCCCTCAGCGTTAAGACTGCTCGGCTGCCGGAATGCTGGTTAGAAGTCGTCACCCCTTCAGACTCTGTATTGAGCCTTTACCACCGCTCGGGTTCCATGTCTGCTGTTTATTTTCTGTGTCTGTCAATCTCTGTGTGGTGTGTGTGGTGTGGTGTGGTTGGTGTGGGGTCGTGGGGTGGGGTGTGGGGTGGGGTGGTGTGGGTGGTCTGGTGTGGAGTGGTTTGTGTGTGTGGGGTGTGTGGGGTGTGTGTGTGTGTATGTGTGTGTGTGTGTGTGTGTGTGTGGGGTGTGTGTGTGTGTGTGTACCGTGCGCGTGCGCGTGTGTTGTCTATGTGTGTGAGTGCCTCGCGAAATGTTGTGCACGCGAACGTGCTTGCATGTCTCTCTCTTTGTTCTGGCCTGTCAGCCTATCTTTTTTTCCCTCTCCTCTCTCTCTCTCCTCTCTCTCTCTCTCTCTCCCTCTCTCTCTCTCTCTCTCTCTCTCTTCATTTTGCCACACACACACACACACACACACACACACACACACACACCACACACACACACACACACACACACACACAGAGAAGAGAGGGGAGGAGAGAGAGAGAGAGAGAGAGAGAGAGAGAGAAAAGGAGAGAGAATGGATTCTTCTTAAAGTCTATTGAAAACTGGGGACGAGCCCTAAAAAGATGTCACTTTATTCCTGTACTTATTCTAAGCTCGACCGATAGTGTACTTTTTGCGGAAAGTACGTGACAAAAACAGTGGGCCCAAAATACATGATAAGCACATTCTTACCGTGGGCATTCGTCATTGTTCACTGTTCAGCGAGAAATAAAACGGCAAGTGCGGGAAAACGAGAATTAAAAAAAAGAAAAACAAAGGGGAGAGAGAGAGAGAGGAGAGAGAAGAGAGAGAGAGAAGGGGTATAGAGAGAGAGAGAGAAAAAGGAACACATTGAAACACAATTTTAATGTTCAGGCCTCCGGCCTATAACGATGTAGGTGCAGTGCACACATAAAGAAAAAAAAAGTGAAATGATAAAAAAAGTATATTTTCAATGTACTAATAATGCTTCTTTTTGAGGATAACTAATATTCATACTGTATGGGGTACGAGTTCTTCTCTTTTTTTCAATGCATAAAAATGTACATAGCAATGTCCTTGTAATATGCACATTTCGTTTGCAAGTAATGTTTTAATTCAATAGCGTTCACGTTCTGAAATTGTCTGTGCTTCAGTATGTATTTTTCTCTGAAAGCAAATAAGCATTGGGATCGTAACAGAAAGTGGGGTTCATTCTCGAGTTGGTTACAAAAAGATATGCTTTGATATTTTCTTTGTATCTACTATTTATATTCAGGTCGTTTAACCCAAGGCGAAATCTGGTGAAATAAGTTTTTAAATTGATAACCGTTAAAAAGGTTAGATACGGTTCTGATTGTAAAAGAGACTTAAATGAATAATAGGTGTTAAAGCGGGTCACTTGAATTTAATTTGCTAACCCAGTCTTGCTGAAAAACATCTACCATCCTTTGCCCAAAAATCTTCTTAAAACATATTACATTTCCGACCCCACCCACTAACCAACTTCAGAAAATCCATATCTATCCAGACAACATTTGATATCATATTTCCCAATTATTTTTTATCGTTCTGGGTTTTCAGTGTTGTTCATAAGGCTGTTAATCAAGGAAAGATATGCTGAGAGAGAGAGAGAGAGAAGAGAGAGAGAGAGAGGAGAGAGAGAGAGAGAGAGAGGAAAAGAGAGAAAAGCAGACAGAACAGAAAGAGACAGAGGGGGAGACACAGAGAGAGCAGAGAAAAGAGAAAGAAGAGAGAGAGGGAGAGAGGGGAGAGAGAGAGAAGAGAGAGAGAGAGAGAGAGAGAGAGAGAGAGAGAGAGAGAGAGAAGTATACACCACACACATACACGCCCGCAGCACCACCACCTGCCTAGTACGGACGCATGCACGCGCATATCTACACTATATGTTTCTATCTTTAAATACATATCGTTTGTATTTATATCATCTATCTATCTCCTATCTATCTGTCTATCTACCCATCCACGCACGTGTGTGCACGCGTGTGTGTATGTTTTATTAGAGAGAGAGAGGAGAGAGAGGGGAGGAGAGAGAGAGAGTTTTGGTGTGTGTGTGTGTGTGTGTGTGTGTGTGGTGTGCGAGCGTGCGTCCGTGCGTGCGTGTGTGGTGTGTGTGTGTGTGTGTGTGTGTGGTGTGTGTGTGTGCGCGCGCGCGCGCGCGCGCGCGTGTGTGTGTGTGTGTGTTTTGTGTGTGTGTGTGTGTTTTGTGTGTGTGTTTTGGTTGTTTATTCGTGTTTGCGTGCGTGCGTGCGTTTGTATAGCGACGTTTTTCACTCCCGATGGGAAGGACGTGAAGAACGCGGGAGTGGAAATGGAGGTGAAAAGAGGAGGCGTGACCATGTGGAGGGAACGGGACAAAGATGGATGGACTAGCGCGATGGAGAGAGGAGACTGGATGGGGGGGGGGGGGGGGGGGGGGGGGGGGGGGGGGGGGGGGGGGGGGAAGGGGGGGGGGGACGGGGAGGTACAATTGCTTCGGCTCAAGACCAGTTTTAAACCGTTCGTGTCGGGGGACAAGGGGGAAAGGGAGGAGGTGGGGGGGGGGTTTTGGGGTGTGGGGGTGGTGGAAGGTGGGGGTGGAGAGGGGGGGAAGGGGGGGGGTTAGCATTGGGGTTTTTGGTGTAATGAATAGAATCAGTCACCGCTATTTCCCAACCTGATACAGGAGTGACAGGACTCAAGTGTCACTGCAGGTCTGTTCGGGTGCTGTGATGGCTTGAGATGGCTGGTATACTTTGGTCGACTGTAAAAAATAAACAACGTGAAAGGAATCGATTGGCTTTGAAAGAGCCAGAAAGAAAGAAAGAAAGAAAGGAAGAAAGAAAGAACGAGAATGGAAGAAAAGAGGAAAGGAAGAGAGAGAGAGAGGAGAGAGCGAAGAGAGAGAGCCCTGGGGACACAAAACAACACACAAACAACACACAAACACACAACACACACACACACACAACACAGCACGCAACGCACGCACGCGACACAACCAAAACACACACAAAACACAAAAACACACACACAACACACATACTCACTCACTCACTCACTCACTCACTTCACACTCTCACACCACACAAAGCAAACCCCACAACCCCACCCCACCAAAACAACACACACCACACACACAACCACACACACACCACACACACACACACACCCACACACACACAGAAAAGAAGAGAAAAGAGAGAGAGAAAGAGAGACAGACAGACAGACAGACAAACAGACAGGCAGACAGACAGACAGACAAACAACAGACGAGACAGGGAGACAGAAACAACGAGACAGAGACAGAGACGAAACAGAGAGAGAGACAGAGACAGAAGAAAGACAAGAGACACACAGACAGGAAGAGACAGAAGAAAAGAAGGCGAGAAGAACCTTAACACAAGACTGCGTAAACGACGACACCGACACTGGCCGACGCCTAGCAACGGGGAGAAGACAATAATTATTATTGAACAGCACTCGTCGTCGTCATAAGCGAGGCAGCAGGAAGAGGAGAGAGAAGGGGGTGGGGTGGGGGGGGGGGGAGAAAAGAGAGAGAGAGTGGGGGGGGGGGGGGGAGGGGGGATGGAGGAGGGAAGGAGGGGAGGGGGGGGGGGGTTGTTAATAGACCCCAAGCGTCTGGCAGCTACAGACGGTAAATATGATAGAAGTGGGAGTGACAAATATACCTGGGTCCCCAAGCTTTGATACCGTGTGGAGGACCAGCTGCGAAAAATAGCAACAACGATTCACGCGCTACGAATTGCATTGTGAGCAA
>CM031596.1:132800244-132810244 GCA_018398815.1 Conus ventricosus | reverse complement strand
CTCCCTCACCTTCCCGCTCTCTTTTCAATCTGCCATGTATTAAAATGTTTACACTTGTCACGAGTTGTCGTTTTGCACCATGGCAATGAGAGACCTGTGCCTCGTTATACGTCAAATGGCTGCGCGCACAAAAGACCTACACTATGGTGGGGAAGCGGATGGGAGAGGAGACGATGTTTTCATGTTGTTTGTGTCAAATAGATGAGGCCAGTGTCTGGACGAAGAGTTATACTGTGCTGGTCAGAAGCACTGTTTCTTTATTTCCCAGATGGGAGAGTGAAGTGGATGGGGAAAGTTAGTCAAAAGGAGGGTCGCAGAGTGCAGCTGACGAATAGGTGTGGTTTATGTGACACAACTCTGTAGTTAATAGAGAAGAGGAGTTAGTGTGTGTGTGTGTGTGTGTGTGTGTGTGTGTGTGTGTGTGTGTGTGTGTGTGTGTGTGTGTTTCTGTCGGTCGGTCGGTCGGTCGGTGTGTGTGTGTGTGTGTGTGTGTGTGTGTGTGTGTGTGTGTGTGTGTGTGTGTGTGTGTGTGTGTGTGTGTGTGTGTCTGTATGTGTGTGTGTGTGTGTGTGTGTGTGTGTGTGTGTGTGTGTGTGTGTGTGTGTTTGCGTCTGTATGTGTGTGTGTGTGTGTGTGTGTGTGTGTGTGTGTGTGTGTGTGTGTGTGTGTGTGTGTGTGTGTGAATGTCTTGTTTAAAAGTCAAGATTTATTCATTTTGACCTCCCTTTAGGGCGTGAATCATACAAAGTGATGAACAAATCCTAAAAGGCAAAACATACAAGAAGTAAAAACATCAAACAAATAAAACTCAGAGATAAGAAAGAGATATAAACCAAGTGCACAGCCTGAGAGAGAGAGGAGGGAGGAGAGAGAGAGAGAGAGAGAGAGAGAGAGAGAGAGAGAGAGAGAGAGAGAGAGAGAGAGAGAGACAGACAGACAGACAGACAGACAGACAGACAGACAGAAACAGAGACAGAGACAGAGCCAAAGACACACAGACAGACAGGGACAGAGACACAGAGGGGAGTGGTACGTATTGCGACAGCGCAAGTATTAGTTTAACAACAACAAAATCTCTACGCTATTTTCTTTTAAACAGAGTACAAAATATAGATCGCAAAACGAAAGTAGGCCAGTGCAGTAGTCCCCTCTACGTTTGGCATTTTCTACCAGTCTGCCATGTGTTTACACTTGTCAATATTCGGCGCTTCGACCCACGGAGGTAGCAAACCCTTTAGTTGTAAAATGTCCCGTGGATACACGCACAAAACAGCATGGCGGAGCAGCCGGAGGCTGCAATGTATGATGGGAGAGGAAGTGATGTAGACGGCTTTGACGTTGTTTGTGTGGTACACGTATGTACGAGAGTAGTGCTGGGACGAAGAGATATGTAGTACTAGTTAGAAACTTTTTTTGTCGTCTCCGAAATTACACAGTGAACTGGATGGAATCGTTTGGAAGAGGAGGGGTGAGTTAATGTATAATAAGCAAGAGAGTGAGGAGAGAGAGAGAGAGAGGAGAGAGAGAGAGAGAGAGAGAGAGAGAGAGAGAGAGAGAGAGAGACAGACAGACAGACAGACAGACAGACAGACAGACATAGACAGACAGAACCATAGAGAGAGAGGAGGTACGATGATGCAGTGACAGGAAAAGAATATTCTGTAATTTTATTTCTTATCAAAGTGCAAAACTTGGGTTTAAGAACGAAAGTAGGTCAGTCCAGACCCTCTATCTCCCGCTTACTATCCCCCAGTCCTGCATCCCTTTCCTCCTGTCAATATTCGTCGCTTTGACCCACGGAGGTGGCAGACCCCTGCGTTTAAGATGTCCTATATTATACACACAACCTAGTTTGGTGAGCAGCCGGATGCTAATGGATGACGGGAGCGGAAGTGATGTAGACGGGTTGTGACGTTGCTTGTGTGGAAAGGACGAGACTATGGTGGGATTGCACTGTGCTAGCTAGAATCACGATATTTCATTTCAGAGACGGGAGAGGGAATTAGGTGTGAGACATCGGAGAGCGGGTGTAGAGTTTAGTACAAGGTATCATGTGCACTGAACAATTAAGTGATTGCGTAGGAAAAAAAAGAGATTTTTGTGGATGTCTTGTTTAAGATCCGAGATTCATTTACCATTTCCCCCCGTCATCAATTGTTATTGTTGAATGTAAACAATACAATGCAGTGGACCTATTTCAACAGACCACACACGCGAGAATAAACATCAATAAAAACAAAACGAAATATATTTATAAAAACAACATATTAATGAACTACGGATACAGTATAAGAGAGAGGAGAGAGAGAGATAGAGAGAGAGAGAGAGAGAGAGAGGGGAGAGAGAGAGAGAGAGAGAGAGAGAGAGAAAGGGACAGAGAGGGGCGGGGATGGGGGTGTGGATGGTAATGCGTCGTGACAAAGCACGTCGAAGAAAACACATCTCGCTACCCTTCCACTACTTTCTTCCACAAACTGTACATACAGGGTGTCAAATGAACGTAGGTACATGAACGTGTCCCTCACCCTCCCGCCTTACTTCCAAGTCTGCCATGCATGTACACTTGTCAATACTCGTCACTCTGACCCACTGTGGCAGCAAACCCGTGCGTCTTGTAAATACATACACAGCACAATATGGTGAAATAGGAGGCTGCAGGGGATGATAGACAGATGTAGTAGTGATGTAGACAGCTTGCTATTTGTTCGTGTAGAATGGAGGAGACACGTATTGGAGAAAAGTAGCTGCTATATAGTGTTTAGAACCACTCTTTCTTTATCACCATGGACCAGGAAGAGTGTAGCGAGGAAAAGTAATGGTAGATTTTAGTTGAAGACAGTATAAGATGAACACAGGCGAAATCTTCAGTTGTCATAGGAATGTGGGGAAACCTATTCATGGAGTCTTCTGAAGACAATCAGAAAATCGCTGATGGAAAATCCATGGACGTAAGTCATCCAGAGCAGTGCATGTTGGAGTGGGATTAATGACGGCTGTTTTCCTTTTTCCTCTTTCACTGTAGAATGAGGCCAGCCATCAACCCATTCACTCTGGTTACGTCAAACAGTGGACTTTCTTTTAGCTCTCAGCTGCTCTTGTGTTACGTTTTAGTCTCACCAACCGTCAGTTTATCTGTGTGTCTGTGTGTCTGTCTGTCTCTCTCTGTCTCTCCCTCTTTCTCACACATACACACACATACACACACGCGCGCGCGCGCCAGACACGCACGCACTCACGTACGCACGCACGCACGCACGCACGCATACGCACACACACACACACGCACGCACGAACGCACGCACGCACGCACGCACGCACGCACGCACGCACGCACGCACGCACGCACACCACACACACCACACACACACACACACACACACACACACACACACATTTTTACTCATGGTCAGAGTGAGTGATGGGAGGGAGGGAGGGAAAGAGATAGAGGGAGGGACAGACAGACAGACAAAAGCAGAGAGAGAGAGAGAGAGAGAGAGAGAGAGAGAGAGAGAGAGAGAGAGAGAGAGAGAGAGAGGAGAGAGGACGTGATGGGTCACAGCTTAGGAAAATTAGAGAAAAGACTTCTCCCTACCCTTCTTATTATTTCAGTTAAGTGCCAAATAAAGCTGGGAAGCACAACTAAGGCAGTCCCTTCCCTTTCCCATTCCTGCTGCAAATCAGCCCTTTGCCATTTGTTTGCAGTAGTCAGAATTCGTTGCTTTCACGATGGCTGTGATTGCAAAGCGGTGCACCCTAAAACGACCCGTAGATGCAGGCACAGTTCAAACATGGCGTTTCAAGCAGAGGCTGCAATGGATGACGGGACAGGAAGTGACGCAGACGTGATACTGTGTTGGCTGGGCGAAGTGGACATGGTCAAAGTTGAGATGGAGCGTTGTTACACTGCTCTGGTTAGAAACAGTCCTTTTGACCATAGAGATCAGAGAGCTGGAACTGTATGGGAAAGACAGAGAGTTTGGGTTAAAAGCTTTAGCTGAGGACGCAGTACAAAGTGCGTTAAGGAGAAATCTGTTGTTGTTGTTGTTTTTTAAACGTAGGGATGGGGAATCCGTAATTGAATTTGGCTTTTGAAACAGAACCAAGAGGCTACTGATGAATGGAAGTCACACTTAACTACTCTTTCTTTTTTCTTTCTTTCTTTTTGTTTTCAGTTTCGCCGTTTTTCAGTTTCGCTGTATGACGATGCCAGCTTTCATTCCATTAAGTCTGACAACAGTGAACACAATCTGCTGCTTTTGTTTGTCTTGCTGACCTCTCTCTCTCTCTCTCTCTCTCTCTCTCTCTCTCTCTCTCTCTCTCTCTCTCTCTCTCTCTCTCTCTCTCTCTCTCTCTCTCTCGCACAGAGAGAGAGAGGTGGGTTGGCCGGTAACAGAGACATATGCTGAGTGCAGTTTGACCTGCAGTAAAGAGAACAAATCCCCCATCCTGATCATACTGTACGGGCGCAGCATAACAAGGGAAGAGAGAGAGAGAGAGAGAGAGAGAGAGAGAGAGAGAGAGAGAGAGAGAGAGAGAGAGAGAGAGAGAGAGAGAGAGAGAGAGAGCGAGAGAGAAAGGGAGTGTGGGTGTGTGCGCCCAGGCATTGAGTGGCGAAAACCTAAGTGAAAGAAAACAACCCCCCCCCCCCCCCCCCCTCGCACCCTTCTTATTATTTCAGGAAAAGCACAAAATATTGAGTGGAAACTGAAAGTAGGTTAGCCCTTCTCCCCTTTCAGTCCCTCCTCCCCCCCCCCCCACCCCCACCCCTCCTCTTCATTGTCCCTCCTCCCAGCGGCTATTCTGCCATTTATTTGCACTTGCCAACATCCCTCACTTTGACCAACGGTGGTGCCAAACCCCGTACATCATAAACTATCTGCTGGATGTACGGGCAGCTGAAAAGGCAGTAAAGCCAGAGGCTCAAATGGATGACGGGAGATAAAGTGACGTAGATACGTGGCTGGGATGGGTAAGTGGGAATGGACGAGTACCAGAGGCGGAAAGACGAGTTACAGAGTATGGGTAGAAGGGCTGAGTACCAGAGGCGGAAAGACGAGTTACAGAGTATGGGTAGAAGGGCTGAGTACCAGAGGCGGAAAGACGAGTTACAGAGTATGGGTAGAAGGGCTGAGTACCAGAGGCGGAAAGACGAGTTACAGAGTATGGGTAGAAGGGCTGAGTACCAGAGGCGGAAAGACGAGTTACAGAGTATGGGTAGAAGGGCTGAGTACCAGAGGCGGAAAGACGAGTTACAGAGTATGGGTAGAAGGGCTGAGTACCAGAGGCGGAAAGACGAGTTACAGAGTATGGGTAGAAGGGCTGAGTACCAGAGGCGGAAAGACGAGTTACAGAGTATGGGTAGAAGGGCTGAGTATCACCGACACTGAACTGCTTAAAAGCACTGACTTCCATCTCCGAGACTGGGAGAGTGAGCCTGGTGTAAAAGGTAGGGAAGGTGGTGGTAGACTTTAGCTGACGACAGGGTATGATTCAGAGGAGAAATCTACGCTAATAAGAGAAAAGGAGAAAGCTGTTAAGTGGACTCTTCAGTGACTTGTTTGTTGTTGAAAGGCACTCAGCAGACTGCTTATAGAAAGCTTGGTGCGGAAGTCAGACAGAGGTGTGTATGTACATGGAATGAATCAGTGGTGTGTGCTATTTATTTTCAAATTGAACTCTCAAATGACACATGCCATCATACCTTTAATTCTCAAAACCAGAGTAGACTCTCAGCTGCTTTGTTTATATCTCTTTGTCTGACTATCTGTGTCTCATTTGGTCGATCTGTCTGTCTGTCGGTCTGTCTGTCTGTCTGTCTCTCTGTCTCTGTCTCTGTCTGTCTTTCTGTCTTTCTGTCTTTCTGTCTGTCTGTCTGTCTGTCTGTCTGTCTGTCTGTCTCTCTCTCTCTCTCTCTCTCTCTCTCTCTCTCTCTCTCTCTCTCTCTCTCTCTCTCTCTCTCTCTTAATTTCGCACACGTGTACGTTCGGTTACTGGGTATGTGTGTGTGTGTGTGAGAGAGAGAGAGAGAGAGAGAGAGAGAGAGAGAGAGAGGGGGTAGCGAAAGAGAGAGAGAGAGAGAGAGAGAGAGAGAGAGAGAGAGAGAGAGAGAGAGAGAGAAGCGGGTGAGAGGGAGCGAGATAGATAGACAGACACAGACAGGCAAATAGACGTACAGACAAACAGATGTGGTTACAAACATAGACAGAGAATGGGGGCCCTTTGAACTGTAGTTAAAACAGAGTTCCCACCTGCTTGAACTGAATAGACAGAGCATGAGAGAGAGAGAGAGAGGGAGAGAGAGAGAGAGAGAGAGGAGAGAGAGAGAGAGAGAGAGAGAGAGAGAGAGAGAGAGAGAGAGAGAGAGAGAGAGGAGTAAAAGAAAAAGTCTCTGATCTTCTCATTATTATTTTAACTAAGTGCAAAATAAAGCGTTAAAAGCGACAGTAAGTGTGCTCCTCCTTGCCATCCCTCCATTCCCAACCCCTACCCAGCCGAACCTTGCCATTTATTTAACCTTGCTATTATTTGTCGTTTAACCCATGCTGGTAGCACAACCCGTCCGTTAAAAAGAAGAAGAAGAAAAAACAAACCTAGCCGACGATGTTCTCAAAATGGCCAAGAAGCCAGAGGTCTCCAAATGGATGACGACGAGGAGAGAGGAAGTGACGTAGACACGGGGTTGCTGAGTTAATTGGGTGGAATGGACGAGGTCAATGGTGGGAAGAAGGAGAGTTACACTGTACGGCTTAGAAGCACTCTTTTTGATCTCCGAGACGAGAGAGACAGTGTCCGGACTGGGAAGGAAGGGATGCTAGTGGTACACTTTGGCTGAGGACAGGGTATGATGTATATATAGGAAGAACTTGGGGTGATTAGAGAAGAGCGGAAACGCTGCTCGTTAATGTTATTATTATTAATAGTGAAAGATCGCCCGCCGGCTGATGGTGAAAAGCTGTATGCGAAAGTCATATTGAAGAGAGCATCGAGTGGAAATGAAATGAAGGACATGTGTTCATGTTTGAATGTCATCGAAGGGAGGACAGGGTGGGGAGGGGGGGGGGGGAGTAAGGAAGAAAAAAAAAAACTGGGGGTAAGGAATGCCAGCTATAGTGCTTTTAACGCGGGTAACGAAGTCAAGTATACTGTTTTATTCGATGGTCGTAAACCTCTGTCTCTGTCTCTCTCTCTCTCTGTCTCTGTCTCTCTCTGTCTGTCTCTCTCTCTCTTTTCTCTCTCTCTCTCTGTCTCTCTCTCTCTCTCTCTCTCTCCTCTCTCTCTCTCTATCTCCCTCTCTCTCTCTCTCTCTCTCTCTTCTCTCTCTCTCTCTCTCTCTCTCTTGACTTTTTACATAGTGGTCAAAGTCAATAATAGAAATTCCACCCTTACTGCCATACACTTTCTCTTCATTCCTTCCATCCATCCCCCCCCCCCCTTCCTTCCTCCTTCCTCTCTCTCTCTCTCTCTCTCTCTCTTCACACACACACACACACACACACACCACACACACACACACACACACACCACACACACACACACACACACACACCACACAAATACACACACACACGCACGTACGCACACACACCACACCACACACACACACACACACACCACACACACACACACACACACCCACACACACACACACACACTCACACACACACACACACACACACACACACACACACACACACACACACACACCACACACACACACACACCACACACACACGCAAACTCTCTCTCTCTCTCTCTCTCTCTCTCTCTCTCTCTTTCTCTCTCTCTCTCTCTCTCATACAGCTATATTCGTACTGGCTAAGATTATGGCAGCTTGCAGCCAGACGATCATGACTCCAATACAAGCACAAACAGGAAGAGTGTCGGAAAATGCACGTCATCTCACATGACCTGGGCTTCCGGTGAGGTCTGCGCACGCATCCCGAACGTGACCATGGCAACAGACGAATGAAGTGACGTCATGATTGGTTCAAATGTCCCAGCCATACGGTCGTGGTTAATGTCCTCGCTTAAGAAATGTTACATGGACACAACCACAGATCGCATAAATTATGACCGAATTGATTTTTTTTTAAATGTAACGGAAACTTCAAACATTTAGCAGTTGTCCACCATTTTGTAAAGGTATCGTAAAGTTCAAAATTCATCCTTTCCTTTTTTTATATGTTAACATTGTTCGATTATCTCGTGACGTTGTAGTTAATGGTACCTGACGGCTTTTTAATGGGAGGAAAGGAAAGTATGGGAGGATGGGGTGGGTGGGGTGGGTGTGGGAGGTATACTATGGTGAGAGGGGCAGGGGGCAAGTTTTGACTTTGCCTAAACTTCTTTTCTGTTCTCTCTCTCTCTCTCTCTCTCTCTCTCTCTATCTCTCTTCTCTCTCTCTCTCTCTCTCTCTCTCTCTCTCTCTCTCTCTCTCTCTCTCTCTCTCTCTCTCTTTTCATCAAACGAGCCGTATGCATCCTTTAAGTAAGTGAATCAGCGTAAATATTGATGGAGAGAAGCTGTGCGTCATATTGGAGTTATTACCCCACCACCACCACCCACCACCCAACCCCCACCCCACACACACACAGAGACACGGACTCAATGACCCTCCTGCAATCCTTAGCCGTGTGTTGATGTTGAACTCTGGAGAGAAGTTACGAACTGATATGAGATCTGTATAAGATTCCCGAGTGATACAAGAATGTTTCGAAGAGTCAGTGATCGCGTGGGGATGATGGAAATAGTTCTTTTAAGGTCTCCCTGGAAATATTTCAGGAAACACTGTCAGCTGAAAGGTCAACTTCGTGTTGATTAACCCTTTTGCTGTCAGATGGACTGCCGTTCAATATTTCTTAGCGACAGCTGTTTTTGAATTTCTCTATTTGAATGTTCTTCTTTTTTGTTTTCTTTTTCTTTTTAAAGAATTCTCATGCTCAGATCCCTAAAATGAAGGGAAATGCTTGAGGTTTACATCTGTAACAATTGTATCTGCTTTCATTGCCTTATAGGGTTTATCCGTTTTTACAGTTGCATTTCTTGTTGAAATGGGACTTCGATGATGATGTATGCTGTGGTACTTTGCCAACACTGATGTAGAAAGGATTGCAGAAATGAAAAGCTACATGTAGATAATGTTTGTTACTTGACTCTTGTAGGAGGGATCACATGTCTTTCTGGACTTGGGGGAGTGGAGTGGCTAGGTGGGCTTTCTGTAAAATATATTTTGGTCGAATGAAACCTTCATGGAAGGATGTTCCACTCCTTGGAGGACCAGATCAGGGGGATCAATGACATTAGTAAGCAAGACGATTCCGTCGTTTGGATGGAACAAAGACTAAGCAAAGAAGGCGGGTGGGGGTGGGGGTGGGGGGAGGATCTTCGGAGATAAACGTCACTACCACAGCACTTCTGCAGCCGATCCAGCTAACATCGCTGTAATTGATTTACGGGACAGGGGCGGATCAGTGATGTGAAAAGTGGGAGGGGCTCAAAGAAGGGTCAGTGGATCCTCCTCCGGTGGGGTGCAGGGGGCAGCCTGCCAAAAATGCCATTTTTTTAAATTGCCAGCCGCGGGTGTGGAAGGGAGGGGGAGGGGAAGGGGTGGGGACAGAAACCCCGGAACCCTCTTCCCCCCCCCCCCCTCCACCTCCCCAGCCCCTCATTGTTACTGCTGATCCCGTTTCCCTCCCCCCACCTCCCCAGCCCCTCATTGTTACTGCTGATCCCGTTTCCCTCCCCCCGCCTCCCCAGCCCCTCATTGTTACTGCTGATCCCGTCTCCCTCCCCCCACCTCCCCAGCCCCTCATTGTTACTGCTGATCCCGTTTCCCTCCCTCCACCTCCCCAGCCCCTCATTGTTACTGCTGATCCCGTTTCCCTCCCCCCGCCTCCCCAGCCCCTCATTGTTACTGCTGATCCCGTTTCCCTCCCCCCACCTCCCCAGCCCCTCATTGTTACTGCTGATCCCGTTTCCCTCCCCCCGCCTCCCCAGCCCC
>CM031596.1:132790244-132792744 GCA_018398815.1 Conus ventricosus | reverse complement strand
TCTCCCCTCTCTCTCTCTCCTCTCTCTCTCTCTCTCTCTCTCTCTCTCTCTCTCCCCCTCTCTCTCTCTCTCTCTCTCCCACTGTGTCTACCTGCATGCATGTATGTACATCTCTCTCTCTCTCTCTCTCTCTCTCTCTCTCTCTCTCTCTCCTCCTCTCTCTCTCCTCTCTCTCTCTCTCTTTCTGTCTGTCTGTCGTCTGTCTCTATTCTTTTCTCTCTCTCTCTCTCTCTCTCTCTCTCTCTCTCTCTCTCTCTCTCTCTCTCTTTTCTTCTTCTTCTTCTCTCTCTGTCTCTGTCTCTCTCTCTCTCTCTCTCTCTCTCTCTCTCCTCTCTCTCTCTCTCTCTCTCTCTCTCTCTCTCAAAACTATATCAAAGCCATGTAACAAATTTCACTTTCTGTTGTCAGCACTTTTTTTTTTAAACCGTCTCACCCCCTCTCCTCTCCTCTCCACTACCACCCACTCCCCTCTCTCCTATACTAGCTCTCTGTCTTCCTCGAGTTTTGACAGACTAAAACCATACAACAGTCACCATCCAACTGTGTTGTTGAGTGACGCCGGGCCTACACGGCTGATGGGTCGTGACAGAAAGCAGAGACAAAGAGATCTGAAGGAGGATGGCGCCGGTGCCTTTATTGGTCTCTGGAACTTAGTGAGAGATGAGGGATAATGAGGAAATAGGGGACGGGCGGGGGAGTGGGCGATGGAAGGTGGAGGAGGAGCAGGGGGGGGGGGGGGTGAGACTGAGAGAGTCTCTTTCTCAGTACTGCATTCCTCCAGTATGTGTGTCATGGTCTATGGAGAGAGTTCATCATTCTTCATTTGGAACTTCCTTCGCCAGTAGGAAGGGTTTACGGTGCTAATTCAATTATTGTTGTTGTTTTTTTTCTTTGTGAACAGTTGCAGTACTGTACCACCCGCGGTTTTAAACAAGGTTATGAATGGGTTTGTGCTCTCCGTCGTATGAATGGGAATGCAGTGTTGGAGATGTGTGTGTGTGTGTGTGTGTGTGTGTGTGTGTGTGTGTGTGTGTGTTTGTGTGTGTGTGTGTGTGTGTGTGTGTGTGTGTGTGTGTGTGTGTGTGTGTGTGTGTGTGTGTGGTGTGCGTGAGAGAGACAGAGACAGAGACAGAGAGACAGAAGAGAGAGAGAGAGAGAGAGAGAGAATTTTTGTCACTTTCTCTCTTTCTTTCCTAGCAAGTATCAGTTATGGCATGGACCTCTGTTCTCCATCCTCAAATACATTTCGTTCTTGACTCTGATCTAACCTTCGTTCTCGATCCTTATATAGCTCCCTTTTCCCTTCTGCGTGTCCCCGCTCTCCACCCCCATCCCCACCCCCACCCACATCCATCCCCGCCATCCCCGTTTTCTTTCCTCAATCTCGACCCTCATGTGACCTCTGTTTCCGATCCTGATAATTATACCGCCCTGTTCTCGACCCTGGCTAATTTCCGTTCATGACCCTGATCTAACCTCCGTTCTCAACCTCGTCTAATCTCCGTTTTCATCCCTGATGTAACCCCCGTCGTCCGCTCTGATATAACTACCGGTCTAGACTGATATTACCTCTGTTCTCGCCCCGATGTAACGTCCTCTTTCGACACTGATAATTATACTCTCTGTTCTTGCCCCGATATAACGTCCTCTTTCGACCCTGATATTAATACTCTCTGTTCTCGCCCCGATGTAACGTCCTCTTTCGACCCTGATAATTATACTCTCTGTTCTTGCCCCGATATAACGTCCTCTTTCAACCCTGGTATACTCTCTGTTCATGCCACAATATAATGTCCCCTTTCGACCCTGATAATTATACACTCTGTTCTCGCCCCGATATACTGTCCTCTTTCGACCCTGATAAATATACTCTCTGTTCTTGCCCCGATATAACGTCCTCTTTCAACCCCGATATACTCTCTGTTCTTGCCACGATATAATGTCCTCTTTCGACCCTGATAATTATACTCTCTGTTCTTGCCCTGATATAACGTCCTCTTTCAACCCTAATATACTCTCTGTTCTTGCCACGATATAATGTCCTCTTTCGACCCTGATAATTATACTCTCTGTTCTTGCCCCGATGTAATGTCCTCTTTCGACCCTGATAATTATACTCTCTGTTCTTGCCCCGATATAACGTCCTCTTTCAACCCTGGTATACTCTCTGTTCTTGCCACGATATAACGTCCTCTTTCGACCCTGATAATTATACTCTCTGTTCTTACCACGATATAATGTCCTCTTTCGACCCTGATATTTATACTCTCTGTTCTCGCCCCAATATAACCGCCCTCTTTCGACCCTGATAAATATACTCTCTGTTCTTGCCCCGATATAACGTCCTCTTTCAACCCTGATATACTCTCTGTTCTCGCCCCTGATCTCACCCCCCTTTCTCCCTGTCATAACCTTCGTTTTTTTGCCCCTAACCATTCGTACTTGCTCTTGACATGGTCTTCGTTGTCGATGCAATTGAACTTGAACAGTTTATACATTG
>CM031596.1:132777744-132780244 GCA_018398815.1 Conus ventricosus | reverse complement strand
ATCTGTCAGCGGTTTTTGAAACCTCAACAACAAAGATCGAACAAACACAAGGGAAACCACGTTAACCGCCAGTTGCCTGGATAAAGCAGGAACACGTCAAACGGAAACCACGTTAACCGCCATTTGCCTGGATAAAGCAGGAACACGTCAAACGGAAACCACGTTAACCGCCATTTGCCTGGATAAAGCAGGAACACGTCAAACGGAAACCACGTTAACCGCCATTTGCCTGGATAAAGCAGGAACACGTCAAACGGAAACCACGTTAACCGCCATTTGCCTGGATAAAGCAGGAACACGTCAAACGGAAACCACGTTAACCGCCATTTGCCTGGATAAAGCAGGAACACGTCAAACGGAAACCACGTTAACCGCCATTTGCCTGGATAAAGCAGGAACACGTCAAACGGAAACCACGTTAACCGCCATTTGCCTGGATAAAGCAGGAACACGTCAAACGGAAACCACGTTAACCGCCATTTGCTTGGATAAACCAGGAACACGTCAAACGGAAACCACGTTAACCGCCATTTGCCTGGATAAAGCAGGAACACGTCAAACGGAAACCACGTTAACCGCCATTTGCCTGGATAAAGCAGGAACACGTCAAACGGAAACCACAAGAGGTCAGCCCTCAATGCATCGTGGCACCACGACAATAGTTCCAGACAGCATCCATCAATCAAAAGGTGGAAGAAGGCGACTGTTTTTGCAATAAAGACAGCTCAAGGAGAATCAGCCTGCCTAGCAATCAAATGCACAACATGCATTATCTACAAATTCTCCTTTCAGCCACCCAGTAAACGTAAACATCGCAAGAGTATTAGTAATATCTTTCGTAATGGATGCAGAAGTGTAGTGAAAAGTTCATGTGATTGAGAAAAAAATCATTCGAAAGACTTTGTTTTACATCTCTAGCAAAGAACAGACGACAACGAATATTACCAGAGAGCAAATCAAGTCAGTATATTTGTTGACAGATAAAAACCACACTTCAAGGTCAGCAGTTCCCGAGTGTCCTCTGGTACCGACATGTACACTGACACAACGTTTGAAGTCCAGAGGTGCAGTGGACAGTGACTATTCCAGAGGCACGCAGAAGAACTTCTGGAAGGCATGGCACAAGATTCGACTGGTCACAACACCTCTGTTCTGTTGCTCGTGACTGAGAATGGGAATAGATAGGTCCTTGACTGACCGGGCAGGAGTCATGGCATTTCTGCAGAAAGCAGTCCTCAGATCACAATGGGCACGCTGTAGCACCATCACAGATGAGACGCTGGTGGATGAGGAGGTAAGCTGGCGTCGGACAACTTCTGGTACGGATAGTGTGGCACACCAAAGCCTGATCGTCAGTCAGCCCCTTTAGAGACCTGAAAGGCCTGTAGGGAACTAAAGGCCAGCCCTGACGTGTGTGTACTGCAGTGACGCACCCCCGCCTCTTGGTGCCAATCGAAACGTGCTTGGCCCTCAGCACACCTCACGGCCTCATGCGTAATTTGATCAGCATAAACGGAGTAAGTGCTTCACTGAGCTATAATGTACTCTGCTCATTCACAACTACGTTTCACGTTTCTTTCATGATATGAGCACCCACTTACAAAGACTGTACGCTCGTTCAGGTTGGAATGTTCGCGAAGTTTAATAAGGACAGACAACGCTAATGTTAAACCGTCATGTTGAAGAACGTACTTACATAAATCCGAACAGAGCGTGTCAATGACCCATGGTTAAAAATATACCACTGATGGAAAATGTCATCGTTCTCACGTTCCACAGTTGATTTGAAAGGAGTCAGTAGCTTTACGGTAGCAAGAATCTCTTGAACACACTACAGAGCAGAAGCTGCAAATCTATTCACACTGTCTACCTTTAATGAAACACAAACAAGTTATCGATTGCCAGAAAAACACAACAAAGCAAACAAACACAGACAGTGGTGTGGATGCGAAAGCTAAAAAGAGGTGCTCCTTCGTTCGTGGCCCCGTTTCAGTGAAACAGTTGTCTGCCCTTGCAAACGTAGGTGGAACAAAACGACGACAGCGAAATATTACACTCTTGAATAGATAAGCCCACGCACCCACTCACTCCTCCAGACTATTGTAAGTAAATGCAGTCAATATACCCATCATTACTAAAACATATATCAGACACGCGTGTTGACTCAGAACTAATAGAACGATAAAACAGGAAAAGAATCAGGTGGTGGCGTGTGCTTGTATGTGAATGAAAGATGGTGTGACAGTGCGAATGTGTGCGTGAAGCAGCGAATGTGTACGCCAGAAGTTGAACTGCTGTCAGTGTCCTTGAGACCCCGCTACTTGCCGCGCGAGTTCGGCCGCATATTTGTGACAGTTGTGTATGCCCCAGTCTATGACCAGTCATCTGCTACACGTGCTGGGCGCACAATAGCTGGTGTTGTCCGTGATCTGCAAATGATATCTGCTGATGCCCCCTGTTTTGTTGTGGGTGACTTTAACCATTGTGACTTAAAAAAAGT
>CM031596.1:132760244-132765244 GCA_018398815.1 Conus ventricosus | reverse complement strand
CCCCCTATTTCTTCAATCTAAGACATAAGAGCAAGCTTTGTTTATAATTGAATATATATATAATATATATATATATATTTACGTATATATAATTAGAGTTAAAAAGCCACTAGGAATGTTAAAAGTGCTCAACCAAGTAGGGAGTAACATACCAGTTTAAAATAGGATTTTAAAATGGAAAAAATAAAACTTACAAATTTGTTTCAAGCTAAAATGCTCTCCTCATCTCTCTGAGGAGAGCATTTTAGCTTGAAACAAATTTGTAGGTTTTAATTTTCCATTTTAAAATCCTATTTTAAACTGGTATATATATATATATATATGTGTGTGTGTGTTTGCGCGCGCGCGCGCGTGTGTGTGTGTGTGTGTGAGAGAGGTGCTTGTGTTTATTTATGTGAGTGTGTGTGCATGTGTGTGTGTGTGTGTGTGACAGTGATGAGAGAGAGAAAAAAGGTGTGTGTGTGTGCGCGCGCGCGCGCGCGCATGTGTGTGCTTGCGTTCGTGCACATGTATACGTGGATTTGTGCATTTCTGACATGCTATCGCACAGAATCAACCAGACGGTAACATGGAAACAGGATCAACGATGTCAATACTGATAAAACTCTCTCTCTCTCTCTCTCTCTCTCTCTCTCTCTCTCTCTCTCTTTACTGTTGTTGTTCTTGAGGCATGGTGTAAAAAAGCTGTAAGCTTATCCATTTTACCCTCAATAAAAATATTTGTATTCGTATTCGTATTCTCTCTCTCTCTCTCCTCTCTCTCTCTCTCTCTCTCTCTCTCTCTCTCTCTCTCTCTCTTTAAATGGCACAGACACAAGAAAATAATGGTTTTTGTTTGCTGCAATGTGAACTTGCTTTGCAATGATATGATTTGGCATGTATATAAATGGAAAGATAGTCTGCAAATCAGTCATACCCACTCAGAAAGCCCGGGATTCGGGAAGATGATTTTTAAACTTTTCATGCCCATTCACAAATGGAAAGATAATCTGCAAATCAGTCACACCCACCCAGAAAGAACGGGGATTTGGGAAGACAGTTTTGCAAATCTGTCATATCCATTCACAAAACCTCGGATTTTTTGGGAAGATAATCTGTCAATCAATCATGGCCACACATGAAGTCTGACGATTTGGGAAGATAATCTACAAATCGTTAATGCCAGCACACAAGGCCCTCTTGGAAGACATTCTGTAAGCCTGCCATGCCCTCTCACAAAGCCGAGGAGGTGGGGTGACATTCTGCAAGTTTCCAATGCCCATCTTACACAGCTTGAGGATTTCCAACAATATCCCGCATGTCTTCCACGCACGTCTGGTAAACCCGAAGATATGGGAACAAAACGATGTAAGCCTTCTGCATGTATCTCAGACACTTAAGCATTCGGGGGAAAAAATCCCGTAGTCTTCCGTCATTTCTCTGGAATCCTGAGAATATGGGACAACATTCTGCAAGCTTTCCACTCCATTCTGTCCAAGGTGGAGGATTTGGGATGAAACCCTTCGCCTTCCATGCAGTTTCTCGATGCCCACGGATTTGGGACGACATCTCCTAAGTCATCAGACATGTGTACAAAGCCTGAGTATTTGAAATAATCCGTTGGAAGTCTTCTATGTCCATGTCATAGATCCTGGTCCTTGAGTCGCATGAGCACAGCTGCGAACGATGCGCGTAGATCATGATAAGCGCGTAATTGACTGCTGCTCGCGCGTGTACGTGCATATTTGTGGCCTTGCTCGTGCATTCAGTGGACTGGTTGACTGGCGTGTGTGTGTGAGTGTGTGTGTGTGTGTGTGTGTGTGTGTGTGTGTGTGTGTGTGTGTGTGTGCGTGTGCGTGTTTGTATGTGTGTGTGTGTGTGTATGCGCGCGCGCGTGAGTGAGTGCTTGCGTGCGTGCGTGCGTGTACGTGCGTGGACTGGTTGACTGGTGTTTGTGTGTGAGTGAGTGAGAGAGAGAGAGAGAGAGAGAGAGAGAGAGAGAGAGAGAGAGAGAGAGAGAGAGAGAGAGAAGAGAGAGAGAGAGAGACCGAGAGAGAGAGATGGGCCTGTGGGGGTGGAGGGGGAAGCATAAGACAAGAAAGCAGAGCGAGTGTGTCTTGATGATAACAGTGAAGTGGATCTCGGTGTGAGACAGAGCTCCGGGGAATACGCATGGAAGATGAAGGCAGGGAGATGAGGGGAGTGGGGGGGGGGGGGGGGATGTCTTATCGATCTATGACGGACATGGTACTGAGTAGTCCGGGATTCTTCAGCTAGCTCTTCTCCTATCCCTCATTGCCACCCCTCCCCTCCCTCCTCCTTCCCCTTCTCCTGTCGCCTGCTGTTCCATTTCCTCCCCCACCTCCTCTCTTCTCTTTTTCCCTCCACTTTGCAATATTCGACATACTCGGCGTCTTCACCTTCCTTCTGCTTTGTCTTTTTCATCTTCTTCGCCATCTTTTCCTCCTCTTTTTCTCTCTTCTTCTTCTCTCTTCTTCTTCTTCTTCTTCTTTTTCTTCTTCTTTCTTCGACGTCGTCGTCCTCATCCTCGTCCTTTTCATTGCCCTTTCCTCTTCCTCCTCCTCCTCCTTCTTCTTCTTTTTTCTTCTTCTTCCTTCTTCTTCTTCTTTCCTTCTTCTTCTTCTTTTTCTTCTTCTCCTTCTTCTTCTTCTTCTTCTAGTGTAGCTTCTGTTCGTGCATCCTTTGTTCTTAGTAAATCTATCAAGAGAGAAAGACAACAGACAGACAACAGACAGACAGACAAGAGAGAGAGAGAGAGAGAGAGAGAGAGAGAGAGGTGTGTTTTGTGTGTGTGTGTGTTGTGGTGTGGTGTGTGTGTGTTGTGTGTGTGTGTGCACGCGGCGTGCGGGGAGCCGCATGAGCGCGCGAGTGTGTGTGTCCCGTGTGTGTGGGGTGTGCGTGCGTGCGTGCGTGCGTGCTGCGTGCGTGCGTGTGTGTATTGTGTGTGTGTGTGTGTGTGTTGTGTGTGTGTGTACGTGCGCGCGTGCGCGCGCGCCTGCGTGGGTGCGCGCTCGTGTGCCGGGGGAGAAAGGGGACGGTGCATGTGCGTGCCCAGGCACATCAAATGTCCATTTTTTACTTAGTCTCTGACGCCATATGTGTCCCCCGGTCTGGCTCCTCGTGAACGGCCTGCCAACAGCCCGATAGGATAGGCGAGGTGAATGACAGCAGACCTGATTCCGACGATCGATGGCTCTTCTCTCCCTTCCCCTCTCCAGCCCATCTCTCTCTCTCTCTCTCTCTCCTCTTTTCCTCCTTCTCCCCTCTCTCTCCCCTCCTCCGCTCTCTCTCTCCCCTCTCTCTCTCTAGCTAGCTAGCTAGCTAGATCCTCTCTGCTCTCTCTCTCCTCCCCTCTCTCTTCCTCTCTCCCCTCTCTCCTCTCTCTCTCTCTCTCCTCTAGCTAGCTAGATCTCTCTCTGCTCTCTCTCTCTCTCTCTCTCTCTCTCTAACTACTAGCTAGCTAGCTAGCTAGCTAGATCTCTCCCCCTCTCTCTCCCCTAGCTAGCTAGGTAGATCTCTCTCTCTCTCCTCTCTCTCTCTCTCTCTCTCCTTCCCCCTCTCTCTCCTCCTCTCTCTCTCTCTCTCTCTCTCTGCATGATCACAGTCTTCTAGCATTTTCTTGTCGACCCCCTACCCGCACAACCGCCCGTCTCCCACCACCGCTGCTCATTCGCTCTCCCTCTCCCTCTCCCTCCCCCTCTCCCCGCCTCGTCTTTCCCTTTCTTCTCCGCCTCCACTGATTCTCTTTTTCTTTGTCTGTTTTTCGTCCATCTATCTCTCTATCATCTGTCTGTGTGTCTGTTTGTCTGTCTGTCTGTCTGTCTGTCCGCCGGGTCTCTCTGTCTGTCTGTCTGCTGTCTGTCTCCTCTCTCTCTCTCTCTCTCTCCTCTCTCTCTCTCTCTCTCTCTCTCTCTCTCTCTTTCTCTCCTGTAGTTTGTTGTAATGAAGTATCCATCTGACCTCAGCAAAATACCTCCATCACATTTTACTACTCCCCTCCCCGCGCCTCCCCCCACCCCCCACCCCCACCCTGCATCCCATCTCTATGTCCTTTAAACGTCTACCCCCGTCGTGGGAACGTCTCTCTCACATCCTGTGCTTGCAACCTGAGGCCATGTAATGGCTGCTTTTTAAGCCTTCAAGCACAAATAAACACGGAGATGTCTCATGTGAGACGGAGTGAAACGAACTGGGGAATGAAAATAATATTTGTCCCCAGTACATAAATATGAAAGAAGAATCAAAAGAAATGGAAAAAAAGAGAACTGGGAAAGATGTGTGTAGGGGGGGGGGGGGGGGGGGGGGGGGAGAAATGTTGGGGGCAGAATGAGAGTGAGGTGTTGAGGAGGAGGAGAGGAGGAGGAGGAGGAGGACAGTGATATCGTAATATAATTGTGGTGTCTGTTTTTGGTTTCAAAATTCCAGTTTGGTTTGATAATAATAATAATAATAATGAATACTTATTTTAGCGCATATTCTCGGCTAGAGGCCAAGCTCTAAGCGCTTTACAATCAACACTCGTTTACACAACGGCGCCTCCCTGGGTAAAAGCCAACGTTGTTTTGCACATGTTCAAGAGACCTTTTTAACGTCGCTTTACAAACTCATAACTCATTTGGGCATTTGACCATTTATTGGCTTTTTTCACATGCGCGCGGGGCCTCTTACTGTTGGTCTTTGTTGTCAATGTGAGCTTTTCGCGGGAAACGAGTATCAGATGAAAAATGGAGCCGAGCGTGTTGGCGTGTGATGCAAAATATTTCTGACAGATAGTCGGGTGCAGACCCAGGGAGACTGGAGAGAGCGAGGGTAGAAAGTTGACAGTGATCCTGCCAGAGATGGGTAACCAGAGCAGACTTTGGAGGGAATGGTGTTAACTGTTCGAACTTCGAAGATCTGAGGACTAGTCGAGCACCCATCGTTTTGGATTCTTTGGATGGTACTATACTATACTGGAAAGTGCTTTGGAAGGCCAGCAACAAGAGATAAAAACTTAAAAG
>CM031596.1:132755244-132757744 GCA_018398815.1 Conus ventricosus | reverse complement strand
GCACGCACGCACGCACGCACACACACACACACACACAACAACACACACACACACAACACAATTTCGCTCGCTCTCAGCGTCTATTCCCTCTTCCCCCCTCCCCCCCCACCCCACCCCCAAACCACCTTACCTTTGTTCTCCACTCCATTTCCCATGAAATAGTCCCCTGACCGGAACCCCCACCCCACCACTCCCTTAAACCCTCCCCTCCCACCTCCCCGCCCCCCCCCCCCCCCCCGCGCTTCCCCGACCCCCCCCCCCCCCCCCAACCCCCAGGCTCTTCGCTCAATCCCTCCATTTGATAAATGCTTGGCTAAGAAATCCCAAACCCCCCTTTTCAGCTGTTCTGGGTGGTCTATTGGCTGAGCCTCTGGAATCCTCTCCGTCTGTCAGAGGCTTTTGTTGGGGAGAGTGTAAGGTCCTCCGGCGGATTGGTGGTGGTGGGTGGGTTTGGGTGGGGGGCGGAATGGGGTGGGTCGGGTGGGGTGGGGAGGCCGGAAATGAGGGAAGCAGCGGGTCCTGGATTTCAGCTTTCCCTTCTGTTTCCCGAGGAAAACAAACAAATGACATTGTATGACGTTTGAATTCTGCGCGCGCGCGCGCACTCACGCACGCACGCACGCACGCACGCACCACGCACGCACACACCAAAACACACACACACACACACACACACACACACACACAACACAAAGAGAGAGAGAGAGAAGAGAGAGAGAGAGAGGAGAGAGAGAGAGAGCATAAGGAAGAGAGACAGAGACAGAGACAGAGAGAGACAGAGAGAGGAGAGAGTTCAGACTTTTTTTTTTAGCCTTAATTTCCTGTCCGACTCCTTCCCCTCTCCACTTTACAACCCCCCCCCCCCCCCCCCCCCCCCCCCCCCCCCCCACTCGCTTTCCTCCACACACCTCGCTGCATTCATCAACGTTACCAGCCGTCCTCCATTGACCCGTTTTCGTCCACGTCATGATTACGTCAGTCCGCTTTGAGACCAAGACAATCTCACAAGAGGGAAAAACCCACATTGTGTATGTCCGTACGTCCATGGTGTGTGTGGTGTGTGGTGTGTGTGTGTGTGTGTGTGTGTGTGTGTGTGTGTGTGTGTGCGTGCGTGCGTGAGTGCGTGCGTGCGTGCGTGCGTGCGTGCGTGTGTGTGTGTGTGTGTGGTGTGTGTGTGTGTTGGGGTGTGTGTGTGTGGTGCGTGCGCGTTCGCGCGCTCGCGCGTCGTGCGTGCGTGCGTGCGTGGTGCGTGCGTGCGTGTGTGTGTGTGTGTGGGTGTGTGTGTTGTGTGTGTGTGGTGTGTGTGGCGCGCGCGCGCTTCGCGCGCGCGTCGTGCGTGCGTGCGTGCGTGTGTGTGTGTTGTGTGTGTGTGAGTGTGTGTGTGTGGGGTGTGTGTGTGTGGTGGGTTGTGTGTGTGTACGCCGCGCGCATTCGCACGGTTTTTTCTTTCGGATGGAGGAGGATGGAAGCAGACTAGGCAAGGATTAGTACGGCAGACTGCGCATAAAGTGCAATATTTCGTGTTGTGTGGTTGGGGTGGGGTGGGGGGGAAGGGATGGTGCGGGGAGGGTGGGGGGGGGGGGGGGGGCGGCTGAAGGGTGTGTGGTGTTTCTGTCTTGAGAATCATGCGTTAATGTCCATTATCACTTTATATTCATGTCTCTGCCGAACTGTAGAGATGTGCAGTTTCTTTGTCACACCTGCGCAGAAATCCTGCGACAGAAATCGAGTAGTGTTCATAGCAGACCTCATACTAGAAGCCCACATGAACGGTGAACGGTGTGGCATAGTTGATGCTGGGAGGATGTAATATGCGCTGGGAGGGTGTAATATGCGCTGGGAGGTTGTAATAAGTTCTGGGAGGATGTAATATGCGCCGATCTTTATTCTCCTGATTTTGTATTCGCTACGTCAACATTTGGGGGCCTCTGTTACATCTTAGCTTGTACAAACGCTGCTTCTACTTCTACTACTACTACTACTACTACTACTACTATACTACTACTACTACTACTACTACTACTACTACTACTACTACTTCTACTACCGCAGCCGCCACCACCCTCATTAGCACTACTACTACTACTACTACTACTACTACTACTACTACTACTACTACTACTGCTGCTGCTGCTGCTGCTGCTGATGATGATACTACTACTACTACTACTACTACTACTACTACTACTACTACTACTCTTCTACTACTACTACTGCTGCTACTACTACTACTACTATTACTACTACTACTACTACTGCTGCTGCTGCTGCTGCTACTGCTGCTGCTACCACCTTCAGAAAATAGATACTGAAAAACAGAACATCTGCAATCCGTGCCCAGAGCTAGACTGAAAGGAAATAGTGCTGTCTTTCAGGATGGATGTGGTCTGGTCCTTGTCTTCAGAGAGAACTGCTTGATCATGAACATGGCACTTTGAATTCAAAAGATATGACATACCCATGTGATAGACTGTGTTGAAGATATCAAAGCCGTGTTGCT
>CM031596.1:132747744-132750244 GCA_018398815.1 Conus ventricosus | reverse complement strand
CAGTGTTGTGGTTATGAGTGATATAAGAGGCAGTGTTGTGGTTATCAGTGTTTTGAGAGACAGTGTTGTGGTTATCAGTGATATAAGAAACAGTGTTGTTGTTGTTATCAGTGATATAAGAAACAGTGTTGTGGTTATCAGTGATATAAGAAACATTGTTATTGTTATCAGTGATATAAGAAACAGTGTTGTTGTTATCAGTGATTTAAGAGACAGTGTTGTTGTTATCAGTGATATAAGAGGCAGTGTTGTGGTTATCAGTGATGTAAGAGGCAGTGCTTTGGTTATCAGTGATACACAAGACAGTGTTATGGTTATTAGTGATGTAAGAGACAGCGTTGTGGTTATCAGTGATACAAAAGACAGCGTTGTGGTTATCAGTGATACAAAAGACAGCGTTGTGGTTATCAGTGATACAAAAGACAGCGTTGTGGTTATCAGTGATACAAAAGACAGCGTTGGGGTTATCAGTGATACAAAAGACAGCGTTGTGGTTATCAGTGATACAAAAGACAGCGTTGTGGTTATCAGTGATACAAAAGACAGCGTTGTGGTTATCAGTGATACAAAAGACAGTGTTGTGGTTATCTACAGCAAGAAAAGTCGATGACGGTGGTTTAGCTGTAGCAAACGGAGTTACAAAATCAGTGCAAATACAGAGCTATCAATACATGCTGCAACTGGAGCGCCCACTGGAGGCCTGGGCGTGATTGATTTCTAGGGCGCTTCCTGTCCTGTTTTGGGCTTGATTGGTGGTTTCTCTGTGTAGAATGGTTTCACTGTGCAGAATGGTTTCTCTGTGTAGAATGGTTTCTCTGTGTAGAATGGTTTCTCTGTGTAGAATGGTTTCTCTGTGTAGAATGGTTTCACTGTGTAGAATGGTTTTACTGTGCAGAATGGTTTCTCTGTGTAGAATGGTTTCTCTGTGTAGAATGGTTTTACTGTGCAGAATGGTTTCTCTGTGTAGAATGGTTTCTCTGTGTAGAATGGTTTCTCTGTGTAGAATGGTTTCACTGTGTAGAATGGTTTCACCGTGTAGAATGGTTTCTCTGTGTAGAATGGTTTCTCTGTGTAGAATGGTTTCTCTGTGTAGAATGGTTTCACTGTGCACAATGGTTTCTCTGTGCAGAATGGTTTCTCTGTGTAGAATGGTTTCTCTGTGTAGAATGGTTTCACTGTGCACAATGGTTTCACTGTGCACAATGGTTTCAATGGTTTCACTGTGCACAATGGGTTCACTGTGGACAATGGTTTCACTCTGCACAATGGGGCACCGCATCAGACCTGCTGCTTCCACAGTAGTTGTAGTCAACGCACGTGTGTGTTATCATGGATGGTTTGTGTGGCTCATTGTTCTAATTTGATCACTGAAACAAACTGATATGTGACATGTGTGGGACATGCGTTACCTCTGCTTGTGTGCATGATAACGAAAACAGATATTTACCTAAAATATCACAGTACCTCTTTCGTTCCTGGGTCACTATTTTGTTGACTTGTTTTTCTTCATTTCCGCAACGGAGACTGGTTCATACAATTTTAGCTTGTATTTGGTCATGTGGAAGAAAGCGTTCATACACCTCTTTTTGATTTTTGAAATACGATTGGTTTAGAAACACATTTTTAAAAGTTTACATTTGATCATGTCAAAAACAAAATCTGAAGATTATGATGTTGTTGCTTTGTTTGTGGTTGTTTCGTTAGCCTGCATCGTTTCTCGTATGTTGTTGCTTTGTTTGTGGTTGTTTCGTTAGCCTGCATCGTTTCTCGTATGTTATTGCTTTGTTTGTGGTTGTTTCGTTAGCCTGCATCGTTTCTCGTATGTTATTGCTTTGTTTGTGGTTGTTTCGTTAGCCTGCATCGTTTCTCGTATGTTGTTGCTTTGTTTGTGGTTGTTTCGTTAGCCTGCATCGTTTCTCGTATGTTATTGCTTTGTTTGTGGTTGTTTCGTTAGCCTGCATCGTTTCTTGTATGTTATTGCTTTGTTTGTGGTTGTTTCGTTAGCCTGCATCGTTTCGTATGTTATTGCTTTTCTTTGTGGTTGTTTCGTTAGCCTGCATCGTTTCTCGCGTTTCGTTGCGTCCTTGCTCGTTTGTGGTTTAAAATTCCTCCAGGAACCGATACCTTCTTTAAAATTCCTCCAGGAACCGATACCTTCTTTAAAATTCCTCCAGGAACCGATACCTTCTTTACAATTCCTCCAGGAACCGATACCTTCTTTAAAATTCCTCCAGGAACCGATACCTTCTTTACAATTCCTCCAGGAACCGATACCTTCTTTAAAATTCCGCCAGGAACCGATACCTTCTTTAAAATTCCTCCAGGAACCGATACCTTCTTTAAAATTCCTCCAGGAACCGATACCTTCTTTAAAATTCCTCCAGGAACCGATACCTTCTTTAAAATTCCGCCAGGAACCGATACCTTCTTTAAAATTCCTCCAGGAACCGATACCTTCTTTAAAATTCCTCCAGGAACCGATACCTTCTTTAAAATTCCT
>CM031596.1:132730244-132737744 GCA_018398815.1 Conus ventricosus | reverse complement strand
TCACTTTATACTTACAAATGTTTTTAAGACTCGCTTCTTCTTTCTATGGGACATTGGTGTATTCTTTATAAAGTGAATATGAAATATAGCAGGGAACAGCAAACAGTAGATAACAAACAAGTAGGGTAACTCTTGCTCCCACGATAAAACAAACATACGCCCACAACTCCAAAGGAATGCCGCTTGCGACACCGAATCGCCTAGCAGATATGACAGCTCCAGAGCACACAGAACCAACACGACAACACCCCCAGCCAAAAAGGGATGTTCCAAGCTTGCCCTGTTACCCTGTACCGGACACATCCACATAGCAACAACAACTGGAAAAAATGAACAAATGCAAACCAACATTTATTCCAGACTACCACAGCCTTTACGATCTTGAATCTAGTCAGACAAGTACATGGACCAACAGAACCAAATACAGGTGGACCTCGAAGTGTTCTCCTGAAACTGACTGGTTGTAGCGATGTTGTGGCAGACAAAGCTATTAAGTTCGTGGGCGGATTTACTGACGTTTCGGGGTCAGTTTGTTCCTGGAACCATTTGGTCATGTGCCAGAGAGAAGTGTGTGCTGTGAGGAGGTGTTTGCTTTGGCAATCAGTGCACCACTTAATTAGAGGATTCTTCTTTCTTCTGTCTTTCTTCTTTTTTTCTTTCTTCTTTCTTCTTTTTTCTTTTCTTTTTTCTTCTTCTTCCTTCTTTCTTCTTTCTTTTTTTCTTTTCTTTTTTTCCCTTTTTTTCTTTCTTTTTGTTTGTTTTCATACGGCGTACAAAATGGGTTTTTTCCCCCCATCTCTTTTTGGGTTTAAGGAAAAAACAGTCTTAATCACTTTTCCCTCCTCCCCTCCTCCCCTCCTCCTCCCCCCTCCTCCTCCTCTAAAAAACCTTCCCCCCGTTCCCCCCCCCCTTTTCCATCTTTTTTTTTTCCGCATCCCCTTTTCCTCCCCTTTCCCCCCAAACCCCACACCCCCCCCCCCTTCTCCTGTAAATTCCCCCCAATGTCCCCAAAATATGACTCGGAATAGAAGTTCCCCTCCCAAATTAAAAATTCACCCCCGCGGGAACACCCCAAAAGCAGGCAAAAGATATGCACATTTTCCCCACGTTTTTCCCTTTAAACCCTTTCTTCGTTGGTTTTTTTTTTTTTGGCCGTCATTTTTTCCCCCAAAGTATAAAACCCCAAAGAAACCAAAATCTACGAAACAAAAGAGATGTAAAAGAATGTTTTTAAATTTCCCCCTAAAGCTCGATTGGTTTTTGGCCCATGTTTTTGTAAACATTAAACTTCCTCCAAGATTTGTTTTCGGTTCGTGACTATTTGGGGGGTTAAATGATTTCATATGTTAATTTGAAATTTCTTCTTCTTCTTCTTGTTTTGTTTGTTGTGTTGTTGTTGTTGTTGTTTTTGTTCTTCTTCTTCTTCTTTCTTCTTCTTTTTCTTTTTTTCTTCTTCTTCTTCTTCTTTTCTTCTTCCCTTCCTTTTTCTTCTTCCTTCCTCCTTCCCTCCCCCTCCTCCTCCTCCCCTTTCTTCTTTTTCCCTTCTTCTTTTTCCCTTTTTTCCTTCTTCTTTTTCTTTCTTTTCTTTTTCTTTTCTTTTTCCCTTTCTTTTTCTTTTTCCCTTCTTCCCTTTTCTTCTTCTTTTTCTTTTTTCTTCTTCTTCCTTCTTTTTCTTCCTTCTTCTTCTTTTTGTTTTCCCTTTTGTTGTTGTTGTTGTTTTTGGTTGTTTTTGGTTGTTTTTTGTTTTTTGTTGTTCCTCTTTTTTCTTTTTTTCTTCTTTTTTCTTCTTCTTCTTTTTCTTCTTCAAACCGTGTACCGTTTACCTATTTTCTATAAACCATCGAGAGGGGGGGAAGAGAAAGAGAGAGAGAAGAGAAAAGAGAAGAAAAGAGAGAGAGAGGGGGAAGGGGAGAAAAAAGAGAGAGAGGGGAGAGAGAGGATGCATACATAATACATCATCCCTTCCAACATACTTTACATGCATCCCAAAGCATACTTTTGGGGCATACATACATCATGCATAATACTTTCAACATACTTACATAATACTACATACATAACCACATACAAATATGCTTACAAACACGGGAAAACGTGCCCCTTTTTAAAAAGGGCGTCATACGGGTAGCCGCATTTCGTTACGGGGAATGGGTTGTTCTTGAGTCTCTACAAAAAAACCTTTGTGCATAGAAATTGTCCAGCGGTTTTTTGGGTTTGCCCGTACAGGGGGGCAATGCAGTGTTTGTTCTCGGGTGTAAATGATACCCAACAAAAGGGTGCTTTTTTTCATTCCTTTAATGATTATATCCCAAATTTCAAAGCTGGGTTAGCTGTTCATATTGCTCAGTGACAGATTTTTGCGCCCATAAAAATTTAGCAGTAGGGCCCCCTGAATGCTCCCGGGTTTTTGGCATCAGTTCCAGATCGTGTCTTTTAAGGTCAAAACTAATGAAACTCACTTTAGATTGGTAAGCATGCCTTTTTCCGACCGTCCTGGTTCTTTTTATGGCTTTTTTCAGTTTGTCCATCTGTTGTGGGCAATGGCACCCAGATGTTTAATGCTAAATGTTGGGGTACATTTGGGGGCGTTTCTGTCTATGCGTGGGTGCGGGGGTGCGGGGTTACTGGTAGGGTGTGTGTTGTGAAACGGTGTGGGTATATATATATATTTTATATAAAATAGGGTGTGTGTGTGTGGGGTGTGTGCGTGCGTGCGTGCGTGCGTGCGTCCCGTGCGTGCGGGGCGGCGTGTGTGTGTGTGTGGGTGTGTGGTGTTTTGTGTGTAGTGTGTGTTGTGTGTGTGTGTGTGTGTGTGTGTGTGGGTGTGTGTGTGTGTGGTGTGTGGCGAAAAACCCCCGGCAGGCGAAGAAGGGTTTAAATTCAAATCACACGATAAAGGGCCCCTGTCTTTCGATTTTCTCTCTTCTTCTTCTTCTTCTACTACTACTTCTACTACTACTTCCTGTTTTCTTCTTCTCTTCTTCTTCTTCTTTCTTCTTCCTCGCTGGCTCGTGTTAATGCTTGTGAACGCATCATCGTGGGCGTCAGAGCGAGTGAAAAGTCAGTCTCCGATGACGTAAGCCTGCTCGTGCGCGTGAATGCATGTGCTGACTTCTTCCATCCATGTCTAATTGCGTATTAGTTGGTGTGTGTGTGTGTGTGTGTGTGTGTGTGTGTGTGTGTGTGTGTGTGTTGTGTGTGTGTGTGTGTGTGTGTGTGTGTGTGTGTGTGTGTCTGTGTGTGTCTGTGAGTGAGAGAGAGACAGAGAGAGACAGGCAGAGAGAGAGAGTGAGAGAGCGAGAGAGAGAGAGAGAGAGGGGTGTGTGTGTGTGTGTGTGTGTGTGGTGTGTGTGTGTGTGTGGTGTGTGTGTGTGTGTGTGTATGTCTGTGTGTCTGTCTGTGTGTGCGCGTGTCACTTCTCTTTTCTAACTTCTTTCTGTCTACTTGTCCATCTGTATGTTCCATAACTCTCTCTCTCTCTGTCTGTCTCTCTCTCCATCTCTCGCTCTCTCGCTCGCTCGCTTGCGCTCGCTCTCTCTCTCTCTCTCTCTCTCTCTCCTTCTTCCTCTCTCTCTCTCTCTCTCTCTCCCCTCTCTCTCTCTCTCTCTCTCTCTCTCTCCCGACTGTTTGGAACTAATGATGGCAGAAGCAGCAGCAATGATGTAAGGAAAGACAGCAGGATACGGTGCCAGACGCTGTCTGTAATTAACCAGGCCCAGTGTCTGTCCTAATGCACACACCTATTCCCCTACTTCTCACCCCACGTTCTCCTCTATCCACCCACACTCCGCCCTGTCTCCTTCCGTCCATCGTTCCATCTCCTACACCCTTCACAACCTCTCCTATTCCTTACGAAGCTTCCTGCGAATTCCCCAACTCTTTGACAAAACAAGCTCTACATCAACCCCAACCCTCCCCCCCCCCCTTCATACCCCTGCAATTATCTCCCCCTTCCCCCTATCCTCCTCTCAGCAGAACACACAGAGAGAGAGGGGGGGGGAGGGAGAGAGGGAGGGAGAGAGAGAGAGAGAGAGAGAGAGAGAGAGAGAGAGAGAGAGAGAGAGAGAGAGAAAGTCAGAGACAGACAGATACAGAGACAAGAGACAGATAGACAGACAGATACAGGGATAGACATAAAATGAGACACACACAAAACACACACACACCACACACACACACACACACACACACACCCCACACACACACACACACACACACACACCAGACGCGCGGGGCGCGCATGCATGCGCGTACGCACACTCATTAAGATAGAAAAAGGTCATACCCCTAAACACAACAACATCACCCTACGATTTTATGCACCCTCTTATACCAGAAACCAAAAGGAAAATACATATGAAAGAAACCGCACACAGACACGAGCACACAGCCATCGGCACGCGCCACCCATGAACTCTTCTAAACCAATTTATATAACCTAGACACACGCAGGGTCCCAACTCTCTTTTCGTTCATTGATACAAAAACAAAGAATCAGACTGACTTGCAAAGATGCATCAATATTGACATTAGTGATGCACAAGTCCCTTTTTGTTCATCGGTGGAAAAAAAATAAAGTCTGACTTGTTAAGATGCTTTAACATTGATAATCATTGTTCATGAACCAGAAAAGAAAAGGAGAGGGAGGTGGGGTGGGTGGGCGGGTGAGGAGGGGACGCACACAAGAGGGAAAAGAAAACTAAAAGAATCACAGGTAAAATGTTCTGTTTTCCTTTTCTGGTTTCAAAAGGCATCCTTAGCAAGTGAAAACGAAGAGGGCTTCATGGGTTGCATACGGCGGAGACTTATGAAACTGGAGGAGAGAGTGGTGGTTGTGGGGGAGTGAGTGGGATTAAGAGGAATATTTACTTCACACACACACACACACACACACACGCGCGCGCGCGCGCGCGCGCGCAAAGAGAGAGAGAGAGAGAGAGAGAGAGAGAGAGAGAGAGAGAGAGAGAGAGAGAGAGAGAGAGAGAGAGGGGGGAAGAGACAGACAGACAGAGAGAGAAATGCACGCGTCCGTGCGCGTTCGCACGTGTGCACGCAAGCAACCGCTGCAGCACCTCGATGACGTCCATAGTGATTGACGTCAAGAATAGAAAGCCCACTCCCTCGACACACGCATCTCTCCTTCTTCCCGACTCCAATCCCCCACTCCCATCCCCACCGCACTACCGCACTCATCCACTCTCTTCTCTCTCTCTCTCTCCTCTCTCTCTCTCTCTCCCCTCTCTCTCTCTCTCTCTCCTCTCTCTCTCTCTCTCTCTCTCTCTCTCTCTCTCTCTCTCTAGGACTTCAAGACCTGTGCCAGACACAATCAATAATTCGATTAAAGAAAAAAAAGGGCCGAAAAAACGAAAAATGAAACAAAATGAGAGAGAGAGAGAGAGAGAGAGAGAGAGAGAGAGAGAGAGAGAGAGACAGAGAGGGGAAAGGGGGGACAAGATAGGAAAACGGCAATTCTTTACAGGAAAAATCAAAAACGGAAGATAGGCAGACAGAAAATCAGAAAGATAGATCGAAAGGAATAAAGGAGGGATTAAAGAGGAATAGAAAATACACAGAAGAAAAGAAAGGACAAGGAAAGATATAAACGAAGGGAAAGAGAGAGAAGATAAGGATATCGACAGTAATGAAGGGAAAGACAAGAGAGACAGATAAACCAGAAAGTAAAGAAAAGTTAAGAAGAAAGAAGTGAAAGCAAGAAACTTAAAACAGAAAGAAAGAAAAGGACAGAAATACACAAAAAGAAATGCGAAAAAAGATACAAAAGATGAGAAAAAAAAATGTCGAAAGAAAAAGAATATAGAAAAAAAGAAAGAACGAAGAAAAGTGAAAAGAGAGAGAGAGAGAGAGAGAGAGAGAGAGAGAGAGAGAGAGAGAGAGAGAGAAGAGAGAGAGAGAGAGAGAGAGAGAGAGAGAGAGAGAGAGAGAGAGAGAGAGAGAGAGAGAAGAAATAAATAAAAAAACAGTAATAAAATAAATAAAGCAACAAGAAAAAAAAAAGCGGAAAAAAAGGCAGCGCACAAACTAATAGAAGTCAAGGTTATGCCAGACTGTCTATTTTGTTGTCACTTACATTCTATTTTAACGTCCACGCCCATCCGAGGTGGTAGGAATACATGGATAACCTTTCCAGATGAGGGGGAAGGGGGTCTCTCTTACACAACAACTAACCACCAGGGCAACAACTCACTGAGATGGGGCAGCGACAAAGGCTTCTCCTCTCATGTTTTGCACCATCGTGATTGAAATTGGCAGCATCTGAATTGCCTCTCAGCCCCACCCCACCCCCACTCCCCGTAACTACATTTATCTCAGACTGGTCGTTCCAGCTTCCACCTTATGAAGGTAGCTGCGCCCAAGGTTTTCCATTTATACAGTAAAGCACCAGCAATCCACATGTATGTTACATTGTAATGTTGAACATAAACAGACTCATACATGTATACAAAGAGCAAAAAGAGCAAACCATGAACACACTACTCTCTCATTCCAGCATGCTATTTGCTGAGCCTTTCGTCACCGGCATTTCTGCATTCAGGGATGCTGAACAGACACTGAAGCTCTGTGCCTGCATTTCATGTCACAAGCATTTTAAATGGGCTTCTCCTGGTCCATAATATCCATTGATGCATCTGCTCTGGCTCCCCCCCCCCACCCCCCCACTCCCCTCCTCAATCCCTTTTGTCTCTTTTTATCTGTTGCAAAAGGGGAAAAGGTGAAAAAGGCAGGTGACGAGCATGAATGCTCCCAATCTGTTATTGGACACTTAACCACTGGGACAATGGGCCAGGGAGGGGGGGGGGGGGGGGGGGGGCAGAAATGAAAGGAAAGCGGGGGGTGGGGGGGGGGTGGGGGGTTAGGGGAGTCGGATGTGAATCACTAAGCTATACATGTGTGGTGTACGTACACCACACGCAAAACAAACACGCGCTCATAGGCTAAAGTTTTCATAAACTTTAGATTGCACAGTGTGCTGTCTGGCTTCTCAGCCGAGTCTTAAGGACAGCGTCGTCCACGGGAGCAGTGTGGCTCGCCTGTAATTCATTAAGGCTAATTACTCCACTGCAAATAGTTCACGTTCGGAAAGTTCCAGTCTGACCTCCATCGAATGCTGAAGACCACGTGCACTTAATTGCAGGGTAATAAGCGCAATCGTTTTGATGTGATGCTGGCGCAGAAATCCCTCTGTATGAAACAGTAATAAAAGAATGGCGTTTAGGTCTAAGGTTGCGGAACGTGCTCTCTGGGGTCACGTTGCTGCTGAGTCTGCAAGAACAAAGTCTGTGTCATAGCATCAAAGTAAGCATGTCATTGGATGGGTCTTGTAACCCCATACAGGCACTTATCCATCACACCCAACCATGATGTACGCAAGAGCACATGCTTCAGACTCGACAATAACTGTTTTCCAAGATAAACAGGTATTAAGCCTTCAGCAAAACAGGGTTATGGTTTTCTCCCTAAAGCTCACGACTGTTTTCTCTG
>CM031596.1:132722744-132727744 GCA_018398815.1 Conus ventricosus | reverse complement strand
TTTACTGACCATAGCTGGGGTAATGGTCAGCCTGGTAGCAATATTCACTGACCATAGCTGGGGTCATGGTCAGCTTGGTAGCAATATTCACTGACCATTAGTTAAGTCAAAGGACAGGAAACGAATTGGACACAATTGTCTGTCAATGAATAGCACAGTCCAGTGTGACCAAACTCGAAAATAATTGTTGGAGAAGAAGAAGAAGAAGAAGAAGAAGAAGAAGAAGAAGAAGAAGAAGAAGACGAAGAAGAAGAAGACGAGAAGAAGAAGAAGAAGAAGAAGAAGAAGAAAGAAGAAGAAGAAGAAGAAGAAGAGCAACAACAACAACAACAACAGTAACAACAAGAAAAAACAAGAAGAAGAAGAAGAAGAAAAACAAAATAACAACAACAACAACAACAGCAACAACAACAAAAAGAACAAGAACAAGAACAACAAAAAGAAGAAATGAAAGGCTTTTAACTCCGATGTGAATGAATTGGTATGTTTTACGAAGGCGGTGGAACTATACCTGTACCAATAATGTTTTAGAACCACGCTTCCTTGTCTCCTTTAGGGCTTGTCTGTACTTCGACTACATTATGTTGTTATACTCACTGAATCTGAAGCTAGTCCAGTTCTATTTGTGTCTCCTTTCTCGCGTCATATCCTGTGTCTCTGTGTAACATGTCTTCACATAACCTTGTACCCTGTATCGCCATACCTTGTGTCCTACTTTGTATTGTAGCCCGTGTCTTGTTTTCCTTTTTTGACCCCTTGTGTTGTTTATCCCGTGTTACTGGTTACTTTGCGCCATGTTTCCTATATTATATTCTTCGTACCATTTTGTTCCCTTTCTTTATTGTTATGTGTCCCCGTTTACTTTGTTCTGCGTCCCCATTGTAATCTGTATCGTGCGTCTCCTTCTTAGCCTCCCCCCCCACCACCACCACCACCACCCACCAGCCCCCTTAGCCTCCTGTCCCCCTGCTTCCCCACTGTCCCCCTCTCTACCTCCATACTATACTCCCTTTTCTTTATACCCTCACCTCCATTTGTACACCGTACGCTGTACCCTCGTTTACTCTGTGCCTCGTGTCTCTTTCACAATGTTCACAGTGGTCCGCTCCTTTACGTCGTGCTCTGCATCATCTTTTTGCAGTGTGTCATGTAGGTCTTTCACTTCGTGCACCCCCCCGCTTCCTTTTATTGTGTGCTCTCTATGCTTTTTCTTTTTTTCTTTTTTTTCTTTGCTTGTGCCATATGTTGCCTTTTTTCCACTTCGAGCCAGCATACCCTTTGTTTCATGCCCTGTATTCGCTGCCTCTTCACACAACCCCCCCCCCCCCCCCCTTTCACCCCCCTCTCTCCAATCCCCTATGCTTTCCTTGTTACTCTGTCGTCGCAGAGAGCTCATAATGCTGTAAGGCTAATCCTGTGGCCGTGTGAATTGCTTTCCGTCCTTATCTGTTTTACTTTCTTCTTTTCCTTTTTTTTTTTGTCTTTCCCTTTTCTTTTTTGTTCTCTTATGATCTCGTCTTTTCTTTCTTTCTTTCTTTCTTTCTTTCTTTTTTTTCTTTCTTTCCTTATCAGGGGATCGATTTTGTTGCTGTCCTCTTTATGTTCTTCTCTTAAACCATTTGGGTTTTCCCTTATTTTTAGATTTATATAAAGTGCGATTTTTTGACATTCTGTTTCTGTACTTAGTTATTTCCTCTTGGCATTTCTTTCTCTATTTTTTTTTTGTTCTTGTGTTCGTGACCTTCTGCCCCACTTTATTCTTCATGAAGTTCCTCCCCACCCCCCTTTTACATTCTTTTTATTACTTTCCTTGTTTTTGCGTTTTATATCTTTCTTTGTTTTTCTTTTTTTTTTTTCTTTTTTTTTTTATTTTTGATGGGAAAATGGAATGTCCTTTTCTTCCATGATTCTTCCCCTTCTTCCTCTCGCATTCCCAGAGTTTTAACTGCGTGTGTTGATTCTGTCACACTCAGGAATTCCGACATCCTAAGCCTAGCTTTTATTTTTCTTCTTTGTATTATCATCATCATCATCTTTCATCATCATCATCATCATCATCATCATCATCATCATCGTTATTCTTGCTGTTGTAACGAGGACAACCCCCATTCCACCAGACGGTGTGGACATATGATAAGGACAGACAGTTGAAGGCTGCGATGGCGAAGGAAAACAAGGCGCATCACCAACTGAAAGAATGAACCTCTTTTTTTTTCTCTACACTTGGGGCGTCAACTTAAAGCGCAGCTACTGACAGACAGAGGTGTTAAATATATGCGGATGTCGTGTAAACAGCACACCACAAACAAGAGAGAGAGAGAAAGAGAGAGAGAGGGGGGGGGGGGGGGGGGGGGAGAGAGATCGGGGTAGACAGAGAGACCACAAAAGAATGACAGACAATATTATCACAAATTTAAAAAAAAAAAACAACAGAAAGCAAGCAAATAATACATGTGTATTGTGTAAACAAATCACAAAATGAGAAACAAACACACTTATGCATCATGTAATCAGATCACATAGGAAGGACAAAAAAGGGAATGAGAAGGAAGGACGAGGCTGGGAGTAGGAGGAAATTTGGGGGGGGGGGGGGGGGGGGGGGGGGGGGGGGGGGAGGAATGGGGGGAAATGGGGGGGGGGAGGGGCGGGATTGGCAGGAGGGAATCTAGGGAGGAGGATAAGAAGGAATCGAAGAGCGGTTAGGAAAAGAAGAATCGGCAAAACAGACAGGCGGACAGACACACGTTTAAAGCAATTACTCCAACAGAAATGAATGTACGACACATTGTGTAAACAGAGAGAGAGAGAGAGAAGAGAGAGAGAGAGGAGAGAGAGAGAGAGAGAGAGAGAGAAGAGACAGTCAGACATACATACAGACAGACAGAGACAGGCAGACAGACAGAAGGAGACAGACAGACACACACACACACACACCACAACACACACACACACACACACACACACACACACACACACACACACACACACACACACACACACACACACACACAGACTGAGAGTAAGCGAGGTCCGGAAGCCAGACAGATCAGACAGATAAACAGACAGACAGACAGACAGACAGTTAACCATGTATCTGAAATTTTGTAGAGGCTTTTAAGTTTAGACAGCTACCCATCCATTCATTTACCCCTCTAGCGGACAGACAGACAGACAGACCATAATGGCCAGTGTCTGGAACAGTGGGTAAGGAATCCAGTTTAGACTTGGCGCTTTTCGCCTCTGGGCTTGCCGCGCTCAATTGAATCTTCTTGTCTGTTCCCATCACCATTCTCTACGTGTGCGTTCCTCCTCTAATTACCCTAACAATACACAATTCACGAACCATTCCTCTTCTTCTCTCTCTCTCTCTCTCCTCTCTCTCTCTCCTCTCTCCTCTCTCTCTCTCTCTCTCTCTCTCTCTCTCTCTCTCCTTCTTTTGTCCTTTTTTTCTTTCTTTCTTTCTTTTTTTCTTTCTTTTTCTTTCTTCCTTGCATTTTTTCTTTCTTTCTTCTTTGCATTCTCTATTTCTTTCCTCCTAGCATTTCTTTCTTTCTTTCTTTCTTTCTTTTCATTCATTTCTTTCTTTCTTTTTTTTTCTTTCTTTCTTTTATTTCTTTCTTTCTTTCTTTCTCTTTTTTTACCTTTCTTTCTTTCTTTTCATTCTTTCTTTCTTTTCTTTCTTTGTTTCTCTCTTTTCTCTTCTTTTTTTCTTTCTTTCTTTCCTTCCTTTCCTTTTTTCCTTTCCTCCGTATCTCCTTCCCCCCCTCCTCCTCCCCTTCTCCTCCTCCTCCTTCTCTTCCTTTTCCTCCTCCTCTTCCCCTTTCATCTTCTTCTTCATCCCGTCCTCCTCCTCCTCCTCCTTTTCCTCCTCCTCCTCCTCCTTCTCCTCCTCCTCCTCCTCCTCCCTCCTCCTCCTCCTCCTCCTCCTCCTCCACCTCTTCCACTTCCTTCTCCTCCTTCCCCTCCTCCTCCTCTTCCTCCCCCTCTTTCTCCTCCTCCTCCTGCTCTTCTTCTTCTTCTTCTTCTTCTTCTTCTCTTCTTCTTCTTCTTCTTCTTCTTCTTCTTCTTCGTCTTCTTCTTCATTCATTCATACATAACTCATACCAATCTTCGATCTGAGGTGTGGGCATGTTTCCCTTCCTTTCTTTGCAGCACAAGATATACGCACAAACCTCAGTTCAGATAAAAAAAAAAATAAATAAAAAAAAAACTCTTGCCCGCATGCATTTTATTACTTTTAATTCGTGGTCACTCAGGAGAGAGTGTGGAATGAAGTTTAAAGGAAAAAAAAAAGACTTCCAGACCACCTCGACTGCATAGAATTTGAAAATAATCCAACGATGTATTCATAATGAATGTGATTCTTCTTCTGCTCTCCTCTCACGATTCTGGCGATGAACTGTGTGGTCATTCTCAGTGCCTCAACAGACCCGCATAGCTTTGCCTGTAGAGAAGCAGGTATCGGCCATGTCTGTTGTCACAGCTCCTGGGAGGAAAGGTGAGCGGGAGGGGGGGGGGGGGAAGGGGTGGTGGGGGGGGGGGCATAACGTTAGAGGTATGCTCTCTTGCTTTGTCTGCTTCTTCACAAGAGCAAAAGAAGGGACGGCTCGATGCGGAACCATCTCCGCAAGTGGCATTGACATTTGCGACAGTGTGTGTGTGTGTTGTGTGTGTGTGTGTGTGTGTGTGTGTGTTGTGTGTGTGGGGGGGGGGGGGGGTGCGTGCGTGTGTGTGTGCGTGCGTGCGTGCGTGCGTGCCTGCGTGGGTGCGTGCGTGCGTGCGTGCGTGCGTGCGTGCGTGTGTGTGTGTGTTAGAGATTTTTTATGTCGTAGTGTCTGTGCGTTTGTTGATTACCACTGTGTGTAAACGTTTCAACGTTTTATTTATTTATCTATTTATGTCTTTATTTGTTTATCTATTTATTGATTTATCTATATACTCTATTCATGTATTCATTTACTTATCTATCTATACATTCATTCATTTATCCATTCACTTAT
>CM031596.1:132705244-132710244 GCA_018398815.1 Conus ventricosus | reverse complement strand
CATCATTTTGTACCTGATTTACTGTTAGTTGTTGATTTGGTTTTATGGGTTGTATGATCAGGAAGACCAGTGTCAACAGATCTCCAACTGCCGCCACCATCCCCTGTCCATAATGTGATAGTTCTTTCCGGGTACAGATCGGCCTGACCAGCCATCTACGCACTCACTTCCGATCCCAGGATGTCTAGATGGTCTTCGTCGTCTCGACGGAGAGAAACAACATGGGTTGGAAAGAAACGGTTCAAGTGCTGCTTATATTGTTAGTTTTATGAATCTCTCTCTCTCTCTCTCTCTCTCTCTCTCTCTCTCTCTCTCTCTCTCTCTCTCTCTCTCTCTCTCTCTCCTCTCTCTCTCTCTCTCTCTCTCTTCTCTCTCCACACCAGTCATTCCATCTCCCCACCCACAATGGCAAACTGCTTTGTGTCCCGTCACAGCCTCCAAACCGGCAATCCACAGGGAGAGTCTGTGTCAAGTTTCATGAGGCAACCCACCAGAGGAGACACTGCGCCACTGCTGAGTCACTGTTTCGTCATCTTTGGATCTGTTCATTGATCTGGATATGTATCATGGATTACCGTCAAAATGTCATGGAATTTGTGTGTGTGTGTGTGTGTGTGTGTGTGTGTGTGTGTGTGTGTGTGTGTGTGTGTGTGTGTGTGTGTGTGTGTGTGTGTAACAATAATAACAATAACAATGGTTTATTCAGTTTTTGCAGGCCTTCTGGCCCATATGAACAGGAGAACTGATTAGCACATAATTAGCAAGATGTAGGTGAGTTTGAAGGAGTACAATGACAAGCAAACAAGAAATGCACGGCAAGTTCATGAGCAACACAAGTAAAGGATTACGTTACAGATCAGGTATAGACAGGGGCTTTACTTCCTTAACTTTAAGGATTCTGTAATGTACACTGCAACTTTGAATAACAATTCATTTGACATGTTTCTACCTAATAACTGTATCTTAAATTCAGACGGAAAACGATGGTAATACAAGGGTATAAATTTTCTGCGAAGTGTGGCATATTTAGGACAGATTAACATGAAATGACATAAATCTTCAATACAATGACCATCACACTATTTACAAATTGGGTCAATGATTTGTTGAGTCGAGTAACACAAACTATTCAGAGGTAACCGATTGCATCTAAACAGACACAAAACACGACGATGTTCGCGAGCAGACAACTGACTCACGTAACTGGCCATTACTATCTCTGGGTGATACATACAATAGTCAGGGTATGATGAAAGTGAAGAATGCCAGTCTTGAGAATACGAATCCTTCAAACGTTGTTTGAGCAGATCTATAAAACAATGAACATTTCCTACATTCTGCATCTGCCATACATATCCAAAGCCGTAAGTGCACAATAGCTGTCTTACACGTGTAACCCAGTTTTTTCTACCAGAATGATCGTGCATTTGCATCATTTCATAGCATTGTTTTGGATATCTGTTGTCAGTTATACACATAAGCTTGCACCAATATTTCACAAGACGTAGGTATGTATCATATAGATGGGATATCTACCTGTGTGTGTGTGTGTGTGTGTGTGTGTGTGTGTGTGTGTGTGTGTGTGTGTGTGTGTGTGTGGGTGTGTGTGTGTGTGCAGTCACTTTCCACCTGTCTACGACATTTTGTTCAAATCAGCTGAGTTCGAAATGTTCTGTGTCCACACACACACACACACACACACACACACACACACACACACACACACACACACACACAAACCGACAGAACTCGTGAAAGCATAACCGATTTCCTCAGCGAAACTAACTGCACCCTTACATACATTCAATCACATCATGTAGATACCATCCTCTTCGTGTGCCATTGAGCCTCCTCTTCGCATCACTGAATGACTTCCGTTCCCTGGAGGTTTGTTTCAACAGAGGTCTGGTCTACCGCACACGTGCTTCAAAGAGTTGCTCCGTCAGGGGAATGTTCTCCTGGGTGCATGCTACTCCCCACAGGCGGCCATCTGGTGAAGTGGACTGGCGAACGATGAATGGCTGAAAAGCGAAATACATTGCGAGGCTCTTACATGCGCAGTGCAGATATATTGATACAACTGACTGATTGTGACCGTTTTGTTTATGGTAGCAGAGATCAAATTTGTTCTGTCATGCATTGTTGTTGGCTTTTGTGAATGTTTCTTTTTGTCTAAGATGTTTTTGTCGGTTTTTCTCTCTCTCTCTCTCTCTCTCTCTCTCTCTCTCTCTCTCTCTCTCTCTCTCTCTCTCTCCTCTCTCTCTCTCTCTCTCTCTTCTCTCTCTCTCTCTCTCTCGCTACCACTCACGGTCTGATCATATGTCTAGCATTAACTGTCTCTCTGTGCCATCACTATCATTATCTCATTGTTGGTTCTATCTTGATCTCGAATCAAGGCTTAACAGATCGGGTAGAGGATGTCTGGACCAGCCTGTACGCACTATGGTCTCATTGTTAAACATAACTGGTACTGTACCTCTCTTTTCAATTCTCTCTCTCTCTCTCTCTCTCTCTCTCTCTCTCTCTCTCTCTCTCTCTCTCTCTCTTCTCGATTAAAGACTGATACTAGTTTAAACACTTCACGTAGACGCTTGCCCTCTCTCACCTTCTGAACCCTCTCTCCATTCAACACATACCCTCCTGCCCCCCCCCCCCCCCCCCCCCCCCCGCCCCCACCCCCAACTCTACCCGACCCCCTCCATCTCCATACACCCAAACGCTCACTCCTCGCCAAGTTTACAGTCACCATTCTCTTTACATCGCAGATTTTGTTCCCCGTGGTTTCATTTCAAACGTGGCCACTGTGCTCCACCAAGGTTACTAAAACAACGGTTTCACAGAAATCTTTTCCTGAGGGAACCCTGTACTGGCGTACGCCATTCCTGTCTGTGGTCATCTGGTTCAGGGCACTGGCGAACAATGCGTGGAACACACAGCAAGGCTCATAGATCAGGGTTTAGATACTGTCGCTCCTGTTGACTGTGGTCATCTGGTTCAGGGCACTGGCGAACGATGCGTGGAACACACAGCAAGGCTCATAGATCAGGGTTTAGATACTGTCGCTCCTGTTGACTGTTTGTTCTGTTTGTGCATCATTGAAGAACAGTCTCCCAAATCTCCCAAACTGTTGACCCTCTCTCTCTCTTTCCCTCTCTCTCTCTCTCTCACTCTCTCTCTCTCTCTCTCTCTCTCTCTCTCTCTCTCTCTCTCTCTCTCTCTCTCTCTCTTGCTGTCTCTATGTCTCTCTGTATCTCTGTCTCTGTCTCTGTCTGTCTGTCTCTCTCTCTCTCTCTCTCTCTCTCTCTCTCCTCTCTCTCTCTCTCTCTCTCTTTCTCTCTCTCTTCATAAAACAGAGTTCCAAGAGAAGGGAATGGCTCATCATAGGTCGGACTTCCTTCTGTCCATGTTTCTTCTACACTCCTGCATTTCATAGGAACGTCAAGCTTATATCAAGTACAAGAAGAACGAAAAATATAAGATTATGGCAAAAACTAAAATCGTTCAAAGTGATAATCATAGTCATATCATCACACGCAATGGTGATTATCACGAACACGTTGTATATGACGCTGAGAAGCAGAAGAAGGAGGAGGAGGTTGATGATGGTGGTGATGATGATGATGATGATGATGATGATGATGGTGGTGATGATGATGATGATGATGATGATGATGATGATGATGATGATGATGATGATGAGGATGATGATGATGATGATGATGGAGAAATTAATAACACAAACAGGCTGCTATGAAAGATGTTTGGTTGTTGTTCCTTTTTTCCCAGTCTGGCGTACCCACTATTTTGGACCAGGAAGTAACAGCACCTGACTGACTTGGTAATCATCGCTGGAAGGAAGACTGACTGGTAACCGTTGCTTGTAGGAATACTGACTGGTAATTGCTGCTTGTAGGAAGACTGACTGGTAACCGTTGCTGGTAGGAAGACTGACTGATAACCGTTGCAGGAAGGAAGACTGACTGGTAATTGCTGCTTGTAGAAGACTGACTGGTGACCGTTGCAGGAAGGAAAACTGACTGGTTAGTGTTGCTTGTAGGAAGACTGACAGGTAACCGTTGCTTGTAGAAAGACTGACTGGTTATTGTTGCTTGTAGGAAGACTGACTGGTAATTGTTGCTTGTAGGAAGACTGACTGGTAATTGTTGCTTGTAGGAAGACTGACTGGTAATTATTGCTTGTAGGAAGACTGACTGGTAATTCGTGCTTGTAGGAAGTCTGACTGGTAACCGTTGCGGGTAGGAAGACTGACTGGTAGTCATTGTTTGTAGGAACACTGACTGGTAATTTTTGCTGGTAGGAAGACTGACTGGTAGTCATTGTTTGTAGGAAGACTGACTGGTAATTGTTGCTTGCAGGAAGACTGGCAATTTTTGCTGGTAGGAAGACTGTTTGGTAATCGTTCCTTCTAGGAAGACTGGCAATTTTTGCTGGTAGGAAGATTGACTGGTAACCGCTGCGGGTAGGAAGACTGACTGGTAACCGCTGCGGGTAGAAATACTGACTGGTAATTGTTGCTTGTAGAAAGACTGACTGGTAATTGTTGCTTGCAGGAAGACTGACTGGTAATTGTTGCTTGCAGGAAGACTGACTGGTAACCGTTGCGGGTAGGAAGACTGACTGGTAACCGTTGCGGGTAGGAAGACTGACTGGTAACCGTTGCGGGTAGGAAGACTGACTGGTAACCGTTACTGGTAGGAAGACTGACTGGTAACCGTTGCGGGTAGGACTAGGTCTCAGCCAGCTTCTGGGCACAGATGGACGGAAAGTATCCTCAATTAAAATTAAATGTAGGTCCAATCATCCAGCTCGCCATGATAAAAAGAAACCTCCAGGCGTCCCGTGGTTAGATACTGCTGTTCACAGTTCAACTGATTCAAATTGAACGCCTTTACTCACCTCAAGTGATGCGGCCCACACGGATAACCCTCTGGGGAGACTGGGCTATTTAAAAAAAAAACCCTGTCTGCTACTGCACTGAC
>CM031596.1:132690244-132695244 GCA_018398815.1 Conus ventricosus | reverse complement strand
TCCCAAGTTCTTCTAAATCATCTGGATTTCATCTATCTTGGCGCTGTACCACTAAACGAAAAAAAATAAAGAAAAGAAAAGAGAAGAAGAAGAAGAAGAGACGAAGAAGAAGAAGAAGAAGAAGAAGACGAATAAAAAATATAAGACGAAGAAGAAGAAGAAGAAGCAGAAGCGAAGAAGAGAAGAAAAGAAAAGAAGAAGAAAAGAAGAAAAAGACGAAAAAAGAAGACTAAAAGAAGAAGAAGAAGAAGAAGAAGAAGAAGAAGAAGAAGAAAAGAAGAAGGAGAAGAAGAATGAGAAAATAATAGCCATCTTCTCGCTTAACGGACTGTTGCCAGGACTAATTCCAGACAATGGAGCATCTCAGTGGATTTGGCCAGAGCCTTGTTTCCTGCCCTGTAAGCATCTTGTCTGCTGGAGAGCCTCTTCGCCCGGCCCACCGCTTGGTCCTGCTTATGGGTTTACTTCCTTTGATCTCTGTGTTCTCTGTCTGTCTCCCTCGCTGTCTCTGTCTCTGTCCTGTAAGTCTCTGTCTCTCTGTCTCCTGTCCCACTGTCTCTGTCTCTGTGTCCTTGTCTCTCTCCTCTCTCTCTCCTCTCTCTCTCTCTCTCTCTCTCTCTCTGTGCGTGTGTGTGTGTGTGTGTGTGTGTGTGTGTGGTGTGTGTGTGTGTGTGTGTGTGTGTGTGTTGTGTGTGGCGCGCGCGCGCGCGCGCGTGAGTGAGTGTTTTCTCTCTCTCTCTCTCTCTCTCCTCCTCTCTCTCCCTCTCTCTCTCTCTCTCCTCTGTCTTCTCCCCTCTCTCTCTCTCTCACTCTCTATTCCTCTCTACTCTCATCCTCGTCTCTCTCTCTCCCTCTCTCTCTCTTCTCTCTCTCTCTCTCATCTCTCTCTCTCCTCGCTCTCGCTCTCTTCGCTATCTTCTCTCCTTTTTTAACTTCTCTTACTTCTTAGTTGTTTGTTTTGAAGTTCATTCCCTATTCTTTTCGTGTCTTTGTTTCACTTGCCTCTTCCTCGTTATAGAAATGACAGAAAAGAAATTGAAAGTCGAACGGACACAGGACATATAGAAAAATCAGCACTAAGCCACTTATCTTTATCATTCAATATATCGGAATAGCTCAGTTGGTAGAGCGCCTGCTCGTAATCTTGGTGATCCTGGGGTTGCGGGTTCGAACCTCCGCCGGGCGTTTCGGTACAGGGGGATTTTTCCTCGGAGTTTTACATAGGTTTCTGACTCCATTTCCCATACAGGTCCTTCGAAATGAGACTATAAACCCGAGGTTCCGTGTGTGAAACGCATGCTAAAACATCTTGCACACACACGTACAATCCCCTCACCCAACTTACGGAAGAAAGTAGGCCCAGGGTTTTTTTTGTTTTTGGCCGTTGGTATGGATTGACACGTTACACTTAGCATCGCCCTGCGTGAGAAAAGGAAAGAATGAAGGAAGTTAAAGAAAATGAGTGATCGATATTGACCGATACTGACTGATGAACACGGGAAACGACTGAATGAAGTGCCAGCTGTCAGCCTTAGTCGGCAACTACCCAGTTAGGCAGCCGCGAAGTGTAAACGAGTGTTGATTGGAAGCGCTTAGAGCTTGGCCCTCTAGCCGAGAATAGGCGCTATAAAAGTATTTCATTATTATTATTATATTAACTTCTCTCAAACATTGTGCAGTTCGATCAGGAATTGGACAAAGTGTCCATTGAAAGAAAAGAAGCCGTCATATTTCGCTTTTGAATAGTGCTTACAAGACGAATTCCAAGCATGATCCTTCTCCGTGGATTCGAGCAACTTTGTTTCCCCCGCCGTGTAAGCATCGATGTCTGCTGAGAGGTCTCTATGTCCTGGCCGACATGGTCCTGTCCTCCCCTCTCCCTCCCCCGCCTCCCCCCGCCACTGATTACGTCCCCTCCCAAGGACGTGTATCCCCGCTTATTTCCAAGGTGCTATCCAGTCTTGCTGACTATCGCGCGACGGTTTTCTTTTCACTTTCAGATGAATTAAGAGAAGACAGGCAGCAGAAACTGTAATCACATCAAATAGAGAAATGGCGTCAGATGCAACGAGTATCCGAGCAAAAACTACCTAAGAGGACGGAACATCAAAGCACATGTAAAATCAGTTATAAAATATTATTTTTCATGATAAGTCATGGAACGACGTTGCCAAAGGCTTACTTATCTTTACACATTATAGCTTTTTTTTGTAAACTGCACCTCCCGAAATGCATAACTCTTGAAAATGCAAGCTTTGAAAATAACGTCCAAAGTTAAAGAGAAATAATGCATCAGTTTCCGTTTCAGGTGCCTGTCTTCAACAGAAGGCGTCACTGCGGTGCGGACTAGTCATATGCGCGAAACAAGTATAATGTCATTGATGCAGTAACACTGCACCAGTTTCGCTATTCCTTCATACAGATCCATTGACCCACCCACGCTCACCGCCTTTAATACTACTGCGCGCACACCACACACACACACGCACACGCACACGCACCACACAACGACGCACCCGCAAACACACACACACACACACAACACACACACACACACACGAACAGCACGCACACCACACACAACACACACACACAACACACACACACACACATACAGAGTAACACTAAAACTAACAATAAATCTAACACTAACACGGTCCAGCACGTCTGTATCAAACGGTAGATACAGGATGGGTTTAGCAAGAATCATTACCGGAAGATTTCACGTACTCGTGAGCAACACGTAAAAGCACCTGTTTTGCAATGTATATCATATCAAATGAAGTGATACGGTCTCGTAACATAGACGTTGCCATTTTTCATATTTTCCTCCTTAAAAAAAAATCCTATGATCCCTAGAAGGAATCCCTGATCCCCTTCTTTCCCCCCCCCCCCCGGCCCCTCCCACCCCTACCCCCGCCCCTCCCCCACCCACCCCCCCACCCTCCCGCATCAAAAAAATATCTCTGTCAGTCCTTTACCTGGACTATTTCTGTTCGCGGGAAAATGATTCTCACTATTCAACCCATTCACTAAGTGGCTCAAATAACGTCCCTTTCAGAATGATGATAACATATGTTGATGATGAAATAAAGCCTACTAACAGACCCGAAATGTATCCCTCTTTGTGACAGACTGCAGGTCACAGTTTGCTCTGGAATCATTCAGATCCAGATCGATATTCGTCAGGTTTGTGTGCCGTACGGATGTCCTGTGCGTCTATGTGACCCTGTGGTTTTCTGAGTCAGTGTGTCGGTGGACTGTCCGTGTGTCTATTTGTGTGGTCTGTGTATCTGTCTGTGTGTTGTCCGTGTGTCATATGGTTGTCTGTGTGTTGCCTGTGTGTCTGTGTGTGTGTGTGTGTGTGTGTGTTGTGTGTCTGTCTGTCTGTCATGTAAGTATGTCTGACTCTCTCTGTCTCTCCTCATCTCTCTTTCTCTCTCTCTGTCAATCTCCTCTCTCTCTCTCTCTCTGCTCTCTCCTCTCTCTCTCTCTCTCTCTCTCTCTCTCTCATCCTTCTCATCGCTCTCTCTGTACCCCCCCCCCTTTTTCCTTCCCCACTTTCTCTGTGTCTGAGAACGTCAAGGTTTTTTGGAACTCGATGTCTTTCTCTTGCAGAAGAGGGAGGGGGGGGGAGGAGGAGGGGAGGAAGGAGGAGGGAGGAGGAGAGGGTCCTTAGATCTCACAAGAGCAAGCGGGGGGAAAGGCTCTGTTCGGCACACCAGGGGGGGGGATCCAGTTATTTTCTGTTGCTGTCCTCTGATAATGTCCGTGTGCCTGCCTGTCTGTCTGGGAGGCCATTCGTCTACTCTCCTCTTCTTCCCTCCCTCCCTTCCCTCCCCCTCCCTCCTCCCTCTCTCTCCTCTCTCTCTCCACTCCTCTCGTCTCTCTCTCTCTCTCTCTCTCTCGTCTCTCTCTTGCATCTCTCTCTCTCTCTCTCTCTCTCTCTCTCTCACTCTCTCCCTCTCTCTCTCATAACCCCCTCTCTCTCTCTCTCTCCCCTCCCTCCCTCCCTCTCTCTCTCTCTCCTCTCTCTCTCCTCTGCTCCTCTCTCTCTCTCCCTCTCTCTCTCCTCCCCCCCTCTCTCTCTCTCTCTCTCTCTCTCTCTCTCTCCTTCTCTCTCTCTCTCTCTCAGTCTCTCTCTCTCTCTCTCTCGTGCCGCGCGGCGCGTGTGGTGGTGTCCATATGTGGATATGTGTGTGTCCATTTCCTTTGTCTCTCTCTTTTCGGTGTCTTTCTCTCTTTCTTGTCTTTCTCTCACTCTCTCCCCTCTCCTCTCTCTCTCTCTCTCCGTCTCCCTCACTCTCCTCTCTACTCCTCTATCTCTCTCTCTCTGTCTCTCTTTGCGTTCTTCCTTTGTGTTTGTGGGGGGGGTGTCTCTCTCTCCTCTCAGGTGCAAATGCCTGTCTGGCTGTCTGTCTGTGCTGTCTGTCCTGTCTACCACCGGCCCTGCCTGCCTGTCTATCTGTCCTGTCTGTCTGTCTGTCTGTCTGTCGGACCTGTCTATCCTGTCTGTCTGTCTTCTCTGTCTCCTTCTCTCACTGTCCTTCCTCATCTGTCTCTATCTGTCCTCTCATTCTCTCTGTCTCTCATCTGTCTCTTCTCTCTCAGACTCTCTGTCTCTCTGTCTCTCTGTCCCTCTCTGTCCTCTCTCTCCCTCCCCTCTACTCTCTCTCTCCTCCTCTCTCACCTCTCTCTTCCTCTCTCATCTCTCTCTCTCTCTCTGTCTCACATTGTCCGGTATAGATCGTTGGAGGAACAGGAAGACCCGTGAAGGGGGGGGGGGGGGGGGGGGGGGGGAGGGGGGGGGGGAGGGGGGGGGGCGTCGGGGTAAAGAAGGAGGGTGGAGTTTGTGAAAGTAAGGTGTTGCTGATTAGAGCTTCCAAATGCCATGGATTGCCCATCGATGGCACGACATATTTTCTGCGAGAAGTTTCAAAGACCGGGTGGCCACTGCTGATCCAGAATGGCACGCTGAAACTTCTGACTCTTCCGGCACA
>CM031596.1:132672744-132677744 GCA_018398815.1 Conus ventricosus | reverse complement strand
TTTGGAGTTATGCTTGGCTCTGTGGGAAGGTTTCCCCTGGGTGTGATTTCTGAGTGTTGAAATAGGAGGGGGGGGAGATGTTTAAGTTTGTTTTTTTTTCCCTGGATAAAAAACAAAATGTTTTTGGGGGAAAAAAAGGCCCGTGTGGTTTTTGTCTCCCCTTTCCCCCCCCCTCTCTCTTCTCTCCCCTCTCTCTCTTTTCCCCTCCCCCCTCTTTCCCCCTCTCTCTCCCCTTCTCTCTTTTTCTCCCCCTCCCTTTCCTTTTCTTCTCTCTTTTCTCTCTCCCCTTTGTCTGTCTGTCTGACTGGCTGGCTGGCTGGCTGGGGTGGCTGGCTGGTTTCCCCCCCTCTTTCTTTCTCTTTCTCTCCTGAAACCCCTTTTTCTCTCTTTTCTCCCCTCCCTGTTGTTTGCTTCTCTCTTCTCTCTCCTTTTCTCTCTCTCTTTTCTCTCTCTCTCTCTCCCCTCTCATTATTCCCCGTTATCTATCTATCTATTTCTCCCCCTCTCTTTTCCTCTTCTCTTCATATTTTTTATATTATATATTATATATTTATATATAAAGAATATATATATATATATATATTTTAAAAATGTATATTTTTATTTAAAAAAGTAATTTTATATTGAATATAAATCGACAAAAACCAAACTTTGTTTATAATTCAATATTTCTTGCAAATCCCTTGCCCCCACCAAGCTGCTCTGTATGGTTTCTGGGAAAGGTCCCCGGTAGTTTTCCTTGGGAAATTTTTTTAAATTTTTTTAAATTTTATATATAAATAAATTTTATATATATATATATTATAAATATATATATATATATTATAAGCTTTTTGGCGGAATGGGCTCTTTATCCTTTACTCAAACTGTCCCCAAAATTTCGAGGGGGAAAACCAAGTAAAGAAAAAAGACAGAGAGAGAGAGAGAGAAAAAGAGGGGGAGAGAAGAGAAGAGAGAGAAGAGAGAGAGAGAGAGGAGGAAAAGGGAGAGAGACAGACAGACAGACAGAAAAGACAGACCACCGAGAAAAAAAAACAGACAACAAAACAGGCGGGCAGACAGGCCCCAGAGAAAAGAGAGAGAGAGAAGGAGAGAGAGAGAAGGGGAGGAGGGGAGAGGAGAGGGGAGAGGAGAGAGAGGGAAGAGAAGATAAAAAGATGGGGAATTTTTAAAGGAGGGCAGCAGGGGCAGTGGGGGGTGCAGCACTCAAAGGGAAAGCAGATGGGATTTTTTCCCCCACCCAAAAATTTATTTTTTTCATGAACCTTTAGAGTAGGGCCCTGATATATCCAAAGGGCATCTCTCTCTCCCTCTCTCTCCCCCTCTCTCTCTCCCCTCTCTCTCCTCTCTTTCCCCTCTTTTCCCCTCTCTCTCCTCTCTCTCTCTCTCTCTCTCGCGACACCACACACACACACACACACCCAACACACACACACACCCCACACACACCACACACACACAACACACCAAACACACCACAACCCTATGCACGCCCACCACGGGGCGGGGCGCGCGCACGCGCCCCCTTACAAAACACACCCCACACAAAAACAAAACACACACACACAAAACACACACACACACCACACACACACACCACCCCACACCACACAAATCGTCCCATAGAAATTTTTACATATCAATATGTTTTGGGACAAATTTTTTTGGGTTTAGTAATGAATCATTTACAAAATACAGGTTTTTTTTCCCTAAAAAAACGTAGAAGTAGTAGTAGTAGTATAGTAGTATATAGTAGTAGTGTAGTTTTGTTTTGGTTAAATAGTTTAAAAATAGTATAGTTTTGTACTTTTAGTACAGAGTATAGTAACAGAAGATACATACCGCCGTGCGCGTACGGGAAACACATTCACAATTTAAAAACACACTTGATTTCGCACCCATACCCCGCACACGCTAAAACAAGGGGAAAAAAGGGGCGGGTTTTTTGGCAAAATTTTTAAAAAACGCAATAACAATTTCATAATCACCATTATCACGTTATTATAATTAAACCCACGCCCTTTATCATCATCTTTAAAAAAAAATCTTCATCAATATCATAGTTCATCGTCGTCGTCGTCGTCGTTGTCCGTATCAAAAATCATTTAAACAAAAACTTTATCATCATCCTCATCATTTATAAACATCATCATCATCTTCCCTCATCATTTATCATCACTCTTTTCCCCTTTTGAGAGAGAGAGAGAAAGAGAGAAGGGGAGAGGGAAAAGGGGGAGAGGGGAGAGAGAGAGAGAGGGAGAGAGGGGGAGAGAAATGCAAAAAAAACAAAGACAAACAAAATAGGAAAACAAAAGAGGTAGGGAAAAATGGGGCCTACAGGGAAAGGAAGTAAAAAAACAAAAAAGGGCATATTCCCGCTGGTAATCACTAACAGAAGGGCATGACCCCTTTTTTATCCGGGTTTACCGCAGCACCCCGCACACCCCACACACAACACACACACACACACACCACACACACCCCACACAAAACCCCCACACACACACACACACCCCACAACACACACCACCCCACACACACACACACACACACACGCAGCACGCCCCGACGCACGCACGCACGCACGCACGCCCAAAAGCACGCACGCACGCACGCACGCACACACAAAACACCCCCACACCACCCCCCACACCCGCACACCAACCCCACACACAACAAAACCCCTGCACAGCCCCACACACCACACAACACACACACACACACACACCAAAACACACACACACACACACACCCCACCACACACATCACACAACTACCACATTAAACACACAAAACACATGCACACATACACGGGGCGCGGGGCCCGCACCAAACACACCACAACCCCACACACACACCCACACACACACACACACACACACACCACACCAAAACACCCCACACACCGCACACACACACAACAAAGACACACAAAAAATAGTTTCAAAAACACACACACACACACAACCACAACCAAAACACACACACACACACACAAAACACACACCTACACACACACACATACCCCAAAAATAAAAAACCCCCACAACCCCCACCCCCACACACCACACACCCCAAAACCACACACACCACACCACCCCACACACATACACACAAAAGAAGATAATAGATAATCGAAAAAAAACAAGACAAGCTTTTGGAAAAACAAAAGAAAACTATTTTGCAGGGTGCCCTTCCCGGGGAAAAAATGCAGCTACCCGAAAACCCCCCGGGAAAAACTGGAAAAAAAAAGGGGGACCACCCAGCCAAATATGTAACATGCGACGGCCCTTTTCCCAAACCCCTTTTCTCTTCTCTCTCTCCTCTCTTTTTCTCTCCCCCTTTTCTACCCCCCCCTCCTCTTCTTTTTCCTCTCTTCTCTCTCTCTCTCTCTCCCCTCTCCCCTCCCCTCTCCTTTTGTGTGTGTGTGTGTGTGTGGGTGGTGTGTTTGTGTGTGTGCGTGCGTGGTGCGTGCTTGCGTGGGGGCGGCGTGGGGTTTCGTGCGGGGCCCCCGCGCGCGTGCGTGCGTGGGGTCGTGCCCTGCGTGCGTGTGTGTGTGTGGGGTGTGGGGTGTGGTTGGGGTGGTGTGGGGGTGGGTGGTGGGGTGTGTGTGTGTGTGTGTGTGTGTTTGGGGGGTGTGTTTTGTGCGCGCCCTTCACGGGAAAATTTGAAGAAACCCAAAAATAATTCAAATCCCCGGACCATTTCCCCAGGAGACTTATTCACTTCTGGGCCCGAACCAACCAAATGGGGGGGAAGGGTAAACACAAGTTACTGCTTTGGGCCCAAGAGCAAGAATTTATCGCCGTGTCAGTAAATGGGAGCAGCCACAGCGAGGGAACATCAAGTCCTGGCAGCAAAAACCCATCAGGCCCAAAAAAAGCGGGAAGAAGAGGGAAACAGATCAGGGAAAGGGGGGAAAAGGGAAAAAATGAAGGGAGGAAAAAAGAGAGAAGCGACAGAGGGGCAACAGAGAGAGGGGAGAGAGAAACAAGAGGGGGGAAGAGAAGGGGGAGAGAGAGAGAAGGGGGAGAGGGGACAGACAGGGCTGGGCAGTATAAAAATTTCAGACAGACAGAGAGGGGAGAGGAGAGAGAGAAGGGGGGGGGGGGTTTAAGTTTTAAAAAAAAAAAAGGGAAAGAAAAAAAAATTTGCCCTTTCAGAAAAAAATTTTAAACACTTATAGCTGTCATTAAAACCCCAATAGTCACAAATGACAGACTTTTAAAAGGGCCCACCTTTAGTTGATCAACTGTTAATAAAAAAATAAAAATTTAATCAAAAAGAAACAAAAAAAAAAATTTTTCCAGGTGAGGGGATTCCTGATAAATTTCCCTTCTCCTCCCCACGTCAAGCCCCTGTCCCGTTTTGCTTTTTTGTGTTTCGTTTTTTAAAAAAAATTTCAACTGCAAACGTCACTGGCGTGAAACGTAAAACCCATTGGGGGAAAAGCTTTGATGTTTAAACATTTTGAGACATTTAGCATTTTGGGAAAAAAATACGTCCGGCATTTTGCCCGCCAAAGAAAAACCCAAAGAACAGCCGGGGAATCGGTTAAAAAACGGTTTTGTTCTGTTTTTGAAAGGGGAAATTTTTAAAATTTTCACATGTTCATTTTGAAACCCCCGTTGCTTGGGGAATTAAAAAAAAGTTGATTTGGGAAAGGGTTTCAATCTGAGAAAAGAACATTTTTTGGGTTTTTTTTTTTTTTTCAATAAAAATAATCGAATGATAAATATAGTTTGGTAAAACCAAAAGTTACTACCTCTGCTGCTGCCGCTGCCCGCTGTAACGGGCTATACTGTTTTTGTTTTTGTTACTACTATTTCTAAAATGCTCTCGCTGTTGCCGCTCTAAAATACTCCAAAAAGCAAAAAAAACTTCGTGACTTTAGTTCCTCATTAATTTTCCCACTACCCAAACCCTTAAAAGGGGAAAGCCAACTGCCCCCCTGTCAATAAATATATTGCAACACAAAGTGTGCTGGGTCGCTTTCTGCC
>CM031596.1:132640244-132647744 GCA_018398815.1 Conus ventricosus | reverse complement strand
TGTGTGTGTGTGTGTGTGTATGTGTGTGTGTGTGGTGTGTGTGTGTGTTGGTGTGTGTGTATGTGTGTGTGTGTGTGTGTGTGTGTGTGTGTGGTGTGTGTGTGTTGGTGTGTGTGTGTGTGTGTGTGTGTGTGTGTGTGTGTGTGTGTGTGTTGGTTTGGGGTGTGTGTGTGTGTGTGTGTGTGTGTGTGTGTGTGTGTGTGTGTGTGTGTGTGTGTGTGTGTGCTAGAAAGGGAGAGATAGGGTGAGAGAGAGAGCAAGAGACAGACAGATAGACAGACAGATAGATAGACAGCTAGACAGACAGACAGACAGATATACAGATAGGCGGGCAGTAAGAAAAATATACAGAAAAGGGAAAAAACGATAGGGGGGCAGAGAAACAAAAACAAGGGAAGAGACGACCGACAGCCAGACACGGGACACACGGGTTTTGCCAGGGGCAGAGACAGAGCGGGAAAATAAAAATGCCCAAGAGAAAAGAGAGAAAGAGAGAGGGGGAGAAAAGAGAGAGAGAGAGAGAAAAGGGGAGGGGAAGGGGAGAGGAGAGAACTAACGAACAGGTGTTTTAGACAAAAGGATAGAAGAAAAGATGGAAAAAAAAATTAAATCAAAAATTACGGGACAGTGTACAGCTCTAAAATAATAATAGTTTGATTTTATTGTCTTTTTTCAAAAAGGGAAAACAAAGGGAGATTTGGCATTTTGTTTTGTGTTGCCCTGTTTAAGTGGCTAAGTTCGTGATGTTTAAAAAATTTATAAAAAAAAAAATTACAATCATTTTTAACCCCAATTTGGGTTTTTAGAAAGTTTTCATTTTCTAAAAAAAGAAAAAAAAGGGGTCGTAAGAAAATTTATCGTTTTTTTTAACTTAGAAAAGGGCTTTTCATTTGGGTTTTGTTCTGCGTTTTGAGGGTCATGACCAACGGGGTTTCCTAATTTTTTGAAAACTATACGTTTTTGTACATTCTGTATTTTGTACCCCCTTCTAATTTAACCCAATGGTCGAAAATTGAAAAAATATCATTCTTTTTAATTCTCCTCTCTCCCTCTCGGGTTGCCCCTTGCCCTCTGTCTCTCTCTCCCCCTTTTGCCCTCTGTCTCTGTTTCGCCCCCTGTCTCTGCCCTCTCTGTCTCTCCCCTTTTCCTCTCTCTCTCTCTCTCTCTCTTTTCTCTCTCTTTTCTCTCTCTCCCCTTCTCTCCCCTCCCCCCCCTTTAATCGCATTTGCTTTTTGCATTCGCATTCTCTCTCTCTTCTCTCCTTTTCTCCTCCCTCCCCTCCTCTCTCTCCTCCTCTCTCTCTTTCTCTCTCTCCTCTCCTCTTTCTTTTGTCTCCTGAGTGTTACTCTTTCCTATTTTCTCTGTCTCTATCCTTGTCACTTTTCTGTCTGTCGTGGGTCTTTTGCCCTGTCTGTCGGCGGGTCTTTTCCTGTTGTCTGCCCTCTTTTCCCCTCTCCCCCCCCTCTCTCTTTCTCTCTCTCTTTTCTCGCTTTCTTTCTTTCCTCTCCCCTCTCTCTCTCCCTTTTCCTCTCCCCCTCTCTCTCTCCTCTTTTCTCTCTCTTTTCCTTGCTCCTTTTTCCCTGTCTCGGTCGTCTGTTGGGCCCCGGTTTCGGTGGGGGTTCTCTCTCTTCCCTCTCTTCTGTCTCTCTCTTTTCGGGGTTTTTTGTTGTTTTTTTTCCTCCCTTTGTCTCTTCTGTCTTTTCGTCTCTCTTCTCTCCCCTCTCCCTCTTTCTCTCTCCCCTCTCCCCTCCCCTCTCCCCTCTCTTCTCTCTCTCCCTCCTTTTCTCCTTCTCTCTGTCTTTCTCTCTCCCCTTCTTTATTTCCCCTCTCTCTTTTCCCCTTCTCTCTCTCTCTCTTCTTTCTCTCTCCCCCTCTTCTTCTCTCTCCCTCTCTCTCTCTCTCTCTTTTCCCCTCTCCCCCTCTTCTCTTTTCTTTTTCTCTCTCTCTTCTCCCCCCTCCCCTCCTCTCTCCTCTCTCTCTCTCCCCTTTTCCTCTCCTCTCTCTTTTCTCCCCCTCCTCCCCCCCCAAACCCTTTCCCCTTTTCTGCAGCCTCATTGTTTAAAAAATTTCTAACCTGGAAAATTTCTCGTCCAACAAAAGGGAAAGTTTAGCTCTTTTGGGTCCAAAACCTGTTTCATTTAAATTTGGGTTAAACCCCTTTGGGCCCTTTTGCCTTTTTGCGTCGGGGTGAGGGGGTAAATGTGTGTGGGGGTGTGGGTGGGGGGGGAGGGGTGGTTTGGGGGGGTGGAGAAAAAAGGAGACGTACTTGTTCTTCTAAAAAGCAAATTATGTTTCCCTTTTTTGTGTTCTCTGCTTTCCAAAATACATTCCCCAATTTTTCTCTGCTTTGCTCGTAAAGCAGAAAGATAAGTGTTTGAGCAAAAGCAGACACCCCCACCCCACCACAACACCACCCCACACCCCACACACACAACCACACACACACACCACTCACACAACACCCACCCCAACACACACCCCAACACACACACACACACACCCCCAGGGCACGCAGCACGCAGGGCCACCACGCACGCACGCCCCGAAAACGCCCCACGAAACGCACGCAACACACACACCCCACCCCACCACACACGCCCCGCACCAAAAACGCAGGGCACGCCCCGCACACAAAACCCCCAAAAACAGATAGCAAAGGAGGGGCAGACCAGACGGGGACAGACAGGCAGTTAACGGGAAGGGTTAAACAACAGGGGAAAAAGAGCCGCAGGCAGAGAGAGAGAGAAAAGACAAAAACATTTAAGAGAGAGAGAGGGGGAGAGGAGAAAGAGGAGAAAAGAAGAGGAGAAGAGAGAGAGGAGAAGAAATGGCCCCCAATTACAAAAAGAAGAAAACCTGCAGCCCCTTCAGGGCAATAAAGGAAAGGCCCCCCGCCGAAAAAAATAAAAATGTAAAAGGGGAAACCAGAAGCTAAAACAGGGTCTTTTTAATCAGGGGGATTGTCTGCCTCAGGTGTGTGTGTGTGTGGGGTTGGTGTGTGTGTGTGTTTTGTGTTGTGTGGTGCCCCGCCCCGCGCTGGTGTTTGTGTGTGTGTGCCCGGGGGGGGGGGGGGAGTGGCGTGTGTGGGGGGTGGGGCCCCGCGCGGGGCGCGCGGGTGTGTGTTTTGTGTGTGGTGTGGGTTTGTGTGTGTGTTTTGGCATGTTTTGTGTGTGGGGGGGGGTGGGGGGGGGGGGGGGAGGGTGCGGGTTTGTGGTGTGTGTGTGTGTGTGGGGTGTGTGTGTGGTGTGTGTTGTGTGTGTGTGGTTGTGGCCGGGGTTAAGGGGGGTGGGTGTGTTTTGGGTTTGTGTTTTGGGTGTGTGTGTGTGTGTGTGTTTTGGTGTGTGTGAAAATGTGCATCTATCTGTGTATGTTTGCCTGTCTGCCTCTCTGTTTTGTTCTGTGTGCGTTTTTTACTCAGGGCTTCGCGTAAATTGACATTTTGAAAGGGGGGGGGTGGGGAATTTTAATCAGAAGTTATTTAGTTTAAATTATTATCGTCGTCATCATGGCTATCGGGGCATCATGGTTACATCACCTCTTTCCCCCAAAATCATCTCATCATATCATCTTTAATCATCATATCATCTTGTCATAGGGCCCCCGAATGTTCTCGGGATTTAGGAAAATTTAAAAGGGTATTTTGCTGTTTGAGAGCCTTTTCCTTTGGGTCTTCAAGTGTGCAAATTTCGGGCCATCCCCGGGGGGGGGGGGGGGGGGGGGGGGGGGGGGGGGGAAACCCCCGGTCTTATACTGAAGGGGGGAAAGAGAAACTGGGAAGTTTTTTTCGCAGTCCAGGGATTTTGACGGGAGTTGGCGACCCCCCGTCCGGGGTAGAGAAAAAGTGTCCACTTTGAGAAATGCAAATTCACGGGGTCTCCCGGGGCCCTAAAAGGGAAAAGGCGATCGTGTCGGTGACCGTCACGGGTAGGTTTGGCCGCACCCGCGGGCAATTTCCCAGCGACCACTCAGTCGCCCCTTTTCCCTGGGAATGAATGGAAGGCTGGGGCCCTATCGAGGGGTTTGGGGCCTTTTTTTGTCTATAAAGGTAAAAAATTATTTGAACATAAAGTAAAGGGGGGGGTAGGGGTTTCCCGGGGTGTTAGTTCAAGGGGTGTTTGGGGGAATCGAACAGGGTTTTGGGAATGGAGGTTTTTCATTAACCAGGGGAAACCCAAGTCTTTGTTGGCGTAGCACGGGGTTGTGCGTGTATGTGTAGGTGACTAGTGATTCCTTTGGGGGAAATAAAAAAAACCCTTGGGGATTTATTGGTAAAAAATCGTTTTATGGGGTGTGTCCCAGTGTTTCCCAGGGTTGAGCCATTTAAAACCCGGGTTCTCTCTTTCTTTGAAAAACAAAATATAAGGTGTTTGGGAAAAAAAACCAGGAAGTGGACTCAAAAAAGGGGAAAGGGAACTCCCCCCTTTTGGGGCTGGGGCCAAGAAAAACAGCGTAAAGTAGAGGTTAGCTTCGCCTCTTTGTCTCCTGGGTTTGGGACGTATGAAAGTGGGGGTTTGGGTGTAGCCTCGGAGCCCCGAGGGAGAAAAATTTGTCTCCGGGGGTGGGGAGGGTCGACAGCAAGAGGTGTCCCTTTTGGACCTAAAAGGGGGACTGCCAACCCCGGTGGGGTTTTTGCACCAGAGAAAAAAAACCTGGGGGAGGGGCCCGGCCCAGGGGGCCTTTTTTCCGTGGAGAGGGCAAAAGTGAAAAGTGGGGTGGGGGAGCCCGGGTCAGGGTACAACTCAAGTACGTTCCCAGGGGCCCCCCAAACGGGGATTTGGCCAATCGGGGGGGACCAACGGTTTTTGGGCAGCATCAGCTCGGGGTTCCACAGTGTGATGAGAGAAAATTGGTAACCCCGGGAAATGGGGCAAGTTATGGCCGTTTTAAATTTGCTAAAAAGGGGTTTTTATAAGTGTGCAAACGAATAGTGGAATTTTGGGGGGGTTTTTTCCTGGTAAGTAAGAAAAAACTGAAGAACGGGGGATGCGATTTTTTTAAATTGTCTGTATGCGTTTCAGGGTTTTATTTTCCAATAGTTGTGTTGTGTAGTGACGGGGGGGGGCCTGGGGAAGTCAAGTTGAAATAAAATTTTGATTTTTTTCCCTATGAAATGTTTTGGTTTCCCCTTTCCCCTTTTGTGGGGCCCGATGTGGTGACAGAGTGCGGTGTTTTTGCGAGAGGCGCTTTTTGGTTGGGGGAAAGGAAAAATTTTTGTCAAAAACCCCCCTGCACCCCTGAATAAAAAAACCCAAAAATTTAATAACGAGGGAGCGTCGGAGCCCCGTCAAAATTGGGGGTTTTCCCCGGGACGAACATAAATGGCCATAGTGATTTTAAATTTCTTTTTTTTTGTTAAATTAAAGGGTTTTAAAAAATTTGGGTCTTTAATTTTGGAAACCAAATTTTTTTTTTCTTACTGGGAAAAGAGTTAGTAGTGTTGATTTTTTGTTTCTTCTTTTTTTTTATGACGGGCCTTGTTTTTTAAAATTTGCTTGTTTTGGGTTGCTGTTGGGGTTTGTTTTGGGGTTTTTTGCACAACTTTTTTATCGCTTTTTTACAAGTGATCGTTTGGATACCCTCGTTTGTTACTGTGGTTGTTTTTAACTGGGGCTGATGGGGGGGTTTTTAGATAGCTTCAGAATGTGGCTGAAGGGGGGTTGCTAGCCCAATGGGCCCGTAAAAAAGATGGCCCCAATAAAAGAAGGAAAAGTTTTTAAAAAAAAAGGGGGCCCAAAATAAAGGGCTATGAAAGAGGAATTGGCCCCTGTAATCGGGGCCCAAAAAAAAAAATAAAAAGGGGAAAGGCAAGAGAGAAAAAGAGAAGGGGGAAAAAGGGGGGAGAAAAGAAAAAGGGAAAAAGAGGGGGAGAGAAAAGAACGGAAAAAAAGGGGAAAGAGGGGAAAGAAAACGGGAAAAAGGGGAGAGGGGGAAAGAGAAGGGGAAAAGGGGAGGAAAAGGAGGGGGGGAAAGGGGAGGAGAAAAAGGGAAAGGGGAAAAAAAGGGGACGAGAAAGGGAAGGGAAAAAAAAGAGGAGAGAGAAAGGGGGAACGGGAAAAAAGGAGAAGAAAAAAAGGGGAAAAAGAGGAAGAAAAGAGACGGGGAAAAAAGGGGGAGAGAAGGGGGAAAAGGGAGGGAAGAAGGGAAAAAAGGAGGGGAGAAAAGAAGGGGAAAAGAAAAAAAAGGGGAAAAAAGAAGGGGAAAGAAAGAAAGAGAGAAAAGAAGAAGAAAAGGGCATTTTTGGTTTTAGAAAAAAAATTAAAAGGGGAAAAGAACGGGACGGGGACGAAAAACCCCCAATAAAACTTTGCCCCACATGTCAGTCCCTTGATCAATATGCCAAGGGTTCGAGGGAAAAAACCCCCCGCCCTTTTTAGAAGACTTCTTTTCGAAAATTTTGGGAAAGGATTCCCAAAAAGATAGGGCTTCCCCCGAAAAACGGGGGCCACAAATTTGTCTGCGCTGCTGACACCCAAAGCTAGGGGGTGCTTTTTTTTGCTTCCACCCCGGGAAAAAAAGACAGATTTTGAGTGGTGCGCGATTTCTTTGTTTTAAGGGTATCAAGTAACCGCCGAAAGATATAGGGAAAATTTTTCAGAGAAACCGTTCAAAACAGGTTAGACGCCCGTTCAGTTTTCCCTTTTTCGGCCCTTTGGGGCTCTCTTTTACAAATGGAAAGGGTTTGGGAACATCGAAAAAAACTTTTTTAATCTTTGAGGGGGGAGATCGTTTTGGAGCAAATTCTCTCCAAATTTTTGGGAAAGGGTCTCACATATTTTGGCCGAAAGAAATTAGGAAATTTAGAGGAGTTTGGAAGTTGCAGACAGGTATGAATCCCCCAAAGATCAGTGTAATAGGAAAGGGAAAGGGGTCGAACCAGCGACCCGTAAGGCCCAAACCACACAGGGCAGGGAGGATTTTTGCCCCCACTCCCTAAAAACAGGAGGCGAGACCCCAGTTAGAAACCATTTTAAGTCCCAAGGGAACAGTGGGGCTCAAGAGAATGTTGAGTGAAAGCACAGTTTTAAGTGTGGGCGAGAGGGGCAAAATCGCCAAGGGAAAGGAGCGGGGGGTGCGAATACACTCAGTTTTTGCCCTTGATTCAATTCAACAGCAAGGGAGATACCCCCCACCAATACTAGGGGATAGTAAACGGGGGTGACCCGCTTATTAACACAGGATGGGCTTAGCGGCAATGGTTAAAAGCCCCCTTTGTTTAGAGGACAGGGAATATCCCGGGGAAACCACCCGCGTCGATATGCAAAGGAAGAAATTAAAACGGTACCCTTTTGGCCCCTGTCAAAGTTTTGGGCGAGTTTGTCAGGAGTAACCCCACTGCAAAACAGTGCAAAACCAAATTTTCCCTATCCACCCCTTTGGGGTTGGGATAACCTCCCCAAGCCCAACCCTTTCCCGTCAAGTAGGGGAAAAAAAAGGGCCCTGCAGGGGGAGAAATTTAAAAAAAAAGCAGGTGGTGGGGGGGGGCTGAAAAGCCCGGGAGGG
>CM031596.1:132631349-132633984 GCA_018398815.1 Conus ventricosus | reverse complement strand
TTCTGCCCCTGCTTATTACCTTTATTTCATTCTGTCCTCCTTCATTTCTCCTTTCCTGTCTGTTTTTTTTTTCTTCTCTTTCTTACAGTTCTAGCTTGCTTTCTTTGTTTTATTCTTTATTCATTTCTCCTTCTGTCTGCTCCTTCTGTTTTGCTTCATTCCTTCCGTTCCTACCAACCTCTTTTCATTGTTCTCTCTCTCTCTCTCTCTCTCTCTTCTCTCTCTCTCTCTCTCTCTCTCTCTCTCTCTCTCTCTCTCTCTCTCTCTCTTCTCTCTCTCTCTCTCTCTCTCTCTCTCTTCTTGCTTTTTCCTTTCTTCCTTTCTTCTTTTTCTGTCCCTATTTCATATCTTCCTACTTCATCTTTATCTTTTTATTTATTTCTTATTAACCTCGTTCCTTTTTCTGTTCTTTCCTTTTTTTCTGCTTTTCCTTAGTTCCCTCCCTTTGTTGTTATATTCTTTCCGAGCCCTTTCTTTCTTTCATGCTTTCGTCTTTTCTGTCTTCTTACCTTCATTTTCTAATCATCACTTTTTTTTCTAGTCTTTATTTTTAGCCTTCCTTCTTTTTCGTCTTCGTTCTTCCTCCAATCCTTTCTTTCTTTCTATTTTTTTTCTTTCTTGAATACACGCAATTGAAGTTCCTGGTTGTGCTTTTGACTCGTGTTGCTGTGTTTCAGTGCTGTGGAATATGCTGTGGACACGCAATGGAAGTTCCTGGTTGTGCTTTTGACTCGTGTTGCTGTGTTTCAGTGCTATGGAATATGCTGTGGACACAGAGAATTTGAGCATCTCCGCTATCAGAACCATCCGTGTCTTGAGACCTCTGAGGGCCATCAACAGAATTCCAAGTAAGTCTCCGAGTCTGTCTTTGACGGACAGGAATGTTTAATAGTGGTTCAAATTTTGCCAACAGCAAATTTCGACTTAAAACACCAAGAAGAAGACAAACACCAAAAAAAAGAAGATTTAAAGAAAGGGAAGGAGAAGAAGAAGAAGAAGAAGAAGAAGAAGAAGAAGAAGAAGAAGAAGAAGAAGAAGAAGGACAACAACAACAGCAGCAACAACAACAACAACGAAAACAACAGCAGCAGCAACAAGAACAAGAACAACAACAGCAACAACAACAAAAAAGAGAGAGAGAAGAGAGAGAGAGAGAGAGAGAGAGAGAGAGAGAGAGAGAGAGAGAGAGAGAGAGAGAGAGAGAGAGAGAGAGAACAGACAGACTAAAAATTCGACGATGAAAAGGATTGAGATAGAGGAGGACGAGGACGAGGGCAAGGAGAAGGAGGAGGAGGAGTAGGAACAGAAGAAGAAGAAGAAAAAAAAACGACAAAAGCAACAACAACAACAATAACAAGAACAAGAAATAGAAAGCAAAATTCAACAGTTTCTTGACCATATCTTATAAACCAATGGAAAAGAAAATGCACAGAATGAGAAAGATCAAAAGATGAATTGTTCATTATTAAGCCAACACATCTACACGGCAAGAACAACCGAAAATGTATACGCCTCAACAAAATCAAAAACCGGAATAATCCGTTGATCTTTTGATATCTAAACAGAGAGCACAATCAGGAACACAAAGACACGTAACCTTGGTATGGTGAGAATGAAGGGAATTATGCAGTGAATTCGGGGAGACGAAAGCAGCAAACAGCAAACAGCAAGCAGCAAACAGCAAACAGCGAACAGCAAGCAGAAACAGCGAGCAGCAAACAGCAAACAGCGAGCAGCACAGAGCAAACAGCGTGCAGCAAACAGCAAACAGCGAGCAGCAAACAGCAAACAGCGAGCAGCAAACAGCAAACAGCGAGCAGCAAACAGCAAACAGCGAGCAGCACAGAGCAAACAGCGTGCAGCAAACAGCAAACAGCGAGCAGCAAACAGCAAGCAGCGAGTAGCAAACAATAACCGTAAACAGCTGCTTCGCGTGGTCTGTGTGCCTCTTGCCTGCATGTGTGCTAGACAAAGGCGTACCGCTTGTGGCATTCGTTTAAAGTGTGTGCCTGTAATTGTTTCGTATTAGGAGCAACAAAAAAACCCCAAAAAACCCCACCAACCTGAAAGAGTTATGTTCCTTGTTTCTGTGTTGACTGTTTACGATTTCCTGCTTCTCTTAATTAAGACCCCCTGTGAAGCCAGTTGTTTTGTTGTCTTTTTTTTTCGTCAAACAAACAAGGTTGTTGCAGAAGAGGGAAAAAAAGCAAACAAACAAGCAAAGAAAATCAAACCAGCAGCAGAGCACGTTAAGGAGGTCAGTAGGGTCCTTTGTGAAATTCCCTTTCAGCCTGCCTCACCGCGAGGGGTAGCAAATGTCCATGTGAAATTCCCTTTCAGCCTGCCTCACCGCGAGGGTTAGAACATGTCCATAATAAATTCCTTACCAATTCAGACTTTCAGACTGAAAATAACGATCGCGGCTTTTACAATGAGAATTTAGAAGAAAAAAAAAACTAACTTCGACAGTCAAGATAACGAGTCCGGCTTTTATAGGGAAAATAACATCTCTGGCTTTGACAGTAAAAAAGAAAAACGCGGGTTTGGAAAGTCAACATAACGACATTGGATTTGAGAGTGAAAATAACGATCCTAGATATGAAATTGAACATAACGACCCTGGATTTGAGAGCGA
>CM031596.1:132623849-132626349 GCA_018398815.1 Conus ventricosus | reverse complement strand
AGAGAGAGAGAGGCTGCCAGACAGACAGACAGGCAGATACACAGCCAGGCAGACAGATAAGCAGACAGGTGTCTGAGTGAGCTCGCGCGCACGCGCGTGTTTGTTATCATATGGGGTTGTGTGTATGTGCATTTGTATGGATGTGTGTGTGAGAGTGTGAGTGTGTGTGTGTGTGTGTGTGTGTGTGTGTGTGTGTGTGTGTGTGCGTGCGCGCGCGCGCGTGTATGTGTGTGTGTGTGTGTGTGTGTGTGTGTGTGTGTGTGTGTGTGTGTGTGTGTGTGTGTGTGTGTGTGTGCGCGCGTGTGTGTACATGAGTGAGTGCGTGCGTGCGTGCGTGCGTGGGTGCGTGCGTGCGTGCGTATGTGTGGTGTGTGTGTGTGTGTGTGTGTGTGTGTGTGTGTGTGTGTGTGTGTGTGTGTGTGTGTGCGTGTGTGTGTGTGTGTGTGTGTGTGTGTGTGTGTGTGTGTCTGTCTGTCTGTCTGTCGGTCTGCACGCGCATAGATGTGCGTGAGCAAGTTTGTTGTGTGTCATATTGTTACGTTCTTGCACTTTGTTTTATTACATTTTGTTTGTTTTATCATTGATGTCTCTCAAACTGGATTTATAGCTCGCTCATCTCTGCCTTTCTTTGGTTTACAACAGGCTCGTTTGGTTCAAATGATCCTGGATTGTTCTAATCAGTTCGGCTTGCTGTTGCTGCAGGTGATCAGTTTGGAGAGCTGGGTGAACATCATGTACTTCATCCAGGACGCGCATTCCTTCTGGGACTGGATCTACTTTGTAGCCCTGATCGTGGTGAGTGCACTGTGACGCCGTGTATACTCTCCACTGCCACCGCCACCACCACCACACCACCACACCCCATATTTCTTATACTATGCTGACCAGTGACGATGAATAAAGTTTTCATTGACGGCATGGATTCCACTCTAGTCTGGTACCTGGATGGGAAGACCAGACTCTCCACTGCCTTTTCACAGGAAAGGGACAGACACCGATAGTATTGATCTACGGAATTCCTTCCACGTTTCCGAAAATCGTCTCCGTTTGATAGGTGATACTCCAGTCTATGGTTCGATGTTGGGCTACAAGTAGTTGAGATGAGATGAGTATAGTGCCGGTTGGGATTGGTTAACTGAGGTGGGGGGGGGGGGGGGGGGAGGGGCACATCCGTTGTCTTATGATGAGCACATATTTGCTCGGTGTAGTTGCCGTTTCTAATTGTCGAGTTTTTGCTGAGTGTAATCGCCGAATTTGATTGGTACATTTTGGTAGGTGTCGTGGCTTATCATTGAGATGGTGGATTTGGTGAACAAGGGTACCATTTTCAACTGGTGAATTTTGTCAAGTATAGTTGCTTTGTCTTTTACTAATGAATTTAGGTGTGTCTATTTGCCATAGGTTGCACTTTGTTGGGTGTATTTGCCTTACTTGATGGATGTAATGTGAGTGTAGATCTTTTATTGGCTTTTACTGGCATTCAGGGGTGGGAAGAGGGGTAGATGCTTTTTTTTTATCAGTGTAGCTAGGAGGGTATACTTGCAATTCTAATGGTTGCATTTTATTAAGTATATTTGTGTTACTGTATTTTATATAGAGTGCAATTGCCTTTTGTATCGGTGTTTTCAGAAGGTTTTCGCTGCCTTTTCTGACCGGTTTATTTTAGGTGTGCCGAGTTGCTTTTTTTTGACTGGTGCATTAAGATAGACCTGCTTGGCTTTTTATTGGTAGTTTTGGGTTGGTTTATTTGCCTTTTGATTGATGTGTGTTTAGTTATGCATTTTGATAAATGCATTGGCAGAAGACGAATATCTTTTTTGATTGAAGCATTTTTAGGGGGTACTTGTGTGTGTGTGTGTGTGTGTGTGTGTGTGTGTGTGTGTGTGTGTGTGTGTGTGTGTGTGTGTGTGTGTGTGTGTGTGTGTGTGTGTGTGTGTGTGTGTGTGTAGTAGGAAAGAGGACGAGGGGTGTGATGGACTGGGTGTACTAAAAAAGGTAATGACCTGTATTCCCTGGCTGCAAGTACGCCTGTAATCGTAAAACATGTGAGCCATGTCCAAACCATCCGAGGAAACGACAGCAGAAAAACAAATCTCATACACCAGAATATAAACAGTCTTGAACACCCTGTGGCAAGTGCGTGCTGTGTGTAGATTCAAAACCGCCAACAATAACATGAACTGCAGCCAAAATGTCTACCTCAAATGTTGCATGCACAGACTCAGATTTGAGCATGTCTCTGTGGTGTCCTCCAGATCGGGTCGTTCTTCATGATCAACCTGTGCCTGGTCGTCATCGCCACGCAGTTTTCAGAGACCAAGAAGCGGGAGACAGAGCGGATGCTTCAGGAGCGGAAGCGCTACCAGTCCTGCAGCACGCTGGCCAGCAACTCAGAACCTGGCGGTTGCTACTCGGAACTCTTGAAACTGCTGGTGCAGATGGCCAAGCGAATGCGACGCAAGTTCCAGCAGAGCTACCGCAAGCACGTGCAAAGCAAGAA
>CM031596.1:132616349-132618849 GCA_018398815.1 Conus ventricosus | reverse complement strand
CCAAGGTACAAAACCCATTTGGTCTTCATCGATTAAAGTTGGCCGAACTGATTTTGTTCTAGTTGCTATGCAAGATGACTCAGTTTTGTAGACACAGTTAATTAGGGTAAAAGGCTTCCAGTTTTAGATGTATTCTTTAAGTTTGTTTCATTTCGCTTCTGTTATTGATAATTCGTTTCTGTCCAACTTTTCATTAAGTGACTTAAACTCAAAAACCCCCAATTTGTTTCCAGAAAAAAAATGAAAGAATTCACAAATGTTCCCGTCAGTTTCATGTCTTCCATCATTTCTCATATTTTTCAGTGCTGCATTGGTTTCTTCTAGAGTAATTTTCCCTTTCAGGGTTATTGATACTTCTTTGCAAGTTTTTGGAAACCATTGGTTATTTCTGTTATGTTGTTATCGTATTACCAGCTGGTAAACTGGAAAAAAAGCTATTTACTTTACTTATAACGTTTTGTTGCTTCTTGCTTTATCTACATATTTATCCATTAATCTGATCATTATTTACTAACATAATTTCGTTTCAACAACCCACCAAAATAACTGGTGATCTTTTCGCCTTATGAGATCCGTCTGGCCCTGGATTGTAGAAACACGCCGTCCATTCTCCTTCCTTTACTGGTCTGTACTTTTTCATTCTTTGAGAGCATAGCCATCTTTTTTTCTTTTTTTTTTCTTTTTTTTTTCTTTTTGTTTGTTTTTTGTTTTTTTGTTCTGAAGTCGCCAAGAACAAACGCACAGAAAAACTTGGTAGGTCCGCAAGTTGTCCACTTTCAAGGCAGCTTCATATACGACCCATAGTTCATCGTCAGATGACTTTCAGACGCTGTTAATCCGCCACGTACGTTGCATCTGCAAGCATAATGCATGCTGATAATATGCTATACTCAAGGATAAAAGCATCGAACATCAGCTTGAAGTACTTAATGTTGATCGTTAATGCGGTCTTTGACAGGCAATGAACAAACATTTGCTCAGGTATCATTGGCAAGAACTTGTCCATGACATTATGAGGACAGAAAAATCACCACGAGGAAACGGTATGCTAGACCACCGAACAAAAGAAACACAACAATAATAGCAGGGGAGCAACGCGTTTCGGTCCTTAGAGGGCTTCTGCAGGCAATACAATAAAAAAAAGGCGAAACACAAAGGTAAACAGTAACATTCAGCAGTTACAGCGACCTTTACTCTTGGCGTGATAATAATGCACTGCAGAACAGCAACAGACTAACCAGTGTAACTGCCAATGCATTATTAGAAGTAGCAGTAGAAGCAGTTGTTGTTGTTGTTGTTGTTGTTGTTGTAATAGTTGTGGGCCTAGCTGTAGAGATAGATGTGTACTTCTAAACACGTTTTGTTTTGTTTGTTTTTAATGTGACCCATTTCTTCTGTCGTTGCCTTGCTTACGTTGTCATGATGTGTCCACGTGTAGTTGGAATTGGCAGTTTCTTCCAGCTCTTTGTTGCGCACTGACCAAAGGAAGCGCATGGTAATAATCCTCGTTAACCTGTCTGTCATCTGTTCTCATTCTTTCTTTCTTTCCCTATTTCTTTCGTCATGGTGGCTTCTTGTCGTTTTCGGTCTTTCTTTTATGCCTCCAACCCCCCCCCTCCCCCCCCCCCCCCCCTCCACACACACACACTCCTGATTCCCATCCCTCCTTCTCTCTTCAAACACTCAAGTTTTGTCTCTTCATATTTTCCCTTTTCTTTCCTTGTCCTTATTATTTTATTTTTTTTTTTTGTGGGGGGGGGGGGGGGGGGGGGGGGGGGGCGGGGGGGGGGGGGAGTCTTTGTTTTCTCTTTCGTTTCTTTTCTTTGCTTTCTTTTTCTTACTTTCTTCTTTCTTTCCTACTTGACTCACTTCTCTTTTCCTTGTGTCTTTCATTTCATTTTCATTCAGATTTTTTTTTCTCTCTCTCTCTTTTTATTCTGTTTCGCGCCCTCCCCCTCTGTTTACACAGTCTGCATATTGTACTTTGCTTCTTTGTTCGTACTCTTTGTCATTGCTTTCCCTTTTTCTTTTGGCTTTTCAATGACCTTCTCTCCACTGTGCTTCACCCCCTTTGGTTTTGTGTGTGCATTTTCTCCCTGTCGTTTGCAATGTGAGCATTGAGAGAACCAAGGGCAGCGAAGCAAGAGCTATACCATCTGGATTTCCCTTATCAAAATGAAGAAAGAAGTGAGAAAAAGTAAGTCCTGACTGACAACGTGTTTTCATCCGAGTTGTACGCTGCATTTCCGATGTATTAGACATAGAATATGACAGTAAGCGCTGTCATCAATATCATGTCATCGGTTTCATGTCTAAAGGTAATCACGGAGGGATTTCATTCAAGTGTGCCATCACCATATCAGTTGATAATAACGCAAGGCAATTGATAACCTGATGTTTTCCCCTCATCTTGAATCATATTCACATCATCATTAATGACCATCATTGTTTTTACGAGAGAGAGAGAGAGAAGAGAGAGAGAGAGAGAGAGAGAGAGAGA
>CM031596.1:132601349-132608849 GCA_018398815.1 Conus ventricosus | reverse complement strand
GAAGAGAAAAGAAAGAAGAAAAAAAGAAAAGAAAAGCAACCATGTCCATTTGATAAAGCGACTAGAAGAGAGGGGAGAGAGTGCAATGCGTTAATGCAGGAAGAAGAAAGGAGAACAGATCGATGTTGATAGTCACTGTTCTATCTTTACGGGGTTCGACCTCATATTTGGCCAGCGCCACTTTCATCGACAGACCAACGCCAGTGCCAACAGTCTAACCTGACCAGGTGCCATCGGGACCCAAAACCAGTCCCAGCAGTTGTGTCGTGCTTGTGAAAGTGACAGTGAAAAGAAAAAGAAAAGAAAAGAAAAGACAGTGATTCGTGAATAGTTAAGATCACCTGGCCAGGTAAATTTAAAAATCTGTTTATACCCGGGTTTGTTAATGATGTTTAGATAAATGATTTTTTTGAAGTTCAGGAAAGAGAGAACGTTTTATTTGTTTGATTCCCTATGCATTGATGGTTCGTTCTATGAACATGTGTAGTAAAGTTATAGACTTTACTAGTGGTTTGATGGGGACGAATGATGATTTGAATGAGATGTAAGCAAGCTGTGAGTGTGTTGGGCTGTGCGCTAGTCCTTCCTCCACTGACATCCCCGAGGTTGACAATTTTTTGGCGAGCCTGCCAGGATTTCTGGCCCATTTATTATAATTTTTTCAACTTCCCCAGAGAGGAAGCTGGGTGGGATTCAAGTATTGTAATCCTAAGAAAAGGGGTTGTCTTACTGTTGTTCCCAATTAGTTAATATGGCTTGGCATTGCTTCCAAGATGTTAATACTAGGCTTGGCTTTTCAGCCCCAGAGTACTTATTTCGCACAGATTCCCTATAATTCGCTCTCATAGTTGGGTCAGGCGCTGGGCGTCTTATAAAACTAACTACGTTGCCCCAAGCTAATATTATCATTCATAGGATTGTGCTATTACGTCACTCGTGTCGGTAACCACCAGTTTGGCTGTCGAAAGTAAAAAAATCTTGTTCAAAAAAAAAAAGAAGATATAAGGGCGGAAGAAAAAAAAAACCCCCCTATTGAAACAACTTGTGAGCGTCGCTCGTGATTTAGGCTATTCGGGAGATGAGTTGCGAGCATTCGTTGAAAACCAACAAAAGATGGAAAGAGATGAAGCGCGAAAGACGCCGTATCGCAGTAGAGGCGCAGGAAACAGAAAGATTAAGGTTTCCCAGGCTAATGATAATCGGGCTAGGGAAGAAACGGGAAAGAATGAAGAAAGGAGACAGAAAGAATAAGGAAGCGCAGGAAACAGAAAGAATGACAGGGAAACAGAAAGGATTAAAGCTAGGGAAAGCAGGAAACAAAAAGGGATAAAGGTTCAATTAGAGTTAGGAAAGTGAGAAATACAAAGGGAGACCACCGAGGATGGGAGTTCAGTCTCCAGTGACTTGTGCCCCAGCTATGCCCCCCGCCCCAAGTTCCCAAAAAATTCTCTGAAGGAACCGATTCGATTGTCCCTACATCAGTCGTTTCAAAAACGTTTGCGACCAGTCAGGGTTGGCCTTCAGAAGAGTGGGCAGTCATTTTGTCAGCGTTATTGCCCGGTTAAGGCATTACAGATTTTCACTGCGTTACCAGCAGAACAACAGTCTGATTTCGGCGCTGTGAAGGAATCGTTGATGAAAGGATTTGACCTCACAGAGGAGGGGTTCAGGAAGAAATTTCGTTCAGCTAAATTACAAGCAGGTGAGACGTACACTCGTTTGGTGCACGTTTAGATCACTATTTTGAGAAGGGGTTTAGAGTTGAGCGGTACGAAGAAGGAGTTCGCTGAGTTGAAAGAGTAGTTATGAAGGAACAGATTTTGTCAGGTTGCGGCCCTGAGTTAACCATACATTTGAAAGAGAGACAGCCAGAGACAGCAGGAGAGTTGTTGAAGTTCGCAGAGGTGTATAGAGAGGCACGTTTGGGCACTAAGGTGCAGGAGAAACAGGTGCTAGGCACAGGTGAGAAGAGTGCAAGGAGACTAGGAGAGTTTCCTGCAAAGTCTGCAAAACCAGTGGTGGGGCAAAAGGGAAAGGGGCCAAAGGGACATTGGGTGTTTCATTTGTCACAAAAAGGGACATGTGGCGAGGGATTGTGCATGAGGTTCCAGAAGGCAGCAGCCTTGCAAGAGGTGGTTAAGGGTCGTCAAGGGAAACGACCTGCAGTGGAACCAAAAGGGATTCAGTCTGAAGAGGGTGGAGTGCAGCCTATGGCTAGAAATGGACAGCAGTCAGTGTCAGGGATGGAGGGCACTAGGCTGAGTGGTTCGTTCCAGTGGAAAAAGGGGTGATTGGCCAGCAGAGGGTGAAAGTGTTACGAGGACACTGGTTGTTCATGGGGGGTGTAGTACAAAACAACGCGGGTCGAAAAAGGGGGGATTTGACAGGGCAAATCCAGACCGGGTACTCTAATCGATGGCATGTGAGGATTTTTCAGTTGCTAAGATAGAAGTACGTACCCCTTACTTCTCAGGCGAGTTGTCTGCGTTGGTGATGGAGAAACCCCTTCATGATTTGATCATTGGAAATATTCCGGGGGCAAGGGATCCAGGGATCCTGAGTTGTTGACTGCTACAGGGGCAGCAGTTCAAACACGGAGCAAGAAGGGGGAAAAAGGGTTGATAAACCTTTAGTCGTTCCGGCAAGGAAGTCAGGCATAGATGTGTCGCCTGATGAGTTTAGGGCAGCGCAGGAACAAGACCTTCGCTGTGAAGTCTTGGGATTTGGCAAGAGGTGGAGAGAAACAGGAGGTTAGGGAGGTGAGACAAATTTCTTGGGGAAAGGCGGGCTGTTGTACCGAGTGTTCACCAAGGGGAAGCCCGGTAAGGTGACCACTCAGTTAAAAGGTACCAGCAGGTTATCGTGACACTGTCATGTCAGTGGGTCACGAGTCGCTCATGGCGGGTCATCTCGGCACCAGAAAAACAGCTGATCGAATCTTTGATGACTTTCATTGGCCAGGAGCAATGGCAGACATAAAGCTTTTCTGCATGTCATGTGACGTGTGTCAAAGGTCAGCCACAAGAGGGTGAAGAGGAAGGCACCTCTTAAACAGCCCCCTTTAATTGACACACCATTCAGGAGGGTGGCTGTTGATTGTTTGGGCCCAATCGCGCCGTTCCAAAGGCGGGCACAGGTATGTGTTGACACTCGTGGACTACGCGACCAGATCCCCAGAAGCAGTTGCTTTTGAAAGGCGTAGATACGCAACAGGTCGCTGAAGGGCTGGTAGACATTTTTTTCTCGCGTGGGTGTGCCAGCACAAATTCTCAGTGACAGGGGTCACAGTTCACCTCAGGCGTGATGAGGGAGGTCAACAGGCTGCTAGGATCACACAGCTGCTCACTACCCCCTACCATCCACAATGCAATGGCTTGGTGGAAAGATTCACGGTGGGGCTGAAAGGGCATCTTAAAGAAGCTCTGTGAGGAAAGGCCAGCAGATTGGGACCGCTACATTCAGCGGCACTGTTTGCCTACAGGGAAGCCCTCAGGAAGCACAGGCTTTTCGCCATTTGAGCTGCTGTATGGGCGGACAGTTCGGGGACCAGTGTGCATTCTCAAAGAGCTGTGGTCCGGAGAACAGGAATCGAAGAGGTCAAAACCACTTATCGTAGTGGTGGACCTACGCAAAAGGCTCGGGAGACATGTAAGGTCCGCAAGGGAGAGTTTGCCAGGAGGCTAGGGTCGTCCAGAAGAAGCAGTATGACAGGAAGGTGAGGAAGCAATTCTCAAGGTGGGAGATCAAGTCCTGTTACTGCTTCCCACGGATCACAACAAGCTGCTGAGCATTGGAAGGGACCATTCACCATCATTGAAAAGGTTTGATCAGGACTACCGAATCGATGTGAATGGGAATCAAAACTTTTCCATGCAAATTTTTCTCCGCAAATAATTCAGCGTGAGACTCCAGCACATAGGCGCAGCAGCAATCATTGATGGAGGTGAAAAGGGGACCCAGCAGAAGAAGGGGAGATTTGTTGCCTGAGTTTCCAGGAGAGAGTCATACAGGGATGTGTCACTGTATGAAGGGTAGACAGTAGGAGACAGGAGGAAGTTAGGGGGCTCCTAGAACGGTTGGGCGTCCCTGACTGATAAACCAGGCAGGACAACTCTAGAAACATGTTACGGTGGAGTTAACATCGCAAAAAAATGTACATGTGAAAGCCTACCCGATCCCATATGCCACCAAGCAAGTGATCGAGGAGGAGGTAGAAAAGAGTTGGACCTTGGGGTGATTGAACCGTCCAAATCATCATAGAGTGCACCCGTTTGTCTTAGTGAGGAAAAAGTCAGTGAGCATCGATTCTGTGTTTTACTATAGACGTCTGAACAGTGTCACCAAGGTCGATGCAGAGGTCATACCGAACATGGAAGACCTGTTCGCTCAGTCGCCACAAGCAAGAGCCAGTATTTCACCCGGATAGATTTTGAGCAAGGTTACTGGCAAATAGCCTTGAGTGAGGATCAAAGGAAGTCACAGCATTCTCCACTCCTATGGGGCTATACCCGTGGCGAGTAAATTCCTTTTGGGATGGTCAACGCACCTGCAGTTTCTCTCGGATGATGAGGAAATTATTGACGGGTTTGGAAGGCGTTGTGAATTTCATGGATGACATTCTGATTTGCATTTCCCAGACATGGGAGGAGCATATGAGGCAGCTAGGAGCAGTTTTAGAGAGGTTGAGGCAAGCCAATCTCACAGCCAGACCACAAAGTGCCAGGTTGGGTTTTCCAAGCCTGGAGTTCCTAGGTTTTTTTGTCGGAGGCGACACAAAGCAGCCCGGGAAAGAGGAAAGGTGGAGAGATGATGAATTCAGAGAGACCAAAGACCAAAACAGAAGTCAGGAGTTTTGCTAGGTTTTATTGGGTTCTATAGGGAGTTTGTTCCAAATTTCGCAGCAATCACGAGTCCTCTAGTGATTTGGTCAAGGCAGGGAAACCGCAGTGGTCGAGTGGTCAGACGCTGCAGAGCAAGCACTGCAGACGTGTTGGAAAGACTAGGTTCCCATCCATTTTTGAAGTACCAGATATGTCCAAACCATTTTTTTTGCGGACGATGCATCAGGCGGTTGGGATAGGTGCAGTATTGTTGCAGGAGCATGAAGGGGTCGAGTTTCCTGTGAGGTATGCTAGCAGGAGTTGACAAAGTGTGAAGAAGGTACGCAAGGTGGAGAAGGAGTGTTTTTGCTGTTGTGTGGGCCGTGCAGAAATTTCACAAATAATTGTATGGGAAAAGGGGTTCGTGATAGAGACTGATCACCAACCACTCAAATTCCTGCGGAGGGGCAGTTTTAAAAACAGCAGAAGTGCTGCGTTGGGCAATGGCAAATTTCAGCCCTAAAGGTTCCGAGTGCAGTACATTCCAGGTCGACAGAATGTCGGAGCTGACTATTTAAGTGCGTTTGTCTAGCAAGCTGCAACTCAGAGGAAGTCAGTCATATCCGGGGTGCTTTGTTGATTATATGTGTTGATTACAGTTATGTTGATTGGATATGGGTTCATTCCAAATTGGCTATGGTTCATATTTTCTGTGTGAGACTTGTTCATATTTTCTTTGTGAGACTTGTTCATGTGAATGTAGTTATGCTTGGAGCATACAGTCGCTTGTGTAGTAATGCATTATTTGCAATAAGTGAGGATGGAGATTTCAGTGAAATGTCATGGATCGTGAGCATATTATATTGTGCTTTTCATAGAAATTGTGAAGAGAAGATGTGGCAAATCCGCAGGTAGGGGAATTGCATAAGTGCGCACAGAGGTCGTTATAAAATGAGTTGAAATAACGCAAGAGCGCACGTCAATGATTAAATCATTGGAGTGGTATCCACTAATGATATATTTTTTAATTTATAAAACCGTTGGTTGTAAAGTATTTTTCAAACTTGCACGTGTGCTGTGGTTCAGCAAATTCGGTTGTTGTCTTTTTTGTACCGTTGTTTTGAGACAATGCGGTGCATAGTCTTTTTCAAGGGGGAAATTGTCAGGGTCAAAATTCAACACAACCAAAGTGTGGTCCGTCGCCGCCACTTCAATGGACATAAGTCCAAACGCAGACTTCTTGGCGCCACGAAGACGGTCCATGCGTCGCATCCAGCCAATTTAGCACAGCGGGGAGACAGCAGACAGTCTTGAGTGGTGGACCGACAGGTCTCGGTAGGTTTGTCAGACGTCGTGGCGCCTACCCAGACTCATCTAGCCAATTTAGAGTGACCAGTGCCCACGAGTTAAGCCACACGGCGCCAGTTAAGTAGGAAAGGGGGGAAGGTAGTGTGTGGTGGGGGTGAAATCAAGCTAATCAATTAAATGACCAATTGACCACCACAGAGAGTAGGCGTGTAGGCAGGGCTGGCAAGATTTGAACATCCAATGGAATTAGAGGGAGATAACTTCGGGTACGGGGCGGTAAAAATTTCTGACCCAAAGGTACTGCCCTTTTGACGATCGGAACGGGATAAGAAGGATGTGAGAGTGAGAGAACGGGGAGAGGGGGAAAGAGGGCAGAAAAAGAACAGAGAGACAGAGAGAGGGGTCTGAGTGTAATCTCGAGGAGAGACGAGCAGAGAGATGAGGGGAGGAGAGGAGAGAACCCAAGTGGAGCATTAGCACGAGATAGTCTGCAGAGGAAGGACTTAGGAGAGATGTGGAGAGAGTTGCTAACTAATGAAGAGGAAAAGAAAGAAGAAAACAAAAGAAAAGAAAAGCAACCATGTCCATTTGATAAGAGCAGACTAGAAGAGAGAGAGAGAGAGTGCAATGCGTTAATGCAGGAAGAAAGAAAGGAGAACAGATCGATGTTGATAGTCACTGTTCTATCTTCACTGGGGTTCGACCTCATACTTGGCCAGCGCCACTTTCATCGACAGACCAACGCCAGTGCCAACAGTCTAACCTGACCAGGTGCCATCAGACCAAAACCAGTGCCAGCAGTTGTGTCGTGCTTGTGAAAGTGACAGTGAAAAGAAAAAGAAAAGAAAAGAAAAGACAGTGATTCGTGAATAGTTAAGATCACCTGGCCAGGTAAAGTAGAAATCTGTTTATACCCGGTTAGTTAATGATGTTTTAGATAAATGATTTTGTGAAGTTCAGGAAAGAGAGAACGTTTTATTTGTTTGATTCCATATGCATTGATGGTTCGTTCTATGAACATGTGTAGTAAAGTTATAGACTTTACTAGTGGTTTGATGTGACGAATGCATGATATATGAATGAGATCGTAAGCAAGCTGTGAGTGTGTTTGGGCTGTGCGCTAGTCCTTCCTCCACTGACATCACCCGAGGTTGACAGTGTGTGTGTGTGTGTGTGTGTGTGTGTGTGTGTGCGTGCGTGTGTGTGTGTGTGTGTGTGTGTGTGTGGGGTGTGTGTGTGTGTGTGTGTGTGTGTGTGTGTGTGTGGTGTGTGTGCGTGCGCGCGTGTGTGTGTGTGTGTGTGTGTGTGTGTGTGTGTGTGTGTGTGTCTGTGCGTGTGTGCGCGCGTATGTTTGTGTGTGTGTGTGTGTGTG
>CM031596.1:132588849-132596349 GCA_018398815.1 Conus ventricosus | reverse complement strand
TGCAGTTCCAGACATGATGGCCTTGACATTGCATGATGCAACAGTGCCCCGTTCTTTCCTGTGTTCTTGTCGCCTCTTTGTACTCAATGGAATGGCTCGTGGATATTGTCTAAAGTGTATACAGTAGCCTGTCTCATTTGATCAATCCCCCCGCTCTCATCTTTGTCAGTTACGGCTTGCACGGCATTTTCTTGTTTAATCAGATATTAACTGTATCTTTGGTTATTCTTCGCTTCAGTTTATCAATACTCCATGGTAAGAAAAGGAAGGGATAAAAGTTATGAGGTGAACATCAGGAAGATTGTCCAATGGTTATCCTCAAAGATGGGGAGAAATGCATCCTTAATATCTTTGATACGCGGTGTAAGCTACAGTAAACATCTGCAATTACCAGTAGGTCCTATATGTTAAGCTACAGTAAACATCTACAATTACCAGTAGGTCCTATATGTTAAGCTACAGTACACATCTGCAATTACCAGTAGGTCCTATATGTTAAGCTACAGTACACATCTGCAATTACCAGTAGGTCCTATATGATAAACTACAGTAAACATCCGCAATTACCAGTAGGTCCTATATGTGTTTTGGTCAGCATTTGATACAATCGCAGTGTAAAGTACAAAAAGGAACAAACATACTGGTTAGCTTTAGAATAAAGTCTTTTGTGGTTAATGTTTTATTTCTAGCTTTCGTGTGACAAACATGCCCTCCAAAGCTTTTGTAATAGTATATATAAATGGATTTATTCTCAAAGACTAATACCTCCAGTATAATTTAGTACAAACGATTTTTCCGTGTCTACTCAGCAGATCAAATAGGTTTAAAAATGTTACGGTAGTGAATCGACATTTTGTGTTTCATAGATACCATGCATCTCTTTTTCCCAACCACAGTTTTCTACCCATTGCAGAGCTGTTCCTTTTCATCGATCATATCACACAGACATTGGTCAATAGGATCGCCGGAAAAAAAAATCCCGTATAAGTCACCTGAGAGGACAGGGTACTAGTTGCAGTCAGCCAGAAGACCTCCATTCCCAAAATGTCTCTTGTGTTTTGATTTGGAGCACTGCCAGAGCCAGAATACAGCGATTGATCCAGCTGCTTGGTTGGTTGTTTCAGCTTTAAGGAAAACACCTTGGTGTTTCGCCACATCAATCGAAGTCGTATCATCATGCAGTTCGTTTGTAATGCCTCTTGTGGGTTTTTTGTTTTCTTCTGAATTCGTAGCCATGAATTTAGACGGATTTTTTTTTTTTTTTTTTTTTTGTATTTTGTTTCGCTATTTATTTTCTAAACAGCTGTTGGTTAGGCAACGAACAGCATGACTGGGTGTTAGAGACTATAACATGTGTGCCTTTTTTTGTTGCTTTTGACAAGCTTGTTAAAGTGTATGCCATTTATGTTATGGTAAAGGGAGGACAGTGCGATGTGTTTAGTGCTAAACAGCCTGTATGCTACTAGTCTGTAGTGTTTGGCTTTGGTTCTTCGTGTATGTGGCAACGGAATTAGCTTGACTTTAGACCAGTGTCGTGGACACCTTAGTCCTTTGTTCTGACTCCGTATCACGTGCACTGCTTACTTTTTGGTTTTGCACTGCTGCCTTCGCCTGCTTCTTTGGCTGATTAGTGAGTTAATGATTAAATAGTCAGTAGAGAGGCCAATCCAAGCAGTGCTTAGCTGTGTGAAATGAATGGATGGTGTAGAGCCTTCTTATTCTGCATGGAAAAAGACACTATCTGACTATCATTCTGTGATTGAAGGACGTTCAACAAAAAGGTCTACTGCATAATGCTCACCTGCTGTCTACGCCATCTGTTGTGGAGTTATACATCACCTTTTTGCATTTCTTTTTTTTTTATTCACTTACATGAATAATACTTGCTAATATTTTATTAAGATAGTTGACTGGTGGTAAGAGTTATACATTAGACTCGACTAAAGAACATTTCTCTGAATATCCGTATGTTCCTGTTTAGATAAAAAGCTCTGGTGTCGTCAGTTTTAGCTGTCATCATGAAGGGTATAAAAATGTTCGCGTCAAATCTACACGTCTGAAACAAATGTCGAATGCCCCATTTATATTAAAGATACGTATCAAATATTGTACAATTGCAAAAGAATCGCCCGAATATTGTGCAAGTGTGTGTGTACGAGTCACATCAACTCAATGTGTGAAATAATTGCAAGGATGTTCGTGCAGATCACAAAGAAGAGTATCGCGTAAAGATGAAACGATTGCAGGGAAAGATAAATAAAACCTGCCGCTCACTGCTCTTTGATGTCATCACTGTAGCCTACAAATGATGACAAAATGGCATCTGTTCACCTTACAAAAGATATGTTAAAGAGTATCGGGACGACTGGGATGATTGTTTGTAAATCTATAGAAAAGCTACTTTATTTTAATCTTCGGTCATTGAATTTCGTAATTTGAATTTTACAGTGTGATATTTAGTAAAAGTGGAAAAACAAGTCATGTTTTTGTAGTCCAGCTGGCTTTGCTGGCCATGTCAAGGCAGACCTATATCCAAACTTTGTCATCCAAAACTGAGTCAATGCCTGACACGAAAAATTCAGTCTAAGCTAATTTTCGTGATCACAGGTAACATCTGAATCACACAAAATAAAATGGTACATTTCCTTTAAGAATTGCAGAAAGCCAGAAAATGACGTGAGGTGATACAATTCAAATCAAAATCATGGAAGGATCTGCCATAAAATTACCGTGCCACGTGTTGCATTCAATCCCAGCCTTCTACAACATTTACTGTATGTAGGTCATCACAGGGCACACGCTATGGACCTCTTTACCCCTTGAATGATACGACTATGTAAAGAAAGTGATACCATCACGCGGCATGCACAACGTCAATTCTTTTGAACTTCGAAAACTCCTGTCCGATGACTTCGAGTGGATCTCTGTGAAAACATATCACCATATATACGTCCCTTTCTTCCAGAAATGATTAACCTTTAGGCCAAACATGATATCAGAGATACCACGGAGAACGTACTTGAAAGAATGTGTCCCCTATTGCTAGGAATTTGAGATGTGGTTCAGACTGTATATTCCTGCTTACCCTGGCATTTGGATATCAGAACTCTGCACTCAAGGTGTTTGACCTCAGGAGAATGCATTGTTGGTGCAAAGGAATACATTGTTTGTCCGATCTTTCAAACAGATATTGGCCTACCCCTCACTGCTGTGAATTCATGCTCACGTAGTTTTCCTTACTCAATTACTTTCATGCTCCCTACGACCAAAAAAAAGGGAACAATTCAACATGGCTCCATTTATTGACATAATCAAAGAAATGATCAAAAAAGACTTGACAGATGAAAATGAATGAAGAACGGAGGTAAAGTAGTTACCAAAAATACGACAAATGAAAGCAGGGTTAAAAATAAAGTGTTTTAACTTACGGGACGAAGAACCTAATTTATCTCATTGTTAGAATACCGACGGCCGAAAACAGGAAGAGGAAGTGCAATCCCTCTTGACAAAGATTAACAAGAAAAGGAAGAGAAAGTGCAAAACTCCCTTCCTTGACAAATGATTAACAGAAGAAAACAGGAAGAGGAAAGTGCAAAACTCCCTTCCTTGACAAATGATTAACAGAAGAAAACAGGAAGAGGAAAGTGCAAAACTCCCTTCCTTGACAAATGATTAACAGAAGAAAACAGGAAGAGGAAAGTGCAAAACTCCCTTCCTTGACAAATGATTAACAGAAGAAAACAGGAAGAGGAAAGTGCAAAACTCCCTTCCTTGACAAATGATTAACAGAAGAAAACAGGAAGAGGAAAGTGCAAAACTCCCTTCCTTGACAAATGATTAAAGAAAGAAAACAGGAAGAGGAAAGTGCAAAACTCCCTTCCTTGACAAATGATTAACAGAAGAAAACAGGAAGAGGAAAGTGCAAAACTCCCTTCCTTGACAAATGATTAACAGAAGAAAACAGGAAGAGGAAAGTGCAAAACTCCCTTCCTTGACAAATGATTAACAGAAGAAAACAGGAAGAGGAAAGTGCAAAACTCCCTTCCTTGACAAATGATTAACAGAAAAAACAGGAAGAGGAAAGTGCAAAACTCCCTTCCTTGACAAATGATTAACAGAAGAAAACAGATAGAAAACAAAACCGCTGACTCATTGACAAGACAACTGACAGAAACAGATCATAGACAAGACAACTCGACAGATACAGACCATGACAGACAACTGACAGATACAGACTCATTGACAGACAACTGACAGATACAGACTCATTGACAGACAACTGACAGATACAGACTCATTGACAGACAACTGACAGATACAGACTCATTGACAGACAACTGACAGATACAGACTCATTGACAGACAACTGACAGATACAGACTCATTGACAGACAACTGACAGATACAGACTCATTGACAGACAACTGACAGATACAGACTCATCGACAGACAACTGACAGATACAGACTCATTGACAGACAACTGACAGATACAGACTCATTGACAGACAACTGACAGATACAGACTCATTGACAGACAACTGACAGATACAGACTCATTGACAGACAACTGACAGATACAGACTCATTGACAGACAACTGACAGATACAGACTCATTGACAGACAACTGACAGATACAGACTCATTGACAGACAACTGACAGATACAGACTCATTGACAGACAACTGACAGATACAGACTCATTGACAGACAACTGACAGATACAGACTCATTGACAGACAACTGACAGATACAGACTCATTGACAGACAACTGACAGATACAGACTCATTGACAGACAACTGACAGATACAGACTCATTGACAGACAACTGACAGATACAGACTCATTGACAGACAACTGACAGATACAGACTCATTGACAGACAACTGACAGATACAGACTCATTGACAGACAACTGACAGATACAGACTCATTGACAGACAACTGACAGATACAGACTCATTGACAGACAACTGACAGATACAGACTCATTGACAGACAACTGACAGATACAGACTCATTGACAGACAACTGACAGATACAGACTCATTGACAGACAACTGACAGATACAGACTCATTGACAGACAACTGACAGATACAGACTCATTGACAGACAACTGACAGATACAGACTCATTGACAGACAACTGACAGATACAGACTCATTGACAGACAACTGACAGATACAGACTCATTGACAGACAACTGACAGATACAGACTCATTGACAGACAACTGACAGATACAGACTCATTGACAGACAACTGACAGATACAGACTCAATTGACAGACCAAACTGACAGATACAAACGTCAACAACAATTTGCCTGCACTCGCTAATGGATAAATGACAGGTGAACATTGGAGGAAATACGCGGTTGAAATTATTGACGACGATTTGATGAACGAAAATTTAGAAGGAGAATATGAATTTATTTATGGACAGATAAACGACGATGAGAACAGGACAAACCTGGATAAAGTCATTGACAGGACACTGACAGATGAATACAGGAAGAAGAACCTGGATAAATTCACTGAAAAAAATCCAAACATACAAACGGGATGAATGGCCTTGCTAGTCTCAGTGAGAGAAAAATAATAAATGAGAATCGGAAGATCTGGTGAAACTCACTGACAGAAAATTTATCAATGAAATCAGGAAGAAGAAATCGGCTAAACTCGCTGAAGAAAAACTATTGACAGGGGAAAAAGCAGAATAACGGCGAAACTTACTGACACAAAAGTTACAGACGAAAATCGAACGAACCTGATGAATTACCTCACCGAAAGTGACGGTGAAAAATGAAAGAAAAATCTGGCTAGACAGAAAACCGCCAAATGAAACAGGAAGAACGACTTGCTTACATTCATCGACAAATACTTAATTGATGAAAAACGGGAAGGACTGCAAGAATAAATGTATTGACCGACAAACGACAATTGAAAACAGGAGGAAGAAACTAGCTAAACAACAGAACCCACACTAAACTCGCTGACAGAAAATGGATAAATGAATGAATTCATTTGAAAAGATTAGTAGATAAAAATTTCAAGAAAATCTGGTGAAACTCACTGACAAAAAAAGACAAACGAAAAGGGGAAGAAAACCACCAGCGAAACTCAAAGACAAAAAAATGAAAAAAAAGAAAAGTGGAAAAGAGACTGGCTACACGAATCAACAGATTATTCACAGATGAAAAGTATGAGATGAACTAGGCGAAACTTATTGACAGAACACTGACAATGTAAAGAGGAATAAAAACTTGGCGAAACCCATTAACAGAAATCTGAGAGATGAACTGCGGACGAAAAACGGATTTGAATTGATGAACAGTTATTGACAGGTGAAAGTAGACAAAAAACCTAGCGGAACGTTTTGAAAGAAAAGTTTCAGTCTAGCCTGAGTGGCTGTTTAAGCGCTTCAGGGATGTTTTCTTTCGGTGCGTAATAATCATGAGCACCTCAGTCCAGAAATGAATGTTTTCTCACCTATTCTATCCAGAACCAAAATGTTCACTAAAGTTTCGAAGGCAACCATCCATCCATTCATTCTGATCTGACCACTAGCTTCGGATTACCGCCCGAATCCCTCTTCTCCCAAACCCTACCTCCACAAAGATTTTCCCCACTCCCAAGCTCCCTCCACCCCAATATAAAAAAAACAACAAATAACTAAAAATGAATGAGTAACAGTTTGCAGCAAGCGGATCAGTTTGACCTGACGTGTTTGCTTTGCTTTTCTTTCTTCCTTCCTTCCTTCCTCCTGTGGCGGCATGCAGTATCCTTGGCATGAGTGTCTTTGGTGGTAGATATTGTGCCCGCCCCGACGGCACTCGCTGCTCCTGCCATGAGCGCTACAATGCCAGCAGCGGCTGCGTGACTGATCGCGCGAATTTTGACAGTCTCTTGTGGTCCCTTGTTACCGTCTTCCAGGTTAGTCCATCTTGTGTCATTTCAACTCGTAAGGGATGGTTTTAAAGAGACAGCACCTGAGGCTTGTGATGAGAGATCTGAGCTTCGGTTACTTAACTAGTGTTGTCTCTCTCCCCCCCTCCCCTCCAACCCCTCCCCCAACCCCGCCCTATCCTCCCCCCCCCCACCTCTCCCCCAACATGGATAGAAATGTAATGTATTGACTTTTGAATGTCTCAGTGAGATTCTGATGAATTATACTGTATACGTGTTTAAGATAATGAATGCAAGTACAGAGTGCATGTGATTCTTAACACTCGTTTTTTTTTTTGTTATCTTAAGTAAAGGTCAACTTCTTGCCTGTTAGACAGTTAGTCCCGTCGTCAAATGATTTTAATATTGAACGTTTGACTCTAAATTTGCATGTTCTAACAGATGAGTTTGTTACATATTTTAGTGATATGGATGTTAGAAGTTTGACATAGTGTTTTGAATCGCTTGCAGCTCAGCTCTTTAGTATCATACTTTAATGATTGGTAGTGTAGCATTTAGAAGCTCTCTATTTCAGTGATCTGAGGATCAGC
>CM031596.1:132581349-132583849 GCA_018398815.1 Conus ventricosus | reverse complement strand
ATCAGGCATGACCGTGAGGGCAGGAGGCCATGTACAGATCTGAGGAGTAAGCTGATCGTAAGAGGTACCGTGTGTCATGTTTCATTTCAGCTGCAAGTGTGTTTTGTCACAGCCTCTGTTCTACAAACTGGGCTGCCTTCTGGATTCTCTTGGCATCCCTCAATTTATTTTTCTACAACCCCTGCATCATCACATCTCTTTTGCTTTTCCTCTTGCCTTTTAACCACATTCATCATATCTGTTGTCCTCTGTCCCTGTCTCTGGGTTTCTGTGTGTCCTGTTATCTCCTTCATCTTGAGGTTTTCCCTGGCCACGTCCGCTGCCTCCTGGACTTGGCATTTTCCAGCAGTCTTAGGTTTGGGCTGGACTGATCCTCAACCCTGTCTTCCGTGTTTTCAAGCAGGGCTAGTAACCTTCACCCACCCCTTTTGCGTTCCACGAGGATGGATTTCAGGGGTAGCTTGAGCTGTGCTGGGCGACAATAAAGTGCATGGTCAGTGAAAGCAGGTGGGATACTGAGTCACTTCCTTGTGCAGTTGTTGATGTTGGCTTGGTGGATTCTACTATATCAGAGATGGCATTGTATAAGTATACGTACATTTAGTTACACATAGATGTATACATGATTGCCTATATATCTACATGGATGAGATTGTGTACTGCCACCCTACCTTAGAGCTCTCGTTCAATGCTATCATGCCTTCCAAACTCACTACCCCCTCCCCCTCTTCTCTACACCCATCTGCACAGCCACTTCACCCTTCTCCAGACCTTCGCTAACCTTCCCCCTACCACTTCCCCCTAAAATGGCGAATGAGAACGAATTAACACTGGTAACAAATCGTTTGGACTCTACAATCTCTCATATGACTTATAGGCTCTGAACGAAACCACAATCCAAGTTACTGCGATCCCCGTCGGAATTTAAAAAAAAAAATCTATACAACGGACGATCCCATTGGTGGAATAAAATAAAACACATCTTCTATACAACGGACGCGCTTGTTCACTGTGTGTTAACTATCATTCCTCCCACAGAGAAGAAGATGAAAGCCCTCCCTCCGCCTGTGTCAGTGACAGCCATCAGCGTCAAGGAGGACAACCACCTCAACAGCCAACAGCAGCAGCCGGACCCTCAGGTCCCCGAGGGGCCTCTAAACCCTCCCATCATCACCCACACGGCGGCCACTCCCATGGGCACGCCCATGGCCACGCCCCAAGGCTCGCCCAACGAGGGCGTGCTCAAGGACAACAACAAGCTGACTGTCTCCGTCAACATGAACCGCAGCACGCTCTCCGTGGAAGTGGACAAAAGCAACGTGAGTTGGACACCCCAGTGCTGGTGGGTTACCTCCGCCAAGAAGATTGTGTGTTCCCCTGCGTCTGTTGGTCTGTTTGTCTGTCTGTCTGTCAGCGAGACTGCACATAAATTTGTTCCAAACTGAGGAGACAGCAGGCGGAAGTTTAAAAAAAATTGTAAATAATTCGTTATGTGTCCGCCAAAAACAAAGACAAGCAAAAGACAAGAGGTCCAAACGCATCGTGCTTTGTCTTGTAATGTGTTTGTCCCTGCTTTTGGCGGACTCATTAAGAACTTGTTTTTTAATTACGTAAATACATTTCAACCGATTTTGAAGAAATTTGGTAAAAAGATACAACGAGGTCCAAGGGTGATCTGATTAGATTTTTTGCTTTGGTTCACTAGCACGAATCCGGAACAAATGACAGATTCGTAAATTGATCAGGAATCTGTCCCGTTTCTATGGAGGTCTCAATTCTCCCGTATTCCCGTCTAGTTTTATTTTTGTCTGCCGTATCTATACGGTAGATGGCAATGATGATGATGGCAGTGCAATGATGATGATGATCATGACGACGAGAGCAAGGACGATGATGATTATAATGAGTCGACACCGTTACTGTAATTCATGCTGCGGCTGTTTCTGATGCGGCTGTTTCTGATGCGGCTGTTTCTGATGCGGCTGTTTCTGATGCGGCTGTTTCTGATGCGGCTGTTTCTGATGCGGCTGTTTCTGATGCGGCTGTTTTCGTTTTTTATAATGATGATGAGGATGACAACGAGAGCAGTTATATGATGACGACGAGAAAGAGATGTCAAGAAGATGGCATTGAAGATAATAACTTAGATAATGACAATAACACTCGCTGTTTTTTTGTATCTGCTATGCACTTCCTCAAGGCATGTGTGTGTGTGTGTGTGTGTGTGTGTGTGTGTGTGTGTGTGTGTGTGTGTGTGTGTGTGTGTGTGTGTGTATGCGTGAATGTCTGTCTGTGTGTATTGTATTGCGCGGGACGTTATTATGATGTACCTTCCGTTTCTTGTACCTCGCTGAACCTTCCTGTTTTCTTTGTTTGACTGCTTGTTTGTTGGTTTGCATTGTTTTCCCTGTTTATTTACTTGCTTGCTTGTTTACATTGTTTTGTTTGTTTGTTTGTTTGTTCGTCTGTTTGTGCGCTTGCTTGTTTACTTGTTTGCTGG
>CM031596.1:132573849-132578849 GCA_018398815.1 Conus ventricosus | reverse complement strand
AGATTTAAAAGAACAGTAAACACTAAATCTACTGCTTTTTTGAATGTGTTCTTGCCAGTTTTGACTATGACAGTCAACCAGTCTTTGCTTGAATGAGCTCAGGAATCCGCGCATGTTTTCTACGCCTTGATGCCCCCAAACAAAACCGAATCCAAATTTGAATAAAGTATCCCGAACCCGTGACGCCCAACATACTTTACCTTGATCACACAATATCAAAAGCATATCATATGATTTACGCGGAAGTCTTGATCTATCCATTCTTGTAAGTCTTAGCCAATACTTAATGCATGATAAGTAAGAAAATATGTATAAAGGATAACGTCCAGTCTCGCCGTATACCACGTTATTTGGTGTCCTTGGGCTGACATTTAACAGCTTTTTCAAAGCAAACATGTGCACTTTTTCTATTGTAGAAGATCCAGTCAGTCCCCAAATTTCAGAGCCATATAGAAGGATAGGTTTTATCTGAGCATCAAATAGCTTTAGAAAAATCTTGGCCGAAAAGTCACCAATCCTCCATAAAGTTTTGAGTTTATCAATAACACCTTTCTTGGCTTTAGTCGCCATGTCTTCCAGAGCCCTAGAGAACGATAATCTGGTGCTAAAAAAACAACCCTAGGTATTTGTAAGAATTTACTACTTCCATTTGCAGGCCGTTATATGTCCATGCCTCACGTCGAGAAATATAACCACCATTCCTGAAAATGATTATTTTTGATTTGTCAGATTGACATGTAAATCTAATTCAGATGCCTTAATTGCAAGAACATTGAGCTGGTTCTGAAGTCCAGCAACCGTGTCTGACAAAAGTACAATGTCGTCTGCAAAAAGTAAAATAAACAGCTCAATCATGTCAGGGTTCAGTTGAATGCCGTGTCGTCCATTTTCAATTATTCCTGAGGCCAGTTCGTTAATGAACAGAGAAAAAAAGTAGCGGACTGGTAACCTCGCCTTGTTTTAAGCCTTTATAGCAAGTGAATGCTTCCGTCATCTTGATCCCACAGCGTACTCGAGCTTTTACAGTTTTATACATGCTTTGGATTGTCAATAACATTTTCCCTTTAATTCCAGATTTTCGCAATATAGGCCAAAGTTTTCCGTGTGGAATGAAATCGAAAGCCTTACGGAAGTCAATAAAAGCAACAAATAATTTCCTGTTTCTAGGTAGATATTTTTGAACCATCGAAAAAAGAGTAAAAATGTGATCGATGGTTGAATGATCTTTCCGAAAACCAGCTTGAGTTTCTCCTAGCAGACCTTTAGATTCAACCCATTTGGACAGTCTCATATTGATTATGTAACTGTACAATTTACCACTTAAATTCAAAAGTGAGATGCCTCTATAGTTGTCAGGTTTGTGCAGATTACCCTTCTTGTGCACAGGTTGTATGATAGCCTCGGTCCAAGCTGCTGGGTACTGACCTGATGAAAAAACAGCATTAAAAAATCGCAGAAGAAAAGGAACAACTATATCCCTCGAAGATTTGAGTAATTCAGGCAAAATGGCATCTAGACCTGCTGCTTTATTATTTTTTAAGTGATTAATTGAGTCTACTACTTCTTCTTCAGTAATATCATCATTCAATGGTCCAAAATCTGAATTATCATTTTCTTCTTCAAAATCCGGTTCAAAAATCGGAAAATCGTCATCCGTAGAAACATTAGTATCTACTTCAAAGACCCTCTTAAAGTGTTGCAACCACTCTACATCCGTAATATTACCACCCTTTCTACTTTTCGTTGAAGAATGTTTTATATTTTTCCAAAACTGTCTGGAGTCGTTTGCATTCTGTTCAAGTTCTGCTCTACATTTTGTTTTGTATGTTTTCTCCTTATCCTCCAATAACTTTTTATATGACCTTCTCTTCTCAAAGTATTCGTGTCCACCCTCTGTGGGTTTTCTTTTTGTAAACGTTTGAAATCGTGTAGTGCTTTTCTGGTATTCTTTCGACTTTCATAGCACTCCGAGTCAAACCATACATTACCTTTGATGGTCCTACGACCACCCTGCTTTACAGACATGCAAGAGGCGGCAGATTTTAGGGTGGCAGAAAACAAATCGAGTGCACTGTCTATTTCAACTTCAATTAACTGTTTCGCTTGCTTAAGCGAGGTTTTGTTCTCGGTAAATTAATTTGATCTAGAGAGTCTTCTCGCCTATCTTCAGACCAAACTAGTTTTAAAATAGACGAGTCGTTAACTTCAACATCATGCGTTTGCTGGTTACACATCACAACGCATTCGACAGGCATGTGCTTTGAGTGAATTTTTTCATGAACAAAAAGTCTTCTGGGTAGAGAGCACAAAGAAGTAGAGAAAATAAAATAATCAAAACACTGTTTCCAGAGGGAGCTATATAAGTGAAACAACCATCTGTGTCCAAACACCATTCAGAATATACAGATCAAAACCGGTACATAAACTAAGTAGTTTTTGACCATAATCATTAATGACAGTGCCCTGCAAAGAACGAGGAGGGGAGTCTGATCATCAGTGTCAGAGCCAATACACTGGTCATGGTGAGCGGGGATCAGACATCACATCGTCTACAGTCAGCTGTGCAGGAAAGATATCAGAGGTTCTAGCATTAAAGTCCCCACACAGGATAAATTCAGCGTCTTCTTGTTTTTCCATAATATCGAGCATGCATTGTTCAAGAACAGAGATCCCATTGTCCACGTCACTAAAGTTATAAAACGGACTATTAACTGGATTCAAGTAAATACTAATAACGAAAACATCAGACTCAGTTCCGAACAGCCGCTTATCAACTTGGAGTACAATAACATTATCGTATTTTGTTGGAATTTCTTTTATAAATTGCAAAAAAAAAATGTTTTTTACCATTACAACGACCCCACCACTTTTTCTTCCCCGAAGAGATAACTTTTTTGCTGGTGATAAAAAGCTTGTATGGGGTGGAAATAAAGTAGACGTGAATGAATCCACAAAAGTTTCTACAAGGCAAATGAAATCGAAGTTTATAATAAAGGAGACGAAGCTAGTTTCTTTTAGTTTTGATAGGATACCTTCCACATTATATGAAATCATTGAAAACAATGTACTTGTCAGAGTATTTACATCAGGGTCGGGACCGTACCTTCATTTCTTGTTTTCATTTTTAGAGACGACAGGTTTCCGAGGACTCGCTCGCTTTTTCGGCTTTGAGCGACCACTCCAGCACTCGGGAATTGATGACTGTCTGTCAAGTGACAAGGAATGGGACCTTGAACTCCCCTGACCTGCTTTGCGGTCCATTTCTCCACGGCGCGAACGTCTTTGTCTTTCGCTTTGCACGTGCGAAGGGGTATTTGTGGAATGTGCACTGTCCTTGCGGCTTCGAGAAGGGGTGGGAATGGAGGAGTGGGGGTGAGGGGAGGGGAAGGGAATCCCCGGCGTCACCCGGTTTGTTGACAGTCGTGTCAGGTGTGCCACAGGTTGCGCCGTCTTCAGGTAGTGGGCCATCTCCACATCCAGGATGGTACACACTGTCTGACACAGTGACAGAGGCACTGGGAAGGTTTTCCTCCCCTCTGGCACAGTCTGTCTGTTGTCGCACACCCCCAGCAATGCCACCGGAGTTGCCATCTTCCCCGGGCAGACTGCCTGTTGGTGACGTGTCGTTTCTGTTTTCTTCACTGTTACCACTGTCAGCGGTCGTGTCACTGGGTGTGACTGCTCAACGTGTGGCAGGGGAAGAGGTGGTGGCCGGGGCAGCAGTATGGGTCGTGCCACCTCCTCTATGGCCTGGCAGGTTGACAGCGATGTCGTCCGGTTGTCTGCTGCGGTGTCCGTAGACTCGCCGATCGGTGGTGCCGTCTGCGTAGAAAACACAGGGGTCAGGCTGACTTCTGGTATGACCCTGTTGTGATCCAGCTGGGGGCTGTCGTTCTGACGTTTAGCGGCGTCCTTCATGCTGTCTGGCCTTTCCCGTGTGTCATCTCTCCCGTCTTCGTTACCACTGTGTTCTCTTCTCTCTTGCCTATCTTCATGACTGCTGGCAGAAGGGGCTGACTGAACAGCTTCACTGTACAGTTTTGTGCCAGGTACCAACACGGGGAATGGATAGTGACACTTGAGAGAGAGAGAGAGAGAGAGAGAGAGAAGAGAGAGAGAGAGTAAGAGAGAGAGAGACACACACACACACACACACACACACACACACACACACACGCACGCACGCACACACACACACACACACACACACACACACACACACACACACACACACACACACACACACACACACACACACACATACACACACACAAGCACGTACAGCTGCGGGCATACGCGCGCAAACACACACACACACACACACACACACACACACACACACACACACACACACACACACACACACACACACGTACACACACACACACACACACACACACACACACACACACACACACACACACACACACCACACACACACACACGCGCGTACAGCTGCGGGCATGCGCGCGCAAACACACACACACACACACACACACACACACACACACACACACACACACACACACACACACACACACACACACACACACACTCACACACACACACACACACACACACACACCACACACACACACACACACACACACACACACACACACACACACACACACGCACGCACGCACGCACGCACGTACAGCTGCGGACATGCGCGCGCAAACACACACACACACACACACACACACACACACACACACACACACACACACACACACACACACACACACACACACACACACACAGTTTTAATCCCATGATTCTTACAAATATCCACACATGACTCTTGTCCTATGCATTTATACCAACATAATTCATGTTTCACACATATATCCCCTGACTATTCATATAATGGGCATAGCTAACACACAGTTCATTTTGTATGCATATCCCCAGTACAGTTCATGTCTCACACATATTCCCCTCACGATTTTTGTCCAACGCGTAGCCCACACACCATTCGTGTCTTGTGTATACCCTGT
>CM031596.1:132556349-132558849 GCA_018398815.1 Conus ventricosus | reverse complement strand
AATAATATGTAAACTGATATGCAAAGAGTAAACTGCGCATACTGCCATTCCTACTTTCATGAAATTACAAAAGAAAAAAACAATGGGAGGGGGGGGGGTAAGGCGGCTTACTGAATGATGCAGGATGGTCACAGGGAGCGGTATGTATGACTCAGGGCACATATGCCCTTGGTTTCCAGTACACAAAGATTTCCAAAATATTGGTACAATAATTCCACTGCCTTTCTGACAGACTTGCGAGTAAAGGGAAATAACTAGGCGAAAGCATTTACCGTGTTCAGCAACCTGCTCTGTCCGTCAGCTGTTCTTCTACAGGGTGGGTCCGTCAGACATTGGTACCAGCAAGCAACCCATGTTTCATTCAGTGAAGGGTTCATCAGGCTTGGTGTCAACTTCTGGTCGCCAGCTGAAGAGAATCTCCCCAATCCACCCCCCCCCCCCCTTCTCTCAAAGGCAGAGCCTTCGTACCTTCGAACTGGATTGGTTCATCTTCATTTGAGGAACATGTCGTCGAATTGTGTGTACTTTAAAACGCAGTGTTGAGAAGGAAGAGCTTTGTTTTGTTTTTATTGTTCTGCTCGCCTGTTTTGTTTTGTTTTTAAATACAAATCATGAAAGAGTAAATCTTAAATAAAAAAAATTAATGTTAGCGAACCGTCAAGAGAAACGAGGACAAACGAGTCACAAGAGAAAACACGACGCGTTTCGACCTCTTAGGTCTTCTTCAGGCAAGACACAAACAAATAGGACAATGAAAATGAACGCGAGAGAGTAAGTCGTCTTCAAAGGAAACACCAGACATAAGGGTGTGCTATACGCCTTGCCCGTCCTGTCCCTCACCACCACCACTTTTCCTCACAACCTCACCTTCCCCTACTGACTCACTGACTAAAGTATTTAGTTACTGACTGGCTGACTGACTGAATCATTCAATTGATTCATGAGCAACAAATGTATTTAATCAGATAAATGAACAACGAAATTATTAATCAGATAAAAATGAACAACGAATGTATTGATCAGATAGCTGAACGACGAATTTATGAACCAGATAAATGACCAACGAATGATATGAATCAGTTAGCTATCTCTTGACTGAGGTGTTGACTGACGGAATGCCTGCTGCAGGTGCTGGCCAAGGGACTGCTGGTGGGCAAGCATGCCTACCTGAAGAGCGGCTGGAACGTTATGGACGGCTTCCTGGTCATCATCTCCCTGGTGGACATCCTCATCTCCCTCACCGCCGACAGCAGTCCGCGCATCTTCGGCATCCTCAGGGTCTTCAGACTGCTGAGAACGCTTCGGCCTCTCCGGTGAGCAGGGAATGGCTGGCTTGGGCTTTGAAAGGGGATGTTAGGGGGTGGGTGGGGCATGGGGGTGGTGGTGGTGGTGGAGGATGGGGGGGATCTCAGAGGGAAGGGAGGGGAAGTGTGGAGTAGGGGTGGAGAGGAAGATCGTCGTGGGAGGGAAGGGGAGGGGTGAAAAGGGAGGCAAGGTAGTCGTGTGAGAGGATGGGGGAAGGGGGGGGGGGGGGAGATCGTCGTTGGAGAGGGGGGTTGGGGAGAAAAGGGAGGTAAGTTGTGGAGGAAGGGGTGGAGAGGGAGTTAAAGAGTCCACGTGAAGAGGGGTGGGGGAGGAGGAAGGAAGGGAGGGAAAGTGTGGAGGAGGGGTGGAGGGGGACGTAAGGAGTCCTGGTGAGACAGAGGGGAGGAGGAAGAGAGGGGGTGTGGAGGAGGGGTGGAGGGGGACGTGAGGAGTCCTGGTGAGACAGAGGGAGGAGGAGGGAAGGGAGGGGGTGTGGAGGAGGGGGTGGAGTGGGAGGTAAGGGACTGGTGAGACAGAGGGGAGGAGGAGGGAAGGGAGGCAGTGGGGAGGAGGGGTGGAGGGGGAGGTTAAGGAGTCCTCGTGGGAGACAGGGGGAAGGAGGAGGGAAGGAATGGGGTGTGGAGGAGGGGTGGAGGGGGAGGTAAGGAGTCCTCGTTAAAGAGAGAGGGAGGGTGGGGAGTAGGAGGGAAGGGAGGCGAAGTGTGGAGGGCGGTGTGGAGGGGAGGTAAGGAGTCCTCATGGGAGAGAGGGGGGAGGAGGTAGGGGGGGGGGGGAGTGTGGAGGGGGGGTGGAGGGGAAGGTAAGGAGTCCTCATGGGAGAGAGGGGGAGGAGGTAAGGGGGGGGGAGGAGTGTGGAGGAGGGGTGGAGGGGAAGGTAGGAGTCCTCATGGAGAGAGGGGGGAGGAGGGAAGGGAGGCGAAGTGTGGAGGAGGGGTGGAGGGGAAGGTAAGGAGTCCTCATGGGAGAGAGGGGGGAGGAGGTAAGGGGGGAGGAGTGTGGAGGAGGGGTGGAGCGGGAGGTAAGGAGTCCTCATGGGAGAGAGGGGGAAGGAGGTAAGGGGGGGGGGGGAGTGTGGAGGAGGGGTGGAGCGGGAGGTTAAGGAGTCCTCATGGGAGAGAGGGGGGAGGAGGTAAGGGATGGAAGTGTGGAGGAAGGTGGGAGGGAGGTAAGGAGT
>CM031596.1:132548849-132551349 GCA_018398815.1 Conus ventricosus | reverse complement strand
AATAATGATAACAATAATAACGACAATACCAGCAATCATAATGATGATGAAAATGACAATGATAATATTAATGATAATGATAATGATAACAGCGATAATAAGATACTACTACTACTACTACTGATAATAATAATGTTGCTGCTACAACTACCACTATTACAAGTACTCCAACTACAACTACTACTACAGCTGCTGCTGCTACCACTGCTACCACTACTAGCACTACAACTACTATTACTATTACTACTACCACCAGTGGCATCGAAACATATTTTCATTCATTATGCCCATCGCTCCCGGTGTAGCGTAGGCCATCGACGACCCTTCGCCATCGCACTCCGTTCTGGGCTGTTCTGGTCATTCTAGTCCAGTTGGTCCCTTGTTGCTTCAGCTCTGCCTCAGTGTCTCGCCTCCAGCTGTTGCGATGCCGGCCTCTCTTTCTCTTTCCCTGCGGGTTCCAGGTCAGGGCTTGGCGTGTGGTGCTGGACGCTGGCTTCCTGAGGGTGTGTCCGATCCAGCCCCACTCCTTCGCATTATCTGTTTGGCCACTGGTTCCTGTCCCGCACGCTCCCACAGATCTTCGTTTCGGATCTTGTCCTGCCATCGGATTTTGTAGATGCACCTCAGACAGGTGTTGAAGAATGTCTGAATCTTTTGTTGCATCGTCTGTGTTGTCCGCCATGTCTCGCATCCGCAGAGCAGAATTGATTTCACATTAGAGTTGAAGATGCGGAGTTTGGTTCTTATGCTGATTCCTCCAGATGCCCAGATGTTCTTGAGCATGACGAAAGCTGCTCTTGCCTTGCCGATTCTGGCTGTGACGTCTCGGTCCGTGCCTCCCTGTTGGTCAACCACGCTTCCCAGGTTTGACGAAAGACTCACCTCCCTGATGGGCTCTCCACCGACTGTGACTGATGGCAGTGGTGTTGATTTTCATCAGCTCGGTCTTCTTCCTGGTAATCTTGAGCCCTGTCCCGGCTGATGTGGTCTCCAGGCGAGTGGTCTTGTCCTGCATCTGGCTGTGGCTGTGTGACAGGAGCGCCAGGTCGTCAGCGAAGTCGAGGTCGTCGAGCTGCGTCCGGAGTGTCCACTGTATACCGTGAAAGATATTTTGCAAGGGGCTAAAAGGTGGGGATGGGAGGGGAACTTCTCATCTTCCAAATTTCCATAAAAACGGAGTGGAGGGAGGGACATAATATACTACAAGCAGGGAGGAGAAATGTTATTTTCCAGGTTTTTAGAGGGGGTGTTTACTGATCTTCCATATTCCTCTAACAGCGGGAAGGAGATGGAATAATGATAACACACCCTAACATGTCGTCCATATTTTTTGCTTTAAATAGGAGAGGGGGAGGTATAATATTTTGCCTACCTCCACCCTCCTATATGTTGATGAGGGTGGGTGGGCGGTATCCCTCTGGCTCTCCCGGTTCCGACGCAACGGACTTCTAAAAAAATTAATCAGTAATAACGAGGACAAGAAGAACATAGAAGTCAACCACATCTTTGACAGCCTGGACATTGTCAGTATGTAAAAGCGAACGACAACAAAATAGCAACAGCAATGCTACTGATGATAATAGCAAAAGCATCAATTACATCAGAGGTCGAAAATAAGCACGCACGCACGCACGCACGCACGCTCGCACGCATGCATGCACACACGCACATACACACACACACACACATGTGCACACACACTCACACACACATGTGCACACACACTCACATATATAAACACACGCACCTCTCTCTCTCTTTCTCTCTCTCTCTGATCTCTGTACACACACACACACACACACACACACACACACACACACACACACACACACACACACACACACACACACACACACACACACACACACACACACAATTTGATTCCTTCAATGCATTTAGGTGTAAATACCAACCACATGAACAATATTTTCAGCTTCTCAAACATTACTTAAGCGGTTACAAAGTATAGACAGTAAAGCTATTAGAATAGCCCTTGGTGTTCCAGTACATTCTAATACTTTTAAACATATAAAGAAGCTAATCTCTTGTCACTTGATGATCGACGCAAACTAGCAACAGCCAAGTATGTAACCAGAAGTCTTTCTGTATCAAATTCAGTAACAAATGAAATCTTTCTTGATTCCAAATCGGATTTTCCTAAAAGGGCACAGAACATTTCTTACCTGCAGCCCATTCGAAATTATACTGATGATTTATTTTAAAAATGTGACATCGATATTGCATCCATTTCAAAACCTCCAACTATGCCCACAGTTCCTCAATGGGAGCATATCTCTCCAAATTTTGATATAGATTATACTACTCTAAAAAAAGAAGACAATATTAATTTGATATCAGTAGAAGCAAAAGAACATCTTGAAAACACATATCCACATCATCTTAAAATCTACACGGATGGTTCAGTTTTAGAATCTTATACAGGAGCTGGATTTGTAATTCCCGATTTAAAAGCAAAGAAATCATTTTGTTTAGGAAAGAA
>CM031596.1:132536349-132541349 GCA_018398815.1 Conus ventricosus | reverse complement strand
ATGAAACCAATGTCTGTTTTTGCTTTTTGATCCTCTTCAGAGCTTGGTGGGATGTTTGTTTCCGTTTAAGCAAATTCCTAAAGGTAGTTGGAAAGAGTGATAAACTATTCCTTTTTCTCTGTGTCCTTTAATCACCAAATGTTTGTATATTCGCACTACGTAATTACATGTACGGCTGAGACACATGCTATTTATCAAATCGCCAAGCTAGAATGTTTGGTTGATGTTTTATACGGCAAACTAGCTTTGTGTCGTATTCGGGGTCAAAGGGTTAAATTCTCTCTCTCTCTCTCTCTCTCTCTCTCTCTCTCTCTCTCTCTCTCTCTCTCTCTCTCTCTCTCTCTCTCTCTCTCTCTCTCTAGCACATGTCACCGCATGTAGACTGGAAAATAGGTTTGTGTCTGTAGAATTGAACAGTCTGGTTTTCAGGGTCAGTATCAAGAACTGAAAACATTGCAGGGGATCTATATAGATGCACTCTTGGTAAATAACTTACGGGGAAAAGCCTGCGCAAGACAGTTAAAAATGTATGTAAGGGACGCAATCGTCCTTTGCGCTGTACGTGCGAGATAGCGATTGCTTCCCCTCCCTGGGGCTGCGCTGTTTAACAAATATGTTTGTTCTTAAAAACGTGACTTTAGCATTATTATAATCTATGCTATGAAGTATACCATACAATGTTATTAAAAACGTGACTTTAGCATTATTATAATCTATGCTATGAAGTATACCATACAATGTTATTAAAAACGTGACTTTAGCATTATTATAATCTATGCTATGAAGTATACCATACAATGTTATTAAAAACGTGACTTTAGCATTATTATAATCTATGCTATGAAGTATACCATACAATGTTCTTAAAAACGTGACTTTAGCATTATTATAATCTATGCTATGAAGTATACCATACAATGTTCTTAAAAACGTGACTTTAGCATTATTATAATCTATGCTATGAAGTATACCATACAATGTTCTTAAAAACGTGACTTTAGCATTATTATAATCTATGCTATGAAGTATACCATACAATGTTATTAAAAACGTGACTTTAGCATTATTATAATCTATGCTATGAAGTATACCATACAATGTTCTTAAAAACGTGACTTTAGCATATTATAATCTATGCTATGAAGTATACCATACAATGTTATTAAAAACGTGACTTTAGCATTATTATAATCTATGCTATGAAGTATACCATACAATGTTCTTAAAAACGTGACTTTAGCATTATTATAATCTATGCTATGAAGTATACCATACAATGTTCTTAAAACGTGACTTTAGCATTATTATAATCTATGCTATGAAGTATACCATACAATGTTCTTAAAAACGTGACTTTAGCATTATTATAATCTATGCTATGAAGTATACCATACAATGTTCTTAAAAACGTGACTTTAGCATTATTATAATCTATGCTATGAAGTATACCATACAATGTTCTTAAAAACGTGACTTTAGCATTATTATAATCTATGCTATGAAGTATACCATACAATGTTATTAAAAACGTGACTTTAGCATTATTATAATCTATGCTATGAAGTATACCATACAATGTTATTAAAAACGTGACTTTAGCATTATTAAAATCTATGCTATGAAGTATACCATACAATGTTCTTAAAAACGTGACTTTAGCATTATTATAATCTATGCTATGAAGTATACCATACAATGTTCTTAAAAACGTGACTTTAGCATTATTATAATCTATGCTATGAAGTATACCCTACAATGTTATTAAAAACGTGACTTTAGCATTATTATAACCTATGCTATGAAGTATACCATACAATGTTCTTAAAAACGTGACTTTAGCATTATTATAATCTATGCTATGAAGTATACCATACAATGTTCTTAAAAACGTGACTTTAGCATTATTATAATCTATGCTATGAAGTATACCATACAATGTTCTTAAAAACGTGACTTTAGCATTATTATAATCTATGCTATGAAGTATACCATACAATGTTCTTAAAAACGTGACTTTAGCATTATTATAATCTATGCTATGAAGTATACCATACAATGTTCTTAAAAACGTGACTTTAGCATTATTATAATCTATGCTATGAAGTATACCATACAATGTTATTAAAAACGTGACTTTAGCATTATTATAATCTATGCTATGAAGTATACCATACAATGTTCTTAAAAACGTGACTTTAGCATTATTATAATCTATGCTATGAAGTATACCATACAATGTTATTAAAAACGTGACTTTAGCATTATTATAATCTATGCTATGAAGTATACCATACAATGTTATTAAAAACGTGACTTTAGCATTATTATAATCTATGCTATGAAGTATACCATACAATGTTCTTAAAAACGTGACTTTAGCATTATTATAATCTATGCTATGAAGTATACCATACAATGTTCTTAAAAACGTGACTTTAGCATTATTATAATCTATGCTATGAAGTATACCATGCAATGTTATTAAAAACGTGACTTTAGCATTATTATAATCTATGCTATGAAGTATACCATACAATGTTATTAAAAACGTGACTTTAGCATTATTATAATCTATGCTATGAAGTATACCATACAATGTTATTAAAAACGTGACTTTAGCATTATTATAATCTATGCTATGAAGTATACCATACAATGTTCTTAAAAACGTGACTTTAGCATTATTATAATCTATGCTATGAAGTATACCATACAATGTTATTAAAAACGTGACTTTAGCATTATTATAATCTATGCTATGAAGTATACCATACAATGTTATTAAAAACGTGACTTTAGCATTATTATAATCTATGCTATGAAGTATACCATACAATGTTATTAAAAACGTGACTTTAGCATTATTATAATCTATGCTATGAAGTATACCATACAATGTTATTTCATGCTTTCCTTTTTTTTAATAGATCCATTGACATGCATCTTGGCCATATACAGATCCATTGACATGCATCTTGGCCATATACAGATCCATTGACATGCATCTTGGCCATATACAGATCCATTGACATGCATCTTGGCCATATACAGATCCATTGACATGCATCTTGGCCATATACAGATCCATTGACATGCATCTTGGCCATATACAGATCCATTGACATGCATCTTGGCCATATACAGATCCATTGACATGCATCTTGGCCATATACAGATCCATTGACATGCATCTTGGCCATATACAGATCCATTGACATGCATCTTGGCCATATACAGATCCATTGACATGCATCTTGGCCATATACAGATCCATTGACATGCATCTTGGCCATATACAGATCCATTGACATGCATCTTGGCCATATACAGATCCATTGACATGCATCTTGGCCATATACAGATCCATTGACATGCATCTTGGCCATATACAGATCCATTGACATGCATCTTGGCCATATACAGATCCATTGACATGCATCTTGGCCATATACAGATCCATTGACATGCATCTTGGCCATATACAGATCCATTGACATGCATCTTGGCCATATACAGATCCATTGACATGCATCTTGGCCATATACAGATCCATTGACATGCATCTTGGCCATATACAGATCCATTGACATGCATCTTGGCCATATACAGATCCATTGACATGCATCTTGGCCATATACAGATCCATTGACATGCATCTTGGCCATATACAGATCCATTGACATGCATCTTGGCCATATACAGATCCATTGACATGCATCTTGGCCATATACAGATCCATTGACATGCATCTTGGCCATATACAGATCCATTGACATGCATCTTGGCCATATACAGACTGAATGCATCTTGGCCTGACAGATCATTGACTGCATCTGGCCATATACATCTGATTTTTTTTTCTTCTGTTTACTCGTGTTTGTGTTTTGAAAAAAAACAGACACCTAGTCGAAAATTTTCATTGTTTGCAAAAAAGCAAAAAACAAAACAAAAAAAAAGACCTAACGCTAAAAGAAAGGAGTGGGGTGTGGGATCTCTTACAATTGACTGCGCAAAGTTTCAGAGACCTCTAATGTTTCTTAGTGCCGGCATGACAACACTGGGCGGAGCCTTCTTTCCCTTGCCGCTCTCTACCTTTCCTGTCCCCTAAAAGAATAGTTAGCCATTGACGCTGAGCGAAGGGAGAGGGGCTGTTCAATGTAGGGCAGAAATGTAACAGCTAGGTGCACAGTGCTTGACCTCAGCTTTGAGGGGAGGATACACTGACCATTCCATCACTGTCCCCCTCCCCGCCAAAACGTCACAACACGTAGAGTACTTTGCTGAGTTTTGGCGATGTATCTCACATTTTGCTGCTTTTGTTCCCGAAGCAAAGATAGTAAACAAGAATCAAACAAGAGAATTTGAATGACACATGACACGTTTCTGTGCCAGAGTTGGGTGGACCATCGCTGCTGATACCTAGTGTACCGATGAGTCTCGTGAAGGGGGACCAAATTCGACTACAACCATACGCAGCAAACAAGTTGTATCCAACACAAAATCCACCGGATCCAAGAAGCCATTAGGAAATGATCAACGAGAGATTTTTTTTTCGTTATTATTATGAAGTGCCTATATGTCCAGAACTTTAAAGTAACGCTAGTTGCGCGGCACATGTTCTCCATGACCTATAAAGACACGATACAGGCTGAGCAATTAAAGAAAATTTCCTAAATAAAAAGCAAGTCCAAAGCTTACTGGTATAGTCCCAGCTAGCTGAATTTATACGCGCAGCAATAACAAGTGAAGAATTGAACAGACACACGCTGAGACCGACGAATGCCTTGACAGAATCCAATGTTTATTTTGAAATGACCTCTTTTCTAAACAGATATTCTCTTTTCGACAAACCATTGCTTTAATCTTTTATTATCACACCCCCTGCCGATCACTCTAAGCCCTTGGAGCTGCGAATATGATGGGGAGGGGGTGGGGTGGGGTGTAGAGGCGTGCCCCCCCCCCCCCCCAAAAAAAAAAAAGCAGCAAACAAAAACAAAGGT
>CM031596.1:132528849-132531349 GCA_018398815.1 Conus ventricosus | reverse complement strand
AGGGTAGAAAGGAAATGGAAAGAGGAGGGTGAGATGGGAAGGGGGCGGGGGAGTAGGATTGGGGGGGGGGGGGGGGGCTAGAGGTGTGGCCTGAGGGGGAACTAGAGCAGAAGACCCATCTCTGTCCTGGGGATCCTCGCAGGACACCCTGAGGGAGGACTGCAACAGGGCCGACAACTGCCTCACCAACTGCTGCGTCAGCCCCATCATCGCCCCGGTCTACTTCGTGGTCTTCGTCCTCATGGCGCAGTTCGTGCTGGTCAACGTGGTGGTGGCCGTGCTGATGAAGCATCTGGAGGTCGGTGCATGTCACCGTACTGCCTGCGGGTTGTCCTTGTCTTGTGGGAGAGGTTGGGGAGGGGGGGTGGGGTCTGTGGGCAGCACCGTGTTGTGGGTGACAGGTGTGTGCTGCGTGTGGAAGACTGATCGACCTGAGTGGACCTAGGGAGAACGAGTTGTTTTGATGCTGTGTCAGCTTTACGTGTGTGTGTGTGTGTGTGTGTGTGTGTGTGTGTGTGTGTGTGTGTGTGTGTGTGTGTGTGTGTGTGTGTGTGTGTTTCCATTGACGTGACCCTCCACACGCCCTTCCCCGTCCCTCGTCTCTATCTCTTCTTTTCCTCGTCCCTTTTTTACTAGAATAATTGCAAGGACCAGCTCTCTATTTGTTATGGAGTCTCCGTTTGCCTTTTTACTTCCTTCCAAAGACCAGCATCCGGCAAATCACCGCTTTAAGTTGTCCTGGAAGACGAAAATAATATACAAACGTTATGAGATTCTAGTAAGGGAGATGGGTTGTTGATGGTTTCATACTAAGCTCTGGTTATGTCCCCTTGGATTTTAAAGTGAGGTGGCTGCAGGTGGAAACTGAAACATCAGAATACAAACCGAAATACTAGGCCACCAACACGACTTGCGAAACACGTGACTAGCAGACACAACGCCCATCGACCTCTCGGTCTTCTTCAGAAGGTTAGACAACCTTCAAAATATTGAAAACGAAAGACGAACAAGCAGCCACTTACCTCTTCCATCTCAGTGTAAGATGTGGCCCTGAATTGTACCAAATCAAATGAACGAAGGTGGAAGATGAAGATTTTAAACGGAGGATGGGAGGGATGCAGTCAACAACTCTTTTGGGTGAAAATGTACTAATTCCATTAAGATACTGGAGGGTGTGACGTGTAGTTTTCTCTGTAATGATGTTTTGGGATTATATGATTACTTTTTTTTAGAGAGGTAGTCTTATAAAAGACGGGAAGTCGAAAACAGTGAAATACAAGTAAGGGAGACACATTTTGCTCCCACGATCAAACAGCTACATGACCCCGACTCACTGTTCAGTTCCCTTTCCTTACAGTCTCCTTGTAGCCCTGCTTGTGTCAGGCGATATATTCAACGATTCTGTCCAGCCATTCACGATGCTATCCAAATTGACCCATGCGCTGTTTTTTTTTTTTTTTAGTGATGTCTTGTTTTGAAGAATTCTCTTTTTTGTTATGTCGGTTAATGTTGGGAACAGTGACTTGACTTCTGAGCAAGGCAGGAGTAAAGAGATCAGGACCGTTCTACCAGAACAGACAAATGTCTTCATAAATACCCACCCAGTAAAAACTACCCCACTCTTCCTTTTTCTGCCACGTTTCCCTGTGTTTTGGAAAGTAGATTTAGCTTAAAGGGGTCGATAGGGCAATGAACTGTTAAACGTGCGCCTTGTCTAGAGCACGGGATTACAGAAAGGGGAGCCCAACTCGGTCCTTCTGCCGCTTCAGCCTTTGCTGAGCTGAACCAGGTACCCGTTTAAACTGTTTACAATTCAAAATCCCTTTTAAACAGGGACCTCAAGGGGTTATGATAGAGACGTGCCTCTGTGATAGTTTGACACTTCCACGAAATATGTGACCAAAAAAAAAGTAAGAGAGACAGAAGAAAGAAAGATGGAAGGAACGAAAGGTGGACGAGGGAAAAGTAGTTTTATTCATAAACAAGAGGGCTGTCTTGTGTGAAGCTTTTAAACTAGTCTGTAACAAGAACAGGTGTCACCGCTACACTGATAGCACGGACATGTGGATCAGTACAAAAACCCAGATGACGTCAGAACAGCATTTTTAAACTCTTACTTCACTGTCTTCCCCCAATGTGTTGTAATGGCAGATCCATTTCACTGGCACTGTTATTATGACAGATTCGGTGTTGCGACAGCTCCGTTATTACGAAAGATTCGTTTTTCTTCTCATCGTAGACCTGTAGCTTAGAGAGCGTGCCACAGTCTGTTTGGATTGACCCCAGTTTGACCATGTCGATGTCTGTGATGCGTTGTGTCCAGTGTGGCTGTCGTGCTGCGTTAATGTATGCAATGATTTGCTGTGATAATCATGATGTGGTGTAATAGTCATTACGCAACTGCACAACACATAAACAGAATGGTTTAGTATTGGTGTCAAAAGAAACGTCTGATGATTGCAGGATCACAACCGAATATAGAACTCGCCAGCGTTGGAAG
>CM031596.1:132521349-132523849 GCA_018398815.1 Conus ventricosus | reverse complement strand
TTTAACGAAACAGTCGGACGAAAGTGTTCATACTTGCGTGTACATGAGCACAGCTTTCACACGCGCGCACACACACACACACACACACACACACACACACACACACACACACACACACACACACACACACAACACACACACACGCACGCACGCACGCACGCTCGCACGCACATACGCGCACACACACACACACACACACACACACACACACACACACACACACACACACTAACACTAACACACACATACACGCACACGCACACACGCACGCACGCACGCTCGTGCACACACACACACACACACACACACACACACACACACACACACACACACACACACACACACACACACACACACACACACACACTCAGAGACAGACAGACAGACAGAGAGCACATCGACACAGAATATAACACATGCTATTGAAAACAACAGCAACAACAGTTACAAGGCATGTGAAGGACTGGCCGAGTTACACACTGCGACGTATAGTTATACTGTGTCATTATTTCAACAGAACTCAACCGGGGGTGTTTGATGTGTCATGCCACCATAACTCTAGTTACTCATGTTTGTTTCTAACACATCCTAACACAGCTCCCGGTGTGCTGGCTGTATCCTTTAACATAACACATCCTAACACAGCTCCCGGTGTGCTGGCTGTATCCTTTAACATAACACATCCTAACACAGCTCCCGGTGTGCTGGCTGTATCCTTTAACATTTTTGTTTCTAACACATCCTAACACAGCTCCCGGTGTGCTGGCTGTATCCTTTAACATCCTCCTGATGTCTGCCAATGTGCTGGAATGCGCTGACAACTGTTACTGCATCATCCTGTCTTAACGCTCAGCTCGTTGCGGACGTGTCCCATTCCGTGCATTGGATGTCATTTACAACTACAGCCTTGCTTGCTTGGAGCTTACGTTGCTTGCTCGCGAATTGTTTGGAGTTTACATTGGTTGCTCACAAATCAATAATAATAACCATAATAATGATAATAATAATGATAATGATAATAAATTATAATGATAATTCATTGTTATTATTATAATCATCATCATCATCATCATCATCATCATCATCATCATCATCATTATAATAATTATTATTATTGTTATTATTATTATCATAAGGAGGAGGAGGAGAAGGAAGGCGTTACACGTCTGTCCAAGCACAATCTGTGAATGTGCCGACACTAACAACATTGACACAACTCGCTCACAGACGCCGACCTGGAGAAGGAACTCGAATGTGAGGTCAGCGTGAGAGCATGCCATGAAGGGCATGAGAGTTTTTGGGTTCTATCTTCGTTTGATGTATTCATCACTGAGGCCGGGGACAGTCCAAATGATGCTATGGTGTTCTGTGTAGGTCTAAGATCACATGATGGGTTTATACTACACGCTTTCATTCATGACCTACCTAGCGGCGACCAGACCCGAGAGATACAGACACCTGCATTGTTGGTCAGAGAAATGTGAGCAACATCCCCTGAAAGGATCAAATGCGACTGCGCGGGTTCAGTCTGACCGTCTGAGTCCACTGGGGCCGGAACTGATCTGCACCGTTAAACCACACAACGAAATGCCTCTTCTGGGATTCGAACTTAAAACCTCCCTGCCTGCAAGTTCATGCAACGCTAACCACCGCGCCACAGCAACTGCCCGTACTCTGAGCTGAGAAGTGGAAGGATCTGTAAGACACTTTTCAGACGTAGTGAGCTGTCCGCAGGATAAAAAAGACACTTTTCAGACCTAGTGAGCTGTCCGCAGGATAATAAAGACACTTTTCAGACCTAGTGAGCTGTCCGCAGGATAATAAAGACACTTTTCAGACGTAGTGAGCTGTCCGCAGGATAATAAAGACACTTTTCAGACGTAGTGAGCTGTCCGCAGGATAATAAAGACACTTTTCAGACCTAGTGAGCTGTCCGCAGGATAACAAAGACACTTTTCAGACGTAGTGAGCTGTCCGCAGGATAATAAAGGCACTTTTCAGACGTAGTGAGCTGTCCGCAGGATATAAAGACACTTTTCAGACGTAGTGAGCTGTTCGCAGGATAATAAAGACACTTTTCAGACATAGTCAACTGTCTGCACGATAATACTCAGCCTGGGGGCGGGAATAGCTCAGTTGATGGAGCATCGGACTCGTAATCTTGGGGTTGCGGGTTTGCATCTCCACCGGGCCGTTTCGGTACAGGAGGATTTTTCCCTCGGAGTTAACATTGGTTCTGACTCCATTCCCCATACAGCCCTTCGAATGAGACTATAAACCGAGGTTCAGTGTGTGAACGCACGCACAACATCTTGCACGCACGTATCATCCCATCACCAACTTTCGGAAGAGAAGGCCAGTTTGGCCGTTGGTATGGATGACACGTTACACATAGCATGCACCTTCCCGAAGTTGGAGTATGGCTGCCTTAATGGCGGGATAAAAAAACGGTCATACACACGCAAGTGTCAGAATAATCAACTTGATGATTGTGGACACT
>CM031596.1:132511349-132516349 GCA_018398815.1 Conus ventricosus | reverse complement strand
ACACTTTAACGCCCTTTTCTTCATCTTCTATTATTCCTCCACCCCACCCCCCCTTCCCTCTTTACCCGTTCCCTTCCCCTTCTGCCCTTACCAATCCTCTCACATTTGTATTTTCTATAAATCGTCACCAGGTCAGTCTTTCGAAGATGGCACAATTGTGTGATGGCCCTAGTTTCTTCCATTATTTATTTGTTCTCTCTCTCTCTCTCTCTCTCTCTCTCTCTCTCTCTCTCTCTTCTCTCTCCTCTCTCTCTCTCTCCCTCTCTCTCGTGAAGGCGCGTGCGCGCGAGCATGCACACACACACACACACACAGACACACACACACACGCGCGCTCACACACACACACACACACATACATGCGCTTGTGTACGCATGCGCACGTACACGTACAAAATAAATATGACAAAGATCACTATCCATTGAGCTGTTAACAACGCCACACCATTCCATATACTTCACGTTAATGATGGACACACACACACACACACACACACACACACACACACACACACACACCACACACACACACACACACACTATGGTTCACCTTCATGTTGTCGTTGTTGCCGTGCATTACAGGCAGCCTGTCTCCCGCCAAAATCCCCATCACCATGGAGACCCTGTCCACGCCCACCAACACCATGCTGAGTCCAGGACTGCTGAGCCCCACCTCCCTGAGCCCCACCTCCATCAGCCCCGTGTCCTTCAGCCCGTCTCCTTCAGCCCCCACCTCCTCAGCCCCGGCTCCGTCTCCCCCAGCTTCTCCGAGCCAGGCATCCACTTCACCTCCCCGCCCCTCAGCCCCGTGCAGCAGAACCCGCACCTCATGCACCTCCGCACGGGGTCCAGCGGGCGGCAGTCTCTGACGAAGCAGTACAGCATCGACTTCACCCGCGAGGTTCAGCTTCAGCACCACGGCAGCGTGCCCGACGTCTGGGACAAGGTGCAGAAGGAAAAGCCGTGCTCGGAGCTCCAGAAGAAGACCTCCAAGACCACCCAGGGCATCTCCAGGTCGCAGCCCACCTTGGCTGACGTGGCTCCCAAGGCGGACTCTCTGGACAGCGATCCTGGACAGCGGACGAGGCGGCAGAAGCTGAAGCACCGTCTTCTTCGCAGCCGTAGCAGCGGAGCCAAGTACAGCCGGTTCAAGGAGAAGTATAGGAAGGAGAAGTGCGGGGAGGACAACGCCGCCGCCCAGCCCACCAGCACGGAGTGGGTCTTGGGACGGTCCGCCGAACGCCTTCGCAGCAGTCAGTGCGGGAGTGGCGAGACCGGCTCGGACATGGAGGACTCTCTCATCAGCCACTGGGCTGACGAGGAGGCCGCGTGTGACGCCGAGGTGAAGATGATCACGGGGGAAGCGTTGGACGACGACGACGACGTGAAGCCGACCTTGACCTCCTACACGTCCAGCGACCTGGAGGACCCGGCCAACACGTCCTTGTCCTCCTCCAACGCCGTGCCCGACTCCCTCAACTCCTCCCTGGACTGTGATCTCGCCAGCCATTCCAGCGCTCTGCCCGCCGCCGGCACGTCTCACAGCCACGGGCCCAGCCCCGGCCAACCTGCCATCACCCCCCTGGTCAAGTCGCCCCGCCTCAAGCGGCGAGGAAGCAGCAGGAAGTCCAAGCGGCACCTGACGGAGCCCGGCATCGACAACTCCAGTTTCGAGCTCGGGGAGGAGTCACAGACGCCCAAGTGTGATTCCAGGTCCAGACAGTCGGGCACCCCGGGCAGTCTGAAGGGGCTGAGCCCCAGTGACGCCAGCACCCCGGGGATCCAGGCCAGGAGCGCTCAGAGCAGCGTGTCCCCCGTGTCGGTGAGGCAGCTGACCTTTCACGGGAGCCCCGTCATCCCGCAAGGTCGGGCCATGGCGGCCGGGGGAAGTCCCGCGGTGTCTCCTCTGGCCGGTCCCCCTTCGGTGCCGCCTGTGCTGTCCCCCTTAGCGGGACCTTTCCCAGGGGCGCCGTCTGTGCCGTCCCCACGGACTTCCGACAACCATCTCCGTCTGCCTGCTGCCGGTGGGGACCCTCCTGGCTCCGTCCTCCAGGGCCCGGTCTCTCTGCAGGCCACCAGGACCGCGTCCCCTCTGCTCCAGCGTCTGCGTGTGTGTTCCACCTCCCCCAACTCCGCCAGCCCCCTGCCGCGGCCCCTGTCGGACCACTGTGATAGCAGCAGGGTGCCGCCCTCTCACTTCTCCCACCCCCTGTCCTCCTCGTCCGTGCCCCCTACCCTCCTGTCTCGGACGGACACCCCCGCTTCTCTAAGCGCCTCCTCTTCCACGACAGTATTACCCTCCTCCTCCTCCTCCTCCCACACGCCCGGCGCGCGGGGTCTGTCCAGCAGTAGCCACGACAGCGCTCACGGAGCCCTGGACCCCCACCTCCTCCTCCTCACTCCAGCCACCACCCACCCTTTGCAACGCTCCCCCTCCACCCTGCCGCCTTCCTCTCTAGGACTGTCTCCCCCAGGCCCCGCCCCCGGCGCGGGAGGGAATGGGGGTGGTCGAGGTGGTGGTGGTGGTGGTGTTGGCGGTCAGGGAAGCCTTCACGTACGACATCGAAGCGTGTGTAGTCGCCAGCCGTCGGAGCCACGTGAGGTGGCGGAGAACAATAGCACGGGTTCCTCTTGAATACGCACATATCTTGTTTTGTGTCGTCACGTCGTCTGTGTGTCTGTCCTTGTCTTTTGGTTGCTCAACGTGCACGACACCGTTTCAGCATAGACGGAGTAAAGAGATTCCTGAAGGGGATTTTTCATAAAACAAAAGACTGATCTAAAACTAAAAAAACAAACGCGGGCTGATTTGGTCTAATGCATTATCCATGGTGTGTGTGTGTGTGTGTGTGTGTGTGTGTGTGTGTGTGTGTGTGTGTGTGGTGTTGTGTGTGTGTTTGTGTGGTGTGTGTGTGTGTGTGTGTCGTGTGTGTGTGTGTGTGTGTGTGTGTGTGTGTGTGTGTGTGTGTGTGCATGTGGTGCGTGCGTGGTGCGTGGTGTGTGTGTGTGTGTGTGGGAGGAGAGAGAGAGAGAGAGAGAGAGAGAGAGAGAGAGAGAGGAGAGAGAGAGAGAGAGAGAGAGAGTAGGAGCAACCAACTTTCTTTGCCTCGTTTTGTGGATAAACAACAGCAAAACAAAACAAAACGAAACGAAACGAAAGGGAGGAACAAAAAACAAAATAGAAACACCAACATTTCTATCGGTTCCTTAATAAATCTACATGTTCACGCGTCTTAACTTTATTTGTTTTACGTTTGTTTGGGTTCATTCATTTTGCTCTCTTTGTTCCTGTTTGTTTGTTTGTTTTTGCGTGACTGTGTATGAGGCTCTTTCCACTTTAAATCAATATTTTCGCTGATTTAGAATTGATGTTTTGTCAGGAACGATGGGCCAGGATTTTAGAAAATGTATTCTCGATCACACTGCGAAAAAGTCTATATCACAGTGGCGTGAAAGTCTCAAAATTCGTTTCACCACTCTCGAACTTGTCGAAAAATAAGACAACATGCGTTTCGAAACCGTTTGGAATACCCATGTTGTTCCACTGGAAACAAAACATCAGAAGAATAGTGTGTTACATGTTCCTTTAAGTACAAAACACTGTTTTCATATTTTTGGTGTGACTTAGGTTTCCCCCTCCCTCCCCACCCTCCCGTCTCTCCGAGTGGTATGGACCTCTTGAAACTAGAACCATTTCCACTTTGGTGGCTCGGAAAACCAGTGCAGTGCGTAGTATACGTATTTCAACAGAACGTATTAATGGACTGGACAATGCACAAAACGGGGAAATGTGTTGTTTGGAAGAAGGAATGTTTCAGCGTTTTATGATCCATTTTATCATAACTGACATCTATGTTTTGGGGGTGTGTGTGTGTGTGTGTGTGTGTGTGTGTGTGTGTGTGTGTGTGTGTGTGAATGAACGGTCATGACATTTTTTTGTTCTTTCACTCTCTCTGGTCTTCGAACATTCTTGGGAGTGCTATGGCCACTCGTTTGGAGGATGCAGACAGGTACGTTGATGACTTTATACTCTGAGAGACATTTATGAGAATGACATGAATCGTCGTTTCACCATCCATGTTTTTCTCTATAATGGTGTGTGTTGGAGGCTTGAGTTTCGTTTCCATTTTAGTCATGTTTTCTGGTGTGTTTTCTTTTTTAAATTTAACTCATTTGAGAAGCGATGCCAACGTTCATGTGCGATCTCATTTCGTCCACAGTGTGTGTGTGTGTGTGTGTGTGTGTGTGTGTGTGTGTGTGTGTGTGTGTGCGTGCGTGCGTGCGTGCGTGCGTGCGTGCGTGCGTGCGTGCGTGCGTGCGTGCGTGCGTGCGTGCGTGAGTGAGTGCATGCGTGCGTGCGTGCGTTCGTGAGAGCGTGCGTGTGAGCGTGAGTGCGTGCGTGTGTTCATCCGCGCGTGACTGCGTGCTAGCAAGCAAGCAAGCGCGTGTGAGAGAGAGAGAGAGAGAGAGAGAGAGAGAGGGAGGGAGGGAGGGAGAGAGGGAGGAGGAGGGGGGAAAAAGACAGACAGACAGTCTGACAGACATACAGACTGACAGACACACAGACACACAGAGACGGACAGACAGACAGACGGACAGACTGACTGACTGACTGACAAAAAAAAAAAAAAGAATCCCTCGTAGTGGCGACACAAAGGCTTCCAGTCGGCTCTCTGATAGAGGACGTAGATCACAATGAGGCGTTGCCAGACCGAATCATTCCAGCGGCCTAAAGGAAAAAAAAAAAAAAAAGAAGAAGTAATTTCTGCTAATCACCCGAATCCTTCCAGTACCCTAAACGAAAAGGAAACAGAAATTATTTCTGCTAATCACGTTAGGGTGTTGTTGTCGTTCTGGTGACATCGTGTTAGTATGCCCCCCCCCCCTCCCCTCCCCTTCACCCTTCACCCTCCCCCTTTCTCCGGTTCTCCTGGTATGGCGATCTGTGTCTACCCCATCACCTGTAACGGGAACCGTGGGCTTGAAACCGGGATGGCACT
>CM031596.1:132478849-132503849 GCA_018398815.1 Conus ventricosus | reverse complement strand
GACTAACACATGAACACAACTGCTTGCTCCCGTAACGATGAAACTTCAAGTCACATATCGAGGGTTGACTTCCAGAACCCAGTATCTCACTTACATAATGTGTAACACACACACACACACACACACACACACACACACACACACACACACACACACACATATATATATATATATATATATTATATATATATATAAATATATATATATATAATATATATAACATATATCATTTCTTCTCGTTTAATTGCGCCTCTTGTACACAATGTTTTGCTCTTTCATGATTTTCTTTTGCTATATATAGCATTCTTCTTTAAACCGAAAAGGCAGAAGGAGAATCAAATTACCACTTTCCACGGTGACTGAGGAGAAACAAACAGGTTTCGAAATATCGGTTATATGACCAGAGTTATGTGTTAGTGAGTTTCCTCCCTATTGGAGATAATAAGCTTGCTGAAGGCTCATTTTTGAGAAGCATTTATTTTATTTTTTCCCCATCCACCCACTTGAGCACATACTGTTAGTTAGGCAGTATTAACTACCACTGCAGATATGAATGCTTATCTCCCCCTATTTCTTCAATCTAAGACATTCCAAGAACTGGCCCTCATCACTTGTGGTTCTTAGAGGATATCTTTGTATATTTTCTACTTTTCACAAGAAAATGTAGCTTGTTTTGCTCTTTCGTGATTTTCTTTTGCTTCTTAGATGGCACCTTTGGTTGTTGTTGTTTTTTTGAAAACTCAACAAACATACTACGGTATTGCACACCAGCCTTTTCTGGGATTGCCTTCGTCTATAAACTGAAAGGAGAGGAGTCAAATTACCACTTTCCGCGGTCACTGAGAAGAAACAACCAAGTTTCGAAATATCGGTATATGACAAGGAGTTATATGTTTAGTGAGTTTCCCTCCCTATTGGAGGATGTCTCCCCCTTGGAGACTATAAGCTTGCTGAAGGCTCATTTTGAGAAGCATTTACTTCATTTTTTCCCATTCACCCACTCAAGCACATACTTATAGTCAGGCAGAATCATCTACCACTGCAGATATGAATGCGTATCTCCCCCTATTTCTTCCAATCTAAGACATAAGAGCAAGGTTTGTTTATAATAGAATATTTCCTGCAGTCATTGCAACACCAAGCTGCTCTGTAAGTTGCTGGAACGGTGCTCGGTACTTATCCTTGGAATTTATTAGTTTGTTGTTATTTTAGTCCCTTGCGGATTCATTCCAAGAACTGGCCCTCAGCACTTGTGTCTTAGAGGATATTTTTTTTATATTTTCTACTTTTCACAAAAAATGTAGCTTGTTTTGCTCTTTCATCATTTTCTTTTTGCTTCTTAGATGGCACCTTTGGTTGGTTTTTTGAAAACTCAACAACATACTATGGTATTGCACACCAGCCTTTTCTGGGATTGCATTCTTCTTAGAACTGAAAAGGCAGAGGAGTCAAATACCAACTATTACCACTTCCGCGGTCACTGAGGAGAAACAATCAAGTTTCGAAATATCGGTATATGACCAGGAGTTATATGTTAGTGAGTTTCCCTCCTATTGGAGGATGTCTCCCCCCTTGGAGAATATAAGCTTGCTGAAGGCTCATTTTGAGAAGCATTTATTTCATTTTTTCCCCATTCACCCACTCAAGCACATACTGTTAGTTAGGCAGAATCATCTACCACTGCAGATATGAATGCGTATCTCCCCCTATTTCTTCAATCTAAGACATAAGAGCAAGCTTGTTTATAATGAATATTTCTTGCAGTCATTGCAACACCAAGCTGCTCTGTAAGTTGCTGGAACGGCGCTCGTGTACTTATCCTTGGAATTTATAGTTTGTTGTATGACAGACAGGCGATGGGTGGAAGAGAGTCTCGCTGGTTTTTTTTTTTTTTCCCTCCAGAGGTCAACAATTCTGTTCAGCAATGGGTCACAAACTCGCGACATGCCCTTCACTCACGGACGCGCCACCCCACCACCCCTTACAATCAAACACTTTTGGGGAGTGAGTACAAATATTAATCGTTAGCTAAGAGATTTTATGTTTCTCAAATGCATCCCTCCTTCCCCCTCCTCCCCCCCCCCCCCTCCACTGCACTCCTTCTTCCCCCTACCCCATTAGTCTGAGGGCCTCTGAAAAAATAGACTCCCCCCCTCCCCCCCACACACGCACACTGCCATGTTCCTCCCGTCGTGTGCGCGTTTTACATTGATGCAGGTGCTAGCAGAATAGGTTGCGCAAACAGTGTCACCTTGAAATCACATGTGAAAGACAAAAACTGCAGTCATCTTTTTATCAATTCGCCTTTCAGTTCCGGCTCCACCTGCTATCCATTCCACCACTATCTATGCCCCCCCCCCCCCTCATGCCCCCCCCCCCCCCCCCACCCCCCCCTGCAAAAAAGAAATATTCCGCCGCCAATGGACCTTGGTGAACTTACTCAGAGAGTGGGTGGTACACCTGCCCCAGTGCAAACAAGTTGATGACAGAGCAATTTGTGCGAGGGCTCTAGTAGCTCCGTGTCTGAATGTGATCCTGATCCATCCTCAGAACAAATCCTTCATCAGCTGTCTGCCACGGTGCTGCAGAACTTCACCTTACTTGTTGCTGGACGGGATTAGACCTATGTTTCGATTCATACAGAACTTGACTTGACTTACTCGACTTTATCCTCTTCGCTCTTGAGAAGCATAGGGCCTCAACGCAACCTTCCACCTCGTCTGTCCCTGGCACAGGTCTTGATCTCCCCCCAGGTCAGGCTGGAGGCTCTCAGCTCGTTTAGCAAGCTTCTCCTCCAGGTCTGCTTTGGGCGCCCTCGCTTCCTCTCGCCCTGCGGGTTCCACTCGAGCGCCTGCCTGGTGATGTTAGTGTGTGGCCGACCCATCGCCACTTTCTCTTCCTGACCTGGACGTCCATTGGCTGTTGGTTTGCCCTCATTCACAGGTCGGTGTTTGACACTCTGTCGAACCATCGCAAGTGGAGGATGGAGACATTTATTGATGAAGGGTTGGATCTTCGTGGAGGTGTTGGTGGTGACTCGCCAAGTCTCTGACCCGTTAGAGTAGCAATGATTTTACGTTGGAATTGAATATTCTCAGTTTGGTGTTGATGGAGATGGTGGTAGAGCTCCGTACGGGTCTCAGGGTGGCAAATTCATACAGAACGCAAACAGATAAAGAGGAAAGGCAGTCGCCGACATGACTCCCACGTGCCCCTAAACACAACATACAGATGAAGGACAAGTGAGAAGTGACAGAATCGTGTATATGTTATTTCGCCGATTGAAAACCAGTCCCTACTGGATGAACTTAAGAGTGTTCTCCGATCAGGCTGCTATTTATAGAGTAGCAGTTTTAGCACTGTAATGCCTTAATGACATTAAAAACGTCACTATCTGTAATGTGCACACGATGAAGGAACTCCCATCCCCCACCCCTTCATATTCCACCTCCTCCTCAAAAGCTGGCTGCCTCTTCTTTTCCTTTCTTACCAAGTGGCTGAAGATACACATCCTTTTTCAAAACTGACGAAAAAAAACCATGTCATTGTCATTTTCATACACTAAGCTAGACACACCTGGCGACTGTAGAGGTGCGCAACGTACCAAGAAGGATAACCAACCTGCAAAAGAACAGCCCTGATGCGGCCCTTTGCAGTCGGCTGGGCTATAAGCAACATCACCTTACCGCAAAGGATGATCAGCGGCCAGCAGAGAACTGAACTAGCAGGCCTGTTTTGATGGATTACATTTCCCATTCTGCTGATTCACGCAGTATCTGTATGACGTCACTCACTCACCCACCTACCCCCCCCCCCCCCCCCCCCCCCCCCCCCCCCCCCCCCCCCCCCCCCCCCCCCCCCCCCCCCCCCCCCCCTCCCCCCCCCCCACAGCCTTTCCTCACCTTCTCTCCTTGATTGTTGTTCCTCAGCCCTGCCTCCTTTTCTTTTCGCACCTTCAACTACTAAGGGAGCAGCAGTGACCTGACCTTGCACTAATTAGCATACTACACAACCGTCACGTGCAGCACCTTTGCCCTGCTCCTGTTCCCCACGCACCTGCCTCACTCATAAGCTCCTCTTGTCCTTTGTCTCTCTCTCCTCTCTTCCCTCACCCACCCACGCTATCGCCCATCTGCCATTCTCGCCATTCCTGTCTTTGAAAGCACACAATTTGATGATGGTATTATTGTTTTCTCTTCAGGGCAGACACATGAATTTAAAAAAAAAAAATAGAGGTAACTTTGGTATCATCATTTTGGCAGCAATGTCAAATTCACGAAGATTTCAAACGGTTTTCTTCAAGGGTTTATGATCATCGACACTGGTATGATGGTTTGAACGGTCAAGTTAGCCTTGTGTGACTGGCCTGATTCACCATAAACTTACATTGCCTTGCTTGGCTGCCTTTGGCAATATTCTGCATGTAAGTGGCCCATGTTGGTCCTACATTAAGTGATATGTTTGTTGTTGTTGTTGTTGTTGTTGTTGTTGTTGTGTGTGTGTGTTTTTGTTTGTTTGTTTGTTTGTTTTTGTAGTTCTGCTCGCGAGAAACCACATGAAAACGTCCTGTCTTCAAAAATGTAACCTTACATTTCTTGCTATAGTTGAATACGATCTCGATTAACATGTCTTTTATATGTGTGTAATACAAGCATTGCAAGTGACCAAAGATCAAAGAAAAGAATAATTTTCCAGAAAAAAAATCTACAGCCGTTACAATTCAGTGACATCTTCACCAGAAAAATAGTTGAAAAGGACCTGACAAATTTAACCATTCTGATATCTGCATGATACTTGTAATGCTTATACTTATGCAGGAATTGCCACTGCTAGAGTTTATCACACACACACACACACACACACACCACACACACACACACACACACACACACACACACACACACACACGCACGCACGCACGCACGCACGCAGGCACGCACACACACACACCACACACCACACACACACACACACACACACACACACACACACACACACACACACACACACAGTAGTAGAAGTAGCAGATGCATCGATGGCCATGTCATTACATATGACATCCATTGGACTCTGGAATAGAACGCGACGTGTAATGTACCACAGCTGATAAGTGACAGTCTGTCTACCTCATGTCAACGTTCACTGTCGGTATTCTACACGTTGTTGATCTGCTCTCACTGGAGCTGTCAACGTTCACTGTCGGCATGCTACACGTTGTTTATCTGCTCTCACAGGAGCTGTCACTGTTCACTGTCGGCATGCTACACGGTGTTGATCTGCTCTCACAGGAGTTGTCAACGTTCACTGTCGGTATACTACACCTTGTTGATCTGCTCTCACAAGAGCTGTCACTGTTCACAGTCGGCATGCTACACGTTGTTGATCTGCTCTCACAGGAGCTGTCACTGTTCACTGTCGGCATGCTACACGTTGTTGATCTGCTCTCACAGGAGCTGTCACTGTTCACTGTCGGTATGCTCCACATTGTTGATCTGCTCTCACAGGAGCTGTCACAGTTCACTGTCGGCATGCTACACGTTGTTTATCTGCTCTCACAGGAGCTGACACTGTTCACTGTCGGCATGCTACACGTTGTGGATCTGCTCTCACAGGAGTTGTCAACGTTCACTGTCGGCATGCTACACCTTGTTGATCTGCTCTCACAGGAGCTGTCACAGTTCACTGTCGGTATGCTACACGTTGTTTGTCTGCTCTCACAGGAGCTGTCACTGTTCACTGTCGGTATGCTACACCTTGTTGATCTGCTCTCACAGGAGCTGTCACCGTTCACTGTCGGTATCTACACGTTGTTGATCTGCTCTCACAGGAGCTGTCACTGTTCACTGTCGGCATGCTACACGTTGTTGATCTGCTCTCACAGGAGTTGTCAACGGTCACTGTCGGTATGCTACACGTTGTTGATCTGCTCTCACAGGAGCTGTCACTGTTCACTGTCGGCATGCTACACCTTGTTGATCTGCTCTCACAGGAGCTGTCACTGTTCACTGTCGGTATGCTACACGTTGTTGATCTGCTCTCACAGGAGTTGTCACAGTTCACTGTCGGCATGCTACACGTTGTTCATCTGCTCTCACAGGAACTGTCACAGTTCACTGTCGGTATGCTACACGTTGTTGATCTGCTCTCATAGGAGCTCTCACTGTTCACTGTCGGTATGCTACACGTTGTTGATCTGCTCTCACAGGAGTTGTCACAGTTCACTGTCGGCATGCTACACGTTGTTTATCTGCTCTCACAGGAGCTGTATGATGACGGTTATTATCATTTACCTGATACATAAGAGACACAGAGGAATTGATAGGATTTTTAACGATCGTGCGTGATAGCCTACCTAGCAGGAAGCAGGTTGAATTTGTCAGAAACGGAAGAGGGGGGGTGGGGGGGGGGGGGTGCGTGTGTGTGTAGGGGGGGGGGGGGGGAGATAACAGTAGGCTGCCCTGCCATCAATCATACACTGCTTGAAGCAAGATCACCCATCTCTCCTAGGATGACGACACAGAGCCCTAACCGTCACTATATATAAATCATAACTGGAACGAGCCTCTAATGGCCGAATTAGGCTAGATCGTGGCAATACAGAGTACTGCTGGACCGGTATTAGGGTACATCGGTAAATTCCGGGATTCAAAAGATTATGCTGGGCAAAAAAAATAAGACGAAAAGAAAAGACCGAATACCCATCACCAAGCAGAGAACAGCATTTACCAATCCTGACTCACTTGCTTCACCACCGATTTTTTGCGAAAGTGCCTAAAGCCGCCTTTTCCTGTGCGGAAGAGAAGAGAGAGAGAAGCACCGGCCAGACAGACAGAGAGACAGACAGACAGACAGAGAGCGGGGCAGACACACACACACACACACACACCATGCACACACACACACAGCACCACAACACACACTCACACACACACACACACACATCACACACAGCACCGCACACACACACACACACACAAGAAAACAGTGCAAGCCGAGCGCTCGTTGCACCTGTGTGTCTTTTCCTATGTTGCGCCAAAAAATCAAAAACAATGCCTCGCGAGCTTACGGCGTTTTGTCTCTTAACCTGGCCAAGTGGGCGCCTGCTCGTGCAACTTGCCCATTATTACATTCACAAATGTTTCACGAATATTCTAGATTGTCACGTGACACTCCACGTCAACACTATCTACCCTGGCAAGAGCTAGGTCCCTTTTAGCCATGGCTTCTAATGGATACGGACTTGCTTTGTTTACAGAGGAGCAACTTTTTGTTATGAAGGAACATATGCAATACTACAAGCTTATGATGGGAAGTATATAAACAAAAGAAAAATTAGGTGAGCGCTGTTTTTTTTACCCTTTAAGCCAAAGATCATGTATTGCGTTTTTAGAGAAGGTGGGGTGAAAGAAACACGAGAACTAACCCTTAAGGAACTACACAGTACCTTGAAAGCTGTTGGTTTCACAAAGAGATTAGAAAAAGATTTGCATATTTTCACTGAAAGAGATGTTGATGGCGTTGATAATCGTCGGACTGTGACGAAATGATTCCATTTTTACAAAGTGGTGCACTTTTACTAAAACTTGGCGACATAAAAACATCTCCATCATGCTCTGATTATGGGTCACATACTGCCTTGAAAAGGCGCAAACAATGTTTCAAAAGATCAAAACCTACGAGACATGGCGTTCATTTGTACGACGCACCATGAATATGATGACTCATATGCAAGAAAACTGATGCAGTCTTTTCCAAAACATTTTTATTATAGCGCCCAAAATTCATAACGCTTAACAATGGCATCAATGATTTTGTTTGCTAACGAAGTCTGCTTGACAAAGTACTCGGCAGCAAATGTAGAGTTTCGAACATCTGGCAAATTATACCAATTCTCGTTAGTACACTTAACAGAACGGGGTGGGGTGTGGTGCTCCACTATTCTTACAAAAGCTCCAAGTTTCCAGCCCGACAGTACTAACTGGCGGATTAAGAGCCGCCAAAAAAAGCTCTGCCAAAGCAGTATATTTTTTTAAAAAAAACCCCACAAACTCTGCCGCATGGCCGGTCCCAAGCCGGATAAAAAAGAGGAGGGTTGTGGATATAAAACGTTTTTTTTTGTGCAAGAAAAGGAAGGTATAAGAAACTCCTTGTTTGTGGGAGGCAATCCCTGCAGGTGAAGTTGAGCCTGCAGACTGCTACTATAAATAGCCGTCATGCTGAGAAGCGCCAGATATTTTCGTGGCAAGAGACTGCATTAAAATTAGCCTTGCTGACTGCTACTAAATAAATAACCGTGTCCAGCGGTGAACGCCTATTTATAGACGCAAGAGGGGCTCGGTAAAACCGCCTTGCATAAAAACCGGATCAAGCTGTGAACGCCTATTTATAGTAGCAAGAGGGCTAGACGGTAAAACCCGCCTTGCTATAAATAGCCGTTCATATGCGGTGACGCCTATATATAGTAGCAAGAGGGCTGCGGTACTGCTTTACTTAGCTATGGTGCGGACCACTAAGGAGGTAACACCCGCGCAGCCCCCAACCCACGCACGCACGACTCCCCCCACCCCACCCCACGCAACGCAACGACTCCCCCACCCCCACCCCACGCACGCACACTTAAGTCATCTCAAGTCATTCCAAGTCATCCTCAATCATTCACGAAGTCATCCTCAAGTCATTTACAAGTTATCCCAAGTCATGCACTAAGTCATCCTTAAGTTATTCACAAGTTCTTACTTAAGTCATGCCTCAAATCATTCACAAGTCATCTCAAGTATTCACAAGTCATCCTCAGTCATTTAGCAAGTTCTTAACTAAGTGCATCTTTAAGTCACCCCAAGTCATGCCTCAAGTTTCTTACCCAAGTTACCTAAGAATCCTAAATAAGTCATCCTCTAAGTACAACCCAAGTTCTTTATTAAGTATCATATAATTATCAAAAAAATACAAGCTATGTTTTTATCTTAAATAGTAAATGGTCTAAGATAGTACACACACGCCTCAAAAACGCGTCACGTTGAGGATGCTTGCTCAGCGTTCTCATGCATAAATCTTAAGAAGGTTTTACAGATCGAAGCAACGCATTGATTACAATTCGGGGTCTATGGTATGTCTTTTATAAGACACAGTCTTATTTTATTGACTTCATCATTTATATACGCCATGATCTATTTTATAATAAAAAAATTTAAAATATTATTGGCATATAAATGGATCAAAATGATGCTTTGTTATTGGCGGTTTTGCGGCAGTTGTCTTTTTCGCATTAGCGGTTTCAGGTTGTTTTAACTTCTTCGTTTCTGTTGCCATTGAGTATATATTATATACCATAATAACTGCCTCCCAACATCAGCAATGGCGCTAAAAATGGCAACAGTTTTAAGTTCAATTAGTCCCATGAAGACTTTGGGTGCCCTTGTATCACATGGAGTTTTTAATAGCGGGCATTGACCCAACTTGTTCTGGCGCTGGCGGTGTTATGTTTCATGATGAGGTATATTTCTGTAACAGTATTTTTTTCTTTGTCTGTTCCACTCTGCTAATTTTTTTTTCACTGCTTCAACAGCGGTGCCAGGATTTTTAATGGCCTTCACCTGTAGCAGCGTTTTCGCTGATTTTCCTAGCTTGGGTACTGTCTTCTCCACCTGTATCAATGTTTCCCTGGTTCCTGATGATTTTTCCAGCTCGTTCACTTTGAAGGGAAAGTAATATCTATATGATAAAAATTATTAACCATGATTAATGGCGATAGACAATGTTCCAAAACTGAAATAATAGATCACACCCTAGTAGACTCCCTAATTGACTTTTTAAAACTGCTCTTGCGTTACAATCATACGTAAGATCTTCTTCAGAATCACTGGGAGCAAATCAACTGACTAGTTGGAAGTGACAAACTAGAAACCGTTGCCCCACACTTTTCCCCATTCTAGAACCCATCTGCGCTTCATACCTGTATATGAACTTTAAAATGACCATGCGGCGACATCTGTTGAATCTGTTTCAATGCTAATTCAGTTCCGAAGGGGACTGTTTTGTTTCGCCGACATGGCTGCCAAGTATACAACCTTTCCTTTATTGGTGCATAAATAGCTTGATCAGCTACTTGGTCATAATCATAAGTTCGGGAAGGTTTAGGCCGCCTTGTACTGTAGTAGATCATCACTGTTCATGTTGTTGAATAATTATAATATATTTTAATTTTATTAAAATGAGCACCGAAAAAACTGTTTTGCTAACCGTGTAAACCATTCTGTCTGTTATTGGAGGACTAAGTGTAGGATACTCCAATGCTTGGTTAAAATCCTTTAGAAAATTTAAACCAAGCAGACTTGGCAAACTAACTTTGAGATTCAGCAAAGCTGATTGCTATACATTGCAGCTTCGTTTGCTACGAAAGATTTCTAGTCAAGCAAGAATACTTCCAGACAAGTATAAATAGTACGGAAAAAAATACCTTTAACAAACTTGGCTTCACTCCAAAAATGATAGTGCGGCGCTGGTGGGTGAATGCGCTGCTTTTAGCGAATAATTTCGCATTTTATTAAACTGGGACTGCCAGCGAGAGAAAAAGACATAACAAAGTGCTATGGAGCAACTAGGCAGCTGCACAAGACGCCTCAAAGAAGGCATAGACTTGAGGCTGTTGAGATTTTATTAATGACACACTGAAAGACAGGGGCATGCAGCTTACACATTTAAAAAGGTGTTTATCAAGCAAATAAAACAATATTATCTAGTAACAGGCAAAGACCGGTGCCAGACATGTGCCGCCCAACCAAAATCAGTGACTTTTATCAACCTTCAGAAAAACAGAAAGATGCAAGAAATCGGGGTGTTATTGACGTTGGTGATGACGTTCTGTATTTTGTTGCACATAATATTGGCTGAATAAAAAAATGAACAAATCTAGTTAATCACCCAAAGGATATATGGAATGGGCATCACAGGCAATTAAAAAGGCAGCTAAGCCAAGCATCTGATCAGTGAAACAAACAGCAAAGAGAATGGTTATCTAAACATAAGCGCTTTGGCAAATTTATTTACCTGCCCCTAGACGAATACAGAGACCACACCTTGTTAAAACAATACCGGAACGGGACACCCGGGCCAATCAAATGGGGTCCCTATATAATTACCCTCATGAAAGGAATTAGACAACAAAGGATTTAAGTACGCACTCACAGTCATTGACGATGGGCTTCAAGATACAAAGATGCGTAGCCATTAACACAAAAGAGTGATTCTGCGAGTTGCTGTTGCTATACACTGATATACCAACGGGGCCCGCTAACTTATCCTCGCATGATCAAGTGATGATGGCAAAGAATTTAAATGCAAGTGAATCCAATTATTTTTAAAACAAAGAGTTACTATTAGAAGAGGCCTTCCGGGTGTTCACAGATCACAGGCTTTAGTTGAAAATTTAACAAACAGTTAGCTGAAAGACATTTTTCCTACAGAATCACAGAGAGCTATTGACTATTCTCGGCAACGACAGAATGGGTTAGAAACTGCCCTCAGTTTTGCGTCGCAATGAAAATGAAGAATTTAAGGGTAAAAAACCAGTAACAAGGCGAATCAAAAAGAAAACAATAAAAGTTGCTGAAGACCTCCAGTACACCCGCAACGATTACCGTTTGGTTTTAAAAGTAAGGTACCTTTATTTACCGGGGGAAGGCAGCAGGGGACACTCGCATCAGGGCAAACCTGATCCGGTTTGGAGTGGTTGAGCCGATAGAAATAAAAAGAATTGTAAAAATGAATCCGCCCGTGTATTATCTACGAGAAACTGGCACTCACAAAACAACCAGCTCTCAAAGAGTCTTTTGTGAAAGAAGAACTGCAATAATCCCGCCAGACACAGTTTTCCGCTTTAATTATTTTTACGGTTCTTCCAGTGCCCAATTGCATAGGACAACTCTGATTAACAAACACGACGTTTTGTGTTTGTTCTATCTAATGACTTCTTTGTTACACCTGATGTGTTGAGCTCATGTAGATGAGATCGCAGTTTTTTTAACGTGTTGTCCTGATGAAAGTCTTATTGCCAAACAATGCTTCGTTGTAATTGTCATGTGATTATGTTTGACTCACAACGCTGCGAAGATATGTTTCCCATGCTTACTAATGATTTTCTCTCTGGCTCGAAAAACTGTACATTTTGACCTAACCCCACATACTCCCTTGATCAACCGTTCCAGATAATTTCATCCTTCCATCTTTCCAAAAACCTTCTAGCTAGTAATTGAATGTAAAGGCGAGTACGTTAGATATCGGAGTGTCATACATCGCACCTCCCCTTTAAGGCTTACTTCATTTCCGATGTCTTTATAGATGCTCAGTAGGGATTAACTATCACACAACTATCTGTATCGTGTAAATTACTCTGGACTCAGGATACGAGGGCTTAAAGTAGGTCATAACGAAACTCTAACATCAAAAAGGAGCTTTGATAATTCTAAAAACAGTAAACCCAATAACAATACAGTTTTGTCCAATTGACGTTTCTTTTTTCATCATTCTGGCCAAAAGCAGATCATGAAATCTTTTAAAGTCCTGATAATTTGGTTTGAAGTCAGCTTAATTGCTTCATTCTCTCTGTGACGCATCTGACATCTTACGCTTGTGCGATTCTCCAAGTCCTTCGTTTCCAAAACAGCTGTTGTTCATTAGCTGTTGAAAAAGTCTTTTTCTGAAGCGATCTGTGATTTAGTTCTAGAACAGTGTTTCTTCCAAGATGTATGGTGTTCATGAACGTTCTGATCAAAAAAAGCAGATTATCCGATGAACAGCTGTCAACTTTCAAACCATGTCTTATAATAAACTTGTAGTAAGTCTGTAATGACAGATCATAATTTTTTTTGCCACAGATTAGGCACAAGTAGGCGGCTCTCATGGATTCATCTTTAGGCTTTTCTGCGGCTAATGATAGTCATTATGCAGGTCAGGAGTTTCCAGAGGATATTCTAATCAACTTCTAGAATGAAACCAGCACGCTGCTGATCAGGCGTTAAACTGCCCCACCACGTTAATGCCTTTTTGAATAATTATTCGTACCTGTGTACAATCTTGAAGTTACGTAATGGAAGTGATGCGCCATTGCCCATCCCTACAGATTGTTTTTGCGTCTAAATACATGAGATAGATAGACCTTTTACTTGGATCATAGTCGACCAATTATTTGTTGTTTGCTTTACAGTAATGATGCGACGCATACAATTCCCCACGCAATCCACTTTCAGATCATCTGAAACATTGTAAATCTTGACAATAAACAATCTGTACTCCAGTAAACTTTTAAGTAAAGCACCCAGCTCATCCCGGGCGCAGAAATGTAAGGCGCGGGATCCAGGGCTATAAGGTTTCATTGCAGGTCTTTCTATTAATTTTCAAAGACGTCCGCCAACAAACATACATGCAGGCCATCAAGTTAAGATCATGATAGTCTCCCATCGTTTGACACTCTAAACTACTGGCCACGCATCTTGAGCATGTTGGGTAATCGGAGTCCTCTGATTTCCTTTCCTCTGAGACAGAAAAGAACGCGCCTTAAGGAGGGAAGTTGTCTTCGTCAAACTTGTCCCGCAACTGTTTCTGTACTCAAAAGATATAACGCCCTTCTCACAATAGTTGGGTCAAAATATTCTGTCCGTATTGGGCAGGTGACTTTTAGGACATAGCCATGCCTCTAATGATCCATCATGTGCTGCATAAGAGTCGTAGAAAGACATGTTATATAGATTACCGCACATGTACTTTTCAGATGACTGTGCAAATGCATGGCTCACTCCTATCCCGAAGGCGTTTTTTACAGCTGCAATATAAGATGAGAGTCGTAACCTCGCAAGTTTATAAAGAAGATGGCAGCTTCCATTTCTTTGGTTCAAACTTTATGTGAAGAATGCATTTGTTATGCGCCGCCCTCGAACTATCCACTAATGTGATGCATGGTCTCTTACTGTTGGATTCGCAGCGTCTGATGAAGGCCTACACGCACAAATCCAACAGTGGAGTGGCTGAGGCATACTGTTGTTGGTCTGCAGACGTCTTCATGATTATCAGATAAATTCCGATTCTAAGAACAGTCATTTGCGCACTTGCTGCAATGGGCGCGTGTAAAAAGTCTTCTATCCGCATTTGGGCCACTGTATAATTTCTAGGTTCTGAATAAACGCCATCGCCGAGCCTAACAATAATGAAGGCACATGAGACAAATCGAGATGAATCCTGCATTAAGAACTGTTTTTTCGAAGTTTTTGTGGCGCTGGCCCCTTACATAAGGAACAAGTTAGTGATTCGAAGTCTGCGTAAACAAATATGGAGAATGTTGCAGTTTTTTCCCGTTTCTTAATACTATAACTTTAATCCAGGAGGGGGCGGTAATTAGTTCTGTATTACAGTCTACAGAACTTTTAACAATGTTTCTTATGTTCGCTCGCGGCTATGAGAACAGATTGGCATTCCTTTGTTAAACATTTCTGCAGAATTCTTGTTTAGAGCCATCTTTTAAGTATGCTGCTATTAGTTTACTCATTGTTCGTATCAATGTGGAATGTGCAGCCGCCCCGCTGGTGAAAACATTAGTATAAGTCACATGATTTTTGTCTTGGCTCGCCAAATCGTTGGGACCTGTTCATATTGGACCTTTAATCGGGCTGTAGATTTGTTTCCTCATCCCATGTGTAGATATTGACAGTTATTGGTTTGTTTTTGTTCTTCAAACTGATCAATTTGGTCTACACGTAACAGGAAAGGATATTCCATTGAAGTTAAGATCATTGATGTAAGGCGATAGTTTAGACATCTCTCTCCTTTTTTTTTGGCGGCGTAATGCAGTCCTTGCAAGAACACATCCACATAAAACATTTTTGTCTGTATTCTTTATGTTTAGAACTGCTGCTTTTTGGCAACTAATATGCTGGAGGTAGTGGAATGTAAGCCTTACCAACAATCGGCGCATACGTCGCCTGTTTTTGAATTAAAATCTGATCTCTAAGACTATGTCGCCCGTCTGACCAACCAGAGCCTCTCATTTTAAGCATTCTTCAGCCGCAGCGTCAAACTGTGTCAAGCAGTATACGTCTGCCCAACCGGGTGTTAAGTCATAATGGGAAAGAATAGTCTGCTGTTTAGTGTGAGACCCAGACGTCTAGATTTCTTCTTTATTGTTACATAGTCGATTTAAAACCAGCTACCATTACTTTAAAACAGGCGGGTCTATTAGTATTTACTTGGAACTTGAAAATAGCATGTCCAGAACGCTTGCCCGGAACTTTGCTGGATCAATGAACTTCTAGATTCACTATCATTCAGTGCTCTGAATAAACGCTCCTCTCTGCTCTCTCAAGAGCATTCCTTTCAAAAAAAGTTCGTCTTGCCCTTCAATATCTTAGCCATGTTGAGCTTTCTTTCTATCTCCAAAATAGTTATTTAAATTAAAAAAAAATAATGAATCAGAAACCAAAATCAAAGGTCCTTTTTGCGCTTGACTCATAAACTAAAGTATAAACAAACCTTTTGGTGTTGTTTAAATGTGAGCTGTTTAGAACAAGTTTTAATGTCTCGTTTCTTTTTAAGGCATTTTCCTTTTTTTATCTGCTCGGGTCCTGCGTAATGAGAAAAACTTGTCACCGCCGGGCCTTTCTTTGAAGATCAAACTTTTGTCTTTTGTAGTCATCAAAATCAGCCCTGTAAACGATTAAATTCTTCTCCGTGATGTTTGAGTCAACCAACGCTTTAATTATTGTCGAGTTAAACGAGGCTAAGTTAGCTGGAAATAGTTGAACCATAGCTGTTGTGCTTTTTGGAGTTTATTTTTAATTTTTTTGCTAGCAGCACCTACACTATGAACACACACCGAGAGCTAAAGACAAACCAGACCTAAGGTAATGCTGCGGGTGCGGCCTAGCCCCGTTGGCTAAGAGACCAAAACACTCGTTCCTTCTGAAGAAGGGCGCTTATAGTCCGATGTTTCTCCAGTATTAACATATGTAACAGCATAAAGGCAGCAGAATAACCTTCGTTTGTTGTTGCTGTAGTTTGAAAGGACGTGCTCTAGTTTTTGTTGGCATTTGAGAAATGTTGGTTAATCTGAAGGGTTTTTATGTTAGGGCTTTCTACTATCTCTTCTTTTGGCGGCGCTGTTAGGCACATTTGATAAACCTGAACAGACATGCTTTTTATAAAATGAAAAAGAATTGAGGATTGTATACTTTTAATCTGTTAATTTCAATATCAGCTGCGCATCATATATTAAAAACAAATGTCATTAAAAGCGGTTTAAATTCGGCTTTCTTTCTTCTTTATCATTTGAATGTTTATTACGTCCTTCTCACAGTTCTCCTCCCCGCTTCCATGCAACTGATAATCCTCTGTTGATCCTTAGTCAATCCATAAACCGTATTTTGTTGTAAATAATCTCAGCCTAACCATTTGTGAAGATGTAAATTCTTTAGAAACAAGGGCCAACAGTTGATTTTCTACCACCTCCCGCTCCAAACGGTGGGTCTGATGCATATCAAAATGCTGATAAGGTTAAGACCGCTAGCGTAAATTTGGTTAGACTACCCTCAACGAACATTGTACATTCGTTATTTTGATGAAAAAAACTTTTCATCTTCTCTTATGAACGGTTCTTCATCTTCACACAGCAATAAAATACCTTTAAGGCGATCTGCTGCGACACTAAAACTAAAATTCCATATAGTGTTCTGCCTGCTTCTGGATATGTTGTATGATGAATCACTCTTTCGTAAGATATTGCTAATTTTGACTGATCTATTGATGCACAATCAGCCGTGCTAAAAAAGGTTGCTAACAACGTCAAACTCTAACGAGGAAGTCAGAAATGGCTGTACTTTGCTTCGGTGTCTGATGATCTGATAACGCATAGGTATTCATTAAAAGATAGTTCATATGACAATCTGTGCTTTAATGCTCCTTGAAAGTACGTGCATGCGCTTTTAACGAAGCTCAAAATCTAAGGGAATGGAAAAGCGATTTCCATCCGCAAAAAGTTTACAGCTGCTGTGCTTTTGTTGTCTTTAACATCTGCGGCGTCAATTCCTGTGTTTTAGTCATCCTCATTTTCAATTCCTTGAACGCAAGATCAGCCCTTTTCATTCTCGGTTAGCCATAGATCAGAATAGGTTAAAATATGTCTTGCATTGTGTAAGAAAAAAAAAATACTTCTTGACCCTCAAGTTTACACAGAAATTTTTCTTAACGATGTGCCCGTCCCCAAATTCTGGACAACGTCCTGATTTGGGTCTGTTCTCTGATGCGAGTTCTATTTTGAAAGTAAGTCGTGCAGGCGCCTGGGCATTCAGATCACTATCATCCGCTCCTAGGTCCGGAATTTGACATGTAAGAAATTGATCTGCATCAATGAGTAGATGGATTGATTTGGAACAGTAATATTCCGTTTATTTTCCCGTTCACGCCAAAGGGTTCTTTTCAGTCTTCTATGGGCGGGTCAAGATCGAGCCATGTGCTTGTTAACATTTTTTATAAAACAAAATAAAAAAATTAATTAATAAAGAAACATGCAGCATGAAGGATGAAGATTATGAGGTTTTTTGATCGTGGAGAGCGACATGAGTGATTCCCCTTGGAGCGGCTTCGCACGGGGCTCTCATTGCATGATGAATTAGCAGAAATCGGAGTAACATTACCAACACGTCGGTATAAATTACCCGAAAGTAAGGGTCAGATCATAAACGCAAAGTTTAGGTCAAGAACTCCCGAATATATAGGATCCCTAAATGATTTTGAATAAAAGATGAAACATTTGTTTTGTGAGGAGCGAACCACGGACAACTTTGTTCAGCTGTACACCTAAAAAAGACGCCATCCAAAGTTTTTAGCCGTGGGTTCAATTAGAAATCGACTCAGTGTGAAAGATCAAATCGCCTTGGCCTTGTTAGGCCAAAATTAAGGCAGAAGCAGTTGGCTAAACTCCCAAAACACAGACTGCAAGAACTCCCAACAGATAACCAAATGCAAAACTGGACCTAAAGAATTAAATCAAAATCAGGCAGGTGAAGTAATAGCGTTTTGTTTTCGAAATTACAAGGTCTAAAAAATAAAACACCTTTTACAAAATCCGGAGGGCGTAATAGTTCTGTATTACAGTCACAAACTTTTAAAATGTTTCTTTGTCGTCGCGGCTTGAACAGATGCATTCTTGTTAAACATTTTCTGCAAAATTTCTTGTTTGTGCCCATCTTTTGAAGTATGCTGCATTAGTTTACTCATTGTTCGTATCAATGTGTAATGTGGCAGCCCGCAGGTGAAAACATTAGTAGTAAGTCCACATGATTTTTGTCTGCTCGCCAATCGTTGGACTGTTCTTGGACACTTTAATCGGCTGTAGATTTGTTTCCTCATCCCATGTGTAGATATTGACAGTTTTTGGGGTTTGTTTTGTTCTTCAAACTGATCAATTTTGGTCTACACTAACAGGAAAGGATATTCCATTGAAGTTATGATCATTGATGTAAGGGCGATAGTTAGACACTCTCTCTGCGTTTTTGCGGGCGTAATGCAGCCTTGCAAGAACACACCACATAAAACATTTGTTGTCTGTATTCTTTATGTTTAGAACTGCTCTTTTGCAACTAATGCTGGAGGTAGGGGAAAATGAAAGCCTTACCAACAATCGGCGCATACTTAGCCTGTTTTAATCTGACTCTAAGACTTCGCCCTCTGACCAACCAGAGCCCTCTCATTTTAGCTTCTTCAGCCGCAGCGCCCAAACTGTGCAAGCAGTTCGTCTGCCCAACCGGGTGTTAAGTCATTATGGGAAAGAATAGTCTGCTGTTTAGTTGAGACCCAGACTTCTAGATTTTCTTCATTTATTGTTACATAGTCGATTAAAACAGCTAACATTACTTTAACTGGGGGGTTCTATTAGTAGTTTACTTGGAACTTGAGAAATAGCATGTACACGCTTGCCCGCACGTTTGCTGGATCAATGACTTCTAATCAATATCTTCAGTGCTCTTGATAAACGCTCTCTCTCAAGCATTCCTTCAAAAAATTCGCTTGCCCTTCATATATCTAGCCATGTTGAGCTTCTTTCTAACTCAAAATATTTATTTAAATTAAAAAAAATAATTAATCAGAACCAATATCAACGGTCTTTTGCGCTTGGACTCATAACTAAAGTATAAAACACCTTTTGGTGTTGTTAATGTGAGCTGTTTAGAACAGAGTTTAATGTCTCGTTTACTTTTTTTTAAGCTTTCCCTTTTTTTTATCTGCTCGGGTCTGGCTGTTGAGAAAAACTTGTCACCGCCTTTCTTTGAAGATCAAACTTTTGTCTTTTGTATCATCAAAATCAGCCTGTAAACGATTAAATTCTTCATCCGGATGTTTGAGTCAACTAGCGCTTTATTTATTGTCAGTTTTAAACGAGCTAAGTTTAGCTTTTTATTAGTTGAACCATAGCTGTGTGCTTTTGGAGTTTAGTTTTTAATTTTTTGCTAGCAGCACCTACAGCTAATGAACACACACCGAGAGCTAAAGACAACCACCTAGAGGTAAAGCTGCGGGTGCGCCTATGCCCGTTGCTAAGAAAACCAACACTCGTTCCTGCTGTTTAGGGCGCTTATAGTCGATGCTCCAGTATTAAACCCATATGTAACAGCTTTAAAAGGCAGCAGAATCCCTTTCTTTTGGGTTTTTGCTGTATTTTGAAAGGTCTTGCTCTATTTTTTGTTGCATTTGTGTAATGTTGGTTAATTCGGGAAGGTTTTTATGTTAGGGCTTTCTACTATCTCTTCTTTTGGCGGCGCTGTGGGCACATTTGGATAAACCTGAACAGACATGCTTTTTATAAAATGAAAAATAAATTTTGTATTGTATATCTTTTAATCTGTTATTTTCAATATTCAGCTGCGCATCATATATTAAAAACAAATGTACATTAAGCGGTTTATCGGCTTCTTCTTCTTTATCAATTTGAATGTTTATTACGTCTCTCACAGTTCTCCCCTTTCCAAAGCAAAATGATTATCCTCGTTGACCTTAGGTCAATCCATAAACCGTATTTTGTTGTTAAATAATCATCAAACCAACATTTTGAAGATGTAAAAACTTTAGACACAAGGCCAACTGTTGGATTTCTACCCTCCCCCCGCCTCCCCCAAAAAAGTTTCTTATTTCCTCAAAATGCTGATAAGGTTTAAGCCCGCTAGCGTAAATTTGGTTAGGACTACCCTCAATCGAACATTGTACTTTCGTTATTTTTTGGATTAAAAAAAAATTTTCACTTCCTCTTTTGAACGGTTCTTCATCTTCCACACAGCAATAAAATACCTTAAGCGATCTTGCTGCGACACTAAAACTAAAATTCCATATAGTGTCTGCCCTGCTTCTGGGATATGTTGTATGATGAATCACTCTTTCGTAATATATTGCTAATTTTGACTGATATTGATGCTCAATCAGCCTTGCTAAATTTGGGTTGCTAACAACGTCAAACTCTAACGAGATGTCAGAAATGCTGTACTTTGCTTCGGTGTCTGATGATCTGATAACGCGTTTGTATTCAATTTAAAAGTTAGTTCATATGACAATCTGTCTTTAATGCTCCTTGAAAGTACGGTGCATGCGCTTTTAACAACTCAAAATCTAAGGGAATGGAAAAGCGATTTCCATACGCAAAATTTTCAGCTGCATGCTTTTTGTTGTCTTTAACATCTGCGGCGTCTATTCTGTTTTTTAGTCCATTCATCATTTTCAATTCCTTGAAACGCAAGATCAGCCCTTTCATTCTCGTTAGCCATAGATCAAATAGGTTAAAAATATGTCTGCATTGTGTAAAGAAAATACTTCTTGCCCCTCAAGTTTTACAGAAATTTTCTTAACGATTGCCCGTCCAAATTCTGGACAACTGTCCTGTTTGGGTCTGTTTCTGATGCGAGTTTTTATTTTGAAAGTAAGTCGTGCAGAGCCTGGGACAATCACTTCATCCCTCCTAGGTCCGGAAATTTGAAAAGTAAGAATTTTTATCTGCATCAATAGTAGATGGGTATTTGGAACAGTAATATTCCGTTATTTCCTTCACGCCAAAGGGTTCTTCAGTCTTCTATTTCGGGTCAAGAATCGAGCCATATGCATGTAAAATTTTTTTATAAAACAAAATAAAAAAATTAATTATTAAAGAAAAAATGGCAGCATTGAAGATGAAGATTATGATGTTTTTTGATCGTGGAGACACATGAGTGATTCCCCTTGGGGGCGGCATCGCACGGGCTCTCATTGCATGATGAATTAGCAAAATCGGGAGTACATTACCACAAGTCGGTATAAATTAACAGAAAGTAAGGTCAGATCATTTACCAAAGTTTAGGTCAAGAACCTCCCGAATTTATAGACCCTATGATTTTAAATTTAAAAGATGATCATTTGTTTGTGAGGAGCGACCAAGGACAACTTTTTCAGCTTACAACTAAAAAAGACCCATCAAAGTTTTTAGCCGTGGGTTCAATTAAAATGACTCAGTGTGAAAGATCAAAATCGCCTTTGGCCTTGTTGGGCCCAAAAATTTAAAGGGGCAAAGCATTTTGCTAAACTCCAAAACACACTGCAAGAACTCCCAACAGATAACCAAATGCAAAACATGGAACTTAAAGAATTAAATCAAATCAGCAGGTGAAGTAATAAATGTAATAGAAGCAGAATCCATTTTTTTCAGAAGAAACAGCGTTAAAGACTATACACGACTCACCGCTACCCATGCGAGAACTAAGGGCCCTTGATCATGCTTTAAGGACCATTAGAGGCGAATTAACAAACAATTTAGCAAACTAGGTGAACTAAAAGGGGCATATAAAAAGAGAAAAAGAAAAACTCGTTGAGGCTGACGACCGCATCGTAGGCCTGGTGTTAAAGAAAGAATAACCCGAAGACTACATGATCTTGAACAAGAAAGATCACAAGACTAGAATTTTTGTCTCCCTAACCGAGAACAATTACAAACTCAAGTGAGCAAATAAGAGAAACTATCCAAAGAATTTTATAGAAGACAAAAACGCTAGCAGAACGAATTCGAACAACTGTTTAGAGAGCAAGGTGTCACATTAGCAACGTTATAACTGCCTTGGGTTTTGCAATAAGTACACGGGTGATGGCATTACAGGGGGTGGTGGAGGCAAAGTTCAGTGCCTCCGCCGCCATCGCCTGATAAATCAGGGTAAAAAAACAGTTTGATCATCTTGCAAGTTTATTAAAAAAATTAGCTATTAAAGCCTGGACGCTTTACCAGGAATATTGGGGAGTATTTTTCAGCTGGCTTTTGTCTACTGCAAGCAAAGTAGTTGGCTTTATGGCCGACACTTAGGGACATTAGTTCCGTAATAGTTGGGTTACTATTTAGTAAGATAAAGACCAAGTAGTCCTATGCCATTTTAATCCAAGAACAAGCGCTGTCTTTTCATTTTCATGGTCTTCGCGAACAGAGTCCGCGAGCTTTGCTGAGTCTTCAATGACTTTGGGGTTTGGTCTTCGGGGATTAATGACTTAATCTTGGGTGTTTTTTTATTGTTGTAATATTACGGGCCCAGAATTTATGTCGTTTTTCCCAACCTTCGGTTCATTGCCTGCTATAAGAATTTCATTATAAAGTTTATTATTGTACCTATCTGGAGTCTGAGGTCAGAAGGCAGCATGTATAAACCAGTGCCAACGGGCAAAGTCTATTTTCGATCTTGCTATTGTAAAACATGTTGGTACCTTTGAATACTTGAAGGCAAATCAACAGTAGAATTAATGCGTCCTCTAAATTTGCTAAGTATTGTTTTTGCGCGTCAAAGCCAGTAAAGGGATCAGTTATGCTCGATCTTGCCTGTGCTTGCGAACCTAGCAAACACCAAACTAAGTACGAATAGAGTCGTTTATTCGTTCTATTCCCGCCCTAGTTAGGCCCTTAGAAGTGTCTAAGATAAATGTTTGTCCATGCTGATTTATGCTCTTGCTCTATGGACCAGGGCTCAACAATTTTGAAAGGAGAACGCCGGTCAAAGTTATACTTTCTGTGCGGCCCTGAAAATAAATGACGCCTATGCCATGATTATGATCCAACTTTGGTCTAAATCTGTCTTGATGTTAAATTGAATTCGTTACAGATCCTTTCAAAAGCCTTCATGCTATTCTGTTGCTGAATGGATTAAACTTTTTGTCATTCGGTAATGGCGCTTGCAGTTCAGTCAAAATACGTCTGAAGGTGTAATAGAAATGAAATCGGTACACTGACCTCACCAAAGGATCATGGTGATTTAAATGATCAGCATACGCCACTCCACACCCAGTTGATGCGCAAAACACGCAAATTTTAACGGGTTCTGATAAAACTGCATCGGATGACTAAACCACGCTTTCTGGATGTGCTCTTTTTCAATAGGGGGTTAAGATACTCTTAAATGGAGTACTCACCTTTTTATGAAAAGCATTTTGGGTCACAGCAATGCAAGAGTATCAGTTGCTTATTTTTTAAGATTGTAGTGCGGCCCAACAGAATATTTTGCCCAGTATATTTGAATGCACTCATTTTTAATTTGTTTTAAAAAATGTTTGTAACAATAACAACCCAAGACCGTCCTTCGTTTTTAGAACATGCTATTGATAACGAAGGGCGGGGCCAAAATGGTTGCGCTCCATGAAAATTCTACAAAGTCGTATGGTTTAATATAAGTGAATCCGGGAAAAAATAATAGGGTTTTTCTAAAAGTTGACAAAGCAGGAGACAAAGTTAGCCAGTTAACCATACCTAGGGTTATTAGGGGTTTTTGCTCGCTAAAAAAAGCAATGAGTAATTTTGACATTACTCTCAAACTTAAACAATGCAATCTAAAAATAATGTTATCATTCAAACCTGAAAAAGAAGTAGTACATTACCTTTTTGATGTAGAGCTAGCTAAAATGTTAGGCTTGCAGCTGACAATCATAGATTTAGAGTTTTCACCAGACAAAACTACTTATGAGGGAAAAACCCGCTCGATCTTGCATTACATTCATTACTCTATGTTCATTTGGACGAACTAACACTGATGAAAACTTTTATTTATGGAAGGCCCTCAACTGTTTTAAGAGCTCTTTCCGTCAGGGGAAAGCTGCATATATTGCGATTATGAAATTATACAATTCCCAAATTTACAGTTTAAAAGATTAGTTTTTTGGGAGGGTCGGATCATTTATTAAAAAAAATCAAAGACAAAACAGGGAAAGTCGTGAAATGTGATAACCTGCACATTGTTTTGGAAATAAAATAATACGTTACAAAAAATAATGTCGCTGGGCCAGAAGAACCAGGAGTTACATTAGCGCCTGTGAGGTGTATAACTTAGAATTAAAAGACCTTGCAGACGTTGCGGACTTTGAACAGAACGGTGAGATAGGCACTTTGTATGGGGTTTTTAGTACACAAAGATGGTGATTATAAAACGCAAAGAGGTTAGCGACAGTAAAAAGTTTTCCCAAACTAGAACAGCTGCGCAATCTAGAGGCAAAAATGTTGGCCAGTATAATATAAAATAGTTCGAAAGCCTGACCTCAAATGGCACTTAGAACCATATTTAGAATGGACATAAAAATTTGAAAATTTATAAGCCCATTTACATATTTTAGCCATCAAAAAAGTTTCAGAAAGCATTCAAATCTGGCCCTTTACATGTAAGTCTTATGCCAAACACAATAGTCGGGAAAGAGATTGAAATAAAGCCGTATGGGGAAAAAACAGTACATCCCCCCACAGAAGAGAAACGGTTTTAAAGATGCTTCTACAAAATTACAGTTCATTCCGCAAATGAAAAATTTGGAGATGCGTTCACAATGATATTTGAAATTTCTGTCTTAAAAGATAAGGGAGGGATGGGGTTGTGGGCGTTAGTGACGTCCTTCTAAAAGGAATTTTAATTAGCTGGCAAAACTTAGACGTTGAAAAACTTAAAGTTAACCCTCGTCATTCTTCACAATGACGAGGATATTAAGGGCATAA
>CM031596.1:132463849-132468849 GCA_018398815.1 Conus ventricosus | reverse complement strand
GAGAAAGTCCATTGGTAGTGTAGAGGAGGGGAAGGTTCATAGTGTAGAGGAGGGGAAGGTTCATTGTTAGTGTAGAGGAGGGGAAGGTTCATTGTTAGTGTAGAGGAGGGGAAGGTTCATCGGTAGTGTAGAGGAGGGGAAACATTCGTTGGTTGTGTAGAGGAGGGAAAGGTTCATTTGTAGTGTAGAGGAGGGGAAACATTCGTTGGTTGTGTAGAGGAGGGAAAGGTTCATTGGTAGTGTAGAGGAGGGGAAATGTTCATTGGTAGTGTAGAGGAGGGAAAGGTTCATCGGTAGTCTAGAGGAGGGAAACATTCGTTGGTTGTGTAGAGGAGGGAAAGGTTCATTGGTAGTGTAGAGGGGGTTAAAGGTTCATTGGTAGTGTAGAGGGGGTAAAGGTTCATTGGTAGTGTAGAGGAGGGGAAAGGTTTATTGGTAGTGTAGAGAAGGGGAAAGATTTATTGGTAGTGCAGAGGAGGGAAAATGTTCATTGGTAGTGTAGAGGAGGGAAAGGTTGATTGGTAGTGTAGAGGAGGGGAAAGGTTTATTGGTAGTGTAGAGAAGGGGAAAGGTTTATTGGTAGTGTAGAGGAGGGAAAATGTTCATTGGTAGTGTAGAGGAGGGAAAGGTTGATTGGTAGTGTAGAGGAGGGGAAAGGTTTATTGGTAGTGTAGAGAAGGGGAAAGGTTTTTGGTAGTGTAGAGGAGGGAAAATGTTCATTGGTAGTGTAGAGGAGGGAAAGGTTGATTGGTAGTGTAGAGGAGGGGAAAGGTTTATTAGTAGTGTAGAGAAGGGGAAGCATTCGCTGGTAGTGTAGAGGAGGGGAAAGGTTGATTGGCAGTGTAGAGGAGGGGAAGGTTCACTGGTAATGTAGAGGGAGGGAAAGGTTCGTTGGTAGTTAGAGGAAGATAAAGGATCATTGGTAGTCAAAGGAGGGGGGGGGGGGGGGTGAATAGTAGTCAGAGGAGGGGAAGTTTCACTGGTAGTCAAATTAGGAAAAAGGTTCAGTGGTAGTCAGAGGAATGCAAAGGTTCACTGGTAATGTAGAGAAGGTAGAATGCCATGTAGAGGTGGGGAAAGGTTCGTTGCGAGTTTGAGGAAGAGAAAAGATCATTGGTAGTCAAAAGGGGAGGGGGAGGGGGAGGTTCGGGGGTGGTTAGAGGAATGGAAAGGTTCATCGGTCATGCAGAGAAGTTAGAATGTCTATGTGTAGTATAGAAGAGGTGAAAGGTTCACTGGTCATGCAGCGAAGGTAGAATGTCCATAGGTAGTATAGAAGAGGTGAAAGGTTCATTAGTAAGGTAGAATGCTCATGGATAGTATTGGAGAGTTAAAAGGTTCGTTGGCAGTGTCGAGAAGGGTAGAGGTTCATTGGTAGTACAAAGGAGATGAAAAGTCAATTAATATGTAGAGCAGAGGAAGTTCCAGAGGCCGTAGAAAATGTCATTAGTACTGTAAGAACAGGAATGGAAGGGTTCATCAGTAGCGCAAGAAGACCAGCGGACAAGTTCACTGGTAACGCAGGAGGAGGTAAAGGTCCGTCGGTAGTTTACATGTCCCATTGGCAGCATAGGAAGAGAGCTGAAAGACTCGCTGGTAGCGTGGGAGGCGGAGGCTGCAGTATAGCGGCAGTCTGTGGACACTGTCTCTACACAGCAGACATACATACTGCAGTATAGCGACAGTCTGTGGACACTGTCTTTACACAGCAGACATACATACTGCAGTATAGCGACAGTCTGTGGACACTGTCTCTACACAGCAGACATACATACTGCAGTATAGCGACAGTCTGTGGACACTGTCTCTACACAGCAGACATACATACTGCAGTATAGCGACAGTCTGTGGACACTGTCTCTACACAGCAGACATACACAAACTCCACAACTATTCCCGCTGTACACGCAACCATTACTCTGTCGTTTACCTTTCCTCTTCTTTCATTCAGTTTTGTTTTATTTACATTTTCTCTCTGTCTTCCTCTCTTTTTCTCTCTCTCTTTTGATGACTGTTTCTCGGAACGGATGTCCGCTTGATTGTTCGCTTACAGTCCTGTGCATCACCGCTCTGTATAGTCGATGTACAGACACAGTCTGTTTCACTGGGACCTACCATGGTCACGAAACAGTTGTTTGTTTGTCATTACTTTCCTGTCTGCGCCGTGATGGGGATGGAGTTTCATGTTGTGGAGTTTGCTTTTAGCTTCTGGGAGTCGCCAGAGGGACAGGCGGGGAAGGGATAGCCAGCCGACCCTTCCCATGTGAGTGGAAGTCGTGTAAGTGGAATGCAGATGTTTTGTGGGGTGGGGTGGGGTGGGGTGAGGGCGGGGAGGACTAGTTAACGATGATCTAAGAGCGGCCCTAAATGATCGTTAACCACTCTAGGTGGAAGCATTAATATCTCATCAACTCCTCTCTCTCTCTCTCTCTCTCTCTCTCTCTCTCTCTCTCTCTCTCTCTCTCTCTTCTCTCTCTCTCTCTCTGAATGTCAGCCTGTTTGTTCGCTTCCCAAACCTAACACTTCCTCTCACCATGCAATTTGTTACTGAAGGTAGAGGCTTGATCGATTCATTTACATAGTGATATGAACTATCTATCCGTCACTTGCATCTCTCGCTTTCTCTGTCTGTCTGTCTGTCTCTCTTGCAGTAGCGTTGTTTCCGAGAGAAATATGTGGATAAATGTGAACAAAGTCGCACCTAAACGACCTTACATACTAAGGATTTCTGGAATTCTCAGTGCTCGAGAAACCGGATAAAATGTCGTAAAGGAAAACGGTTTTGCAATTTATGAATTAGGACTATGAATAGACGATGAAGGTTATGAAGCATTCTCTCTCTCTCTCTCTCTCTCTCTCTCTCTCTCTCTCTCTCTCTCTCTCTCTCTCTCTCTCTTTCTCTCTCTCTCTCTCTCTCTCTCTCCTCTCTCTCTCTCTCTCTCTCTCTCTCTCTCTCTCTCTCTCTCTCTCTCTCCCTCGTTTCAATACATCACGTACGATAACAAATATCTAGATGCGTGCATACATGGTTGTCTTCTTGCTAATGACTATATAATTCACCTGTCATTATAGTGCGATCCTCTCGAATGACGACGATTAACGGCACAACGTATTTACTTCACAGATCTGGATATTCTTTGGATCTCGGGAATGCCCGTTAATGGTTTCTAAGACGCAAAGTGAGTAAAACATTCAGTTTACTTCATCACACAAATAAGCTAATAAGATACGAGTCATGTCAATGTTCTCTTAAAAATGTTGTAATTAAACGCTGATGATCATGATCGGTCCTAAACGTTTTCAGTGCTTCAGTTCCCTGTTGTTTCCAGCACAGTCCACAGCGGAGGGGTATGTCAGGGCGGTCGCTATGTCAAAGTCTTTTCCGCACATCCATGTACAAAAACAAAACAAAAATAATCAAAACTTGTTCATTTTATCATTTTATGTCAAAACAGCCTTAAAACCTGATCTATTTTCACAACAACAACAACAAAAATCAAAGCACAAATAATATTCTTCTACCACTTTCAGAAACTCAAAAATCGCTTCTGGTGGACCATATCTTAACACGGTTTGTGTACTGTCTTCCATACACTGTTCACGCATAACGTTGTTCAAATCTCAACGCTCGAAAAGCATGTTTCACAGTGATTGGCTCATCACAGGATAGGCACTACGGAGTCTCCCCACCTTTCAAAATAAAATACGGGTGCGAATAATCAGAATGGCCACCGTGAAACGGGCGCAGTAAAGTTTCTTTCATGGTCATCACTGAGAAATGGCAAGAACCTTTAGTAAAGTTTAGAGACGAATCAAAAAGTTCATTCTCCGTTCGTGAGTTCCAGATGTCTTGCCAGATGCCTGTGACACAAACTAAAATTTGAACGTCCTTTTCTCCCGCAATAAACTACTCAGTTCTTTGTTCAATTCAATGATATTACACAAAATCGAACGTCGATGAAGAGTAATCCTTTACTTTGCATGTGAAAGATTAAGTGACCTAAACAAAATACAAAACGTAAAATTCATAAATCACCGTACGTCGTGTGCAGCCTTTTCGACAGCACGCATTTGATAAGAACTTTAAGAACCACATGTGTGGCCTTTATTTGGTCGTTGACCATCCCTGGAGATGATGATAAACGTAAAGACAACGGAACAAGGCCGAACATTCCTAACAGATGCAGACGACTTCGTGTCTTCGGTCACGTCGCCTTTATTACTTACCTAAACTCACCACACAATGGGCACCATTGCCTCCTCACGGGCACTGCCATACAGCTGGGCGTAAAAAATGAAGTGGGGAGATCTCACTCAACTCAAGCAGATCAGTTTAGTCCGACTGCTTCCAGCACCATCAACGAATCTTCTAGCTCTGTTTAGAGTTCAGACATTTTCTGAGAGATCGCCTAGCAACGACGTCGCTCTGATTGGTCGGTTAAAACCCCATCGTGACGTCGTAAGAATTGATGGCTGGAATCTGTAGTTATGTGCGTGCAGCTATTTTCAACGCAACCTGAATGAATATGATAAAATCAATAATAAAAACTAGCCTTCCATTCATTGCCCATGTAAAACACTGGGAAGAGCACAGCAAAATGTTGTTTACCCTGACCATCGCAAAGCCTACCAAAAGCAACGGAAGAAAAAAAAAAAAAAAGAAAGAAAAAGAAAAAAAACAAAGAAAACTAAATCACCGTGGTACCACTACACATGAAATCAACGTTAGACAAATAGTAGAGAGGGAGGCCGAGCGGAAGGGAGATGAGGAAAGGTTTAGTGGTTGTAGAGGAGCGGGAGGGCGGGGTGGAGAAAAGGTTTTAGGACACCACCCACCACCAGTAGACATCCGACTCACCCACGCTGTGTAATCACCCTTCACTACTCTACGTGGAACCATTAATTTGTCGTTGGTTCTGTTTGTCTTCTCTTTTTTCCAGCGTGTGTGTGATTGCCGCTCTGCCTGCTCCGTGGCTGGATTGTTCGTCCGATTCCCTGCG
>CM031596.1:132448849-132453849 GCA_018398815.1 Conus ventricosus | reverse complement strand
CTCTATATCGTTGAGAATGTGCAAAGATATCTGAAATACCCAATCTAAACTTTGTCACAGCATGTCTCAAATGTTTATTAATAGCCATTGACAAATAGGTAGGAATGCAATACATAGGATTCAACAGTCTGTAAATAGAAAACCTAGGGATGTCTTCAACATGCGAGTTCCACCTCTGCCAACTACAATCAATCAATCTTTGCCGAAACACACGAGCAAAACCATTTACATCACCAACACCCTGGTTTTCCCACACAAAACCAAATCCGAATTCATTCAATTTTAGTCTTAAATTAGAGGTCCAGTTTTTCTTTCCCTGTTATCTAACTCTAAAAGCATAGTGCAGGCTTTGTATGGCAATCTGTGTTGTTCCATTTGTGTTATTCTTAGCCAGTAACGAATACACGTTACCACTGAAATTAAATTTATAGGGTATCTATTGGTCTCTCCATATACCAGATCGTTCGGTGTTTTCAATGAAACACCAATACATTTCTTAAGAGCATACAGGTGGATTTTCTCAATGTGCATAGCAGCAGAATCAAAACCCCATATTTCAGCACCATATTGTAGCATCGGTTGAATTTGAGCATCAAATTAATTTCAGAAATAAAGTCAAAGATTCATTATTTAACATCGTTAATTTCTTCAGTATACACAATAATGCATATTTAGCTCTACTTGCAAGATCTTTACAAGCGAAGGTAAAGCTTAAACGTGTAGAAAAAAAAGCCAAGATATCTGTAAGCATTCACAACGGGCATAGCAGTTCCATTATATACCCACCTTTATCTGGCTGCAAGATATCCACCCTTTCTGAAACACAATTATATTGCTTTTATTCATGTTTATGTTTAATCGAAGTGAAGCGGATGCTCTTTCTAAACTGTTCAACTGGGTTTGTAAACCAACTATCGTTTCAGACATCAATGCAACATCGTCAGCTAAAAGAAGAATGAAAATTTCCAAAAAAACATTTATGAATTTTGCTCCATGTCGTCCAGAATTAGTCACTTCTTTCGTTAATTCATTAATGAACAAAGAAAACAAAATGGGACTACAAACATCCCCTTGTTTAACTCCAGTTGTACAGGTTATATAATCAGTCAGAGAACCGCGCTTCTTACTCTAGCTTTTACAGAGTCGTACATGCTCATGACACATTGATACAATTTACCTCTTATCCCATTTTTAAACAAAATTCGCCATAATATACTCCTGTTAACAGAATCAAATGCTTTCTCAAAATCAATAAAAGCGACGTATAATTTACGATTCAAACAAAAGTGCTTAAAATTGCACAAACGCCATTAAAGTGAACATGTGGTCTATCGTGGAGTAATTTCGTTTAAATCCAGCTTGGCATTCACCTGTGAGGTTCTTTTCCTCTACCCACTCCTGCAGTCTTGCATTGATAACAGTACTGTACAATTTACTACAAACATTACACAAAGAAATTCCTCTATAATTATTAGGATCATCAACATTACCCTTTTTATATAAAGGAAGAACTATTGATTCTGTCCACAGCACAGAAAAAACACCCCTGTCAAATACAGAATTGAAATACTTTGTAACTAAATCCAATATCAAATTAGACTTACATGCATTTTTCACCATTTCACCAATAATACTATCAGGGCCACTAGCTTTATGACTTTTCAGTTTTCTTAAGGCCATCATAATTTCATCCCTTGAAATTGGACGATTGAAATAATCGTTACTGGAATTACTATCATCACTGGAATCATGTTGAACATTTCCACTGCCTTCCTCATCTGTAACATCATCTGTGTCAACGTCTTTTTCAAGCAGTTTCTGAAAATGTTGAAACCAGTCTTCCAAACCAATGTTATTAGACGGTTGTTTTCCTTTATTGTTGATTTTACGCATTGAGTTCCAAAACTCCCTTTGGTCATTCACAGAAGAAACCAACTGTTCTACTAAATTACTGTTAAACTGTTTACATTTGTGTTTCAACAGATTCTTGTATTCACGCCTGGCTGCACAGTAAGAAAAATGATCAGGGGGTAATAAGTGCGACGATATTTATTCAAATGGTTACGGGCCTTTCTTTTACCGTTACGACACTCTACGTCATACCAGTCATCACAACTTTGTTTTGCATTTATGTTAAACTGTTTTTTCATTCATTCAGCTGCATCTTTTAGGCAACTGTTAAATATATTCAAAGATTCGTTAACATCAACACCAATTTTTGTAATCGCCATTTCTATTCTCTCCTGAATTTCAGGAGAGCACATTGCATCGCTGAAGTACTGGCATAAGTATCATTCCATACATACTTCTCCATTAAACATCTACCAATATTCATTTTCGCATTATTTATGTTTTCATTAGAAAAAGTGAATTTCATCATTACAGGCATATGGTCAGATTCAACTCTTCTAAACATGCAGTTCACAATTATTAACAAATTTTGCAAGCAAATCACGTGACATTATAAAATAATCATTGACGCTATTGCCTCTCTCAGAAATGTATGTGTAGCGATTGTCGAAATCGCCGTGACACATACCATTCACAATATTCAAATTCAAAGCAGTGCACATATTAATCAACATCTTACCGTAGTTGTTCAGCACAGTATCTTCGGACTTCCTGTTCGTACATACAGGATTACTTAAATGCTTATGGTCAAAAGGCAAGCCATCGTCTTCCAAATCATGTGAAATATTTGAAGTCCTGCTGTTAAAATCTCCACTTAATAACACATAAGCATCATCAACAGAAAGTAAACAATCACTCACAAACTCTTCAAGCATACTTATTCCATTGTCATTGCCAGCATATGTATAATAAGGTGAGTCTGCCGGTGGTATGTAAGCGCAGATATACAAAATATTTTTGTTCAAGCACATCAGAGATTTATCAATCACAAAAGCAAAACAAGAATCCGATTGAATATCCAATAATTCAACAAATGAACAGAGTTCGTGCCTCACAAGACAAACGAGTCCACCAGAGCGCCTTCCACGGGTTGTAAGTTTATTGGCAGGCTTACAGAATTTCTTATATCCCATAAATATTGACGAATGAAACTCTTCCAAAAATGTTTCAACAAAACAAATGAAATCGAAGGAACAAACAAACGATACAAATTCTTTATCATGTAATTTAGAAAGTAAACCATTTACATTCCGGTGAAGAAAAGACAAACATTTAGAATTATTATATACAACAGAGGGATCTGGGTCAAGACTTTCAGTGAACACGGGAGAGACCCGCCCCCTCTGTCATGTAATCAGGGACCTGTACGGTCCCTGATGTAATGCGTCACACGCGGTGTCTGAAGCCGAGTCATTCAACACATGCTCAGTGTCAACATGCACATCTTCACATTCTACGCTGGCTGTACCGCTGGCACAACACACCTGGTCACCCGTCTCTTGATCAGCACGTGCACGTTCACTGCTAAACCCGATACACTGTGACAGCAAAACCGGTGCGCACTGAAAGTTTGTTCCTCCACTGAATGACCATGAGTATCTCTGGGCGGCCAACGTCCAATCTCATTTCTACCAGCCGGTCACCAGAATCGACAGAGTACTTCTTTCCGTCTATCAGGAGGTGGTCAAATACCATGGTAGCCGTTTACCCTCACCACGAGCTCTCTTTAGATGCGGTGTCAACCTCCTCCTTACTTCTCTCACTCGACTAGAAAAGTCCTCACTAATGAAAATCCGACTTCCCCGTAGCTTTCCTTTAGCTTTAAGCACATCTAATTTCTGCTTATAAAAGACGCATCTAGCAATCACGGGGGAGTCGGACTTAGAGTTTATTCGGTGGACCCCGTCGAATTCTATGTCACGAGACAGCTCCAAATAAGTCAGTGAGAAGTTCATTTACAATACCTTCACACTCAGCGGTTGTCTCGTTGTCCTTCCTCGGTAATCCATAGAACAGCAGGTTGTTCCTCTTCGACCGCCCCTCCAGGTCGTCCGTCTTCCTCTCCAGATCTTCAATCTTCTTGCCGAGATCATCGTTCCTTCTCTGCAGGTCTTCGTTCTGTTGACGGAGCGTGACGACCTCCTCCCTCAACCCCCTCAGCTCGTCCTTCATGTCCACGTAGTCTTCATGGAGGATGCGGATCTCTTCTTTCACTTCTCCAATCCTACTGTCCAGCTTCGTATCCAAGGAGCTCAGCATTCCTATCACGTCAGACAGGGTAGGCTGACTTGCTGTTCCACCGGAAGTACTGCTTGAAGGGTTGTCCGTCCTGTCTAGACTGACTCTGCTGCTTGTTGATCTTGTGCTGGTCAGTCGGGATTGCCTCATGCTTTCCTTGCTGTCTTTGGTCTGAGAAGGGTTGGGTCCCGGATTGCTTTCCACGTCTCCACAGCGAAGGAGGAAAACGGCCCCAGTACAAATAAGAGAGGAGCAATCCTACTATGACACCGTCTTTTCTTCCTTTCAGTGTCAACATGGCGCAGTAGAGGGCCCTCTTCTGCTTTGCACGTTTAAACATGAAGGCCTGATAGATCGCATGAAAACAGCCACACACTGATCTGAAATGCAGTGCAGCCGATGGCATGGCTCTTCGTGTAACTTGCTGCCAAACGTCGAAGCATGGAACGATCTGTAGCCAACGCAGTTCTTCTTATTTGCCAGACAGGACAACAAGTGACTTCTCGCGAAGACAGCAGCTCACAAACCCCCAGGAGAGAGAGAGAGAGAGAGAGAGAGAGAGAGAGAGAGAGAGAGGAGGAGAGAGAGAGAGAGAGAGAGAGTTGATTTACCGATTTTTCCGTACTGACTGTAGACCTACAAACTGGAGGCGATTCCTTTTCAAAGAATGGTTAGCATCTGTGTGAAGGACAGACATGTGCAAGTGCTTTGACGACTTGTTCGCCTAGCGCAATATAACCACGGTTGATATTGTCTTTGTTGTTGTTAATGTTGGCATTATAACAACGCCTGTCAATGTGAGAAGTTTAGAAACTTGGGTGCAGGGTAAGAGAGAGAGAGAGAGAGGGGGG
>CM031596.1:132408849-132418849 GCA_018398815.1 Conus ventricosus | reverse complement strand
CTCTCCTCTCTCTCTCTCTCTCTTCCTCTCTCTCTCTCTCTCTCTCTCTCTCTCTCTCTCTCTCTCTCTCTCTCTCTCTCCTCTCTCTCTCTCTCTCTACTGTGTTTGTGAACAAAGACACACGTTTTTTTTTTTTCCAGTCAGTAAAGATGTACTGATGATTACAATGAACGTAGTTCCAAAACGCACCACTTTGTACAGTAACAAAATGCAAAAAGATGTTTCAAATTGTTTTACTAGAAGAACCCATTCTTAACCATGCAAACGATAAAGATTTACACCTTATGATATTTGAATCTGAAAAAGAGGACAGTATGGAAGCGATCTAACTGGGATGAAATTCTACTTATTCTCCTGTTGCTGATGACGACGCTAATGCTGATAGTTTCCACGTGTGGTCACAAGATCTGCATACAAATAGTGTCAGACAATTTACATCAATAGTGCAAGTGATCTTAATGATCTGTTTACATAAATTTCACTAAACAATATATTCGAATAGTGATATTGATTATTTACAATATGGAAGAGAGTGTTTTCAAGTGAACGTCACTTACATGTTGGAGATCGTGTTGAATCTTGGCATGTGCAAGTCGAGCTTAGTTGGGAATCTGGTCTTAACTGTGCAGCCTAGAGAATGAAAGAACGTATAACGTGGTCTGGAGATTATTATTTTGAATGTAGACATACGCTTAATTGGCATGTGTGTATTGGCTGTGTTGAAGGAGCGTTCCATATCTTTCCAGTCAATACTAACAGTTCTAGACATATTTGCTAAAGCTTTGTATGGCACTGTTGCCACCATGATTCGAACTGCCGGCGATAAGAAAACCACAAATGAATTAGATGATAAAGAATGCGCTCAGAAGAAGCAAACAGTATAATGGTATCTGAGATGCTCTGAAAGAAAAATATAATACGCAACATCAAGAAGAGTATTTGGTAGTGAAGGAGACAACACAGGTAGCGTTCATTTTCCAAGAAAAAATGGTAATGAACGAATAATAAAATCAAGTCAGACAACGAACTACCATATGATTTCTGGAGACAGTTAAATCTGAGAACAGAAAAAACCGCAGTGTATATGTCTTTTGACCAGTTGTGTGAATACTTCCACATGATACTTAACATAATGACACCTAGTCTGGCACAAGAGGAAATCATGACCGAACAAACAGTGGATGAATCAGATGAGCCACCATTTAACGATTCTTTTCTCAAGAAGGAGCTACATATAGTATTAGGAAAAAACCTCAGAGCAGACAAAAGTTTTGACACGTATATCATATCTGATAAAGTGCATGGACATGGTAGCCAAACAGTAATTAGACTTCTTGAAGAGTTTTCGAATGAGACATTTGAGCACGGCATTTCTACAAAAGAATGGTGTAAATCTATTGTACGTCCAATTTACAAGACACAGGACGTGAATGTACCTGGTAAATGCCGTGGTGTTGCACTGGCAAGTGTTATCAGCAACGTGTATAAATGTATTCTGAGTAACCGAGTCGGTGAGTGGGCTGAGGAGAAAGGAAACCTGGCAGAGAAACAAGATGGCTTAGAGCAGGATGTAGTTCCAATGACCATGCTTTCATTTTGCTCTCTATTTTGATAAACAAACAAAATTAAAAGCTCTGCGCGCCTTTCGTCGATTTTAGGAAAGCATTTGATTATGTTGACAGAAATATTTTATGGCAATTGTTAAGGAAACCTTGATAGATGGAAACGTGTTAAAGCACTTGAAGCAATTAGAGGAGTTAATGGTTAGGTCATTCCATATTTGACTGTCAGACAGTCATAAACCTGATTTTTCTTAATTGTTCGGAGGCGTAAAACAAAGTTATACACCTACCAGCCGCCGTGGCGAAGTGGTTAGCGTCGCGGACTCCCGGCTGGGAGGTCGTGGGTTCGAATCCATCAGAGTCATGTGGGTTTTTCTGCCCCGACCGGCTCCTACCCAGAGTTGAGTTTGCTGCGGACTCAGTTGGGAAGACTGGGACCACACAGTCGAGTTTCATCCACTTAATGGGTGCGTTTCTGAGAGTGTTGCTCAAATTTCCTGACCAACACTGCAGGTGCCTGTATCTCTCGGGCCTGGTTGACGCCGGGATACATTATGAAAGGAAGCGTAGAGTACAGCCCTGTCATGCAGTCTCAGACCGAAATGGAAATCCATAGCATTATCTTCATCATCCTCATTCTCATCGATCAGCATTAAAAAAAAAAATGTCTGAAATTCTGTGGCCCTTCATGCCCTGCGACCTCAGTTTCGATGTCCTCTCCACGTCTGTGGCCTTGGTTTGGTTCTGTCGGGGTCACCGGTATCGGTGGGTCCATGGGGTCTGTCGTTGGACGGACGTGGTGGCGCCCTCCGGAGGGAGAGCTCACTCACGCCGGCTCCGCGACAAAGCAATTATTGTCGTCAGTAGGGGGGTTAGTAGGTGGTGTCCTGCGTATGTTAGATCAGAACAGGCGCCACTGAACACCACCGAAGTGACTCGGCAGCCGAGCAGTGTCTCCTCCGGTGGGTTGCCTCTTGACGACTTGACATAGACTGCTCCCTGTGGATTGCCGGTGCCGGGGCTGCGGCGGGACCGACCGGGCTGTGGCTGTGGACAGGGTGTCGGAATGAGCGGCGTGGGTGCACTGCCACTGAGGTGGCGCAGAGGTTGGGACAGCAAAAAAAAAAAAGTTAAACACTTAGGCTAGTTATGTTCTCCTTTTTGTCTACGAAGTAAGCATATAATTAATCATGGAATAGAAAGGCTGAGTTCAAACGGAACCAGTATCTTTGTACTTACTTTAATTAATGTTTGCAAATGAGGTACGTTTGCTGGTATTATTGTCGTAGTCTTACAAAATTAGCTGAGCAATCTGAAAACAAAAACGCTGAGAGATTACTTGTAGATGCACATCAAGATAAGACTAATGTAACAGTTTTTACTTAAATGTGTTTTTTTTAATTGGAGGAAGGTGGACACATGAAAATGAAGATACAATAATAGCCAACACATAGTAATACTTGGGTCTGTTATTTACAACCGTATTAAATACGCATAGTGCTTTATCAGGGATGAGTGAAAGGAGGTCAACATAGAACGTTTTAAAATCATTAAAAGAATACTATTCAACTGATCCTTTTTTTTCTTCCGGAAACTGTGTGATATATAGACTGAGCCCACATCGACTTACACGTGAAAATGTGGATATTGAAAGACGTAGGGTTGGTGGGGGAAAAGTTATATCATTACACGATTGTTGGGTATACCTCTACACTGTTCAAACAAAACAATATACGGAGAAACAAGAAGATATCCGCTGTTCGTTCGAACAGCAATGAATGTGTAAAATACTGGTTGCGATTGGTAAGGTTGCCGACGAATAGAATATGTAGGAGACCATAAGTTATGATCTGTTGATTATACAGCTAGAGCCATGGTGTGTGTGTGTGTGTGTGTGTGTGTGTGTGTGTGTGTGTGTGTGTGTGTGTGTGTGTGTGTGTGTGTGTATGTGTGTGTGTGTGTGTGTGTGTGTGTGTGTGTGTGTGTGTGTGTGTGTGTGTGTGTATGTGTGTGAGTGAGTGCACACGCGCTCGTGGTTACAAAGGTACACACGGCAACAGCAACAGTTCGCAAACAAATCGGTTATCGGTCAAAATCTAGCCGTTACACCCACGCCCGCTTGATCTCCTGCTGCCAGGGGAAATCTCCAGATTCATTTCTCTCAATCGGTTGATATAAAACAGCTTGCCCTCCGTTGACCGGTCCGTCGATTCTTACAGCACAAAATGTTGTTGAGGCAGAAGGGAGGGGGGGGGGGGGGGGAGGGGACGCACGCACACACACACACACACACACACACACACACACACACACACACACACACACACACACACACACACACACACACACAAGAACAGAAAACCACAAAAAAGTGAGCAGCTTTCTACTCGACATGACGGGAGTACTGATACGGTGATCGTGGACATGGCCTCAGTGTTAGTGTTCGCCAGAAACTCAATTAGCCAGGAGTGTCCCAGCCACAAATGGGACTATATGCTGAATTGTTCTTTTGTATGCAGACATTGGAGAGATAGGAAATAGAATTACGAAGAAGGATCGTGTCTGGTGTGTGTGTGCGTGTGTGTGTGTGTGTGTGTGTGTGTGTGTGTGTGTGTGTGTGTGTTTGTGTTTGTGTGTGAATGAGCGAGAGAGAGAGAGAGAGAGAGAGGAGAGAGAGAGAGAGAGAGAGAGAGAGAGAGAGAGAGAGAGAGAGAGAGCGTGTGTGTGTGTGTACGCATGCTTCTTTGCGTGAATGCGTATTTGTGTGTACGTGTTTCTGTGTGTGCATGTGCGTGCGTGCGCGTGCGTGCGTGTGTGTGTGTTGTGTGTGTGTGTGTGTGTGTGTGTGTGTGTGTGTGTGTGTGAATACCCATCTTCCAATGCATAGATTGATAAATGTGTGTGTGTGTGTGTGTGTGTGTGTGTGTGTGTGTGTGTGTGTGTGTGTGTGTGTGTGTGCATGTCTGTGTTCTACCTGTGTCATTCAACTTTATGTATTTTTGAACTGAGGCACAAAGTTTATGTCTTAACATGGTCCGGCCTCAGAACGAAGTGCGTGATATCAAAAGAGATACCCCACAGCCTCAAGGACTTTTGCTTTTCTTGATTCACTTTGACATCGTAATTGCTTCGTATCTCTCTTCTCTCTCTCTCTCTCTCTCTCTCTCTCTCTCTCTCTCTCTCTCTCTCTCTCTCTCTCTCTCTCTCTCTCTCTCTGTGTGTGTGTGTGTGTGTGTGTGTGTGTGTGTGTTTTGTGTGTGTGTGTGTGTGTGTGTGTGTGTGTGTGTGTGTGTGTTGTGCGTGTGTGTGTGTGTGTGTGTGCGTGCGTGCGTGCGTGCACGCGCGCGTGCATGTGTGTGTATGTGTGTGAAAAAGGGGGGGGGGGGGGGGCTTTTGGCGTCGCGCGTTGCAGGTTGAATGGTCTTTGCGAATCCCTTTAACGCGCGCGCGTGCGCTTGTGTGTGATTTTGGGGTAAGTGCTTTGAATGACTTGTTTTTCAGGCTTTGGGGCCCCAAACGTAGTATGCCTAATGTTTGATTCTTTGGTTTGATATTGTTCTTACAGCCCAAAATTTTTGGAGGTGTTTGAGGTGTTCACTTCGCGCTGTATTGTTTTAATTAATAGGCTTTTTGTTTTTGTACAAAATCGTAATTCAGAGCGTATCTCTCTTCTTCCCCTTTTTCTCTCTCTTCTCTCTCCCCTTTTCCTCTCTCTCCTTTTTTTTGATTTCACGAAATATCAGCTTTAAATTCCTAGTCGAAAATATATGTGCGGATTTGGATTTTTTTTGTGTTTTGAAAATTTTGGGGAAATGTGTTTTATTTTGTTCCTAATTCATTTGTATCCCATTTACTGCCACATTTTTGTGTTTGGTCCCTTTTGTTTAGATAATTTAACCGTTTGCATTTTGCCTTAAAGTGGGTATAATTCTTCATTTGTTTCGTTATATAGAACGATTGGAATTGACACTGCTTCTGTATTATTGTGGCAAAAATGCAAAACCCCTCGGACATGCCATTAAAGATGGGCTTAGAGGGTTTTTAAATTTTAATATATCAAAATAAAATTGCTGATGCCCCCTTTTTTAGAAAAATCTGGAAACTTTTCCCAGTTTTTTGGGTTTCGCAAGAGTCTAGTTTTTCAAAACATTAAGGACTCTGCTATATGTCCCGGGTACAATTCATGCGTAAAGACCCTACACGAATATGGAAACGGTTTAGTTATCAAATCATAAAATGTTAATTTTAAAAGGATTAATCCTAAAAATATTTCAACTAAAATCATTATGGTAAAAATTAATTCAAAAGCTTTTTAAACCCTTTCCGTTGGATTTGTGTACAGAAACCCTGCAGAGAGTGCTTTTGGCGTGATAACTTTATCTTCTGCAAGGTTTTTATGTTCCATACCCTGAATTAACATTACTGGGAGACTTAAAACATTGATTTTTTAAACCCAAACAAGCCTGGATACAATGGGGGGAAATTTTCCCTTTCGCAATTAATCGAAAAAGCTAAGAATAACTGCCTTTCAAAACACTTATCGCCCACAATATACATCTGAAGCATGAAAATAAGCAAAATTTTGTTCAGTTATGTTGTAGTGAACATTTTCCCCATATGCAAACGGGATGAAAAAAGGCTTTAATTTCCCAAAAAATTGTAAATTTTTAAATTGAATACAAAATTTTTTCCTTGTTTTGTTCCCAATAAATTTTTTTCGATTTAAAAAAATTCACACTAACAACGTATATCGTTTATGACCTGACGAGCATTCGAATTTGGTTCACAATTTTTTAAAATGTTTACAACAAACATGCCCCTTTGAAAACAAGGTGTTAAAAGTCCCCTAAGTGCCCTGGCTCACAAAAAAATGTGAAACCCCCCATGGACTTACGAGATTTCATTTAAAACGGGCCCAAAAGAAGAATTTAATAAACAAAGGAATCTTGTTAATTTTTAAAAAACGTGCGGCTAAATGAATCTTTAAAAATTTTTGTGTTTTTAAAAACTGACAGTAAGCGTTTTGGGAAAGCCATAAATCAATTAAACCCAAATAATAAAGTCCTGTCTAAAACTATATCAGTCAGCATTTATGTCGCCAGACTAGTCAAAAATTATTTCTGTGGAATGGGTTTTAGTGAAACTGTAAAGAAAGAAAACCCCTATAACGACTTAGAGACTGCCCGTGTTCTGTAATCAAAAGATTTTTCCCCTTGATTTAAACGTCCTTTAATGGCGTGCATGAAGTATACAATGCACTCACTCTTTTTTAAAGCAACTTTTTACGGGACTGGAGGGTTTTGATGTAAAATTCAAAAATCTCAGCCCCAGTTATTTTCTAAAAAACCCCTTACGTAATTAAAAACTTGTGACTCAAAAAATAAAATTCCCCAAAGGCTTTTAAAGTTGCAAAATTATTCCCTTTATAAATGGAGACCTTTCGAGCCTTCAAATTAAGGCCTATTTTCTATTCCCGTCGTCTAAACCTTAAAAAAATCACTTTAAAAATTCTTTTCTCCATCATTTAATTTTTAAATCTTTTCACCCAAACCCAATCAGGTTCAGGCAAATTCTCATGCCATACTGCACTGACATCCTTAGTAGACAAATGGTTGACAAATATCAAAATGAAAAAATCACTGGTCTCTCTTTGTTGATTTCACAAAAGCCTTTGATGTATTTGCCCAGCATCCTTCAAAAAAAATTTAAAGATCATGTTTGTTACTCTTTTCATTAGAACCTGATCTTTCCTATCGGGTAGAAAAAAATCAGTACGTTTAGGGGAAAAAACATTTCGCATTGCTGTTGATTCGGTTTTCCCACAAGGTTCTGCCCAGGTCCTTTATTATTTTAAATTTACATTAACGACTTCCCTTTAGTTTTACTGAGAATGCAGTTATTTGCTGGACAAACCTTACAACAGTAGCCCCAATGTCGTGAGGTTCAACGTTTCGGGAAAAAATATTCCCTTAGCCGACGGGTTCTGAACTAAATCACAGTGTCCACATCCAAAAAAAACGAAATTCTTTTTAAACAATCGACAAAAACGTCAAATCTTCCTGATATTTTTGTTTTTTTACTTAATGAAAAAAAAGATTAAAAGAAACTAATAGCCATAAAGTTCTTGGAGTTGTCATGATAAATAATTTTTTGGGGTTAGTTTATTACAAGGATATGTAACTTTTTCTAAAAGATCTTCAATTTTAAAAGTAAAAAATTCTTAAATTACACAGTCGAAAAATGTTTTCTGTGTTTACATAGAATTTCAAAATTGTTTAACTGTTTGGGATTCCGCAAGCAAAAATATCTGAAACCCCTTTAAGTTATAACGAGCGTTGAAATTGGTTCTTTTAAAAACCCCTCGACGCGTTGCGTCTGATTATAAGGTATTGAAATTTTGCCATTAAAAATGAAATTAGAGTTAACAAAGCTGTCTTCATGTTTAAAATTCTGTCCGGAAGAGCACCCCAAAACCCCCTAAAATTGTTTCCAAAAAAGGTAATAACCCTTCGTCTAGGTTGTACCACCCCGTCCCCCCGAAAAGATCTTTTTAAAAAATAGTTGATTTACTCAGGGGTTGTTTTGGAATGCCTTATTAAAAAAAGCGTTAAAATCAGTCTCAAAGTTCAAAGAAAGGGTTTATCGTTTTATTAACTAATAAAAAAACAAAAGTCATGAGTCGGGTTTGTTATCCCAGTTGATTCCTTTTCTTTTTCTTATTGTTTTGTGTGGGGGGGGGGGGGGGGGGTTGTTGATGGGTTTTCTGGTGTTTTCAGTCATTCTCCTTTATTGCATGATTGATTTTTATATACCCTTTTTTATTTTATTTTGTTTTTTGTGATGTGGCAAATTTTGGTATCTCTCTTCCCCTCTCTCCTCTCTCTCTCTTTTTCTCCTTTTCTCTCTCTCTCTTCTCTTCTCTCTGTCGATTGGGTGTCTCTTCTCCCTCCCTTTCTCTCTCTCTCTCTCCTCTCTCTCTCTCTCTCTCTCTCTCTCTCTCTCTCTCTCATATTTTGTATCCTATGTTGATCTCCTTTTTCCCTTTTCTTGTCGTTTTGAAGGGGGGGGGGGGGGGGGGGGGGGGCGTGTATGGAATTGTTGCTTGCTGCGGTTGGCATGTCTGCGTCTTTCACTCCCCCCCCCCCCCCCCCCTTTATTCCTTTATTGATGTTTTTCCCCTCTTCTTCATTGTAGTTTTTTATGTGCCAATTTTTTTTTATGCTTTCTCCCCTCCTCCCCCTCCTTCTCTTTTCTCCTTAGTCTTCTTTTTCATCTTTTTTCTTCTTTTTTTTTTCTTCTTTTCTTCTTCTTTTCTTCTTCTTTTCTTCTTTTCTTTTCTTTTCTTTTCCTTTTTTCTGTCTCTCCTTGTGTCAGGCTCGTTCTTTATTCTGTGCTCCCAAATCCCCACTTCTCTCTCTTTGGTCGTTTCTTCCCCCCCTCTTCCCACCTTTTTCCTCTGTTATATTGTGCATTCTTTATTCTAAATTGCCATGTATTCATTTTTGTTTTTGAGTTTTTATGCAGTTCGTGCAAGATTTTCCATGTATTTATGTTTTAGGGGTGGTGGAAAAAAAAAACCCCTGTGGTGCTTATTCTTTTCCCCCTTTTAAAAACATTTGTTCGTTGTTCGTTCTTGTGGTGTGTGTGTGTGTGTGTGTGTTGTGTGTGTGTGTGTGTGTTGTTTGTGTGCATGTGTGGTGTGTTGTGTGTTGGGTGTGTGTGTGTGTGTGTGTGGGGTGTGTGTGTGTGTGTGTGCACATGCGTTGTGGTTTAAAGATATCTCTGTCTCAGTTTCTGTCTTTGTCTGTCGTTGTCTGTCTGTCTGTCTGCTCGCCTATTATCTGTTTTTTTTGTCGTTCGTTTCCCTCACTTCTCCCCCCCCCCCCTCTTTCTCTCTTATTTTCCCCCCTGGTCAAGCGTTTAAAATCAGGAAACTGATACCTTTATCCCCTATTTGCTTGTGGGTTCAAATGGAAACGCCAAGTTCTCGACCTTTGAGAAAGACTCGGGCCCGGCAGGGTGTTATTCCGTTTAGGGGGATGTAAAATAGGGATGTCGCCATCGGGAGAAAATATTACCCCTCCGTAGTTTTTTTTCTGCAATGGGTTTTGACCCAAAAAAACCACAATCCCCTTTTGTGTGGTGGTGTGTGTGTTGGTGTGGTGGTGTGTGTGGGTGTGTGTGTGTGTGTGTGTGGTGTGTGCGTGCCTGCGTACTGCGTGTGTGTGTGTGTGTGTGTGTGTGTGTGTGTGTTGGTGTGTGTGTGGTGTGCACGCGCGGTGCGTGCGTGCGCCCCTGTGGTGTTTTAAGAGAGAGGGGAGAGAAAAGAGGAGAGAAGAGAGAAGGGAAGGAGGGGAGAAGAGGAAGAGAGAGAGGAGGGGGAGAGAGAGAGAGAGAGCCTGCGTGACAGCGGCCTTACACATGTTGTGCGCGTTCGA
>CM031596.1:132393849-132398849 GCA_018398815.1 Conus ventricosus | reverse complement strand
AAAAAAAAAGAAAGAAAGAAAGAAAAGAAAAAAAAGAAAAGAAACTACGCGATGAAAACTGAAGTGACTAAAAATAGTGACATTGCGCACGACCCATTTCCTGGCGAATCAATAGGTATGCAAATGACGTGGTGCCGGTGCCGCTTGGTGGTAGAAATCAATGGATGTTGTATCGTGTGATCACTTTTTCCCTGCTGTTTGCTGACGACGATAGGAATCAGTCAGTCACAGGCGTTCGTGAGCGGCGCTGGTCGGCTAGGCAAACTTGTGGGCGTGATGTAGCAGTGTGTGTGAGTTGTGTCGTGATGTGGTAGTGTGTGTGTGTGTGTGTGTGTGTGTGTGTGTGTGTGTGTGTGTGTGTGTGTGTGTGTGTGTGTGTGTGTTGGTGCGCGCCCATAATGCTTTCTTGTTCATTCTCACTTTCTTTCTCCGCATTTGCCTCTCATCCACTATTTGTTTATTTGTTTTTAAATCTTTGCAAAGTGAATGGATTCATGATGGAGGAATTATTTGCCTGTATGTTTCCGCCTGCTGTTGTTAAGTCGATTAGTGGGGACTGTATCTGTTTTCGAGATCCAAGTAAAAGTTTCTGGACAAATTCTAAGATGCTGATAATGCTTTTTTTTTTCAAAAGCCGGGATTGTTGCAGGGCGTCTTGCCTACACACACACTGACTGAAACCAACTTACTGTCAGATGAACTCTTTGTTGGACTGACACACACACATACACACACACACACACACACACACACACACACACACACACACACACACACACACAACACACACACACACACACACACACACACACACACACACACACACACGCACGCACGCACGCACGCACGCACGCACGCACGCACGCACGCACGCACGCACACACACACACACACACACACACACACACACGCGCACGCACGCACGCACGCACGCATTCACACACACACACACACACACACCACACACACATACACACACACACACACACACACACACACACACACACCGACAGTGAAAACAACGGGACTCACACCCTTCGCGCTACGCCATTCCCTATACATAGGAGGCCCCACTTCAAAATATGAACCCTTCTCCTGTTTATAACTGATTACTATTTTTCGCTCGGTTTGTTACGCAGCACTATAAATTTTGTCGTATGCTTTTCCGAATATAGGTTTTCTTTTGACAAAAAGAAAAAAACCTTGCCCAGGATCCCCGTGTGTGTGTGTGTGTGTGTGTGTGTGTGTGTGTGTGTGTGTGTGTGTGTGGTGTGTGTGTGTGTGTGTGTGTGTGTGTGTGTGTGTGTGTGTGTGTGTGTGTGTGTGATCTTTGTGTCCCCTCCTTGTTATTTCCGGCCCCATATGCCACACCCAGGATTGCCTTGCATCAGCCACAGAATCGTCAGTCCACAGGGGACAATCGATATCAAGTCGCCGTCAGGCAACCCACCAGAAGAAACACTTCACTGCTGCCCAGTTGCTTCAGGGGTATTTAGTGGACCCTTTACCGATTCAACCCACGCAGGACACCACCTACTAAACTCCCTAATGATGACAGTGATTGCTTTGCCGCGGGTCCAGCGTGGGCGAACTTGCCCGCCTCCACGAACCTGTTGATATCGACAACCCGGACACAGGATCACCACAGGCTTGAACATAAGGAGGACATCGAAACTGAGGTGACCTTGAGATCATGGCATGAAGGACCACAGAATGGGAGACTTTTCTTTCATGAGGATCAGTGAAGATAGGGATGAAGAAGATGCTGCTGTGAAATTCCATTCTGATCAGAGACCGCATAACAAGGGCACAGTAGTAGTGAGGCTTCATGGCGTAGTCATCCTGATGCCAACCAGGTCCTAAAGATACAGACACCTGCAGTGATGGCGGGAAAATGTGTGTAACACTGTCAGAGACGCATCCATCAAGTGGAGGAAAAGTGTGTAGTCCACGGGGTAATAATGCCCGGATCCTCAGACCCGTCTGGCCATCTTATGATTTACTGGCAGCCGAATTTTGTGTGAAACAAGCCACCATGGTAAGCTCGCCAACCACGGATGGTGTGTGCTGGTAGCCCCCCTTCCCTAAACAATGTCTGCATGTTTTCTGCACGCTTTATGGCACCAAAGGAAGGCGTTACAGGGGGTGTTTTTTCAGGCATCTGGCCAACACAGCTGCCACCGAGCCCGCTTCTGGCTTTTGTCTCGGACTCCTTATCGGTGATTTAAGAGACTCCCGTGGAAAAAAAATATGTATGGCCTGGCTTGGTCTGAAAACATGACTGTTTTATCTTGGGTGCCACCTGGTTTCATAATCCACGGGAGACTTCGAGACGTTTTACGATGTCTTTCGTTGATTTTTACTCCCTGAATATGTGTCGGATACAATTTACTTAGGCGCGTTGCTCTTTGTAAATTTCGTTTATATGCACTTGTGGGGAAGGGTGGTGGACTTTGAGAGAGAGAGAGAGAGAGAGAGAGAGAGAGAGAGAGAGAGAGAGAGAGAGAGAGAGAGAGAGAGAGAGTTTGGAGGCGAGCGGGTATTTTTACCAATTTTCGCACAGCCTAACTCGTATTGGGTTTTTTGATTGCTCGGTTTATCTTCTCACTGTCCGGAAATTTTTCGTTACATATCTTTACTTGAGAAAAGGCAAAGAAAAAAGTAAAGATATTTTGTGTTTGGTTGTGTGCCTTTGATCGAGTGATGGTTTTCGAACAGTGAGCCCAACGGTTTTTTTTTTTTTTTTTTTTTTTTTTTTTTTCGTTGACAGACGTTAGAATAGTATGGAATTGAAACTGAATTTGTTTTATTTTCAAAACTGGATGAAATAAAATAAACAAGTCTTCACCAGTGTGGTGGTGGTGTGGTAAAAAAAAACAACAACCCCAACAACAACGCCCATCACACGAACCGTGAGATCGCCAGGTGTCGGACCGTACAGTACAGAACAGGACAGTAACCACCTCGAGGTGAAACAGGTGACCCTTTGTACAGCCTGCCGACCGGACCGAGTGACCGACGCACTGATTTACTGTGGAACTGCCCGCCCGTGTCTGACCGCACAGAATGGTCAGGCTGTTTGTTTGCTGTCACTGTCATCAACACCATGCTGTTTAAGTGAGTGGAATTCTTATTCATTCGTGGACCAGTCAAATGACATTGAATGTATGGCACGTGGAAGGGGGGGGGGGGGGAGGGGAGGGGGAGGGGGGGGGTCATTGTGGGATATTGTGGAGAAAACATTCCTTTCAGACCTTGAGGTGTTATTTATTTCGCATGGGAGGAAGCTGAATCAGATACTATGTTATTGAAACTTTGCTCGCTCTCTCTGTTCTCTCTCTCTCTCTCTCTCTCTCTCTCTTCTCTCTCTCTCTCTCTCTCTCTCTCTCTCTCTCTCTCTCTCTCTCTCTGTGTGTGTGTGTGTGTGTGTGTGTGTGTGTGTGTGTGTATGTCGGACGATGCGATTCACACGAATTCTGTAAACTTTCCATTTGTACATAAAACTAACGACGTACATCTGTTGTCAGAACCTTTCTTTTCTCTCAAATTTTCTTTCCCTTGCTTGTGGCAATTCGCTCACTACGTTTAAACGATTGTAAACGCTGTTTACTCGATTGTAGATACTGTTTACGCGATATAAAAAGCACATTATCATAACGAAACAGTGATCAAGATTTCACTGTAAGAAAACAGGTTGCTGTGACGTGGAAACAGGAATATTATCATGAAATTTTCGCGTGAACACAATCATTTTCACTGATGTTGGCGCTGCTGAAACAGCAGCTCACCCGGATTGAAACCCACCCGTATAGTCTTGGCACACATTTCCCTCACTCTTTGGCAAGTTGAACTTGGGGGAGTCCGTCCGTCTTTGGATGGATCCGGGATTTTTTTTTGTTTGGTTTACTCCCCACATGGGACAGGTAGTGCTGGGTTACGTGATTATCAATCGCAGAGGAGAAGCTCTGAACTGAATGTAGAAAACAAACAAACAAAGAAAATCTAGGGGGCTAAAAAACGGTGCAGAAAGGTCAGGAAAAATAATTTTCAGAGCCTCTAAACCCTGGCCTTGTCATACAACCGACAGAGTTTGAGGACTGTAGTGAACAGTTCTTCAGTTCAGCAGTTCAGCGTCCCGATGATTGTTAATGGACTCAAGAGAGGAGGAGGAGGAGAAGCGAGAGGAGGAGGAGGAGAAGGAGGAGGAGGAGGAGAGAGAAGCAGAAGAAGAGAAGAAGAAAGAAGAATCAGCTGCAAAGAGTAAGAAGGAGAAGGAGGAGGAGGAGGAAGAAGAAGAAGAAGAAGAAGAAGAAGAAGAATCAGCGGCAAAGAAATAGAAGAAGAAGACATCAGTTAAATCAGCCGAATGAATGAAAACAACCCTAATAGTCTGTAAGCACCAGACCCAGTCCATGAGTGTAGTTATTTCCGGCTTCCTGCATCCCACGTCTTGGCCAGCGGTCTGAAGGCCGGCCGTCTGCCGAGGAGGCAGAGGAATTAATGATCGCGGAGCGCATGCGCCGGAGTCGCTGTTACCTGCTTTCATGAGTCGTAAATGTTTCCTTTCGTGAGTCAGAGTTAACTGTTTTCATAGAGGGTCACATTTGACCGTCACATCAGGATGGAAAGTAATAGATACATAAATAAACGAAGAGATGAAGATGAATCAATGTATGAACTACTGTACATGAATAGATTGATTAATTTATAACTGAATGAAATGAATCTATAAATTTAAAAAAATAACCGTACTTATGAAGCTTTGTCATTCGTGATTTTCACAGTTTTCTGGCTGGAAGTGCTTTTCTGAAGAAAAAAACAACAACAAGCAAGCAAGCAAACAAACAAAAAACAAACGAAACAAAAAACCGATTATCACAGACTTTTCGAACCAGTGACTGCTGTTCTCCGTCACCAACAACCACAACTTCAATGGCCCTCCCCTTCCCCTCCCCTTCTCCCCGTCCTGAATTCTCCTTCTTTTATCATCCCCCCCCCCC
>CM031596.1:132386349-132388849 GCA_018398815.1 Conus ventricosus | reverse complement strand
TGTCTTTACTGTCGTCTGTTGCTTCTCTGCCTCTGTGGACTTTTTCTGTCACTCCTGTTGTCTTTATACTGTCGTCTGTTGCTTCTCTGCCTCTGTGGACTTTTCTGTCACTCCTGTTTGTCTTTACTGTCGTCTGTTGCTTCTCTGCCTCTGTGGACTTTCTGTCACTCCTTTTAGTCTTTACTGTCGTCTGTTGCTTCTCTGCCTCTGTGGACTTTTCTGTCACTCCTGTTTGTCTTTACTGTCGTCTGTTGCTTCTCTGCCTCTGTGGAATTTTCTCCTGTCTTTATGAAACTGTTTTACACTTTCTTTTCCTGAGAAGCATTTTACACATGCCAGCACATTTATTTGATTGTACTCCGGCGACAATGTGGTAAAAATAATACACACTGACCATTCTGCAGTGTTGTTTATTTTGCCCATATAGCTTTGTGTGTATTTTTGTGGCATCGAAATGTTGTTGTTTTTTTACAATGTTTCTCACCTAATGTATTTGCCTACTGATGAGATTTGCTAAATTTTGTCAGTTTCGTTGCGGTTAGAATCTAACAAAAACTGCAAATTATCTATTGTCACGGGTGTTCACCAGTTGTATGGACAATGGGTTGTCTGTTTGTTAAATACCGTGACCAGACTGGTATCTGACTTTAGGTCAATGGGTTCCACCGAGTCTGGCTGTCTTCCTTTGGCCTAATAACCTCCCCTACTCCTTTCTCCGAATCTCACATTAGGAACACAATTACAAGAAACGGTTATTTGAAGCAGCGAAAGCTCGAGTGCTGGACAAACACCTCTCCCCAAAATGATCAGACGCCAATTCGTTCGCCTGCTACGCGCGCCATTCTCTGTCCACGACGCCTGGCACAATTTCCTGTCCAAGATTGCCTACACGACTCACGGTGCAAGATTCCCGGCGCGAGTTCCTGTCCCCAATGGCCGACACAGTTTCCTGTCCACGATTCGCGGCACGATTCCCTTTCCTTTCCGGTTTACTTCTCTGTCTGATTACTTACATGCTCTCTGTCTGATTACTTACATGATTCCTTTTCAGTGATTCCTGGCACGATTCTTTGTCCAAGATTGCCGGTAAGGTTCTCTGTCCAAGAACGCAGGTACATTTCCCTGCGCGACATTTCCGGAACGACATTTTTTTTTCCGATATCGCCGGCCTGATTCACTTTTCAGGATATGATTATTGAACGATTCCGTTTCTAAGATTACCGGCACAATCCCCTGACAAAGATTGCTTGTTTGATATCATTTTCAAACTACCAGGACGATTTCCTGTTCAAGAGTCCCGGCACGATGTTCTGTCCTTCCAATGATTCGCGTGTGTTCAAACCTTTTCTTAAGTTTAGAAAACCTCTAGACGTGGTTTCGATGTGTAATGATATGTGTGCGGGGCTGCCCGATTCGCCGAATTCTGTCAACGTTTCCTACGTTTGGTAGGGAACGTCAGGAAACTGAGAAATCGGATCGTTCCCTGCACCAGTGAGAGTCCGTTATCATCTCTGACGGATGAGAAAAATGGTGTCGTGCACAATTAGAAAAGATTTCCTTTCCGACCCATAGCCCTTCAGTAAAAACTATACCTTGCTTGTATTGAAGATGATGTAGATTGTAATAGGGAAAACTGCGACATCAGAGGCAAGCCTTTTTAAACTTTGTATTCCTGATTTGTCTCTTCAGTTTAGAGATACTAATGTATTTGCTTACTGATGAGATTTACTAAATTGTGTCAACTTCATTGCGATTCGAAGCTGACCAAACTTAACGTCACCTGTTGTCACGGGTGTTTACCCGTTGGAAGGCTTATGGACTATGCGTTCCCTGTTTATAAAATGCCATGCGCAGTCTGATATCCAACTTTTAGGTCAATGACCCCAATCAGTCTGGCGGTCTTCCTCTGGCTAATATCTCCCCTTCTTCTTTCTCCGAATCTTACATGAACAACACAGTTATAAGAAATGGTTACTTGAGGCAGTGAAAGTTCGAGCTGCTGGACAAACACCTCTCCCCCAAACGATTAGATGCCAGTTAGTTTGCCTGCTACGCGTGCCATTCTCTGTCCGCGACGCCTGGCACAATTTCCTGTCCAAGATTGGCTACACGACTCACGGTGCAATATTCCCGGCGCGAGTTCCTGTCTTCAATGGCCGACACAGTTTCCTGTCCAAGATTCGCGGCACGATTCTCTTTGCTTTCCGGTTTCGTTCTTTGTCTAAGATTACTTGCATGATTCCTTTTCAATGGTTTGCAGCACGATTCTTTGTCCAAGATTGCCGGTAAGATTCTTTCTCCAAGGTTCCTGGCACGATCTTTATCTGTTCAAGTATTCTTGTTTCTTCAAACTTCGTTTTTAGTTTAGAACATTTCTAGACGTTGTTTGATGTATATTGATGTGTGTCGGGCTGCCCGAGTTGGAGAATTCTGTCACCTTTCTAGCAGAATTCTGTCACCTTTCTAGCCTTTGGTAGGGAATGTCAGAAGAGTGAGAATT
>CM031596.1:132348849-132368849 GCA_018398815.1 Conus ventricosus | reverse complement strand
TGATGGTACATACCCCCAGCCAGTGTTGATGGTACATACCCCAGCCAGTGTTGATGGTACATACCCCAGCCAGTGTTGATGGCTCCATTCACTGTAAGCACCATGATGGTGCATACCCAGCCAGTGTTGATGGTACATCCCCCAGCCAGTGTTGAGGGTCATACCCAGCCAGTGTTGATGGTACATACCCCAGCCAGTGTTGATGGTACATACCCCAGCCAGTGTTGATGGTACATACCCAGCCAGTGTTGAGGTACATACCCCAGCCAGTGTTGATGGTACATACCCCAGCCAGTGTTGATGGTACATCCCCCAGCCAGTGTTGATGGTACATTCCCCCGCCAGTGTTGATGGTTAAAAACCCACCATGTTGGGCATACCCCAGCCAGTGTTGATGGTCATACCCCAGCCAGTGTTGATGGTAATACCCAGCCAGTTTTGGGAGGGTACATACCCAGCCAGTGTTGATGGACATACCCCAGCCGTGTTGATGGTCATACCCCAAGCCATGATGGTCATACCCCGCCAGTGTTGATGGACATACCCAGCCATTGTTGATGGTACATACCCACCCAGTGTTGATGGTCATCCCCCAGCCTGTGTTGATTGGTACATACCCAGCCAGTGTTGATGGTACATACCCCAGCCAGGTTGATGGCTATCATTAAGCCTTTTATGGTTTACATATACCCCAGCCAGTGTTGATGGCTCCCCAATTATATGTAAACACCATTTGGGGCATACCCAGCCAGTGTTGATGGTACATACCCCAGCCAGTTTGAGGGGCATCCCACCAAGGGTAATAACCCATTTATGGTACATCCCCCAGCCAGTGTTGATGGCCCTTTCCCCAGCAGGTTAATGGTCATACCCCAGCCAGTGTTGATGGTCCATTCCCCCAGCACCATGTTGTAACATCCCCCAGCCAGTGTTGATGGTCCATCCCAAGATTTGATGGTAATACCCCAGCCAGTGTTGATGGTCATACAAAGCCATATAGGGTACTTTCCCCAGCCAGTGTTGATGGCTCCATTCACTGTAAGCCCCCATAAGGTACATACCCCAGCCAGTGTTGATGGCTCCATTCACTGTAGCACCATAATGGTGCATACCCCACCCAGTTTTGATGGTACTTACCCAGCCAGTGTTTTTAAAATTGGTACATACCCAGCCAGTGTTGATGGTACATTACCCCGATAATGGGCATACCCAGCCAGTTTTGATGGTCCTTTCCTCAGCCCAGGGGATGGTACTACCCCACCCAGTGTTGATGGTTCTTTCCAAGCCCATGATGGTACATACCCACCCAGTGTTGATGGGCTCCACACGTGTTATGGTACATACCCAGCCAGTGTTGATGGTCCATTACAAGCCCCTTTTAATGGTACTTTACCCCAGCCAGTGTTGATGGTACTTTCCGTTGCCCATAATGGTGCATACCCAGCAGTGTTGATGGTGCATACCCAGCCAGTGTTGATGGTGCATACCCAGCCAGTGTTGATGGTACATACCCCAGCAGTGTTGATGGTCATACCCAGCCAGTGTTGATGGTAATCCCCCAGCCAGTGTTGATGGTACATCCCCCAGCCAGTGTTGATGGTACATACCCCAGCCAGTGTTGATGGTACTACCCCAGCCAGTGTTGATGGACATCCCCCACCCGTGTTGATGGTACATACCCCAGCCAGTGTTGATGGTACTACCCCGGGCCAGTGTTGATGGTACAGACCCCAGCCAGTTTTGATGGTACATACCCCAGCCAGTTTTGATGGTCATACCCAGCCAGTGTTGATGGTCATCCCCACCCGTGTTATGGCATACCCCAGCCAGTGTTGATGGTACTACCCAGCCAGTTTTGATGGTACATACCCCAGCCAGTGTTGATGGTACATACCCCAGCCAGTGTTGATGGTACTTTACCCAGCCAGTGGTTGATGGGTACATACCCCAGCCAGTTTTTGATGGTACATACCCAGCCAGTGTGATGGTACATACCCAGCCAGTTTTTGATGGTATTACCCAGCAGTGTTGATGGTACATACCCCAGCCAGTGTTGATGGTACATACCCCAGCCAGTGTTGATGGTACATCCCCCAGCCAGTGTTGATGGTACATACCCCAGCCAGTGTTGATGGTACATACCCCACCCAGTGTTGATGGTACATACCCCAGCCAGTGTTGATGGTACATACCCAGCCAGTGTTGATGGTACTACCCCAGCCAGTGTTGATGGTACATACCCCAGCCAGTGTTGATGGTAATACCCAGCCAGTGTTGATGGTACATACCCCAGCCAGTGTTGAGGGTACATACCCAGCCAGTGTTGATGGTACTTTACCCCAGCCAGTGTTGTTGGTACATACCCAGCCAGTGTTGATGGTACATACCCAGCAGTGTTGATGGTACATACCCCAGCCAGTGTTGATGGTACTTTACCCCACAGTGTTGATGGTACATACCCAGCCAGTGTTGTTTGGTACTTTACCCCAGCCAGTGTTGATGGTACTACCCAGCCAGTGTTGATGGTACATACCCCAGCCAGTGTTGATGGTCATTCCCAACCCAATAATGTCAAACCCCAGCCAGTGTTGATGGGAAACCCCACCGGGTATTATGTAACACCTGATGGTACATACCCAGCCAGTGTTGAGGGGGAAACCCCACCATTTGGGATTACTAAGCCCATTGGTGGCATACCCCACCCAGTGTTGATGGTCCCATTCCCACTTGTTAACCCACCATGGATGGTACATACCCAGCCAGTGTTGATGGCTCCCCACCATGTTAAGGCATACCCATAATGGGTACACCCAGCCATTTGTTTGATGGCTCCATTCACTGTAAGCACCATAATGGTGCATACCCCAGCCAGTGTTTGAAGGCCATTCATTCACTGTAAGCACCATATGGTACATACCCCACCCAGTGTTGATGGGGACCCATTCCAATTTTCATGTAAGCACTAATGGTGCATACCCCAGCCAGGGGTTGGGATGGCTCATTCACTGTAAGCACCATAATGGTACATCCCCCAAGCCAGTGTTGATGGCTCCATTCCTGTAAGCACCATAATGGTGCATACCCCAGCCAGTGTTAAATGGCTCCATTCACTGTAAGCACCATAATGGTGCATACCCGCCAGTGTTGTTTGGCTCCATTCACTGTAAGCACCATAATGGTCATACCCAGCCAGTGTTGATGGCTCCATTCACTGAAAGCCCCATAATGGTGCTTTACCCCAGCCAGTGTTGATGGCTCCATTCACTGTAAGCACCATAATGGTACATACCCCAGCCAGTGTTGGATGGCTCCTTTCCCACTGTAAGCACCATAATGGTCATACCCAGCCAGTGTTGATGGCTCCATTCACTGTAAGCACCATAATGGTGCATACCCCAGCCAGTGTTGATGGCCTCCTTTCACTGTAACACCATATTGGTCATACCCCAGCCAGTGTTGATGGCTCCATTCACTGTAAGCACCCATAATGGTGCATACCCAGCCAGTGTTGATGGCTCATTCACTGTAAGCACCTAATGGTACATACCCCAGCCAGTGTTGATGGCTCCATTCACTGTAAGCACCATAATGTACATACCCCAGCCAGTGTTGATGGCTCCATTCACTGTAAGCACCATAATGGTGCATACCCCAGCCAGTGTTGATGGCTCCATTCACTGTAAGCCCCATAATTGTACATACCCAGCCAGTGTTGATGGCTCATTCACTGTAAGCACCATAAGGGTCATACCCCAGCCAGTGTTGATGGCTCCATTCACTGTAAGCACCAAAATTTGGTCTTTACCCAGCCAGTGTTGATGGCCCATTCACTGTAAGCACCTAAATTGTACATCCCCCAGCCAGTGTTGATGGCTCCATTCACTGTAAGCACCATAATGGGCATACCCCACCCAGTGTTGATGGCTCCATTCACTGTAAGCACCATAATTGTACATCCCCAGCCAGTGTTGATGGCTCCATTCACTGTAAGCCCAAAATTTGTCTTTCCCCAGCCAGTGTTGATGGCTCCATTCACTGTAAGCACCTAATGGTGCATACCCCAGCCAGTGTTGATGGCCCCATTCACTGTAAGCACCTTTAATTGGGTCATACCCCAGCCAGTGTTGATGGCCCATTCACTGTAAGCACCATATGGTTTCATACCCCAGCCAGTGTTGATGGCTCCATTCACTGTAAGCACCTAATGTCATACCCAGCCAGTGTTGATGGCTCCATTCACTGTAAGCACCATAATGGTGCATACCCCAGCCAGTGTGATGGCTCCATTCACTGTAAGCACCATAATGGTGCATACCCCAGCCAGTGTTGATGGCTCCATTCACTGTAACACCATAATGGTATACCCCAGCCAGTGTTGATGGCCCATTCACTGAAGCACCATAATGTACATACCCCAGCCGTGTTGATGGCTCCATTCACTGTAAGCACCAAAATGGTGCATACCCAGCCAGTGTTGATGGCTCCATTCACTGTAAGCCCCATAATGGTCATCCCCCAGCCAGTGTTGAGGCTCCATTCACTGTAAGCACCATAATGGTCTTTACCCCAGCCAGTGTTGATGGTCCATTCACTGTAAGCACCATAATGGTCATACCCCAGCCAGTGTTGAGGCCCCAATTCACTGAAAGCACCATAATGGTACATACCAGCCGTGTTGATGGCTCCATTCACTGTAAGCACCATAATGGTGCATACCCCAGCCAGTGTTTGAGGGTTAAGAAAGGACCGGCCCCACCTTTGGCTCCATTCACTGTAAGCACCATAATGGGCAAAACCCCAGCCAGTGTTGATGGCTCCATTCACTGTAAGCACCATAATGGCATACCCCAGCCAGTGTTGTGGGAAAGGGATTGGCTCCATTCACTGTAAGCACCATAAGGGTCAAAACCCACCCAGTGTTGATGGCTCCATTCACTGTAAGCACCATAATGGTCATACCCCAGCCAGTGTTGATGAGGGAAAGGGACCGGCCACCTTTGGCCCCATTCACTGTAAGCCCCATAATGGGCATACCCAGCCAGTGTTGATGGCTCCATTCACTGTAAGCACCATAAGGGTTTCTTTACCCCAGCCAGTGTTGATGGCTTTCCATTCACTGTAAGCACCATAATGGTGCATCCCCAGCCAGTGTTGATGGCTCCATTCACTGTAAGCACCATAATGGTACATACCCCAGCCAGTGTTGGGGGGCTCCATTCACTGTAAGCCCCATAATGGTGCATACCCCAGCCAGTGTTGATGGGGAAAAGGACAACCCACATTATGGCTCCATTCACTGTAAGCACAATATGGTGCATACCCCAGCCCAGTGTTGATAGGGAAAAGGCCCAACCCCACCTTTGGCTCCATTCACTGTAAGCACCATAATGGTCATACCCCACCCAAAGTGGTTGAGGGGGGCTTTCCCATTCACTGTAAGCACCATAATGGTCATTCCCCAGCCAGTTTTGATGGCCCAACATTTTGGCCCATTACTGTAACCCATTTATGGTACTTTACCCCAGCCAGTGTTGATGGCTCCATTCACTGTAAGCACCATAATGGTACATACCCCAGCCAGTGTTGATGGCTCCTTTTCACTGTAAGCCAAGGCAACCCAAATGGTGCATACCCCAGCCAGTGTTGATGGCTCCATTCACTGAAAGACCATAGGGGTTACATAACCCCAGCCAGTGTTGATGGCTCCATTCACTGTAAGCACCATAATGGTCATACCCCAGCCAGTGTTGATGGCTCCATTCACTGTAAGCACCATATGGTACATACCCCAGCCAGTGTTGATGGTCCATTCACTGTAAGCCCCAATGGTACATCCCCCAGCCAGTGTTGTGGCTCCATTCACTGTAAGCCCATAATGGTCATACCCACCCAGTGTTGATGGTACATTCACGGTGTTATGGTACTTCCCCCAGCCAGTGTTGATGGTACATTAACCCAAAAGGGCCCCGGGTTTTTGATGGTGCATACCCAGCAGTGTTGATGGTACATACCCCGCCAGTGTTGATGGTACTACCCCAGCCGTGTTGATGGTCATACCCCGCCAGTGTTGATGGTACATACCCAGCCAGTGTTGATGGTCATACCCCAGCCAGTGTTGATGGTACATACCCAGCCAGTGTTGATGGTACATCCCCCAGCCAGTGTTGATGGTACATACCCACCCAGTGTTGATGGTACTTTCCCCCAGCCAGTGTTGATGGTACATACCCCAGCCAGTGTGATGGTCATACCCAGCAGTGTTGATGGTCATACCCCAGCCAGTTTGATGGTCATACCCCCCCAGTGTTGATGGTCATACCCAGCCATGTTAAATGGTCATACCCCAGCCAGTGTTGATGGTCATACCCAGCCAGTGTGTTGGAAACATACCCCGCCAGTGTTGTTTGGTACATACCCAAGCCAGTGTTGAGGTAATCCCCCAAGCCAGTGTTGATGGTACATACCCAGCCAGTGTTGATGGTACTTTACCCCAGCCAGTGTTGATGGTACATACCCCAGCCAGTGTTGTTTGGTACATACCCCAGCCAGTTTTTGATGGTACATACCCCAGCCAGTGTTGATGGTACATACCCCAGCCAGTGTTGATGGTACATACCCAGCCAGTGTTGATGGTACTACCCCAGCCAGTGTTAAATGTACATACCCCAGCCAGTGTTGATGGTACATACCCCAGCCAGGTTGATGGTTACATACCCCAGCCATGTGATGGTACATACCCACCCAGTGTTGATGGAATACCCCAGCCAGTGTTGATGGTACATACCCCAGCCAGTGTGAGTACTACCCCAGCCGTGTGTGGTACATACCCCACCAGGTGTGGCTCCCCACCGTGTTGTCCATACCCAGCCATGTTGATGGTACCAACCCCCAGCCAGTGTTGATGGCCCCATTCACTGTAGCACCAAATGGTGCTACCCCGCCGGTTGATGCTCCATTCACTGTAAGCCCATATGGTGTTTTCCCACCCAGTGTTGATGCCTCCATTCATGTAAGCCCCATAATGGTGCATACCCCAGCAGTGTTGATGGTCCATTCATGTAAGCACCATAATGTCTACCCAGCCAGTGTTGATGGTCCATTCATGTACACCTTTTAATGGTCATACCCCAGCCAGTGTTGATGGCCCCATTCACTGTAAGCACCATAATGGTCATAACCCCAGCCAGGTTGATGGCTCCTTTTCACTGTAAGCACCATAATTGTACATCCCCCACCAGTTTGATGGCTCCATTCACGGTAGCACCATAATGGTGCTTTACCCCAGCCAGTGTTGATGGCTCCATTCACTGTAAGCACCATAATTGTACATACCCCAACAGTGTTGATGGCCCCTTTCACTGTAAGCCCCATAATGGTGCATACCCCAGCGGTTGATGGCTCCATTCACTGTAAGACCATAATGGTACAAAACCCAGCCAGTGTTGATGCTCCATTCACTGTAAGCACCTAATTTTAACATACCCCCGGGCCAGTGTTGATGGCTCCATTCACTGTAAGACACATAATGGTGCATACCCAGCCGTGTTGATGGCTCCATTCACTGTAAGCACCATAATGGTACATCCCCCAGCCAGTGTTGATGGCTCCATTCATGTAAGCACCATAATTGTACATTACCCCAGCCAGTGTTGATGGCTCCATTCACTGTAAGCACCATAATGGTGCATCCCCCAGCCAAGTGTTGATGGCTCCATTCACTGTAAGCACCATAATTGTACATACCCAGCCAGTTTTGATGGCTCATTCACGGTAGCACCATAATGGTGAAATTACCCAGCCAGTGTTGTTGGCTCCATTCACTGTAAGCACCAAAATTTGTACATACCCGCCAGTGTTGTGGCTCCATTCACTGTATGCACCTTTAATTTGGTGCATCCCCAGCCAGTGTTGATGGCCCATTCACTGTAAGCACCATAATGGTGCATACCCCAGCCAGTGTTGATGGCTCCATTCACTGTAAGCACCATAATGGTGCATACCCCAGCCAGTGTTGATGGCCCATTCACTGTAAGCAACCTAATGGTCATACCCCAGCCAGTGTGTTGATGGTCCATTCACTGTAAGCACCATAATGGTGCAACCCAGCCAGTGTTGATGGCTCCATTCACTGTAAGCACCATAATGGTGCATACCCCAGCCAGTGTTGATGGCTCCATTCATGTAAGCACCATAATGGTCATACCCCAGCCAGTGTTGATGGCTCCATTCACTGTAAGCACCATAATGGTCATACCCCAGCCTGGTTGATGGCTCCATTCACTGTAGCACCATAATGGTACATACCCCGCCGTGTTGATGGCTCCATTCACTGTAAGCACCATAATGGTGCATTACCCCAGCCAGTGTTGATGGCTCATTCACTGTAAGCACCATAATGGTCATACCCCAGCCAGTGTTGATGGCTCCATTCATGTAAGCACCATAATGGTACATACCCAGCCAGTGTTGATGGCCCCATTCACTGTAGCACCATAATGGTCATACCCCAGCCAGTGATGGCTCAATTCATGTAAGCACCAAATGGTAACCCCCAACCAGTGTTGAGGCTCCATTCACTGTAAGCACCATAATGGTGCATTACCCCAGCCAGTGTTGATGGCCCCTTCCCATTCACTGTAAGCACCAAAATTGGTCATCCCCCAGACAGTGTTGATGGCTCAATTCACTGTAACACCTTTAAATGGTCATCCCGGGCCAGTGTTGGGAAAATTTGGCTCCATTCACTGTAAGCACCATAATGGTGCATTCCCAGCCAGTGTTGATGGCCCCATTCACTGTAAGCCCTAATGGTACATACCCACCCAGTGTTGATGAGGGAAGGACCGGCCACCTTTGGCTCCATTCACTGTAAGCACCATAATGGTGCTACCCAGCCAGTGTTGATGGCTCATTCACTGTAAGCACCAAAATGGTACATACCCAGCCAGTGTTGATGGCTCCATTCACTGTAAGCACCATAATGGTGCATACCCCAGCCAGTGTTGATGGCTCCATTCACGTAAGCACATAATGGTACATACCCCAGCCAGTGTTGATGGCTCCATTCCCACTGAAAGCACCATAATGGTGCATACCCCAGCCAGTGTTGATGAGGGAAAGGACCGACCACCTTTGGCTCCATTCACTGTAAGCACCATATGGTGCATACCCAGCCAGTGTTGAGGGAGGGAAAGGACCGACCACTTTGGCTCCATTCACTGTAAGCCCCATAATGGTACATCCCCCAGCCGTGTTGATGGCCTCCATTCACCTGTTAAGCACCATAATGGTACATACCCAGCCAGTGTTGATGGCTCCATTACTGTAGCCCATAATGGTGCATCCCAGCCCAGTGTTGATGGTAATACCCAGCCAGTGTTGATGGCTCCATTCACTGTAAGCACCATAATGGTACATACCCCAGCCAGTGTTGATGGCTCCATTCACTGTAACCCACCATAATGGTGCATACCCCAGCCAGTGTTGATGGCTCCATTCACTGTAAGCACCATGATGGTACAAAACCCAGCCAGTGTTGATGGCCCCATTCACTTTTAAGCACCATGATGGTACATACCCCAGCAGTGTTGATGGCTCCATTCACTGTAAGCCCCATATGGTACATCCCCCAGCCAGTGTTGATGGCTCCATTCACTGTAAGCACCATAATTGTACATACCCCAGCCAGTGTTGATGGCCCCAAATTCACTGAAAGCACCATAATGGTGCTTTACCCCAGCCAGTGTTGATGGTACATACCCCAGCCAGTGTTGATGGTACATACCCCAGCATTGTTGATGGTTCTTACCAGCCAGGTAAATGGTGCTTCCCCCAGCCAGTGTTGATGGTACCATCCAAGCCAGTGTTGTGGTAATACCCAGCCAGTGTTGATGGTACATACCCAGCCAGTTTTGATGGTAATACCCCAGCCAGTGTTGATGGTGCATACCCACCCAGTTTTGATGGTAATACCCCAGCCAGTGTTGATGGGTACATACCCCCCCAGGGTTGAGGGTACATACCCCAGCCGTTTGATGGTACAAAACCCAGCCAGTGTTGATGGTGCATACCCCGGGCCAGTGTTGATGGTGCATACCCCAGCCAGTGTTGATGGTGCATACCCAGCCAGTGTTGATGGTACATAACCCAGCCAGTGTTGATGGTACATACCCCAGCAGTGTTGATGGTACATACCCCAGCCAGTGTGAGGGTACATACCCCAGCCAGTGTTGATGGACTACCCCAGCCAGTGTTGATGGTACATACCCCAGCCAGTGTTGATGGTACATACCCACCCGTGTTGATGGTACATACCCCACCCAGTGTTGATGGTACATACCCAGCCAGTGTTGATGGTACATACCCAGCCAGTGTTGATGGTCATACCCCAGCCAGTGTTGATGGTACATACCCCAGCCAGTGTTGATGGTACATACCCCAGCCAGTGTTGATGGTACATCCCCCAGCCAGTGTTGATGGTACATACCCCAGGCCAGTGTTGATGGTACATACCCAGCAGTGTTGATGGTACATACCCCAGCCAGTGTTGATGGTACATACCCCAGCAGTGTTGATGGTACATACCCAGCCAGTGTTGATGGTACATCCCCCAGCCAGTTTTGATGGTACATACCCAGCCAGTGTTGATGGTACATACCCAGCCAGTGTTGATGGTACATACCCCAGCCAGTGTTGATGGTACATACCCCGCCAGTGTTGATGGTACTATACCCAGCCAGTGTTGATGGTACATACCCCAGCCAGTGTTGATGGTACATACCCCACCCAGGTTGATGGTACATACCCCAGCCAGTGTTGATGGTACATACCCGCCAGTGTTGATGGTACATCCCCAGCCAGTGTTGATGGTACATACCAGCCAGTGTTGTTGGTACATCCCCCAAAGCCAGTGTTGATGGTACATACCCCAGCCAGTGTTGATGGTACTACCCAGCCAGTGTTGATGGCTCCATTCACTGTAAGGCACCATAATGGTGCATACCCCAGCCAGTGTTGTGAGGAAAAACCACCACCTTTGGGCTCCATTCACGTAAGCACCAAAAATGGTACATACCCCACCCAGTGTTGATGAGGGAAAGGCCCGGCCAACCTTTGGGCTCCATTCACTGTAAGCACCATAATGGTGCATACCCCAGCCAGTTTTGAAGGCTCCATTCACTGTAAGCACCATGATGGTACATACCCCAGCAGTGTTGATGGCTCCATTCACTGTAAGCACCATAATGGTACATACCCCAGCCAGTGTTGATGGCTCCATTCACTGTAAGCACCATAATGTGCATACCCAGCCAGTGTTGAGGCTCCATTCACTGTAAGCACCATGATGGTACATACCCAGCCAGTGTTGATGGCTCCTTTCACTGTAAGCACCTAATGGTGCATACCCACCCAGTGTTGATGGCTCCATTCACTGAAAGCACCATAATGGTACATCCCCAAAGCCAGTGTTGATGCTCCATTCAACTGAAAGGGCACCAAAATGGTTCATACCCCAGCCAGTGTTGATGGCTCCATTCTCTGTAAGCACCATAATGGTGCAAAACCCCAGCCAGTGTTGATGGCCCCATTCACTGTAGCACCATAATGGTGCATACCCCAGCCAGTGTTGATGGCTCCATTCACTGTAAGACCATAATGGTGCATCCCCCAGCCAGTGTTGATGGCTCCATTCAAGGTAAGCCCATAATGGACATACCCCAGCCGTGTTGATGGTCCATTCACTGTAGCCCCATAATGGTACATACCCACCCCAGTCTTGATGGCTCCATTCACTGTAAGCACCATAAGGGTTTCATACCCCAGCCAGTTTGATGGCTCCATTCACTGTAAGCACCATAATTGTACATACCCAGCCAGTGTTGATGGCTCCATTCATGAAAGACCATAATGGTGCATACCCCAGCCAGTGTTGATGGCTCCTTCACTGTAAGCACCAAAATTTGTCATACCCCAGCCAGTGTTGATGGCTCCATTCACTGTAAGCCCCAATTTTTGTACATACCCACCCAGTGTTGAGGCTCCATTCACGGTAAGCACCATAATGGTGCATCCCCCAGCAGTGTTGATGGCTCCATTCACTGTAAGCACCATAATGGTACATACCCCAGCCAGTGTTGATGGCTCCATTCATGGTAAGCACCATAATGGTGCATCCCCCAGCAGTGTTGAGGGGCTCCATTCACTGTAAGCACCATAATGGTACATACCCCAGCCAGTGTTGATGGCTCCATTCACTGTAAGCACCATAATGGTGCATACCCCAGCCAGTGTGAGGGAAGGACCGACCACTTTGGTTCCATTCACTGTAAGCACCATAATGGTGCATACCCAGCCAGTGTTGATGAGGGAAAGGACCGACCACCTTTGGCTCCTTTCCCACTGTAAGCACCATAATGGTACATTACCCCAGCCAGTGTTGATGGCTCCTTTCCCACTGTAAGCACCATAATGGTACATACCCCAGCAGTGTTGATGGCTCCTTTTCACTGTAAGCACCATAATGGGCATACCCAGCCAGTGTTGATGGTACATCCCCAGCCAGTGTTGATGGCTCCATCACTGTAGCCCATAAGGGTACATACCCCAGCCAGTGTTGATGGCTCCATTCACTGTAAGCACCATAATGGTGCATACCCAGCCGTGTTGATGGCTCCATTAAATGTAAGCACCATGATGGTACATACCCCAGCCATTTGTTGATGGCTCCATTCACTGTAAGCACCATGATGGTACATCCCCCACCCAGTGTTGATGGCTCCATTCCACTGTAAGCACCATAATGTACATACCCCAGCAGTGTTGATGGCTCCATTCACTGAAAAGCACCATAATGTTACATACCCCACCCTTTGTTGATGGCTCCATTCACTGTAAGCACCATAATGGTGCATCCCCCAGCCAGTGTTGATGGTACATACCCCAGCCGTGTTGATGGTACATACCCCAGCCAGTGTTGATGGTGAAATACCCGCAGTGTTGATGGTACATACCCAGCAGTGTTGATGGTAATACCCCAGCCAGTGTTGATGGTAATACCCCAGCCAGTGTTGATGGTACATACCAGCCAGTGTTGATGGTGCATACCCAGCCAGTGTTGATGGTACATACCCAGCCAGTGTTGATGGTACATACCCCAGCCAGTGTTGATGGTACATCCCCCAGCCAGTGTTGATGGTACATTACCCAGCCAGTGTTGATGGTACATACCCAGCCAGTGTTGATGGTGCATACCCCGCCAGTGTTGATGGTGCATACCCCAGCCAGTGTTGATGGTGCATACCCCAGCCAGTGGTGATGGTGCATACCCAGCCAGTGTTGATGGTACATACCCCAGCCAGTGTGATGGTACATACCCCACCCAGTGTTGATGGTACATACCCAGCCGTGTTGATGGTACATACCCCAGCCAGTGTTGATGGTACATACCCAGCCAGTGTTGATGGTACATACCCAGCCGTGTTGATGGTACATACCCCAGCCAGTGTTGATGGTACATACCCCAGCCAGTGTTGAGGGGTACATACCCCAGCCAGTGTTGATGGTACATACCCAGCCAGTGTTGATGGTACATACCCAGCCAGTGTTGATGGTACATACCCAGCCAGTGTTGATGGTACAAAACCCAGCCAGGGGTGATGGTAATACCCCACCCAGTGTTGATGGTACATACCCCAGCCAGTGTTGATGGTACATACCCAGCCAGTGTTGAGGGTTTAACATCCCCACAGGTGTTGATGGTACATACCCCAGCCAGTGTTGATGGTACATACCCCAAGCCAGTGTTGATGGTACATACCCCACCCAGTGTTGATGGTACATACCCCAGCCAGGGGTTGATGGTACATCCCCCAGCCAGTGTTGATGGTACTACCCAGCCAGTGTTGATGGTACATACCCCAGCCAGTGTTGATGGTACATACCCCAGCCAGTGTTGATGGTACATACCCAGCCAGTGTTGAGGGTTTACATACCAGCCGTGTGATGGTACATACCCAGCCAGTGTTGATGGTACATACCCAGCCAGTGTTGATGGTACATACCCCACCCCAGTGTTGATGGTACATACCCCAGCCAGTGTTGTGGTACATACCCCAGCCAGTGTTGTTTGGTACAAAACCCCGGGCCAGTGTTGATGGTACATACCCCAGCCAGTGTTGATGGTACATACCCCAGCCAGTGTTGATGGTACATACCCAGCCAGTGTTGATGGTACATTCCCAGCCAGTGTTGATGGTACATACCCCTGCCAGTGTTGATGGTACATACCCCAGCCAGTGTTGAGGCTCCATTCACTGTAAGCACCATAAGGGTTTGCATCCCCCAGCCAGTGTTGATAAAGGGAAAAGGGGACCGACCACCTTTGGCTCCATTCCTGTAAGCACCATAATGGTAAAATCCCCAGCCAGTGTTGATGAGGGAAAGGACCGGCCACTTTGGCTCCTTTCACTGTTAAGAAACCATAATGGTGCATACCCCAGCCAGTGTTGATGGCCCCATTCACTGTAAGCACCATGATGGTACATACCCCAGCCATGTTGATGGTTTCCATTCACTGTAAGCACCATAATGGTGCATACCCCAGCAGTGTTGATGGCTCCATTCACTTTAAGCACCATAATGGTGCATACCCCAGCCAGTGTTGATGGCCCCATTCACTGTAAGCCCATGATGGTACATACCCCAGCCAGTGTTGAGGGCTCCATTCACTGTAAGCACCATAATGGTGCATACCCAGCCAGTGTTGATGGCTCCATTCACTGTAAGCACCATAATGGTACATACCCAGCCAGTGTTGATGGCTCCATTCACTGTAAGCACCTAATGGTGCTTTACCAGCCAGTGTTGATGGTCCATTCACTGTAGCACCATAATGGTGCATACCCCAGCCAAGTGTTGATGGTCCATTCACTGTAAGCACCATAATGGTGCAAAACCCAGCCAGTGTTGATGGCTCCATTCATGTAAGCACCATAATGGTGCTTTACCCCAGCCAGTGTTGATGGCTCCATTCACTGTAAGCACCATAATGGTACTACCCAGCCAGTGTTGATGGCTCCATTCACTGTAAGCACCATAATGGAAACATACCCCAGCAGTCTTGATGGCTCCATTCACTGTAAGCACCAAAATGGTGCATACCCAGCCAGTGTTGATGGCTCCATTCACTGTAAGCACCATAATTGTACATCCCCCAAAGCCAGTGTTGATGGCTCCATTCACTGTAAGCCCCATATTGGTGCATACCCAGCCAGTGTTGAGGGGCTCCATTCACTGTAAGCACCATATTTGAACATACCCCACCCAGGGGTTGATGGTTTCCATTCACTGTAAGCACCATAATTGTACATCCCCCAGCCAGTGTTGATTGGCTCCATTCACTGTAAGCACCATAATGGTGCATACCCCAGCCAGTTTTGATGGCTCCCATTCACTGTAAGCACCAAAATTGTACATACCCGCCAGTGTTGATGGCCTCCATTCATGAAAGCACCATAATTGTACATAACCCACCCAGTGTTGATGGCTCCATTCACTGTAAGCACCATAATGGTGCATACCCAGCCAGTTTTGATGGCTCCATTCACTGTAAGACCAAAATTGTACATACCCCAGCCAGTGTTGATGGCTCCATTCACTGTAAGCACCATAATGGGGGCTTTACCCCAGCCAGTGTTGATGGCTCCATTCACTGTAAGCACCATAATTGTACATACCCACCAGTGTTGATGGCTCCATTCACTGTAAGCACCATAATGGTGCATACCCAGCCAGTTTTTGATGGCTCCATTCACTGTAAGCACCTAATGGTGCATTCCCCCAGCCAGTTTTGATGGCTCCATTCACTGTAAGCACCATAAGGTGCTACCCCAGCCAGTGTTGATGGCCCCATTCACTGTAAGCACCTTAATGGTACTTTACCCCAGCCAGTGTTGATGGCTCCATTCACTGTAAGCACCATAATGGTGCTTTACCCCAGCCAGTGTTGATGGCTCCATTCAATGTAAGCACCATAATGGTGCATTACCCCAGCCAGTGTTGATGGCTCCATTCACTGTAAGCACCATAATGGTGCATACCCCAGCCAGTGTTGATGGCTCCATTCACTGTAAGCACCATAATGGTATCCCCCAGCCAGTGTGAGGCTCCATTCACTGTAAGCACCATAATTGTACATACCCCAGCCTGTGTTGATGGCTCCATTCACTGTAAGCACCATAATGGTGCATACCCACCCAGTGTGATGGCTCCATTAAACTGTAGCACCATATGGTACATACCCAGCCAGTGTTGATGGCTCCATTCACTGTAAGCACAAATGGTACATACCCAGCAGTGTTGATGGCTCCATTCACTGTAAGGCACCAAAATTGGTGCATACCCCAGCCAGTGTTGATGGCTCCATTCACTGTAAGCACCATAATGGTACATACCCCAGCCAGTGTTGATGGCTCCTTCACTGTAAGCCCCATAAGGGGTGCATCCCCCAGCCAGTTTTTGATGAGGGAAAGGACCGGCCACCTTGGCTCCATTCACTGTAAGCACCATAATGGTGATACCCCAGCAGTGTTGATGGCTCCATTACTGTAAGCACCATAATGGTACATACCCCAGCCAGTGTTGATGAGGGAAAGGCCCGGCCCACCTTTGGCTCCATTCACTGTAAGCACCATAATGGTGCATACCCCAGCCAGTGTTGATGGCTCCATTCACTGTAAGCACCATAATGGTACATACCCAGCCAGTGTTGATGAGGGAAAGGACCCGGCCACCTTTGGCTCCATTCACTGAAAGCACCATAATGGTGCATACCCCACCCAGTGTTGATGGCTCCATTCACTGTAAGCACCATAATGGTACATACCCCAGCCAGTGTTGATGGCTCCATTCACTGTAAGCACCATAATGGTGCATACCCCAGCCAGTGTTGATGGCTCCATTCATTTGTAAGCCAATAATGGTACATACCCAGCCAGTGTTGATGGCCCCATTCACTGTAAGCACCATAAGGGTTTGCATACAGCCAGTTTTGATGAGGGAAAGGACGACCACCTTTGGCTCCATTCACTGTAAGCACCAAAATGGTGCATACCCCAGCCAGGGTTGATGAGGGAAGGGACGACCACCTTTGGCTCCATTCACTGTAAGCACCATAATGGTACAACCCAGCCAGTGTTGATGGCTCCATTCACTGTAAGCACCAAAATGGTACATACCCCAGCCAGTGTTGATGGTCCATTCACTGAAAAGCACCATTATGGTACTTTACCCAGCCAGTGTTGATGGCTCCATTCACTGTAAGCACCATAATGGTACATACCCAGCCAGTGTTGATGGCTCCATTCACTGTAAGCACCATAATGGTACATACCCCGCCAGTGTGATGGCTCCTTTTCACTGTAAGCACCATAATGGTACATACCCCAGCCAGTTTTGATGGCTCCATTCACTGTAAGCACCATAATGGTGCATACCCACCCAGGGGTTGATGAGGGAAAGGACCGACCACCTTTGGGCTCCATTCACTGTAAGCACCTAATGGTACTTTACCCCAGCCAGTGTTGATGAGGAAAGGCCCGGCCCCTTTGGTCCATTCACTGTAAGCACATAATGGTGCATACCCAGCCAGTGTTGATGGGGAAAGGACCGACCACCTTTGGCTCCATTCACTGTAAGCCCCATAATGGTACATACCCCAGCCAGTTTTGGATGGGGGAAAAGGCCCGCCCAAACCTTTGGCTCCATTCACTGTAAGCACCATAATGGTGCATACCCCAGCAGTGTTGATGGGGGAAAGGACCGACCACCTTTGGCTCCATTCACTGTAAGCACCATAATGGTACATACCCAGCAGTGTTGATGGGGGAAAAGGGACCGGCCACCTTGGCTCCATTCACTGTAAGCACCATAATGGTACATACCCCAGCCAGGGTTGATGAAGGAAAGGACCGACCACCTTTGGCCCATTCACTGTAAGCACCATAATGGTACATACCCCAGCCAGTTTTGATGAAGGAAAGGACCGACCACTTTTGGCTCCATTCGGTGTAGTAGAAACTATGGGATGCTAGGAATAAAAAAAAAAAAAGAATATCGAATATGGCAGAAAATGCAAACCGACAATGATTGATTCCCCGGTTCGTATTTTCTATTTCTTCTGTTGATTTGTTTATTTGTTTTACAGCTTTGTCGTTCTTTTGTTTGTATTTTTCTCTCCTTTTTTTTCCTTTTCGTTTTTTTCTCACTTTCTTTATTTTCTTTGTTTCCTATTTCTTTTTTTCGAAACCATTGTGGGAGTGAGCGGTATGAATTTATGTACTGGGCATCACGATTAAGCATACACACTTGACCAAAAACAAAAAAAAAAGGACCAAAAATAGGACATATAAATGAAACCCACATGAATTTAAACACTTCATTAAAGCAGATCGGCCTCAAATGCAGGACTTTGATAAATGGGAAAATATAAGAAAAAAAAAGCAAAAACCAATAGTAGGATGAACAGGAAAAGAACGTAAAATGTAAGAAAAGTTAGTAGAAAAAAGGTGCAAGTGGAAACCGTTATAAAATGCAGCGATATAAGGAAATGGTTGATGGATTAGAAATATGTGGGAAAAATTGATAAATGTTACTAAACGATGGGAAAAAAATTGCTACCTGAACGTGCCCAAGTTCTGCATACCTCTTCTTTAGGCAGAGACCTTCTGAGAGGTTTATTCTTCCCTATAGTGCATGGGTGGGAATGATTTCTGGAAAAGTTGTGTCTGGGAATACAAGCCATTGCCTCCACTCAGGTTGTAACGGTTTTCCCACAGCTGGTCGCTTGACTGGTTTATCGCCCTCGTGAAGACTTCAGCTGCTGCTGTTTCTGTAAAGTACTTTCAGTGCATCGTTCCGGTTATCTTCGTATTGTCCCGTCGAGTGTACCAACCATAGGGTCAGAGTACGTATTTGAAAAAGGAAGGAGGGAAGGAAAGAAGGAAGGAAGGAAGGAAGAAAGAAAAAGAAAACCCAGCTTGTCCGTTTTCTTGCATTGTTGTGTTGAATTTTCTACACTTGGTTGATGTAGCAAATGAGACAGATACCTGGTGGATATGCAGATAATGTTAGGTAGTTGGTGAGAGTTCTTGGGCTCTGTGGTGCCTGTTAGGCATCAAGATCTGAATGCTTAACAAGCCACACTCTTGTTTACACAAGAGTAGCCTAGACTGAAAAGCTGAGTGCTGAACCTAATCATGCATTTCCTGTGTCATGCATTCGAATAGCAGTCGCTCGGTTTTTCGCTCAACCGATTTTTCACGGAGGATGCATGCTGTACACATGCGTGTCAGCCATAGCAACGGTCAATCTGGCCGTCAAGTTGTCAATGGGATTTTCAGTATGCGCAAGATGTAAGCCATGGGCTAACACAGAGAAAATTGGTTGAAAGTTTCATTCGAATCACTTTATGGGAAAGGTAGTCAAAACCAGCATTAGTCCGTGGGGAAAACCCCCTGTTTCGAAACGGTCCGGCGGAGATTGATCCCACGAACCTGGCCAGGATCACGAGTCCAACTCTCTACCAACTGAGCTTTTCCGGCCCGAGATGCATCGGTCGGCCTGTGCACTGTCTAGAGAGGTGAGGGTGGGGTTGGGGTGGGGATGGGGGTTGGTGGGGGGGTCAGGATAATGAAGGAGTGGTTGCAAAATGTCAGGCATTCTCTCTGCCTCTCTCTCTCTCTCTCTCTCTCTCTCTCTCTCTCTCTCTCTCTCTCTCTCTCTCTCTCTCTCTCTCTCTGTCTGTCTGTCTGTCTGTCTGTCTGCCTCTCTCTCTCTCTCTCTCTCTCTCTCTCTTTTCTCCCTCTCTCTCTCTCTCTCTCTCTCTCTCTCTCTCTCCCCTCTCTCCCTCTCTCTCTCTCTCTCCCTCTCTCTCTCTCTCTCTGTCTGTCTGCCTCTCTCTCTCTCTCTCTCTCTCTCTCTCTCTCTCCTCTCTCTCTCTCTCT
>CM031596.1:132321349-132328849 GCA_018398815.1 Conus ventricosus | reverse complement strand
CACACACACACACACACACACGCACACACGCACACACACACACACACACACACACACACACGCGCGCGCGCGCGCGCGCGCGCGCGCGCGCGCGCGCGCACGCACATTCAGAAACAACACACACACACACACACACACACACACACACACACACACACACACACACACACACACACGCACGCACGCACACACACACACACACACACACACACACACACACACACACACGCGCGCGCGCGCGCGCGCGCACGCACATTCAGAAACACACACACACACACACACACACACACACACACACACACACACACACACACACACACTTCCAAACCTCTGACTGCTGCTAGCCTTGCCAACAGCAGGGCGAAGCACTCGACCTTTTCAGTGGGGTGTGCCAGCCATCCCACCTGGCGGTAATGCGTTTGATAGAGTGCTGTGGTACCGTGCAAAGGTTACCCAGTCGGGAAGGGGAGAGAGAGAGGAGAGAGAGAGAGAGAGAGAGAGAGAGAGAGAGAGAGAGAGAGAGAGAGATCGGACTAAGGTCAGTCTGAGAGAGAGAGGGAAAGAGTCAGAGAGAGAGAGAGAGAGAGAGAGAGAGAGAGAGAGAGAGAGAGAGAGAGAGAGAGAGAGAGAGAGACAGAGAGCTAAGCCTAGTCTGAGCAAAAATAGTACGCCATACGGACTATTTTTGGTCTGAGACAGAGAGAGAGAGAGAGAAGAGAGAGAAGAGAGAGAGAGAGAGAGAGAGAGAGAGAGAGAGAGAGACCTAAGGCCAGTCAGGGACGTATCATCGTCCACGTTGCTGGTTTCTACATATGCGGACAGCATTAAAACGACTCCTAACGTCTACTTGGCTGTTGAAGGGAGGCTGGTCGGTAGCAGTGGCGCAGGAACGAGCGATACGGGGGAGCGGGTGAGGCGGAAGTATCTTTCCACTCCCCCTGTCCTATCAGGTGCCATTCTGAACGAATCCTGGCATAGCTAGTCGGGCCTCTTAAAGCTGTGCCTGACCCTGCTTGTGAATACAGCAGCTCACAGAAAGGGTCGGGCAGAGGTCTGGCATAATAGCCGTTCCTCGTCGTCTTGAAGTCAGCAGCTGGTGCTCTCAAGGACAGAGTAAGAACCAAGCTGCGTTTAACGATAATCCAGGAGAAATTCAACCTGACATTGCATGCTGTCCGATGGGTTTTAAGAGGAAACAGACAATATGAACTTCAAGCAGACAGCATCATTGTCTTTGTCGAGGTATACTGCAGGGCAGAGGGATAGGGAGGGAAATTGGTTGATCTTAGGAGCCCAGACGTCCTCTTTTCACCACCCCCCCCCCCCCCCCCCCCCCCACCCACCTCCTCTCAAATGGACAGTTAATGTTTTTTCGTTTGTTTGAATGCCTGGGCCGATGGGCTTTAACTAAAATACAAAAAATTTATTATCGTCAACTGTATGCTGAAAACAGGTTTTTTTTTTTTTTTTACAATATATTGCTGGTTCCGGATATTAATGTGTTGCATGAACAACGAATAGACCTTATATCTTTCCTTCAACATTGGTAATCTAATCGTGCTCATGACAACTAAACACTCTCTACTTGAAGACGAAAGCAACATGTTTAACACCTTCCACATCTTGATGATCCCAAACGTAGCCAAAAATATACATAGTGAAAGTGTACCACTTACTGGTCACTCTCTTCTGTTTCTCTGTTACAATGATTATAAAGTATGCTTTCTTTAGTATGTTTCTCTCCTTTCATTGTGGTAACTTGAAGTCATATATATATATATATATATATATATATATATATATATATATATATATATATATATATATATATATATATATATAAGTGTGTGTGTGTGTGTGTGTGTGTGTGTGTGTGTGTGTGTGTGTGTGCATGTAGAAAGGGTACCTGCCAGTTCTACAAAACATGAGTGTACGTGGTGTCTATGTGTTAACGTTCAGTAAGCGTCATTTAATGGCAGTGCAGTCTGTTTTCAAGCCCGGCCCAAGAGATACAGACATCTACGCCGGAAATTTGAACAACACTGTCAGAGACACATTAGTTAAGGGATGAAACTCGACTGTGTGGTCCTAGTCTTGACAATTGAATCCGTAGAAAATTGTGGGTCGGGGCAGAAAAATCCCACAAATGAATGGGTCTGACGGGAATCGAACCCGCGACCTCCCAGCCAGGACCCCACGACGCTAACCACTCTGCACGACGGATAGTAAAGTACGTGGTGTTTGTTGTTGTTGTTGCTGCTGTTGTTTGTTTGTTTCTTTCTTTGTTTCATTACGTCAGGTTGCAGTAGCAGAATTGGAATTGGCAACAACAGACCGCGAACTCGTATCGCTGTAAGTGACAAAGCAGACGTCCAAATGGGCAAAGCGAAGAGCTTGACCTTTAAATGGGGTGTGCCAGCCATCATGCCACCTGGTGCTAATGTTTCTCAAGGAGTGCTATTGCACCATACAAAGGTTATCTAGCTGACAAGTTGTGGGAGAGAGAGAGAGGGGGGGGGGGGGGTGAAGAGAGGGGAGAGAGAGAGAGAGAGAGGAGAGAGAGAGAGAGAGAGAGACAGAGACAGAGAGACAGAGAGAGACAGAGACAGAGAGAGATAGAGAGTACCTGACAGTAAGTGTTCAACAGCGGGATGGCGGCATTTATACGATCTTTGACATCGTAAACTTTTGACAAGACTAGAGGATATGGTATTTTCCCGCAGGTATCCATTTGACACTTATGAACTTTGGTTTGTTCAGTCTTTGTTATGGTAAGAAAAGCACACAAACAAATCATCTGTTGGTTTTGTTAATAACCTGCAACCCTTTGTTTTGACGGAAAGGCATATCTGTGGAGGAATTCATCTGGGTGTTTCATGTGAGAGAGAGAGAGAGAGAGAGAGAGAGAGGAGAGAGAGAGAGAGAGAGAGAGAGAGAGAGAGAGAGAGAGAGAGAGAAAGACCGTACATTCAAAACAATTGATTAACCTTGATTTCATCCGCCACATTTCTAGATGATCTCTTTCGGAAGTTAAAAGAAAGCTATAGACTATGTTTGAAAATCCGCAAGGAAGGTAATCTGTCTTACAGTTCCGTTCCGCCAAAGTGACTCCGTAGTTTTCTTTGGGCAGATGCAATGGTTAACATGGGCAAAGTAATTTTGTTGACCAGTCAGCTCGATAGCTCAATCAGAGAAAGAGAACTACAAAATGCGGCTCTGAAACGGCGCGCCTGTCGATAGATAGTCAATATCCCAATTGTTATCCTTGCGTGCCATTCAAATTAAACATTTTATTCACTTGATCAATTTGCTTGACTTATAAACTGAGAAATCTTTCCCTGATTTTTCCCCGGAGCAAATCTGTTGGTATCGTGAGGAGACACGTTCAGATAACTCTACCCTGAGTCACAGATGAGAGCCTAAAAGGCATGACAGAAAAGAGACCCCAAGAAAGATGGAAGCTTAACAACAGAAGCAATACCTTAAACATAATCAGGAAGAAGAAAATGGAAGGCGTGGACAAGAGGATTGGATCGCGATGCGATGCACAGAAAGTGATTAGAGCCTGGAGAAGAACAATATAAGGTAAATAATCCAACTTTTGAGGGGTTTCACGAAGCAGTGGTAGTCGAGACTCAGTAATACCCACAACAAAGAAGAAAACTATCATGCAAGAACTACAAATGATGAACAGGTGAACCGTGTACTTTTCAAATCTGTGCACCCGTCAGACAAACGGAACCCACAGCAAGTCAGCAATCATCTAATGAAGATGATTTCCCATTTCTACAAGACAAAAGAAAAACATTAATATAAATGGTGAACGACACTGATATCCAGCTTGTGCAAAGTCGTAGAGGAAAATTAATGACAGAAGCTCTCGCCAAGATCTGCAATAGCATCTGGCTGACTAGAAAATGAGTGAACAGCGTGATACTGGATCGTCACAGACGTTTAATTCCTTCGACTTTGGAACGAGTGCCAGTGATATACGTGAACTGCCAACAGTCATGTCAACAGGAGGCAAAGGGCACGACATTTGAAAGAGATGTGCTCGTTGTCCCACCTGGCAGCAAAGCATCTGAGAGTGTGTTGTGGTGCCATGCAAGGGCTACGTAGCCCGTAAGGAGAGAGAACTGACAGAGGTACCCTGAGAGAAGAGGGCTGTGTTAAAATTGGTCAGCGGCGGGCAGACTACGAGCCAGGTTTTAAAAGAGGTGGCGGCAGTCACATGATCCTGAATGTCTCGCAGTCCTCAGGACTTTAGAAAAAAGGGATTTCATGCAAGTACGTTGATTGGTCGCTCGGTTGGTACGTTCATTTACTGTTTGTTCATCCACATCTATAACTTTCAAAGCTCTGTACAAATCTGAATATTGTTGCCTTATCTTCAACTCAAAGGATATAGACTGGACGAAAATGTGTGTGTGTGTGCGTGTGTGTGTGTGTGTGTGTGTGTGTGTGTGTGTGTGTGTGTGTGTGTGTGTGTGTGCGAGAGAAAGAGAGAGAGAGAGAGAGAGAGAGAGAGAGAGAGAGAGAGAGAGAGAGAGAGAGAGGAGAGAGAGAGAGAGAGGTAGCAGTGAAGGGAGGCAGGTGGAGGTTGGGAGTGGGGTCACATAAGAAGAGCGTCGCAAGAAACCTCTTACTAGAGGGTATGCTGATTTGTGTAATTAACCGTAGGGTTTAAATTGAAATCCTGGATATACTGAGAGAGCAGTTAGACACATTACGAACGTGTACCTAACAAAAGTCATGAGGTGTCAGTGTTGATCTTTTATGTATTAGCACGCTCTGTCGCACTGGGGGGAAAAATGCCTGTGTTATCTGAAGGTCAAGAGAGGGGGCTACGGGAAAGAGAGAGGCGCGTGGGCCCAACACACGCTGGTGTCGTAAAGGAGAATCATGTCCCCTTGTGCATCGTTACTCCATTCTGAACGGTTTTCCCGCCACCAGTTTTACTGTCGTCTCGTCCCCCACGCCATCTTAGGGGCATTATCCCCATGCCACTTACTCCGGTTCACCATTTTACAGCCAAACCCACGTGTCCCCTGCAGGCTCAGAAAGTCCACAGTGTGCGTGCAGTCAGTATCGGGTCGTCGTCAGGCAACCGACAGTAGAAGACACTGCACCGCTGCTGAATCACGTCAGCAGTGTCTTGGTAATGCTTGATCTGAATCAACACACGCACCACACCATCCACTAAAGTCGCTTTTTTTTTTTTTTTTTTTTTTTCTCATTCGCGGAGCCAGAGTGAATGAGCGTCCTTTTCCGCCGAACGACCGTCTCTCTTTTCTTTCGCTCTCTTACACTCTGCCTCCCCCCACTCCCTCTTTTTCTTTCTTTCTTTCTTTTTTTTTTTGAGAGGTGAGGGTGGGGTAAAGGTTCTTTTTCTTTATTGTCATCCACTGAACTGTCTTTCTGCCCACTGATTTATTCTTGAAGTTTTTAAACCTTTTCATTTCCGCCGTGATGTCGGGAAGGTCTTTCAGGAGAAATTGTTTTCCCTTCTTCCGGACAAACTGTGTTGGTTGTCTTCTCTTTCCTGTCACTCTGTTTGACAGGACTACCTCTCTCTCTCTCTCTCTCTCTCTCTCTCTCTCTCTCTCTCTCTCTCTCTCTCTCTCTCTCTCTCTCTGTGTGTGTGTGTCTGTCTGTCTCTCTCTCTCCCCTCTCTCTCTCTCTCTCTCTCTCTCTCTCTCTCTCTCTCTATCTGTCTGTCTGTCTGTCTGTCTCTCTCTCTCTCTTTCTTTCTGTCTGTCTGTCTGTCTGTCTCTCTCTCTCTCTCTCTCTCTCTCTCTCTCTCTCTCTCTCTCTCTCTTTCTCTCTCTCTCCTTCTTCTTCTTCTTCCTCTTCTTCTTCTTCTTCTTCTTCTTCTTCTTCTTCTTCTTCTTCTTCTTCTTCTTCTTCGTACTCTCAGACAGAACCCCAGAGGCACTGACGAAGGCGGCTATACGGCAGAGGCCCTCCAGAAATCCATAGAGCTTCTCCCTTGTCGATGTGTCGGCGTGGAGACTCTCTGTCTCTTCAGATTGTTTCCCACCGTTTTTCTGCCCACCCTACTGCCTTTATTTTAGAAAGTCTTAAAATAGTTTTGTTAAAATTTGTAACTTGGAAGCTGCTTTTTTTCCAGCAGGTGACAAGGTGTTGAGGTTTTCACTCCTACGACGGACACTAACTGTTCATTCCGCAGCAATGTATGGTGATGTGGTTAGTTATGTATTAAGTGTTGTTGTTGCACTGAAGTTAAAATAAATCACGATTGAAACAAATCTTATTGCCATAAACTGCGAGGAACGATTGGCGCCCTCAGCACGGCCTGGTTTTCATCCACTTTAACGATGTCAGTATTCTAACTGATATGATATAACATGTATGTACCGCATAGAATTCCCTGTTTGTCGCTCCATGACGGGAATGAGTGTTGCTGTCAGTGACAGCCTTAACGACGTCAGTATTCTAACTGATATGATATAACGTGTTGTATGTACCGCATAGAATTCCCGGTTTGTCTCTCCATGAAGGGAATGACTTTTGCTGTCAGTGACAACCTTAACGACGTCAGTATTCTAACTGATATGATATAACGTGTTGTATGTACCGCATAGAATTCCCGGTTTGTCTCTCCATGAAGGGAATGACTTTTGCTGTCAGTGACAACCTTAACGACGTCAGTATTCTAACTGATATGATATAACGTGTTGTATGTACCGCATAGAATTCCCGGTTTGTCTCTCCATGACGGGAATGACTTTTGCTGTCAGTGACAGCCTTAAAACGATGTCAGTATTCTAACTGATATGATAAAACATGTTGTATTTACCGCATAGAATTCCGTGCTTGTCTCTCCATGACGGGAATGAGTGTTGCAGTCAGTGACAGCCTTACATGACCCCTGGTGTTGGGCTGGGCAGAAATTAAACTGACCGCGAAGCTCTTCACGAGAACTGCAGAGCGTCTGTTCACTGAGTCCCAAACTGGCGAGTTCATCAGACACCTGGGGGACTGCTCTGTCTCTGTGTCCCCACTTCCTGGGGTCTCTGCATCGCTAGCGAAGTTTGCCTCTTAGAGGGGTTTCTCAGGACAAACAGAATACCTGTGGAGAAAAAAAAATGACGTGCATTGTTTAGGGAGATAGAGGGGGGAGGATGAAGAGGACCCAGAAGCTCTGTGTGTGTGTGTTTGAGGGGGGGGGGGGGTCAGATGGATGATGGGAGTGGAGGTAGAGAAGGGGTACCATTTACACACCACACGCTCCTGAAAGACAACTTGATGGGACGTTTCAGGTGGATGTGTGATATAGCAACCACTTGGCTGTGTTCCATGGGTGTGTACAACATGACACTGTTTGTAGGCAAAATACCCATTTTACGCAGGCTCGCGTAATCTTGTAAGATGAGTTTTAAAAGGCTAAAGTCAACTTACATTTCATTTCTAACAACCAATGGACCCTCTGAGGATCATCTGCCAAGTGCACGGCACGATGGAAGATGGAGTCTCTAT
>CM031596.1:132311349-132316349 GCA_018398815.1 Conus ventricosus | reverse complement strand
GTGAAATTCAACTCAATCAAGATTCAGTACACAGTTATCCAATACTTTTCAGCGCCTTTTGATCTCTGTAGATCAATGAATACTATACTCCATTAAAAAAAATACTACGAATCATAACAACGAGTCTGCCAAGTCGTAGCCACGAGACCCTGTTCTTAAATGCTCTCATCTTTGTCATTAATTCATTATTCCATTAGTTTTAAATATATGCGCAGTGTTGTCCCGAAACTTAGCGGATGTGGTGTAGCGATATGGACTAGTCCGCACGCAGTGACACTTTCTTGATGAAACTGAAACTGAATCTTCTCGGGCTGTAGACCCAGCAAAGCAGCCTACTCCAAATGGATCAAGATCAAATGGCAAAAGTAAAGCCTTGAGTTCAACCAGAATGATGGGAATGACACCGGAAAGCGACATTGTGCAGGCCAGACTGAAGCACAACCGGATCAGAAACTAGGAGCCTGACGCCATACACGCATCCAAAACTACCGTGCTGTTGGTTAAGACGTGTTGACGAGCTAGGTAACCTTTTATTCCACTATGGTTTGACAAGAGCAGGATCATTATTATCCATACTACAATACAAACATTCAAATGCATCGTCAAACAAATTCAAAGTTTTTTTTACTATGAAGCGTCGAGTGCACAGTCATGCACGCATATCATGCCGCTGGACATGACGCGAAAGGCATCTCCACTGTCCAGCAGCTTTGCGCGATCAAAGAACAAAAGTGGACATAAAACCGCAAGGATCAGACGCTAGGATTGCAAGAATGAAAGCGTGCCAGACACGTTGCCCCCATCCCCACTCCAACCCGATCCTACCGTTTCCTGTCACAGCGTCTCCCTCCCTCCCTCCCTCCCTTTCTCTCTCTCTAGCTCTCTCTTTCTCACTCTCTGTCTCTCTCTGTCTCTCTGTCTCTTCTCTCTCTCTCTCTCTCTCTCCTCCCCTCTCTCTCTCTCTCTCTCTCTCTCTCTCACCTCTCTCTTTTCCTCTGTGTGTGTGTGTGTGTGTGTGTTGTGTGTGTGTGTGTGTGTGTGTGTGTGTGTGTGTGTGTGCGCGAACGCGCGTTTGTGTGTGTGTGTGTGTGTGGTGTGTGTGTTTATACTGAACCCAAATATCATCACAGACTGCAGATGGATGCTGGCGCTGGCTGTATGATGGAGCCTGGTGCTCTAATTCGTCACGTTTTCAGCCGCCAGGCCAATTTCTGCTTCAGCCTGCAGTGTGTGGGCGGAGGTGGGCAAACAATCGGGCCAACCATCTTCCGTCAAGCTTAGTTTGATTGATGTGTGGAACGATGGGAGTCCCCCCCCCTCTCTCTCTCTCTCTCTCTCTCTCTGTTTGTGTCTGTGTGTATTGTTGTTCTTGCGTCAAGAAAGTCAATGATATGTCAAGGGAACCAACATTCGTTCAATTTGAAGAATGGCAGCATAACAAATGGTTTCCAACCCCTTCATACCTTTCCAACCCTGTTTTTGACATTGTCAATGCAGATTCAATCACACGGTGAGGGATGCAGTTTATTCCCCAAAGAATAGAACTCATAGATGGAGAAATGTAATAGCATGATTTCACAAGGTTAAAAAAGAAACAAAATGAGAAGAAAAATTTACAGGGAAAGAAGAAAGTGAACAATCCAGCCTGATCAGATTACTGAGTTTAGATGTTTGGGACAATTTCAGTACAGTTTTGTCAAATTGTTTCACATCGAATTAAACTGCTTTAATTGTTGGTGATGTATGGGGAATAATCGGCTAGAAAAATACACGGACTGTATGCTACTACAATGGTCGTTGCTCACAAGTCTGCTATGAGAGTCATGTTGTGGTTCACTTATCACAATTACAGTGATGATGATGATAACGATGCTGATGATTGTAGTCGTTTTTGTTGTTATTGTTGATGCTGTTATCATCGTTATTATTACTATTATTTTTTATTGCTATTATCATTATTATTATTATTGTAATCATTGTTATCATCATTATTGTTATCATTATCAGTATTGTTATTATTGTTATCATTATCATTATTATTATTATTGTTAGTATTATTATTGTTGTTGTTTTTCTTCTTCTTCTTCTTCTTGCAATTCTTATTCTTGTTGTTGATGTTGTTGCTGTTATCATTATTGTCATTATTATCACTGTTGTTGTTATCATCATTATCGTTATTGTTATGCGTACTTGTAAAGTACCTATCCTCTGTTTGAGACCAAGCTCTGATCGCTTTACAGTTTACACGTTCCTTAACGGGCTGCCTACCTGGGTAGAGCCTACTTCGGCCCTGCATGCTGGCACAACGTTCAGTCGCTTCCTGCGTCGTTCATTCATTCAGTTAGTCACTTTCTCAATCATATCTTTCAGACCATGCTGTGTGTGTAGTCATCCATGCCAACGGCCACACTGGCCTTCTCTTCTAAAAGCTGGTGATGAGATTTTACGCGCGGCAAAATGTTATGCATGTGTTCATACATGGAACCTCTTTTGAAGTCTCATTCGGAGGACTTTATGGGAAGGGGAGTCAGAACCAGTATTAACTCTGGGGGGAAATCCCCATGTAGCAAAATGCCCCCAGCGGAGATTCGAACCCGCAACACCAAGATCATCAGGATCACGAGTCCGGTGCTCTGCCAACTGTGATGTTCTGACCATAATTGTCAGATGGAAGTGGTTGTCACAGTGGGCGTATAGCATCACTGTGACGATTTCAGTTCGAGTACACACCAACCTTTTATTTACTTTTTTTTAATTGTCATGTTATTATTTCTCTTGGTTGAATAAATCAAGTTCGGTTTTCTGTGACAAGTTTACCGATAAAAATTGTTTCTTTGCCGTCATGTTTGGGAATCTTTAAAAGCAAAAAGATCCCTGAATATAATGCGTCAAACAAGTACTGTAAAAATCCTCATGGATCTAAATACATTGCAACCGTCCAACCATTGTTCTTTTCACTGAGAGGCAATGTCTTGAAAGTAACGTTCATCGCCTTTGAGCATAGAGGGCACGTTCAGAGAAGATACTTCAACGTAGTCTGATTCCTTGGTGGATAGAGGGCACGTTCAGAGAAGATACTTCAACGTAGTCTGATTCCTTGGTGGATACCATTCAAAAGAGTCCCACACACTCTTTTCCCCTGCTCCCTGTGCCTTTGCTGGACTGTCGTCCTCTCATTAGGTTATTATGTCAGTCCCCTTTTCTCTCCTGTATCCCACGTTTTGCCTCCAGATACGAGTAACTCACTGTGGATCAGAGATAGTGGATGTTTCAGTCTGATTTTGCCAGACCCTTCTTCTCCTCCGTATCCAACGAGTAACTCACTGTGGATCAGAGATAGTGGATGTTTCAGTCTGATTTTGCCAGACCCTTCTTCTCCTCCGTATCCAATGTTCTTCCTCCAGATGACTCATTCTGCTTCGGAGAAAACCGATTGTTTTGCAGTCTGTTTTTATTTGTCTGCAAGTTTGTGAGTTTCAGTTTCATGAAAGTAATGTTTGTAACATACTCTCTGGTGTTATACTTACGTTGTAATCTGTCTGTTGAGGAAGGTTCTTTATCGTTGAGAAAAAAAAATGAGTTTGCTATGATTTAGTGTGATTGACAGCCTGGTGCAGGATTGCAGTATTGTCTGAAGCTGTATGCGCTAATTAGAAGACTTATTTTTAAGCATTTTGTAACAGAGCATGCAGAGCACTAACGCGTCTTCTGTCTTTGATGATCACTGTTGTCCTCAGAGAGAGAGAGAGAGAGAGAGGAGAGAGAGAGAGAGAGAGAGAGAGAGAGAGAGGGGGGGGGGGGGGCAGACAAACAGACAGAGAGAAAGAGACGCTTTGACGCTTTGATGATTTATTGCCTTCAGCTACAGGGGCCATTAAGGCAAGGGGGGTACACATACGACTGGACACATTGCATCATGAAAGTATAAGGAAAATACACATTGTATCATTAAAGTAAAAGGAAACTAAATGATTAAATAAACAAAACCATCAGAACGTAAAGGATTTAAGGATCGCTCACATTGTCAGGATGGTACAGATATTCATATCAAACTACTCACACGTAAACGATAAAATCTGATTAGAAGACTTCCGTACAGAACGTCCTTTCCTACGCTACCGTTCCCGACCCTTTAGTTCCAAAACCCAGTTCCCAATCCCTTCTCTCACCTTGCACGAACAAACATAAACAGTAAACGCAAGCTCACATTCTTCCATTCCTCCTCCCAACCTCACCCTCTAATCCGACAACCAGAAGAGAGAGAGAGAGAGAGAGAGTGCATTGTCTTCACGTATGCAGTTATAAAATTTCCCTCTGGTAATGTGACATCTGTTGTTGAAGCCACTCCTGCACTCACCTCTCAGACCTCTACGCAGTGTTTCCTGGCGACGGCAGTCGTCCTCCTTACCATCCTCAGGGAGACATCCTCTCAATGTACAGCCCACCTCCACCTCCTGCTCAACATCCTCCTGCCTCACCCCACCCTCTTGTCTTTCCCCAGACAACAGTCGACAATGACCTAGGGATGTGTGTGTGTGTGTGTGTGTGTGTGTGTGTGTGTGTGTGTGTGTGTGTGTGTGTGTGTGTGTGCGTGCGTGCGTGCGCGCGCGCGCGTGTGTGTGTGTGTGTGTGTGTGTGTGTGTGTGTGTGTGTGTGTGTGTGTGTGCGCGCGCGCGCGTGCATGCGTAAGTGTTTCTACCTAGGTCGAGAAGCAAGAAGACAAAACGATTGAGTGGGAGTAAGATCACTGACGAAGATGCCGAGAAAGTTGGTGAGCTTGTGGAAGGCTAGCTTGGAGACTGGGTAGGTGGGTGGCTGGGATGGGATGGGCAGAGGACGTAAGGAGAGAAGGTAGTGCTGTACAACCAAGCGACCCTCAGGGTATACTTTTACTCTGGCAAGATGTGATCCCGTAAAGAAAAAAACTGATTATTGTCAGTTGTTAGTGGTACAGCGAGGTGTGCAGGATTAGTGTTACGGTAAAGCCGAAGATGAACGAA
>CM031596.1:132293849-132296349 GCA_018398815.1 Conus ventricosus | reverse complement strand
AGAGAACTTAACTGGACGTTGCAGAAGAACGTGTAATGCAGTAAATGTTTTCCTGTGAAGAGGCTCGCATAATTTAGAGCAATGAATGTTTCACATTGGTTTCTTTGAACGTAAAGTGTAAAAGGTAAGTGATCGTAGTCTGTGTGCCGAAGGAGTAGTGAAGTGATCGTAGTCTGTGTGCCGAAGGAGTAGTGAAGTGATCGTAGTCTGTGTGCCGAAGGAGTAGTGAAGTGATCGTAGTCTGTGTGCCGAAGGAGTAGTGAAGTGATCGTAGTCTGTGTGCCGAAGGAGTAGTGAAGTGATCGTAGTCTGTGTGCCGAAGGAGTAGTGAAGTGATCGTAGTCTGTGTGCCGAAGGAGCAGTGAACTGTCAGCGGTTCTACGTGCCTGGGGCACGGTATGATGGAGCAAGGAGTCCCACTCCTTCGGCTGCGCGTACCTTCCCTGAACTGAATCAGATAACCATTCACTGCCTATTGGATAGGGAACGTTTCCGAGCCATGGAAGTCCGACGCTAAAAATGCTGGAAGTCAAAACCAACAACTCTGCAGGTAAACGGTCTAGCCATTTGACTACGGATGTCACACCAAATTCCAATTTGAAAATGCCACACGTTCAAACCGTTACACTGTATCGCCGACGGCTTGACTGGAGCACAACATTGATTTTCAGTGAGATCCGCCTGTTGATCTTTCGGTGCTGGCTTCTTTAAGTCGTCAGTCGTACGCTCTGCAGTTTCACTGGAAACAGAACAAGTCAGTTCAAATCAAAGTTTGTATTATGTTGAGAATGTGATGCGACTCTGTCCAATTGTCGTCTGCTGTTCTATTGTCAGTTAAAGCAAAACCAAGTGCCTCACTAACAGTGCCCTTCACCAGCTCATGATGCGAAATCCGACAGAGAGACAGAGAGAGAGAGAGAGAGAGAGAGAGAGAGAGAGAGAGAGAGAGAGAGAGAGAGAGAGGGGGGGTGGATGGATGGATGGACAGAGAGAGAGAAAGATGGATGGGTGGATGGATGGATAGAAAGATAGACAGATAGAATGATATGAGTCAAACCACGCAATTCGCCTATACAAAACCTTTCTCGCGATTGGTGCCGCCTTGCTGTGCGGTTTAGATGATGGTATTACTCGGCTAAGAAAACAGGTCTGTGTGTGCTGTGGTAAACAGATCTCTTGCTCATGCCCCGTTCGCCTTCGTCCTTGGAACGTTCGGTTACATTACTCCGGCAAATGTCGCACAGGTCTCTTAATGTACACGCTACTATACTCTCTGCAGCAGTGGCAACTTTGTCGTAATTTTTTTTTCTATCGGTCATGAGGTAGGGCTGGCTAAAGGGTGTACAACGCAGGTCATCTAGAGTTATGAGAATGGGATGGAGTGGTACCTACATCCTTTTGGACTGCTACTCTGTTTTGAATGCAGATGACGAAAACTACGCACATAGATTAGTATCTTGCCCCTCCCAACACATACGCTCGAATCACACACACACACGTGCGCGCGCGCGCAGGCATACACACACACACACACACACACACACACACACACACACACACACACACACACACACACACACACACACACACACACTTGTCACTTGCATTTGTGGCCATAATATTACACTATTCCATGTCATCTTCCTTTGTAGAAATACTCAAAAATATTTACCTATTTGGTTAAGTTTGAACCCATCAATCGCGAATTTTGGGGACATTTTTTGGGAACGAAGCGAAGGCTATAGAAGTTGTTAGAGCAATTGTTAAGAGTCCAGTTGGACATTTACTTTGATTCTGGAGTTATTTGTTTGATTTATTTTCTTATTATTTCACTGGTTAAAATGTTTTTTTCTTTAAAAATGTTCAGATATGAATCCAGGCTAAAACAGTTTACCGTTATGCCGGTAGATTAGAATGGGGTTAATGTGATAGTCACTTATTAGTATCTCATTAACTAAATAGACTATGCATGCAAAGATTAGTATACTACACTACCTCCACACTCCATACACTTTTAATTGTCATTTTTAAAACAACACACACGCTTATACCCCCCCCCCCCCACACACACACACACCGACACACACACACCGGCCCCTTTTACATGTGTTTTTCTTGTTTTGCCTTTATTTGTTTGTATGCCTGTTCGTTTGTCTGTTGTTTTTGTCTAAGATCACTGTAAAGTGGATAGACATTAAATTAAAGAACGAACGAACACACACACACACACACACACACACACACACACACACACACACACACACAGAGATAGAGAGAGAGAGAGAGAGAGAGAGAGAGAGAGAGAGAGAGAGAGAGAGAGAGAGAGAGAGAGCACAGCACAAACCCCCAAGAATTCGCCGTTATCAGTCTGACAAAAGGCTCAAGTCGGATCGCACAAAATACCTCCAGGGTTTGAAGAAACTCTTATGTCAGATGAGAGACAACATTCGGGAGTCTGGTTTCCATCAAAACGTATGTGTAATGCGTGTCTTTTTCTAGA
>CM031596.1:132283849-132286349 GCA_018398815.1 Conus ventricosus | reverse complement strand
GCACGAAAGAAAGGAAAACATTCAACCCCTCATCTACCCCTGTCTGCAATGCCGCGTGAAACTATGAAAAAAGAAATCCAGCATTTTTCATTCATGAAGTCCGTGAAGTTATCTGTAGTTGTTTCTTTCCACATAAACCTGACGCTGTCTTCAAGGTTGATGTCATCCTCCCCCCTCCCTTCACCATTAATTTCACAAAAAAAAGGGAAAGTTATAACAGGGAAGTGGTCAGCTCGGTGCGATTTTCAATTTACATATCTGCAACTATATCGAACACAGGGTAGAGCATATACAATAGTCAACAACCCCTTTTGCCACGATTTGCCACGCACGTGATTTTTTCCTTCACTGTCGCCCGAGGTTTTTGCCGTTTAGAATGTATAAAACCCTAATCTCTGCAGATTCAGTTTTAAACTGTGCCCATAATTATTAGTCCTTTGTCTTTGGATTCCGAACGGAATGTGGCATAAACAATTTGAAATTCATCTAAGACGTTTTAAAAAATCTACATGTTTTATTTTCATTATCAGGATCAGTGTCAGAGAGCCCATATGTACGGGCGTTAAAGTCACCACACAGAAACCAGGTAAGTCCGGATATTTCTGGCAATTTCAGTAAGATGATTGTCCAATATATCAATACCACTCGTGGTCAAATCGTCATACAAACCCCTGAATGCTCTGAGGCCAAAATACACAAAGGCTGCCAAAATCAAAAGCAGAATTTAACACTGATGTGTCCACCTTTAGAAACACACTGTCTTCAGCCGCTGCTGCCAACTGTTCTGTCTTTGGCGCTATTGAATTGTGAACACACACAGACCTTTCTGTCTCTCTGTACGTGGCGAAAAATAAACATGAAAGTCAGGAAATGCAAAATTTTATATCTTCTTTTTTACAAGACCAAATTTAAAAAAGCAAAAATTTTAAACTGCTCACAAAAACATTTAAACGACATATTTTTCAATTTGTTGACAAGCCTTGGGAAAGTTCCAAACCATGATCTTGAACAAATCAATTTGACACTGTCATTTACTGAATTAGTATTGGCAGGGGGGACAAAGGGAAAAGGTAAGATGGGGTGTGTTTGGGGCATAAATGAAGCATCCACCTTTCCGATGATCACCTTTGACCGTGACGATGTGGCTGCCCTGGTTGAATCACGATTGGGTCGGCCTACCTTCATCTGACTCCTTTCGTTCCACAAGTTTGTCAGTGGCAGGATCGTACACATGCGACTTGCCCTCTATCCACCAGAGCGTCAAAACGCAGGAACGCGCGCTTTCCCGCCTGTTTGGCCTCCCCTTTAGGAAAAGGCAGCAGTCTTCGGCGTTTCTCTCTCACCCTGGGGCTGAAGTCCACGGGATGGAGACATCAGAACGCCTGTCTTTCATTTTTCTGCTTTCAGTCAGGATGGATTCTTTCTCTTTGAATTTCTCAAAGGAACGATAATGGGGGGGGTGTCTTTCCTCCTCTCAGTCGGTGGGCACGTTCGATATCCACATCGTCCCTCCCTAATTTCTCCTTCACACAGACTTGACGGGTTTTCCACAGTCCTCCCAGGTCTCAGTCCCTTCCCCAGGGGGGGATACCATGGAAATGAGGTTTTTTTTCTGCCCGTCCCCCAGGTCGTCTAGTTTTGACTCTAGCCGTTCCACTTTTTTCTTTAAGTTCTTTGTTTTCTTTCATTACATCGGTATGTTTGTCTGAATGTTGTCCATTTGTTCTTGGTAGATGCATGCATGCCCGTCCATTTTCTGATCCATTCTGTTCAGCATATTCACAACATCGGCAATGGTCGGCTTGAATCGGAAGAAGTGTTCCGTTTGTTACCCCCACCAGGGGACTGGGTATGGTTACCTGTCAGAGACGACTGTTTTGAATTTTTTGAAGGTGGGGGTCCTGGGTTCATTCAACGTCGCCCCATTGAAGCAGAAAGGCGACCAAAACACAAGTGCCACTGCCATTGCCTCACGACCACCGACACGCATCACACCAAGTCTCATGGCGGCCTTCTCCTGTGCGCGCCGGCACATGAATTTTGAAAGTCCAGTAAAACGAGCCCCAAATGGCTCGGAAGCACAAGGGACTACTTGGCATTTTTGAAGATTGATTAATTATTGCCACTTTATCTTTTTTAGCGTGCTGTAAGGTTGTATCCACTTTGCTTCACTACAGCGGAGCTCGCCAAAAAAGCGTCCAACTCCGACCGTGACGTGAGCTCAAACTCCCTGCGTGGTTGTTTGTGTGTGTGTGTGTGTGTGTTGTAAAATTGAAGGAAAGGGACTGTGTCATGTGGAAACGGGGTTCATTTTCCCCCCTAAAAGCTAAAGAGCTTGTATGTGTAGTGTATGGGGCGAGTGTGTGTGTCATGTGTATGTGTGTGGGGTGTGTGTGTGTGTGTGTGTGTGTGTGTGTGGTGTGTGTGTGTGTGTGAATGTGTGTGTATGCGTGTGTGTGTGATCATGAAAAGGTTTTTCAGGTTTTTTAGGCAATTACAA
>CM031596.1:132253849-132266349 GCA_018398815.1 Conus ventricosus | reverse complement strand
CCAATCTCTTCCATCATCAGACCACATGATTCTTCGCTCTCTTTGGAGTTGCAGACATCGCAAACCCCAGATTTCATTGACATTACCGGCATGATCTTGAGCAACTCGGCGTTCCCAATACAGGTCCTCTCCTCTCGAAATTTTGACAAACCCCAGGTTTCTTTGACGTTACAGCATGATCTTGAGCTACTCGGCGTTCCCAATACAGCTCCTCGTTTCTGGATTCCGTTGGTGGAGATCGCGATGTATGGGAGGAGGTCCAGGCAGGTGTGATTCACTTTCTAAGATGAGGTTTCACCCGAGTCAATCTACAGTCGCCCGGGGCCACCCGGATTCGGCATGTGACTGCTACGACCTCAGAAACCAAAGGCGGGTTCTGTAGAAGGACAGATGGTGTTCGCCTTTCATTACGTGCGCTGGTTGGAACTCCAATCTCTTCCATCATCAGATCACATGATTCTTCGCTCTCTTTATGAAGTTGCAGACAACGCAACCCCCAGATATATTTGACGTTACTGGCATGATCTTGAGCAACTCGGCGTTCCCAGTACAGTTCCTCTCCTCTCGGAGCTTTTGACAAACCCCAGGTTTCTTTGACGTTACAGGCATGATCTTGAGCTACTCGGCGTTCCCAATACAGCTCCTCGTTGCTGGATTCCGTTGGTGGAGATCGGCGATGCATGGGAGGAGGTCCAGGCAGGTGTGATTCACTTTCTGAGACGAGGTTTCACCCGAGTCAATCTGTAGTCGCCCGGGGCCACCCGGTTTCGGCATGCGACTGCTACGACGTCTGAAACCAAAGGCGGATTCTGTAGAAGGACGGATGGTGTTCGCCCTTCCATATGTGCCGGGTTGTAGCTCCAATCTCTTCCATCATCAGACCACATGATTCTTCGCTCTCTTTGTGAAGTTGCAGACAGCGCAAACCCCAGGTTTCTTTGACGTTACCGGCATGATCTTGAGCAACTCGGCGTTCCCAGTACAGGTCCTCTCCTCTCGGAGCTTATGACAAACCCCAGGTTTCTTTGACGTTACCCGCATGATCTTGAGCGACTCGGCGTTCCCAGTACAGGTCCTCTCCTCTCGGAGCTTGTGACAAACCCCAGGTTTCCTTGACGTTAACGGCATGATCTTGAGCAAATCGGCGTTACCAATAGAGGTCCTCCCGTCTCGGGGCTTTTGACAAACCCCAGGTTTCTTTGACGTAACTGGCATGATATTGAGTGACTCGGCGTTCCCAATACAGGTCCTCTCCTCTCGGAGCTTCTGACAAACCCCAGGTTTCTTTGACGTTATCGGGATGATCTTGAGCAAATCGGCGTTCCCAATGGAGGTCCTCCCGTCTCGGGGCTTTTGACAAACCCCAGGTTTCTTTGACGTAACTGGCGTGATATTGAGTGACTCAGCATTACCAATACAGATCCTCTCCTCTTGGAGCTTGTGACAAGCCCAGGTTTCGTTGAGGTTACCGGCATGATCTTGAGCGACTCGGCGTTCCCAATACAGGTCCTCACCTTTCGGAGCTTGTGACAACCCCCCAGGTTTCCTTGACGTTACAGGCATGATCGTGAGCGACTTGGCGTTACCAATAGAGGTCCTCTCGTCTCGGAGCTTTTGACAACCCCCAGGTTTCTTTGACGTAACTGGCATGATATTGAGTGACTCGGCGTTCCCAGTACAGGTCCTCTCCTCTCGGAGCTTGTGAGAAACCCCAGATTTTTTTACGTTACCGGCATGATCTTAAGCGACTCGGCGTTCCCAATACAGTTCCTCTCCTCTCGGAGCTTCTGACAAACCCCAGGTTTCTTTGACGTTATCAGGATGATCTTGAGCGACTTGGCGTTTCCAATACAGGTCTTTGTTGCTGGATTCCGTTGGTGGAGATCGGCGATGTATGGGAGGAGGTCCAGGCAGGTGTGATTCAATTTCTAAGACGAGGTTTCACCCGGGTCAATCTGTAGTCGCCCGGGACACCCGGATTCGGCATGCGACTGCTACGACCTCTGAAACCAAAGGCCGATTCTGTAGAAGAACGGATGGTGTTCGCCCTTCATTATGTGCGCGGGTTGGAACTCCAACCTCTTCCATCATCAGATCACATGATTCTTCACTCTCTTTATTAAGTTGCAGACAACGCAACCCCCAGATTTCTTTGACGTTACCGGCATGATCGTGAGGAACTCGGCGTTCCCAGTACAGGTCCTCTCCTCTCAGAGCTTCTGACAAACTCCAGGTTTCTTTGACGTTACCGGCATGATCTTGAGGAACTCAGCGTTCCCAATACAGTTCCTCTCCTCTCAGAGCTTGCGACAAACGCCAGATTTCTTGGACGTTACCGGCATGATCTTGAGCGACTCGGCGTTCCCATTACAGGTCCTCTCCTCTCGGAGTTTTGACAAACCCCACGTTTCTTTGACGTTAACGGCATGATCTTGAGTGACTCGGCGTTCCCAATACAGGTCTTCATTGCTGGATTCCGTTGGTGGAGATCGGCGATGTATGGGAGGAGGTCCAGGCAGGTGTGATTCACTTTCTGAGACGAGGTTTCACCCGAGTCGCCCGGGGCCACGCGGTTTCGGCATGCGACTGCTACGACGTCTGAAACCAAAGGCGGATTCTGTAGAAGGACGGATGGTGTTCGCCCTTCCATATGTGCGCGGGTTGTAGCTCCAATCTCTTCCATCATCAGACCACATGATTCTTCGCTCTCTTTGTGAAGTTGCAGACAGCGCAAACCCCAGGTTTCCTTGACGTTACCGGGATGATCTTGAGCAAATCGGCGTTCCCAATAGAGGTCCTCTCGTCTCGGAGCTTTTGACAAACCCCAGGTTTCTTTGACGTAACTGGCATGATATTGAGTGACTCGGCGTTCCCAGTACAGGTCCTCTCCTCTCGGAGCTTGTGACAAACCCCAGGTTTCCTTGACGTTAACGGCATGATCTTGAGCAAATCGGCGTTACCAATAGAGGTCCTCCCGTCTCGGGGCTTTTGACAAACCCCAGGTTTCTTTGACGTAACTGGCATGATATTGAGTGACTCGGCGTTCCCAATACAGGTCCTCTCCTCTCGGAGCTTCTGACAAACCCCAGGTTTCTTTGACGTTATCGGGATGATCTTGAGCGACTTGGCGTTTCCAATACAGGTCTTCGTTGCTGGATTCCGTTGGTGGAGATCGGCGATGTATGGGAGGAGGTCCAGGCAGGTGTGATTCAATTTCTAAGACGAGGTTTCACCCGGGTCAATCTGTAGTCGCCCGGGGACACCCGGATTCGGCATGCGACTGCTACGACCTCTGAAACCAAAGGCCGATTCTGTAGAAGAACGGATGGTGTTCGCCCTTCATTATGTGCGCGGGTTGGAACTCCAATCTCTTCCATCATCAGATCACATGATTCTTCACTCTCTTTATTAAGTTGCAGACAACGCAACCCCCGGATTTCTTTGACGTTACCGGCATGATCTTGAACAACTCGGCGTTCCCAGTACAGGTCCTCTCCTCTTGGAGCATGTGACAAACCCCGGGTTTCTTTGACGTTACCGGCGTGATCTTGAGTGACTCGGCGTTCCCAATACAGGTCCTCTCCTCTCGGAGCTTCTGACAAACCCCAGGTTTCTTTGACGTTACCGGCATGATCGTGAGTGACTCGGCGTTACCAATACAGGTCCTCGTTGCTGGATTCCGTTGGTGGAGATCTGCGATGTATGGGAGGAGGTCCAGGCAGGTGTGATTCACTTTTTGAGACGAGGTTTCACCCGAGTCAATATGCAGTCGCCCGGGCCACCCGGATTCGGCATGCGACTGCTACGACCTCTGAAACCAAAGGCGGATTCTGTAGAAGGACGGATGGTGTTCGCCCTTCCATATGTGCGCGGTTGGAACTCCAATCTCCTCCATCGTCAGACCACATGATTCTTCGCTCTCTTTGTGGAGTTGCAGACAACGCAAACTGATATGATTCCTGTAACAAAAAGGAGTAATATATGGCGAGATAAGCAACATGCATACATAGCTTGGAATAATGTCTGTCTCACACACACACACAGACACACACACACACACACACACACACACACACACACACACACACACACACACACACACACACAATCATGCACGCACGCACTCTCGCACGCTTACACGGACGCTGGCATGTACGCAGGTACATGCTCAAGTCCGTGCACGTAAATCAGTATCGTTCTATGCATAAGGTAAAGAAACAGGGAAGAAAAGAAGAGAAAAAAAAAGAAAGAGAGAAAAAGAAATCAAAAGGAACATCCATATATTTGATTCCGTAACAGCACTGTAATACGATAACACACACATATTACGTTGGGGGAGGGGCAGAGAGAGAGAGAGAGAGAGAGAGAGAGAGAGAGAGAGAGAGAGAGAGAGAGAGAGAGAGAGAGAGATTTACATGTCCCAGACCGCCAATCAGAATCATTCTGTGTAAAAGCAGGATAAAGGAAAAACAAATGAACAAACAAAACAACAACACAATTCAGAAGAACTTCAGAAGGCAAAGAAAGTTATGACTGTTTAAGAACATGGTGACCATGATAACGGTGGCAAAGAAAGTTATAATTGTTTTTGAACATGGTGACGATGATGACGATGGCAAAAAAAGTTATAACTGTTTATGAACATGGTGATGATGATGACTATGATTTCAAACATTCATCGTCGACGACGACGACCGTGACAAGAAGACTCGAATTCAGCTGTGGATGCCCCTACTGCTTGTGGCAGACTTGATACATGAGCCCGGCGTAAGAATTGACCCCCGTTCGCTGCAGCCTGGAGTCCTCTCTGCGCCCTGGAGCCCCAGCACGTTCTTCATCACTGGATGACGTGTCATCCCGCAAAGCTGCTGCGTAAGCACGTGCTCCAGCAAGAAGACGCGTAGCCATAGAGCGATTGGGCTGTGAAGCCCCCCCCTCCCCCCCCCCCCCCCCCCACGTCTCCATCCCTGGATGGCCCAGATCCTCTCGGAGCTCCTGAATAACCCCGGGCTCCTCCGGCGTCACCGGCACGACCTCGAAGGCCACCGGGGTGCCACGGCTGGTCGTCATCGCTGGATTCTGCTGATGGAGGTCGGCGATGTACAAGACGAGGTGGAGGCACGAGTGATTCGTTGTCCGAATATGTGATTATTTCGCCCCGGTGAAGGTCGACCCGCCAACGGCCAGCGCCCCCCCCCCCCCCCCACCCCCACCCCCCCCTGCATCGGCCCGATGCCCCTGGTACGATCTTCGAACAATTTCATCGCTCGAGCTGCGGCTGAAGGCGGATTCTGAAGGATAGACGGTCGCGATGGCGTACTCGATACCATGGCGGCGCCCACCTCTGTAGCCAGAGTCGGAGCTTTCGTCTGTTACACTAGAAGACCACATGAGTCTTCAATCTCAGTGGAGTGCAGACAACACTAACTGATATGAATCGGGTCAACAACAAGAAAAAAGTGAGCGAGTGTTAACCTGTGGAGAGATCAGCAACATGCATGGATAGCTGGAAATAATGGACCTCGCCAATTCTAAGAGCTGTTGATAATAGGACAAAGTCTTCATTACAACAGGACTGTAATGCAGGTAAGGAGGACAAAGTGATGCATCATGCGAAAATCATGGATACTAGTCAAACTGTACAAAGTAAGGTGTGAAAGAAGCATCCAGACGTAGACAGAAGTAGAGATAATTCTAGACAAAATGCAAGACAAGTAAAGACAGCCAACACACACACACACACACACACACACCACACCACAACACAACACAACACAACACAACACAACACAACACAACACACCACACTACACACACACACACACACACACACACACACACACACACACACACACACACACACACACACACACACACGCACACACACACGCGCACACACACGCACACACGAACAACATCTATTCCTTTTGCCCCTTTTGGGTATGGAGGAAGGGCGAGTTTAAAGTAATAACAGGAAAAGGAAAACAAGCCAAAAATGAAATATAAATTGCTAGTCAATGCTGACATAGACCAACAATTTACAACACTTGAGATGATCTAATATATTTTAACAAAAGAAGCATTTGTTTTTCGATTAGTAGAAGACATAATGTCAAAACTTAAAGGCAGATTTTGGGGAGAAACAATTTGGTCTTTTTGGCAAATACGTTTTGCGCAAAGTAACGTATGATGAATATTCCATGATAAAACGAAATTCATCACCCATAGCAAGCATGTCACACTTTTGAATAGCAAATCGATGATCTACTTCAATTGGTAATTTATTATTGAAACATTTAAATTTGATAAGACGGTAAAAATCAACATCTGGTAAGCTAGAAATATATTTCTCCTCTTAAAATCAGATTTATAAAATTTACTGCTAGTTTCAATGTCATGTTGCCACGTTGGACGAAAAAAGCATTGCAAACAGTTTTTGACATTCCTGTATTGACGTCTATAGAAGATTCGTTTGCCCGAACACAATCAAAAGCAGATTGTACAAGTATGTTTTTAATGCACGTTAACCAGGGAAACACAGTTACTGCGTTTTTGTGCAAATGTAACATGAAAGAGTAGAACCTAACCGACATTTTTTTCAAAAGGAGACTGAACAAAACTAGCCCAAAATCGAATCATTCGGACATAGTAATTGATAAAGGGTAACGTCCTGTGTCACCATAAATCATGTTTGTCATTGGACTTCTTTGTAAGCGAAATATATACATTAAAAATTTTAGCTGAAATTTATCAATAATATTCGAATTTTTGTATCCCCATATTTCACAACCATATAATAATACTGGAACAATTATTTAATCAAATAAATCTAAAATAACATGAATAGTAAATCCTTTGTTCTTGCCTTTTGTATTAATTTAAACATGGCTAATGACGCTTTATCTAAAGTGTTTTTTCTTACATTTAGCAAAAGAACCATTCGACTGAAATTCACCCCTAAATATTTGAAGTAGGCGACATCAACTTTTTCATTTCCATAATGAAATGTGTTCTGTTTATTCAGCCTTGCACTATTAAATAATCATTATTTTAGTTTTAGCAGCATTAGCTGTTAGCTTTCACTTGTTACAATATGATAGCAAGGAATCTAGTGCTTTTTGCAATCCCACTTTTGTCTCTGAAAATATGATTGTGTCATCTGCGTATAGCAAGACAAAAAGTTTGACAACACGTTATATAATATCCAAAGGAAGCCTAATTTCTAATGGTGAACACCCATGGTCTTTAACATATCCTTCAAATTCATTCAAATACAAAGCAAAGAACACAGGAGGAAGATTATCACATTGACAAACACCTTTATGGTTATAAAAAAAAAAAGTCTGACACATTAACTTCAAATAACTATTTCCGTTACGAGTTTAGACCATAAAACATACCTCTATACAGAATCAAGAGCGTTTTCATAGTCAGTGAATGCACAGTACAACTTTTTCTTCTGACTTCGGAAAACATCGGTTAAACATTTAAGTATAAACACATGGTCCATAGTAGAATGATCTTTTCGGAAACCAGATTGATTGTCCAATAAAATCTGATTCTGTTGAAGAAAGGATGACAATCGGTTATTCAAGACTGTTGCAAATAATTTACCTCCACAATTCAGCAAAGTTGTACACACACACGCACACACACACCACACACACACACACACACACACACACACACACACACACACACACACACACACACACACATTCAGTTCCCTATGTTTGTCTCTGTCATGTATGCATTAAATTTCTCACGTAACACTACGCAGACAGTGAATGAAATGCTGTTCAATCTGAAACAGAGGCTGGCCACTTTCCGCTGCCGATCAGTCGCACACAGCATCACAGACGTTTCCAGAAAAGAGATACTACAGTTTAAAAGGCGGGGAGTGAAACTGGCAGGATATCCAAGCTAAGGGAAACTGCTGGTGTTGCTCAACCGAATTTGCGAAATTGAAACCCAGGCTTGGCTGTCTAAGGGCATCTGTGGGACACCTAGGCCAACAGCAGCACCGTGTCCTTACCGCAGGCCCAAACAGAGCAGTTTACGTGCATTTTCAGCAGTTTCGTCGATTAATCACAAATGTAGATATGGTTATCAATACACTGAGCAAGGAATCGACCGCAAAGAAAGGACATTTTAAAAGAAACTACGATGTCCGCAACGAAACACGGTAGTGTAGCCTGCCTCACCTGACTTAACTGTAAACCACTGTATGGTCCGCTTCACACGTGTTTAACGAGAACCGGTGTCGCGTGAAATCTGGGAACGTGATATTTGGGAAGGCTTCCCAGATATCACAGATTTTTGGGGGAACGCATTCCCAAATGTACTGTGATATCTGGGAAGGCCAGTGATATCTGGGAACGTGGTCTTTCAGAGCTCAGAAGGGCAGAAAGAAGAAGAAAAAAAGATTGATTTTCGAGGTAAGGTAGGAAACAATTTATTTAGGTGCAATTGAGATTTTTGGCCTTCTTGTCACTTTTTCTTTTCATTAATTTCTTGGCATGATTTTCAAAATTTCACACCAGTTCACAGATTTTACGATTGGAAGTTCAGGAAATCTGGGAACGCGTTCCCTGATATCACAGTTTCCAGGTATTATACGACACCGGGTCAGCGCTTCTGTGTGCACTATCTCTGATCGCTTTAAGACAAAAAACGAGAGGCGGAACCCTCATGCCGGTAGGTGCGTGGAAATTCTGCTGAGGGCGAGCGTTAGTTGAACCTGGCTCTGACGGACTAAACGTACCATGCGCACAGCTGTGGGGAAAAAAGAATTGGCTACATCCGCAAAGGAGTGTGCATTACCGTTAGCTTACGGTCAGCGGTTCAGGCAAGGGGCCAACAGTCGTCCTTGCTCTCACACAGGCACAGGCGCATTCGTGCACTCGTCATATGAACGGATAGGGAATTTCCGGCATTCACTTCTCTTTGGCATGACGAAGAACAGAAAGTATGGACGCCACTTTCGACTGAAATTCTAAAAATGGGCACAACATATCAGCACGATCTAATCCCTTTGGCACGACGGAGAACAAAAAGTATGGACGCCACTTTCGACTGAAATTCTAAAAATGGGCACAAAATATCAGCACGATCTAATCCTTTAAACACTTTGCATGTTGACTAGCCTGTGTTAAGTAAAGTAAGCTGAAACCGCAGTGACTTCTGGGAGATCAGTTTCCCCGTGGGATTTGTCGCTCACGCTCGTCATGGATTCGCCACAACCGTTCTGCATTGCATTGTCATGTCAAATCTTCTAGACTGGCAGTGTACAATAAATAAGTCTTATTGAATAAATGAAAATAATCAGTACGTCAAAGAGACTCAAAGGACAACGTCTGAGGTGGTGATAGCATCTCAAACAACAAACGACTACCTTTTCAGTTAGTTTGAAAATAAATCACAGGCGGAAAGAGGCTTTCGTGGAAGATATGTTTTTCTTTTGTTTTGATAATAAATGATAGCAGTGAGCAGGATTTACCAATAGCACTGAAAATGGTAATCCTTTAAATATACAAAATAATGAATCGGTATTCCGTTTAAATTGCTGAACATATTTAAAATAATGACAGTGTATTTGAAAATACAAGTACAGTAAAATGTACTGTTGCGTATCACTGCATTCGATAACGATATCAAAGCGTCATTTTACTAATATGTTCTTACTAGAAGTTACCAAAATTGTATCATAAAATTGATACTAGAAATACGTATCGTGAGTTCAGCATGTAAATGAGATAGCACGACAGCAGTAATGTTCATTTAATGTTTATGTATCAAGACCAATGGCCATTTAATGCCTTTATACCGATATACTTGATTTTCTGAATTCATTGTATTTACACACTTCTCACGCCATGCCCATCGCCCCTTCTCAAAACACACACACACACACACACATGCGCGCACCTGTCTTCAGCTAGTTAAAACTCCAGGGGCGGGGGGTTGGGAGCCAACAAACAACAACAAAAAAGCAATCCAAATTCTAAGGAACATTCCATACCCCTTTAAGACCAAAGAAAAAAAGAAAGAAAGAAAAAAAAAACACGAAGAAAGACATCATCCTCACCTGCTGTGTCGCGAAGAGGACGTCGTTGGTGAACGATGGTGGAGGCGAATTTCACAAAGCTGGGAAAAGCGTGTTGATCAAGGTCTCTCCCGTGCCAGGTAAGTATGAAAAAGCTTCCGGAATAGTTGAGTTAAGCTTCAGTTACAGTTAAGGGGGAGATGTACGTCCTATCGGCCTGAGGCCCTTTAGGACAAGGTTTCTTCAGACTTTAGTCTGTGTAGACTTGGTGCTGCTGTCCTCCGTGGTGGTTTGCTATCGTTGGTCGTCCACTCCTTGCGGCAGTTACCCTTCCCTTCCTTTTCCTCAGTTCCTTTCCAGGACCATTTGATGTGGATCCACATGATCCAGTTTTGGCCAGCTCGGGTAAAACACCCTTACTAGTCGCCCCCCGAGCTGTGAAGCCAGAGGACAGGGGTGTGAGTTACTCACAGCTGTCGGCTGCGTTATATTGGCAGGTGGAGAAACCACGTGACGTTCCATCCTTCGCTGTCCCAAACCACGTGAGGTTCCACCAATCAGTGTACGTGAGCGTGACGTCCTTTACCATTGATGTCATCTCTCTTATGGCGGGAGCCTTGTTTGTATGTGAACCTGCCAGCGTCACAAGGTGACATCACTGTTAGCCACATTTTTGCGAGGAAAGCAGATATTATCCAAAATATGAGCAACAAATAAAATAACTATAATCTGTCTTTACTGAGAGAATCACAGTTCTCTCTCTCTCTCTCTCTCTCTCTCTCTCTCTCTCTCTCTCTCTCTCCTCCTCTCTCTCTCTCTCTCTCTCTCTCTCTCTCTGTGTGTGTGTGTGTGTGTGTGTGTGTGTGTGTGTGTGTGTGTGTGTGTGTGTTCTCAATGAAAACAAGATATATAATCCCCAGGAAAATTGGAATTATCCTTTAAGGAAATCAACGACAATACGGAAAAGAAATATTATCGTTGCCATAACCAAGAATCACAACTTTTGACTACCGGTAAACTGACCTTACATGTCTGGAAAGTACACCACGCACGCGCGCGCACACACACACACACACACACACACACACACACACACACACACACACACACACACACACACCAATATGTATATATATATATATATATATATATATATATATATATATATATATATATAATATATATATATATATATATATATATACAGAGAGAGAGAGCGAGAGAGACCTTATGCGTATGTATATATAAATAGATAGATAGATAGATAGAGAGACAGACAGACTAGTGTGTCAAGTCAAGTCAAGTAAACTTTATTATCTCAGTTCGAGAAATTAGTTTGTGGTCACACACATTCACAGCAAATAAACAATGATTTTGTCATATCACCCATTTTGTCACATATGGCACACATTCATATAAAAGAATTTGGATTTCAAGGTGACTAAATAATATAAGAATAATACTATATAAAATTACATTCCTACAACGCATTTGACAATAAATTCTAAGATGAGATTTAAAACAAAATATCTAAATGCAACAGTATGCTCAATCTGAGCTTAAATTATGTATCTTTATAAAACAAAATGTAACAACAATCCATAGCTAAAAAGCAATTAAACATCACCTCTGTTAAGAAAATCAATGGACAGGGGAATAAAACTTTGTTTAAATCTGACACTTCTGCATTTAACTGATCGATATCTTCGTCCTGACTGAAGAAGGTCATACTGACTTGCAAGAACGTGGGTCTGGTCACACACAATCTTCTTCGCTTTACAAACAACACGGCACCTGTACAGCTCACTCAGACTTTTTTGTCTCCCACCAACAATTTTTCCTCCCACGTTCACCACTTTCTCAAGCACATTCCTACTCTTCACAGTCAACCCACCATACCAACACATAAATGAGAAAGTTAAAACAGATTCCAAGAAGCATGAATAAAATGTCCGAAGAATGTCAGTATTCACATGAAATGATCGCAGCTTGCGAAGACAATATAATCTGGTTTGACATTTTTTGTGGACATAATCAACATGGGATTTAAAATTCAGCTTATTATCTATAAAAGTTCCTAAATATTTGTATGATTCAACACGTTCTACTTCAGCACCTTTGATAAAAAGCGGTGGTACAACTTTTGGATTCTTTCTAAAATCAATCAACATTTCTTCGTTTTTGTTACATTCAGATCAAGATAGTTGTGATCGCACCAGTCAACAAATCTTTGAACCTCCTTGAAGTAAACAGAGTCAGAGTTGGAAAGATCCTCAAGTGCTGAGTCATCTGAATATTTAATGTACAAAGTTGAATCACTTCCTGAACAATCATTTGTGTACAGAGTAAAAAGCACTGGAGATAAAACAGTACCCTGAGGTGCGCCAGTTGAAATGACTCTGGAAGACGAAACAACACTCTGATATCGCACAGACTGTGTCCTCTTTGTTAGAAA
>CM031596.1:132243849-132248849 GCA_018398815.1 Conus ventricosus | reverse complement strand
ATACGGGTGGTACGGACAGTAAAGCGCATAGTCAGGATGGCTCATATTGGAGGTCGTCTGCGCTCCCTAAAGCTATTATTTCTAAATTACTTTTGAAAGTGGTTCAATACCTATCCACGTAGGTTTCTACTTTTCTTTTACCTTTTTTATCAGTTACCCAGGCATATGCTGTTTTGTTATCAATTGTGACTAGCGTTACTGGTTTCGCTACTCTTTACACGGAGAAGCACAGAGACGACTATTGACACTGGCCAAAGTGTCGGATAAACCGACCAGGGACAGACGAAAGTCAAGTTCAGTAACCCCCATTACTTCCCACACAAAAGATGTCATGTTCAGTAACCCCCATTACTTTCACACACACACAAAAGATGTCACGTTCAGTAACCCTCATTACTTTCACACACAAAAGATGTCAAGTTCAGTAACCCGCATTACTTTCACACACAAAAGATGTCAAGTTCAGTAACCCCCATTACTTTCACGCACAAAAGATGTCAAGTTCAGTAACCCGCATTACTTTCACACACAAAAGATGTCAAGTTCAGTAACTCCCATTACTTTCACACACAAAAGATGTCAAGTTCAGTAACCCACATTACTTTCACACACAAAAGATGTCAAGTTCAGTAACTCCCATTACTTTCACACACAAAAGATGTCAAGTTCAGTAACCCCCATTACTTCACACACAAAAGATGTCAAGTTCAGTAACCCCCATTACTTCACACACATCAAATCATGCAAGTGGGGTAGTCAACCGTGTTGTCGCCGGTCGGTCGTCTTGTTCGTCGGCAACAAAACAGCGTGGACACCTGGGACAAAACGGCGGCGACAGGCGGCAGACTGGTAGCTAACTTCAACAGCAAAACATATAAAAATAAAAAATTAAAACCGAATAAACAAATGATTAAATAAATAGATAGATAAATACATAATAGATAAATAAATGAATAAATAAATGAAATAAAGACACGCTGTGGAGCAGACCAGGGTCTGGCCAACAGCGACCGCTCTGGACACCAAGGTTTACGGTACCCTGGACACCAAGGTTTACGGTACCCTGGACACCAAGGTTTACGGTACCCTGGACACCAAGGTTTACGGTAACCCTGGACACCAAGGTTTACGGTACCCTGGACACCAAGGTTTACGGTACCCTGGACACCAAGGTTTACGGTACCCTGCGAAGATCTGCAGGGAACGGCAGACTTCATCTGAGATGTTGGAGAGGACACCCGATGGGAGCGAACAAGGAAGAACAAGAACTTAAAACAGATCGGGTCTCCACAAACTAACAAAATGACTTCAAAGATGCTTTCCAATACTGGTGACGGCCGTGACTCGAAAAGCCGTGTTTCGTAGACATTTTCTTTTCTCCGAAAATCACTGTATTAAATGTTAACACAAGACAATATGTAAATATTTAAATCTTTTTGTATATTATGACCAATTCTATGGATAATGCATTATTTACAAACAGTAATGATTAGTTATAGAAGTAGGTCATTCTGTACAGAACAGTTTGAAAAAAGGATTTCTTTCGTAAGCTCTCTCTCTCTCTCTCTCTCTCTCTCTCTCTCTCTCTCTGACCCCTCCCCCCCCCCCCCACACACACGTGCACACACACACACACACACACACACACACACACACACACACACACACACACACACACACACATCTCTCTCTCTCTCTCTCTCTCTCTCTCTCTCTCTCTCTCTCTCTCTCTTCTCTCCTTTTCTCTCCTCTCCCTCTCTCTCGCACACACATTCACACACACAAACTCTCTGTCTGTCTGTCTGTTCTCTCTCTCTCTCTTCTCTCTCTCTCTCTCTCTCTCTCTTATTGTTTTGAAATAAAGAATCATTATCATTACACACACACACACACACACACACTCACATATACACTCTCTCTCTCTTGTAATCGCCTCATTCAAGTCTCCAAGCAGGCCTTCGCTCAGCAAACGAAAATGAGGCTAGATCGTTTCGGGCTTGTCGAGAACTCTTCGTTATACTTCCAAGTACGCGTTGATGAAGTGGGGGAACTCGAGAGTCAGGGGCTGTACCCTCCTGGGCTGGATTTTATTGCACGCCTTAGTTTACCCACTGGCGAATTGCCCACCACTTGATGATGACGCCTTCTTGTCACAGTCCACTTGCTAGGGAGCGATGGATGGAATTAGCCTTAGCGACAGACATGGGGACTGTGGGGTGTAGCCTATGTCCACGGACAGAGGCGTCCCTGGCGAGAGGCGGGTTTCATTGTCGCGTGAAACTCGCCTGCGGTCAGGGCGGGGAGAGCAAGCGACAAGAGGAAAGAGGCTCTGGACACAGTCCATTCAATGAACGCTGAGTGTGCTTCCTAACGTTCCACTGGCAGCTGGAAGGTCAACATGGCGATCGTTTCACACACCGAGCACAGGACGTCACCACTTTTCGTGCACCACTGTGAGGACGTTTTACGCCTGTCGGCCCTTTTCTCTCGTAACAGTGAGAGCCTGTAGATACTCTCAGTGAACTCTTGCCGATGTCTAGTTCTGTTCGCTGCTTGATTGTGCAGTGAAGCGCTGCCACTTGCCACACTCGTGAGAATTCTTTGCCTCTATTCTAAGTAAAAAGTGACTCGGGCTTTCCTCTGTTCCTTGTTATGTGAGGTGGACCTTCTTTCTTCACTGATGGAGATTGAAGACGACAGCTCACTAATTGCAACAACACTGAAAGTACCATGATTCATGGATGAATTTAAAGAGTACATAACAAGCGTTTTTGCGATCATAGTTAGAGTTAGGTTAGGTTAGGATTTGAGTTAGGTTTATGGTTACGCTTAGGGTGACAAATTCTTATTTTCCATTGTCTTCTGGCTGTCTTATCTAAGTTCACATCTATGAATCACTCTGAATTTTGACTTGCAAACTTTTGCAGAGAACTGACTTTGTGTTATAGACACAGTCCTCTCTCTCTCTCTCTCTCTCTCTCTCTCTCTCTCTCTCTCTCTCTCTCTCTCTCTCTCTCAGTTCTGCCTGCTTGCTGCCGGCCTTGATGGTGGACCGTCAGCTGACCAGGTCTGAAGCTGCTGCCTCCAGGTCTGCTGGGTCGACGCTGCCTGCCCTCAGGTCGCGCTTGCATACATCCTTGTAGCGTAGAGCAGGCCATCCTGTGGGTCTGGAGCCTGTAGCCAGCTCGACGTACAGCATGTCCTTTGGGAAGCGACCGTCGTATATGCGGCTGACATGTCCAAGCCAACGCAGGCGTGTCTGTGTCGACATTATTTCAATCAGTCAAGATGAAAATATTATTTTGCGATGAAATTGAGTTTTAAATTGTAGCTGCTTGTTAGATATTGGCAGTATTACTAATGACTTCAGAAGAATTCTCAACACTTAGAATGAGATCGTTGATATATAAACTGGGAACAGCAGTAGGCTAACTCAGAATCTTGGAGTGTGCCATATCGGATGTGTCATCTGAAAAGTTGGTACTGAGCGTTTGCTGATGATTCTTTTGGAATGTTGAGGTCAGTTGGAGTGTGTTCCATTTTGTACTATATAATAATAGCTCTCTGCTGAAGAACTTGTGGTCAGTTATATCAAAAACCTTTGGGAAAAAAACAGAGAGAGAGAGAGAGAGTTTCCATAAGCAAGTCCTAAAGGGTGACAGACAGGCGGCGAAATGACAGAGAATGGCAGGCGTAGTGATGACCAGACAAGGCGTTGTAGGTTGATCAAAGACCTTACAGTGGTACCTCAAACTCTGAGATGTAATTAAACGGCGTTATTACTGTCTATATAATTGCGTGATCTACAATCTATTGTCAGACTGAAATAAAAGCTATGATTCCACAATAAAGGATATACAGACTAGCAATAGGCTGTACGTGTTCATGTCTGCATGATCTGTAGCAATAGGCTGTACGTGTTCATGTCTGCATGACCTGTAGCAATAGGCTGTACGTGTTCATGTCTGCATGATCTGTAGCAATAGGCTGTACGTGTTCATGTCTGCATGACCTTAGCAATAGGCTGTACGTGTTCATGTCTGCATGACCTGTAGCAATAGGCTGTACGTGTTCATGTCTGCATGATCTGTAGCAATAGGCTGTACGTGTTCATGTCTGCATGACCTGTAGCAACAGAGTGTACGTGTTCATGTCTGCATGATCTGTAGCAATAGGCTGTACGTGTTCATGTCTGCATGACCTTAGCAATAGGCTGTACGTGTTCATGTCTACCTGACCTTAGCAACAGGCTGTACGTGTTCATGTCTACCTGACCTTAGCAACAGGCTGTACGTGTTCATGTCTGCATGACCTGTAGCAAAAGAGTGTACGTGTTCATGTCTGTTTGACCTTAGCAACAGGCTGTACGTGTTCATGTCTGTTTGACCTTAGCAACAGGCTGTACGTGTTCATGTCTGTTTGACCTTAGCAACAGGCTGTACGTGTTCATGTCTGTTTGACCTTAGCAACAGGCTGTACGTGTTCATGTCTGTTTGACCTTAGCAACAGGCTGTACGTGTTCATGTCTGTTTGACCTTACCAACAGGCTGTACGTGTTCATGTCTGCTTGACCTTAGCAATAGGCTGTACGTGTTCATGTCTGCCTGATCTGTAGCAATAGGTTGTACGTGTTCATGTCTTCATGACCTCAGCAACAGGCTGTACGTGTTCCTGTCTACATGACCTTAGCAATAGGCTGTACGTGTTCATGTCTGCCTGATCTGTAGCAATAGGCTGTACGTGTTCATGTCTGCATGACCTTAGCAACAGGCTGTACGTGTTCATGTCTGTTTGACCTTAGCAACAGGCTGTACGTGTTCATGTCTGCATGACCTTAGCAACAGGCTGTACGTGTTCATGTCTGCATGACCTTAGCAACAGGCTGTACGTGTTCATGTCTGCATGACCTTGGCAACAGGCTGTACGTGTTCATGTCTGCATGACCTTAGCAACAGGCTGTACGTGTTCATGTCTGCATGACCTTAGCAATAGGCTGTACG
>CM031596.1:132231349-132233849 GCA_018398815.1 Conus ventricosus | reverse complement strand
TTTAGGGCACTGCCATGTGTTACCAGGCCTCACAGTCAGCATCTTCTGGACATTTAGGGCACTGCCATGTGTTACCAGGCCTCACAGTCAGCATCTTCTGGACATTTAGGGCACTGCCATGTGTTACCAGGCCTCACAGTCAGCATCTTCTGGACATTTAGGGCACTGCCATGTGTTACCAGGCCTCACAGTCAGCATCTTCTGGACATTTAGGGCACTGCCATGTGTTACCAGGCCTCACAGTCAGCATCTTCTGGACATTTAGGGCACTGCCATGTGCTACCAGGCCTCACAGTCAGCATCTTCTGGACATTTAGGGCACTGCCATGTGTTACAGGGCACTGCCATGTGTTACAGGGCACTGCCATGTGTTACAGGGCACTGCCATGTGTTACCAGGCCTCAAGAAAGTGTTCGACGGGACGTGCCATGATGCAGTGTGGGCTACAGTGAAGGACGAAGTACAACACGGGCCAGATGCACATTCAGAAACAAACATGCCAACACCAGCATCGCCGTACTTCATCAAGGCACAGACACCTGGCTGTCTCTTACCATCCACATCATGCAACATCTTGGAACTTTCGAAAGAGACCACACCGTCGAGCAGCTTTGTAAGACAATTTCACAAAGACGAGGTTCGCCGAGAACATCGAGGGCTGGCTGGATGTGGGGAGGAAGGTTCGCCGAGAACATCGAGGGCTAGCTGGATGTGGGGAGGAAGGTTCGCCGAGAACATCGAGGGCTAGCTGGATGTGGGGAGGAAGGTTCGCCGAGAACATCGAGGGCTAGCTGGATGTGGGGAGGAAGGTTCGCCGAGAACATGGAGGGCTGGCTGGATGTGGGGAGGAAGGTTCGCCGAGAACATGGAGGCTGGCTGGATGTGGGGAGGAAGTGGAGAGAAGAGGAACTTGCCAGCCAGCCTGACGAACCGCAGACAAAGCAAAGCAGAGGACGAAGGTCACGATCTACCTGATACAGCGTAGACAAAGCAAAGCAAAGACGAAGGTCACGATCTACCTGATACAGCGTAGACAAAACAAAGCAAAGGACGAAGGTCACGATCTACCTGATACAGCGTAGACAAAACAAAGCAAAGGACGAAGGTCACGATCTACCTGATACAGCGTAGACAAAGCAAAGCAAAGGACGAAGGTCACGATCTACCTGATACAGCGTAGACAAAGCAAAGCAAAGGACGAAGGTCACGATCTACCTGATACAGCCCAGACAAAACAAAGCAAAGAGCGAATGTCACGAGGCTGCTTGAGACAAAGATCACAGTCATAGAGGCGGTGAAACAATTCAAGTACACTGGTGACATCATAAGTCAAAATGGATCAACATCATAAGACTAATTGAGACAAAGATCACAATCATGGAGGCTATTAATAAGTTCCAGATTTATCGGTGACATCCTCACTCATGGTGGTTCAACGTCACAGGACCAGCTGAGACAAAGATCAGTCATGAACAAACGTGAAAACACATCGGAGGCATCATCAGTCAAGGTGGATCAAAGACCACAATTCGAACGCACATTCCGTAAACAGCAGCAGTTCTGACAAACCAAAACACGTCCGGGGAAACGAGAACATGACTTTCAAGTTCAGGCTGAAGCTTTTGCAAGCAGTTAAGCAAACCCTTCTTCTGTATGCAAGCACAGACCCTTTGCCAACAGCCTGAAACTGAAAGACCCAAGCAGTGAAGAAGTGTTTGGAAAGAGGGCACGGCATCTTCTGTACTAAGTATCACAAACTAGCCCAGAGAACCATCACCTCGCTTGTGAGTCTCTATGAAGACATGCTCACCATAGGTGTGTGTGTGTGTGTGTGTGTGTGTGTGTGTGTGTGTGTGTGTGTGTGTGTGTGTGTGTGTGTGTGTGTGTGTGTGTGTGTGTTTGTTTGTTCGTGTGTGTGTGTGTGTTTGTGGTGTGTGTGTGTGTGTGTGTGTGTGTGTGTGTGTGTGTGTGTGTGTGTGTGTGTGTGAGAGAGAGAGAGAGAGAGAGAGAGAGAGACAGAGACAGAGAGGGAGAGAGAGAGAGGAGAGAGGAGGAGAGGAGAGAGGAGAGAGAGAGAGAGAGAGAGATTTGAGCTGAAGGTGAGACGTAGCAAAGAAAGTGAAAGGCGGACAGGCAACAGTACTCAGTGGATAACAGAAGAGTTTAGCTGCAGTACTGGTGCTTGCCCACAACCGTCAGAGATAGAGACCACTGGTGAGGTTCATCATGACAGTACCCCACAACCCTCTGAGGTAGAGACCACTGGTGAGATTCATCATGACAGTACCCCTTAACCCTCAGAGGTAGCGACCACTGGTGAGGTTCACCATGACAGTACCCCTTAACCCTCAGAGGTAGAGACCACTGGTGAGGTTCATCATGACAGTACCCCTTAACCCTCAGAGGTAGAGACCACTGGTGAGGTTCATCATGACAGTACCCCTTAACCCTCAGAGGTAGCGACCACGGGTGAGGGTTCATCATGACAGTACCCCTTAAA
>CM031596.1:132203849-132208849 GCA_018398815.1 Conus ventricosus | reverse complement strand
AGGCGTAGATCTCTGAACCGCAAGTAGCCAATTGAGTGTGACCATGGGCCCTCTGATCATGTCTTTTCTTAAGAACTCCACCCCTCCCCACTCCCTCCCATCCCACCGCTCCATACCTCCCTCTTGCCTGACCCGCCCCCCCCCCCCTACCACCATCCTCCAGTCCCTCTCCCACTACCTACTCTCCATCCCACTGTAGATGCTTCATCGTCCCTAGTAAGGTACCCTCCATCCCACTGTAGATGCTTCATCGTCCATAGTAAGGTGCCCTCCATCCCACTGTAGATGCTTCATCGTCCCTAGTAAGGTGCCCTCCATCCCACTGTGGATGCTTCATCGTCCTAGCAAGGTACCGTCCATCCCACTGTAGATGCTTCATCGTCCATAGTAAGGTACCCTCCATCCCACTGTAGATGCTTCATCGTCCCTAGTAAGGTGCCCTCCATCCCACTGTAGATGCTTCATCGTCCCTAGTAAGGTGCCCTCCATCCCACTGTAGATGCTTCATCGTCCCTAGTAAGGTGCCCTCCATCCCACTGTAGATGCTTCATCGTCCCTAGTAAGGTGCTCTCCATCCCACTGTAGATGCTTCATCCTCCCTAGTAAGGTGCTCTCCATCCCACTGTAGATGCTTCATCGTCCATAGTAACGTACTCTCCATCCCACTGTAGATGCTTCATCGTCCCTAGTAAGGTGCTCTCCATCCCACTGTAGATGCTTCATCGTCCATAGTAACGTACTCTCCATCCCACTGTAGATGCTTCATCGTCCCTAGTAAGGTGCTCTCCATCCCACTGTAGATGCTTCATCGTCACTAGTATGGTGCTCTCCATCCCACTGTAGATGCTACATCGTCCATAGTAACGTACTCTCCATCCCACTGTAGATGCTTCATCGTCCCTAGTAAGGTGCTCTCCATCCCGCTGTAGATGCTTCATCGTCCCTAGTATGGTGCTCTCCATCCCACTGTAGATGCTTCATCGTCCATAGTAAGGTACTCTCCATCCCACTGTAGATGCTTCATCGTCCATAGTAAGGTACCCTCCATCCCACTGTAGATGCTTCATCGTCCCTAGCAAGGTACCCTCCATCCCACTGTAGATGCTTCATCGTCCCTAGTGAGGTACCCTCCATCCCACTGTAGATGCTTCATCGTCCATAGTAAGGTACCCTCCATCCCACTGTAGATGCTTCATCGTCCATAGTAAGGTGCCCTCCATCCCACTGTAGATGCTTCATCGTCCCTAGTAAGGTACTCTCCATCCTACTGTAGATGCTTCATCGTCCATAGTAAGGTACCCTCCATCCCACTGTAGATGCTTCATCGTCCCTAGCAAGGTACCCTCCATCCCACTGTAGATGCTTCATCGTCCCTAGCAAGGTACCCTCCATCCCACTGTAGATGCTTCATCGTCCCTAGTAAGGTGCGTGAGTTTGTTCAGAGAAAACGAGTTTAACGAGACACATCTCGGATTTCGATCTTCAGCTTGGGCACCAAGGGCACAAAATTCATAATGATATATTGTAAAGAGTTTAATCTGGACGGAACTCCTTGTGGCTTGTGATGGTTTGGTCTGAAGAATACTTAAGTGTCTGCTGACTTTTGAAGTATTCTTCAGGGGAGCGTATCCTTGTGTCGCCGTGCCGCTATGCCGCCGTCCCGCTGTGCCGCCGACCCGCTGTGCCGCCGACCCGCTGTGCCGCCGACCCGCTATGCCGCCGTGCCGCTATGCCGCCGATGAAACGAATAATGCACTCCCTGCTCCAGGACGCCATGATTTGCTAACCCTAACCCTAACCCTAACCCTAAAGCGGCATAGCGGGTCGGCGGCACAGCGGGACGGCGGCATAGCGGGTCGGCGGCATAACGGGTCGGCGGCATAACGGGTACCTCCCCATTAGTTGTTGTCTCATGAAAGTTGTGTACGTGAGTTGCACGCTCTCTCTCTCTCTCTCTCTCTCTCTCTCTCTCTCTCTCTCTCTCTCTCTCTCTGCCTCACTTTCTCTGTCTCTTTGTGTCTCAGTCTCTCTCTGTCTCTGTCTGCCTGTCTGTCTGTCTCTGTCTGTCTGTCTACTCTCTCTCTCTCTCTCTCTCTCTCTCTCTCTTTCATAAGTTTTTATTGTGCCAATATGAATAACGAAGTAAACAGATGAAGCGTTTCCCTCCCGTGTTTTTCGCCTGCAGACACATGCGCTGGAAAAGTACAACAAAACAAAACAAAACACCCTCAAGGATGTTGTCTTCTAAGAGCTTTGTCCTTCTCTCACACACCCCTGCTTCCGCACCCTGTTTGCCCCCTTCATCCCCTTCCTCTCCCCCAGACCCCCTCCCTCGGGGGTTTCTGTCTAATTGTATCTCACCTGGACCCACTCTTTCTTTCAAACATCGACTGACCATGTTTCGTTGGCCATGCAACTCGCTAACTGGGTGCGAGAAACGACGTGGAGTCATCGATTCAAACTGAACCTTTCTGAAGGTGAATCGTGAGCGTTGTGCTGAGACTGGGGATTCAGAGAAGCGGGCAAGGAAAAGACAAACAGTGCCTACGGCCTGGACGTTAGTCCTCTTCTACCACTACCAACTAGATTATCTAACCTGTCCTTTTGTCAGTCAGAATTGACAGCCACTCACAAGCTCAAAACTAAAGGCTCTATGCTATGTGTTCTGGACATGAAGCTGGCTAATTCAATACAATGATTGGGACAGGATCACAGATATTCAACAAAACAGACCTCCTCTCTCTCTCTCTCTCTCTCTCTCTCTGTCTCGCACACACGCGCTTACACTGTCCTCTCTCTCTTTCCCCCACCTTTTTTCTCGTTCATGTACAAACACACGTACACACACGCACGCACGCACGCACGCACGCGCTTGGTTCATATGTATCAGACTTGCTTGACTTGACTTGACTTGATCCCTTAGACGTCGGTCCGTGGGGGCACCCCTGAAGCAGTGACAACCATCCTTCTCCATTCCTCTCTGTTCTCTGCCCTCCGTAATGTATTTCTCAGCCGCAGGCCTGTCCACTCCGTGATGTTATCCTCCCATCTTTTCCTTTGTCGACCTCTTCGCCTTTGTCCTGGTACTGTGCCCTGCATGATTGTCTGAGGTTAGGAGATCGACATATGGACCAATTTCATTTTCAATGCGCTTTTTAACTTCCACATTGCTGATGTGATCTCTGTATGAGATGCCAAGGAGTCGTCTGAAGCACCTCATTTCCATTGTTTGGATCTTTTTCTCAAGGTCTGATTTCAACGTCCATGACTCACAAGCATATAAGAATATCGCCATAACTAAGGATCGCATCAGTCTAATCTTTGAGCTGATGGAGATGTTTTTATTTCTCCAAAGAGGCGTTAGCTTAGATAGCGTGGCTGTGGTCTGAGCGACTCTTGAGATGATTTCAGGTCTTGATCCTTCATCTGAGATTGTTGCCCCCAAGGACTTAAATGTGTTGACTGGCTCAAGCTTTCTGCTGTTGATGGTTATGTCTTGGGTAAAGCCGATTGGGTTATTAGTCATGACCTTTGTCTTTTCCGCACTTATTTCCATACCATAATCAGCAGAGGTGTTGTTGAGTCTGTTGATCAGGTGCACTAGCTCTTGTTCGTTTCCAGCTAGTCCATCTATGTCGTCGGCAAAACGGAGGTTGGTGATGGTTCTCCCTCCAATATTTATGGTTCCTTCATGGTCTTCTAGCGCATCGGTCATAATTCTTTCAAGGAAGACATTGAAAAGTGTGGGGGAGAGTAGACAGCCCTGTCGCACTCCAACGGTAGTTCGGAACCACTCGCCTATGTTGTTACCGAAGAAAACGACTTGCTTAAAGAGTCGGAAGAAGAAGACTTGCTTAAAGAGTCGGAAATAAATCCACAGAGTATTGACGCACAGCAAGTAGTTTCTCCTTACCCTAACTGGGAGATGAATAAACCACATTTTGATATCAATTACACTGATGTGAAGAAGAATGAGAATCCACAAATTATGCAAAGTGAAGTCCGACTTTACCTAGAGAATTAATACCAAAATCAGCTAAAGGTATACACAGATGGTTCACTCTTTAGATGATCACCGTGCTGGTTCAGGTTTTGTTATACCAGCTTTGAAAAAAGAAAAGTCATACTTCATTGGTAAAAATCGATCAATATTTACCGCCGAACTCGTTGCTATACTTATGGCTCTTAGTTACATAGTTGATCTTCCATTGAAAATTTTTCAAATTTTATTCTGCGTCGATTCTCAGTCTGTACTGTATGCTTTACGTTCATTTGATTACAAGAAAAAATCCACAATTATCATAGAAATCAATCAAATGATTAACATTTTAATTGCAAAGCCAGACGACTGCAGGCGGAAATCTAAACAAATCTTAAATAAATGTTAGCGAACCGCCCAGAGAACGTGGACAGAGTCACGAGACAAAACACAACGCGTTTCGACCTCTTAGGTCTTCGTCTGGTGATAAATAAACGAATAAAACAACGAAAATTCACTTAGGTTTGATCGCTTCAGATCGCTCAGGCAGGGTTCAGCGCAAGGAAGGCGTTGAATAAGAACGAGGCTGTTGGAAGGGAAATAGTGAGCGAGTTAAAGTCGTAATGATGATATTAATATTACTGATAGGAATACTGTTAATGGTCAAAATATTGGGGGGAAAAAAAGAGAAAAAAGAAAAAAAGGACAAGATCAATCTTGGTGTCAATAAGTATGTGTATGGGAGAAAGGAGAGTGGGTTAGAGGATTCTTAAGCAGTAGGGTTGCCGTGGCAACAGTCCCAGAGGCGAAGGCGATGGTGATGTCAATGCTAAGGGTAGTATCAATACTAGCAATAGTAATACTGAATGATACTGCTAACAACGATAGTGAAGGTTAAGGTAACGAAAGCGTGATACAGAAATATATTTAGAAAATACATTTTTATAATAATCAAATAAATAAATAAAAGAAACAATAAAAGTAATAATAATAATAATAAATTAAAAATAAAAAATAAAAA
>CM031596.1:132198849-132201349 GCA_018398815.1 Conus ventricosus | reverse complement strand
GTAAGTGTTATAGAAACGCCTGGTAATGTCACTGGAAAAGAAACAAAAGATTATCACACAAACTTTTCGCACATGTATAGAATCTGCCTTAGTTAAAACCTAGAGTACTTGTGCCACTTTAGACACGTTAGACCTTTGAATATACTTCTTTCTAGGATCATTAAAGTTTGGGCTTTCAGTGATGAAACAAAACTTCGTCTCTAATCACTCTCGTTTCACAAGAATCTCAAATGCGTGTAAAACGCATGTACATATACATGAACGTGCGCACTTGCACTAACACACACTGGCATACACACACACGCTCACTTGCGTGTGCTCTCTCGAGCACAAGTACACATTGTCTTTCTTTCAATGTCTAGGCATCTATTAATATCACCACAGTTACTGAATTGTTCAGACGCTGATGCTTCCAAGATTAAGATAAAGTTAAAATATATTGTTCATATCTCATTTTTGCTTATTCTCACATGTCCCTCGCTTCAACGTGAATGAAAGAAAATAAAGCAGAATAACTTTGGAAAAGAAAGTAAATAAAGGGAAGAAGAGGGTTTTATGCAGGAAATATGTGGGAGATTTGTCTTGAAGTCTTGTTTTTTTTTTTTTTTTTGCTGTCATGCATTTGTGTTTTGTTGGAAAAAAACTATATCACCAAGGGCTGTTTGATATTAAGCCCAATATTCCAGTGTCTGCTATCAATGAAGTAGGTCAAACAAACTGGAAATCCATTTCATCCACAAGGCTGTAAGTTATGACCTTGTCTCCCCACTCATCTCTGGTGTTGGATGCTCTCTCTCTCTCTCTCTCTCTCTCTCTCTCTCTCTCTCTCTCCCCTCCTCTCTCTCTCTCTCTCTCTCTCTCTCTTTCTTTGTGAATGTGTGTGTGTGTGTCTGAAACTGACTTGTTTATTACCATGTTGTTCAGACGGATATAAACAGCTATGCCAACAGACCCAGTGACACAAGTGGCCTCCCTATTTTCTAATGACGTCTTTGAGCACACAACTTTCCTTTCCTCCAGCCATCCCTCTCCCTCCTCCAAATCATTCCGCCCCCTACCCTCACTGGCGGCGTTCTTGGAGAGAAGTAGAGGTCAAGAAGTCTACATTCTCACCGATCATCACCTTGTGAATTCGCGTCCTTCTACCAGACACTTTACTCACCATCTTCCCCCCTCTCCCCATCCTTTCGCTTTGATCATCCTGGTCCCTTCTTTCTTATCGTGTTCTTCCAGCCAATCCCCTCCTTCCTCCCCAAGAAACGCTCCAACCCTCACCCTCACCGCTTTTCTCTCCAGTTTAACAAGTGTAGCTCTCTGACACACAACATAGTAATTGCGTTCAACGATCGACTTTGGATCATACCTTCTCCTAAAACCTTTTCCCCACTCCACCCCGCCTCCCACTCCACCCCACCTCCCACTCCACCCCACCTCCCACTCCACCCCACCTCCCACTCCACCCTGCTATTCCCTTTGTCCTGTTTTCTACCCCCACCACCCTTCCGCCTTGTCTGCCGTTGTGTTCCACTTCCCCTAATCCGCTATCACCCCCCCCCCCCCTCTCCCCCCATTGTCCATCCCACTGTATTGTTTGGTTTTCTGTCAGAAACTCCAATATCTTTTGTACAGTACTTGCCATAGTCAAGAATCATCGACATCAACAAATCGTGATTTTGATTGAGCTTGGGAACCTTAGCGAGAGTCAGTTTATTGAATCTGGTTTACTTTGAGGACTGTTATGTCTTGCAATGTGTAGGTGAGTCTGTAGTGTCTGTTGACGTTTGAAGAGCTAGCTTGTGTAAATTGTGCTGATACAGTTACTCTTTCCCTCCCTCTTCCCCTCCTCTCTCTCTCTCTCTCTCTCTCCTCTCCTCTCTCTCTCTCTCTCTCTCTCTCTCTCTCTCTCTCTCTCACACACACACACACACACTTTCATTTCATCTCATCTCATCTCATCTCATCTCATCTCATCTCTCTCTCTCTCTCTCTCTCTCTCTCTCTCTCTCTCTCTCTCTCCTCTCCCCCCTCCTCTCTCTCTCTCTCTCTCTCTAAAACACGGGTAAATATAACTGGTTTTATGGCTTTAAAAGTATATTGAAACGGAAAAGTATATTTCAGTAATAACGAACAGATGGCATAAAATTTGTCTATCCAGACTTAGAACAAGGACTCTTGGTCTAAACGCCCATAAAAGATGGTTCTATACTGAGTCATCTACAGCGTCACCGTGTCCATTGTGTGGTTTCCTTAGGGAGGATGAGTCGCATTTTTTGTTTCATTGTAGAAATTACAGTGCTGTACGAGATAAGTGTGTAGTTTTTCAAAAGTATGTTGCCATAAATCAGGACACATTTGGAATTCTGAAACTGAATTATGATGATAATTCAGTGAAATCACTTGCCAGATACATTGCAGAGGCATTGAAGATACGCGCAGAAGCTATCATCAACTAGAACGTACGATGTTCAAATGAAAGGAGATGAATGGTACAGGAAGTAGT
>CM031596.1:132151349-132168849 GCA_018398815.1 Conus ventricosus | reverse complement strand
ACCAGTAATGCACACTGAAATGTCTTCTTCGGTCGCCACAAGTAATGTACAGTGAAATGTCTTCTTCAGTCGCCACCAGTAGTGTACAGTGAAATGTCTTCTTCAGTCGCCACCAGTAATGCACACTGAAATGTCTTCTTCAGTCGCCACCAGTAATGCACACTGAAATTTCTTCAGTCGCCACCAGTAATGCACACTGAAATGTCTTCTTCAGTCGCCACAAGTAATGTACAGTGAAATATCTTCTTCAGTGGCCACAAGTAATGTACAGTGAAATGTCTTCTTCATGTGGCCACCAGCAATGTACAGTGAAGTGTCTTCTTCAGTGGCCACCAGTAATGTACAGTGAAATGTCTTCTTCAGTGGCCACCAGTAATGTACAGTGAAATGTCTTCTTCAGTGACCACCAGTAATGTGCAGTGAAATGTCTTCTTCAGTGGCCACCAGTAATGTACAGTGAAATGTCTTCTTCAGTGGCCACCAGTAATGTACAGTGAAATGTCTTCTTCAGTGGCCACCAGTAATGTACAGTGAAATGTCTTCTTCAGTGGCCACCAGTAATGTACAGTGAAATGTCTTCTTCAGTGGCCACCAGTAATGTACAGTGAAATGTCTTCTTCAGTGGCCACCAGCAATGCACAGTGCAATGCACAAAAAGAACGCCCACACCAGGGGGTGGTCAGTAGGACAAAGGTCAAGGAGCTAGCGGACGTGCTCTCACCGATTTGAAGTACACTGACCTGCACGTGATAAGAATGATGTTGATGATCATCGTCATCTTCATCATCATCAACACATCATAACCATCGTCATCAATGTCGTTATCATAACGCTGGCTCTGCATGCAAAAAAAAAAAAAAAGTGTCAGCGCCATGAACTGTGTCTGCAAATGTATGTCAACAGCATGAATCCCATCCCCTACGATGCACCAAGGAACTCACAGAGAACAGAATCTTGAAGGAAAGATTTGATTGTTAAAGTGCTTCTGTACTTTACAGTTCCACGCCACCCTGTAGAAAAAATGTGTCCACTGTGATTGTGTCCACTGTGATTGTGTGCACTGTGATTGTGTGCACTGTGATTGTGTCCACTGTGATTGTGTCCACTGTGATTGTGTCCACTGACACGTGCACCTTTGCTTTCCATGTGGGCATGCTCCTCTGTGTCAGTGTGTTAGTGTGTGTTGTGTTAGTGTGTGTTTGTGTGTGTGTGTGTGTTTGTGTGTGTGTGTGTGTGTGTGTGTGTGTGTGTGTGTGTGTGTGTGTGTGTGTGTGTGTGTGTGTGTGCGTCTGTGTCTGTGTGCATGTGTGTGTGCGCTAATATGTGTACGGATGTGCGCAGACAGGTGTGTGTGTGTGTGTGTGTGTGTGTGTGTGTGTGTGTGTGTGTGTGTGTGTGTGTGTATGTGTGTGTGTGTGTGTGTGTGTGTGTGTGTGTTGTGTGTGTGTGTGTGTGTGAAGAAACGCAAAGAAAAACAAAAACAAAAAAGAGGAGAGAACGAGTCAATCTAGTTTCGTTTCGTTTTCCGTGACATTCCACCATTCCATGACTCTGTCCCCTTCTTCTGCCATTTCTCCTCCTCGCTCTCCTTTCCCCTCCTGTTCCATCATTCCACCCCGCACCACTGGGTTACCGATGGGATTCTGAACCACGCCACCGGCAAAATGCGAGGAAGAGTCAACCTGAGACCACCAGCGTTGAACGACGCTGATCTGGGTGAAGTCGGGTCCTCGATTCATGCGCGTGGAAACGGTGAGCGTGGATGGAGATGCGGACGGCGTGATACTGGCACTGAATAATTCACTTCAGATCAATTGAAGAATTCTTTTGATCAGTTTCGGAGGAGCGGTAATTAGTACAGAGATATTGACTTTCGAGGATTTTTCTTTTATCTGAATAGTTTCTGCTGTTATTCTCTCTCTCTCTCTCTCTCTCTCTCTCTCTCTCTCTCTCTCTCTCTCTCTCTCTCTCTCTCTCTCTCTCTCTCTCTCTCTCACACACACACACACACACACACACACACACACACACACACCGTGCATTCACAAGCACACACACACATATATATGCACGTGCTCGCGCGCGCGCCACACACACACACACACACACACACACACACACACACACACACACACACACACACACACACACACACATTCTCTCTCTCTCTCTTCTCTCTCTCTCTCTCTCTCTCTCTCTCTCTCACTCACTATCCCACTGATTCACTCACTTTTTCTGTTTGTCAGTCTCTGTCTCTTTCTGTATCTGCCTGTCTGTCTGTGTGTTGTGTCTCTCTCTCTCTCTCTCTCTCCTCTCTCTCTCTCTCTCTCTCTCTCTCTCTCTCTCTCTCTCTCTCGCTTGCTCACGTGAGAGCACGGCTACCTGCGCACGCGCGCGCGCACACACACACGCACGCACGCATGCACGCACGCGCGCACACACACACACACACACACACACACACACACACACACACACACACACACACACACACACAAATGGACACACATACACGGTTTTCTCTCTCTCTCTCTCACACCCACACAAGATGGCGGCCACGGTCAACAACTAGAGGAGAAGCTAGCTGAGTTTTTTTGTAAAGTTAAAAAAAATGATGACTAGGATGACAAAACAAGAAATGCAAGAGGTAAGCCATCAACTTTGCCAATGGAAAAAAGCAACAGCAGTTTGCAAAATGTTCAATCGACTGTAACATGCCAATCGAATGTTCGAAGCGGGGGTGACCGTTTAGTAGCCCAAAGAAAAATGTCCGATACGCCTGCCGACAATAAAGGCCCCGCAGAAGACAACACGAAAAGAGAAGCAGGAAGTAACACCGACGATTTCAAAGCTCTCATAATGACCCTGAGCGAACGAATCTTGAGTCTAGAGTAAATAGTTACAAAACAGACCAGAATAATTGAATCGAACCTCAAGATTATGAAAAGCGAAAGTGCCGCCATTCAGACCGAATCGACCGAAACATCCTTCGCAACGCCTCACCGCTCTTATGCAAAAGTTGCATCAACATCGCTGCAGGCAAAATCTCCTCCCCAACATAACAAGGGTGTGGATGAATTGAACGAGCCGTACATTAGCCTAGGCCAAACAAAGAAAATAACCTAATGAAACAAAATCACAAAGAACAAAACTGAATTGTGACGTAAAGAATCAAAAGCAACGTCAAACAAGATTCTGCGAAATTACGTCACACATCTGTGGAACAAAAGATAGAAAACTTCAAGTCTCCTCACAAACAAAACGTCAAACAAAAACACTCTGGTACAACAAAGAAAGACGTATCCCATTCTACTTCTACATCTGGTGGCGACTTGCCTCGTGTCCTCCTGATACATGACAGTATCATGAAGAAGGTTGATGCTCGGAGACTTGGCCGGTCATACGGCTGCAGTGGCAAAGTGAAAAGCGTATCAGATTGAGCATTGCACACGCGCTCTGAACGAGGCAAAAGTATCTCTGAATCCTGAACACGAATGTGTAGTTCTGCATGTAGGAGTGAACGATTTGAAGGGGAAAGATCCGGAGAAATGCAGTACGGAAATGCAGAAATGCGTCAAGGAGGCCAAAGGTCAATTTCCCAAAGCCAAGATCGTAGTAAGTCAAGTGGCTCCTGTCAAAAATAAAACACTAGACATTAAGAAAGATCTGTTCAACGCAATGACAAGACAGAAACTACAGACAGAAAACGACATTACTTTCGTCTCCTTTAACGAGTTGAGGATGGAAGACAGAAGAGTCCTGACAGCTGACGACGTTCACACCCACGACCAGAGAGCGAGCACCATCGCGAGGACCCTGGGCAAACACCTGCATGGAATGTTTTGGGAAAAGCCACGGAGGAGACCCCAGCCTTCCGTTACAGTTGCCAAGGTTTTCACCCTCCGCCTTTTCCACGTCCTTGGTTCTACTAAACTGGTCGTTCTTTGACTCTCAGCTGTTTACAGTCAATCATCAAGATTTTCTGTTTTCATCTATAGGCATCTCTAAGATAGTTAATGTCTAAATGATATAAATTATTGTGATATGTAAATGAAAGCACATAAAAAGCCAAACATTACATTTCTACAGTGGAGTTGTCGTGCTATAACGAAAAAATCTATCATACTTAAATCAATATTAGTAACAAGTAAGTTTCATGTTTTATTACTACAATCTTTAAATGTGAGCTGTGATAAATTACCATATCTACCTTGATTTTACCACCCTCCGGTTTATGAAACAATGTGGAGACAGAGTGCAAACAGCCATTTATGCGTGAAGACCTGGACTTTTGTGAAAGAACTCCACCAGTGTATAATATTTCCTCTGTGTCATGCTGTGCAGCTATGGTAAGTTCACTTCATCCTTGATTCTTAATGTTGCTTCAATTTATCTTCCAAAAGGTCCTGATAAAAGAACACTGAATGGCTGAAAGGGTTCCAAGATCAAACAGATAAGTGGGTTATTGGGGGTGATTTTAATGCACATGCCCCTTTCTGGGATAAGAGTTGTAACTATATTTCTAATAACCGTTTGTTAGATAACATAGCGGATTCTATTCTTTACATACTGAATAATGGAAATATAACTCGTATTCCAGATATAATCTAACCATAAACCTTCAGCTGTTGATTTAAGTTTTGTATCCCCATCATTGGTAGTCAACGCAGTGTGGGAAACGGGAGATGACTCTTTAGGGTCAGATCATATTCCAGTCATAATATCTTTAAATAACACAGCAGAAGAAGAAGAAAACACAGAAGATGTTATTCCAAAGTATAATTACAAGTGTGCAGATTGGTCACTCTTCAAAGACACCCTTAAAAACATAAATTTAGATGTTCTACTGAAGAAAATATAGATATGTATGATAAATTCTGTAAATTTATCCTAACAGCAGCAGATAAATCGATCCCCAAAATTAAAAAAAACACAAAATCTAAAAAACACAATGGAAATGTGTGGTGGAACAAGGAATGTGAACGCGCAAATAACAAGAAAAAAGAAAGATTTAAGATATATTGTAAAAAAAAAGATCAGCAAGTAATCATGAAAAATGAAAAAGACGGGTAAAGACAGTGATGATGCAATAGAATATGCAAAATTGAAACACTGGCATGATTTCTGTAACTCTGAGGTAAAACATTGTAAGGATATGGGAAAAGTATGGGAAGAACTGAAAGCTATGAAAAATGGATTGACATCACCACAGTATCCCATAAAAATAATAACAACAATCTACCCCACTGCTAAAGAGAAAGCAGAAGTTTTGTAAACTTTTTCGCTGATGTCAGCCGTCCTGAGGGTCTAACAAACACTGACCGAATCTACAGAGAAAAAGAAGAAAGTAATATAACATATGATAATCCAACACTAGATAATAGCATTAACATTAATGCTCCTATAAACTGTACAAGAAGTAAAAGAAGCCATTAGAGCCATTCCAATAAGGAAATCATCATTGGTTTAGATGCAATATCTAATCAGATGCTAAAGAATCTACCTGAAAATCTTGTAGTTTTTCTTCATGCTTTGCGAAGTACTTGCTGGAACAGTAGCGACATGCCCAAAATATGAAACAGACAATTGTTGTCCCAGTTCATAAACAAGGAAAGTCTTCTAGTGATCCTAAAAAATTACAGACCTGTAGCATTAACATCACACGTCTGTAAAACTATCAGAAAGAATTGTTTTGAATAGACTAGGCACATTACTGTGAAAAAAATGACATCATTCCTATTAATCAAGCTGGCTTCGTAAAGGGAGATCTACCACAGAAAAATAGTGAAATTATCAACAAATATAAAGAAACAATTTGCAAGACGTAAATGTGTCCCGGCTACATTTTTTGACATTACCAAGGCTTACGATCAAGTGTGGCATTCACAGCTCTTAAACAAACTTTAAAATATTGGACTATCAGGAAATGTATACAATTATTAAATGCTTTCTGAAAGATAGGGTAATACAAACAAGAGTAGGAAAAACATATTCCACCAGTAGAACTTTGTCAATGGGAATCCCCCAAGGGTCAGTGTAGCTCTGCTTCTTTTCTCATTGCTATTGCATGATTTGCCAAATAAGTTATCTAAAAAAGGTAGTTCTCGATCAATATGCTGACGACATTTGCATGTGGATGGAAGTACTCTTAAAAAGAAAACTCCACAGCGTGATATAAAATTTCATCAGAAAGTTCTATCAAGGCGAACTAAATAGGATGGCGGAATACATGAAGTTAAATGGATTAAACTTGTCTATTGAAAAAACAAATATAATTCTTTTCAATAGTGGTAATAATCCAGAAAAACTGCTTGTCTTTACATTGTGCGAAACACCTCTTACATACATGACAGAAGTTAAAATTCCTAGGAGTCCATTTCACATCTAAACCATCATGGAACGCTCCATATTGAATACCTATTAACAAAGGCGAGGAAGATATTAAATTTCCTTAAAATATTTCAAACGAAAATGGGACAGAATTCATCTACATTGATAACTCTATGTAAATATTTAATGAGGTCGAAAATAACATATGCCCAAGAAGTAATCTTTAGCGCTCCCAAATACCTATTGAAAAAGCTTGAAAGTATTGAATGCAAGGCATTGAAATTGGCACTTGGCCTTCCGGTGCATGCATCATCTCTCGTACGTATTACGAAGCGCAGAATGCTTCCCTTAGATGAATGCAGAGTTAGCGTGTTGTAAATTTGTTATCAAGAGTATATCTGATAAAACGCACATTAGATCTGAAATAAAAATGAGGTGAGATATTGATTTTCCTAAAAGAGCAAAATCTATAGCTTCTCAAAAACACTGGCAACGTACACAAGACCTGAAATGATCATAGAGATAAGTTGTATGATATACATGTTAATTGCAAGAGGAACCCATGTAGCTTTTTGTTGGATTCCTTCACATTGTTCTTTTTATTATAATGAAAAAGTAGACAGGGCAGCTAAACGTGGAGCCAAAAATAGTTTTGATTCAGAATTGTTTGATTTCCCCTTATCAGTGCATGAACAGTGTAACTTAGTTAAGTCACATATCTGGAAAGCGCTCGAATATAGTATGGTAGATCACGTCTATAAAGAAGAGTTTGATATTAAAAGAATCAAAGAGAATTTTAATCTTAATAGAAAATTACTCTCATTAATGCACAGGTGGAAACTTAATGCATTTAAAACAAAATATGTAAAAAAACGTAGTTTGCGTATGTGGAAACAAAATTACTCCAGTTCATATTATTTCATGCAATGATATGAAAAAAAATCATTCCAGTATTGAAGCAAAATACTGTGCAGGCCATTTTTGAGTCACCAGCTTTAACGTACGAATTCTTTATACACTTAGAACGCACACCTATTGGAAAATACTTATAATTTTTTTTTTTAAACTTTATTTGCGGGGGATAAGAAAGGACGGGGGGTGGGGGTGGATAAAATGGGATGGGGGGGGGGGGGGGGGGGGAGCAAAGGATGTTTTTGTTTGTTTATTTTTTTCTTTAATACTGTCATCCGTTTTGACTTTAATTGATTAGTTAGTTGTTGGTTATAAGTATTTTGTTTCATGTTAATCTTCACTTATGATTTGTCTAAAGATATTCACACACTTACACATCTACAACTCTCTCACTCACACACACACACACACACACACACACACACACACACACACACACACACACACACACACACACACACACACACACGAATAGTGGATAGACGTTAAATGAAGGACACACACACGGTTTTCACATTGTCATCTGCATCAGCTCGAGAATACGCGTCGTCCCTGATAACCCCACTCCCCTCACTCCAGCAAGAACTATCCCAACCCCCAAGCACTCTCGTGTCACCCACGACCTCCCTTTCCCCTTCCTCCTTTTGCAGTCTTCCTCGGCTCTCGACCCTAGCTACCCCTTCCCTCCCCACGACCTTCCCCCCACCCTACCTCCTACCTTTCTCTTCTGCCTTCTTGGAGGAGGGTTCGCGCGCGCGCGTGTGTGTGTGTGTGTATGTGTGTGTGTGTGTGTGTGTGTGTGTGTGTGTGTGTGTGTGTGTGTGTGCGCGCGCGCGCGCGCGCGCGTGTGCGTGTGAGTGTGTGTGTGTGTGTGTGTGTGTGTGTGTGTGTGTGTAAATGGAATAAAGATATTCACCTCTCTTATTATCTCCTAACTTGCTTCTACCGTCTCATTTTAAGTAATTTCGTCCCAAATAGTTACAATTCTGCTTTATCAAGAGCGTTAAATGGAGTGCCTCTTCTTATTCTTATGCGCGAGCGCGCGCGCGCGTGTGTTTGTATGTGTGTGTGTGTGTGTGTGCGTGCGTGCGTGTGTGTGTGTGTGTGTGTGTGTGTGTGTGTGTGTGTGTGTGTGTGTGTGTGTGTGTATGTGTTGTGTGTGTGTGTGTGCACGTGCGTGTGTGTGTGGTGTGTGTGTGTGTGTGTGTGTGTGTGTGTGTGTGTGTGTGTGTGTGTGTGTGTGTGTGTGTGTGTGTGTGTGTGTGTGTGTGTTACAACAGCGTAAAGACGAACGAAAGCCTACCATGAATGGCTTGGCATCACGTGATGTCTAATGGAACAGGTCTAAGTAGGGATGGTCGGTGGGGATTGACATTAGGTGGAAGAGCGGACTGGGAGTTGTGTGGGATTCGGTGATTCAATGAAGACGGATTCTATCAATTTAGGTTCGACAACAAATGTGTTTTAATTGATGGTATACTGAAGAATCGACTTTCCACAAAACATCTCTCTCTCTCTCTCTCTCTCTCTCCTCTCTCTCTCTCTCTCTCTCTCTCTCTCTCTCTCTCTCTCTCTCCTTTCTCTCTCTCTCTCTCTCTCTCTCTGTCGCTCTCTCTCTCTCCTCTCTCTCTCTCTCTCTCTCTCTCTCTCTCTCTCTCTATATATATATATATATATATATCCCCTGTACGTCTCCCCATCTCTCTTCCCCACCACGCCCCTTTTTATTCTCCACACGTAGAAGAGGAGGAGGAGGAGGAGGAGGAGGGAGAAGAAGAAGAAGAAGAAGAAGAAGAAAGGTGAGGACGAGGAGCAGAAGGAGAACAAGTACAAGAACAAGAATATGATGGTGAGGAGGAGGAGAGGAGGAGGAGGAGGAGGAGGAGGAGAAGAAGAAGAAGAAGAATATGATAATGATGATGATGATGATGATGATGATGATGATGATGATGAAAAGAGGAGAAATAAAAGGAGAAGGAAGAGGAGAACAACAACAACAACAACTGGCATAAGAGGATAATGATGATGAAGATGAGGAGGAGGAGGAAGAAGAAGAAAAGAATGAAGAAGAAAAAGATGATAATGATGATGAGATGATGATGATGATGATGATGATGATGATGATGATGATGATGAAACGGTACATAATCACACATATGTACACAGACTCTCACACACGCACGCATGCACTCACGCACTCTCGCACGCGCGCGTACACACGCGAATGACATTTCTGGATTCCTTTCATTTATTTGACCTTTCCATAGGGAATCCTTGGGCAAACACACGCCTAGGATTCAGTCCTGATCACAAACAGTGCTGGTGAGTGATTGTTTCAAACAAAAAGCACACAAAGGATTCATCAATATTAGCTCACCCCCCCCCCCCCCTTCGTCCTCGTCGTCCTCCTCCCTTTTCCTCCTCCTCCTCCTCCTACTCCTCTTTTTTCCCTCTTTCTCCTTTACCTCCTCCTTCTTGTCCTCCTTTTTTGTTGCCCTCCTCGTACTCCTCTTCCTCCTCCTCCTCCTCGTCCTTCTCCTCCTCCTGTTTCTCCTTCTTTGTTCTCCTCCTCCTTTCTCCTCATCTCACTCCGTCCTTTCCGCCTCCTTCTTTCACCTTCTCCTCCTCTGCGTCCTTCTCCTTCCTTCCCCCTCCTTCTTTCTCCTCTCCTCCCTCCTCTTTACTCCTCCTCCTCCTTTTTTTCTCCTTCTCCTCTTTTCTGCTCCCCCTCTCCCTTTCCCCTCCTTTTTCTTTCACTTCCTTCTCCTCTCTCCTTCTCCTCTTCTTGTCACCTCCTGCTCCTACTTGCTCCTCCTTTTCTCCTCTCCTTTTGCCCCATGCTCTTCCTTTATCTGTGTCCACTTCCTTCCTCCTCCGTAACACCCTCTCCTTTCTTCTCGTCCTCTTTCTTCCTCCTCCGTAACATCCTCTCCTTTCTTCTCGTCCTCTTTCTTCCTCCTCCGTAACATCCTCTCCTTTCTTCTCGTCCTCTTTCTTCCTCCTCCGTAACATCCTCTCCTTTCTTCTCGTCCTCTTTCTTCCTCCTCCGTAACACCCTCTCCTTTCTTCTCGTGCTCTTTCATGTGCATTTCCTCTGCTTTTCTCCTGCTCCTTTCCTTGCCTTCTCCTTTCTCCACCTCTTCCTCTCTCTCCTCACCCTCCTTTCTCCTCTTCCTTCTCATTTCTTCTCCTCCTCGCTCTGTCTACTCTTCCTCCTGCCTTCTCCTCCTTTTCTTCTCCTCCTCGCTCTGTCTACTCTTCCTCCTGCCTTCTCCTCCTTTTCTTCTCCTCCTCGCTCTGTCTACTCTTCCTCCTGCCTTCTCCTCCTTTTCTTCTCCTCCTCGCTCTGTCTACTCTTCCTCCTGCCTTCTCCTCCTTTTCTTCTCCTCCTCGCTCTGTCTACTCTTCCTCCTGCCTTCTCCTCCTTTTCTTCTCCTCCTCGCTCTGTCTACTCTTCCTCCTGCCTTCTCCTCCTTTTTTTCTCGTTCTTTCTGCCTCCTCCTCCCCCTCCTCTCTCCACTTTTCCTTTCTCTTCCTTCTCCTTTCTTCTCCTCACCTTCCTTCGCCTCTTCCACCTCCTCCTTTCGTAACCCCCTCCTCCTTCTTCATTGTTCTCCTTCTTCTGCCCTTCCTTCCCTCTCAGAACATCAGCTATCATGTCTGCAGACACAACAGTGCCGCTGCTTTTATTCAACGCTCCTTTTGTGAGGACCATCGACTGCATCTTTAATCCATGAATGATGATGCCTTGTGCTTTTTTTCCCCATTTGCACGTCTTTGTAATCGGTTTGGCTGTAAACATCATCGCCACGTCGAGTCGAAGGACAGGGTGATTGAGTGAGTGAGTGACTGATCGATTAATTGGTTGACTGGTTGATTGGTTCACGTCAAAGTTTCAAATCCTAGAATCAGGCGGCTTCGATACTGAAATTCAATATTACAAACTGATTGATTTATCGATTGATTGATTAATACACGTCAGTCTTTTTCGGCATCAGTCAGCTTTGAAGCTAAACTGCCAGCATCTCTCTGTCATACGAGTCATGTCAGAAACATGGTGACTGTGGCCTGACGCGATGACCGAACCAAACGGGACAAAACCTCTTCATGTCACATTGAGGCTGTGGTAGTCATACCGCCAGACATACAAAGTCTTTGACAAAGGTCATCCGCACAGACTTTGTTTTCCAACTGCCCCAACCTGTTCAACATTTCACCTCTTCTCTCATTTTCTTCAGCCTTTTTTCGTGTAAAAAAAAAAATCAAATCCCCCGATTGAATGGTTACCGTTCAGCACACCATTTTTGACTGTAAGTTCTTGTGAATGATGAAAGCTTTCTTACATGAAGGTCTGCATCTATCAATATTCAGGAACCTTGTTGATGTGTTAAATTCTAGAAGTCCCACTGTCCGTTGGTATTCAATTTCTTTTTTTATTGTTATATATTGTTATTATTATAATTCTTACTGCTTACTACTACTACAACTGCTGCTGCTGCTGCTGCTATACTTACTACTCTGCTATCATTAACAATTATTTATCAATATTATCATTATTGCATTTTGAAAATTTCAAAATTGGGAAGTGACTGACGGCGGCGAACGAAGCAAGTTTAGGAAATAGGAGTTTGTTTAGGAACTTACCCGCCAACTGACATTGAACAAACAACAGCACAAGACCAGACACGATGACATTTCAACCAATTGGGTCTTCTTCAGGCGAAAACAATAAAATAAATCACATTTTGAACATGTGGGGGGACAGTACAAACAACGAAAAAAAAAAGAATGAACAATCACTTCATATCCGTTCTTGACATGTGTCTTGGTGGGCGGAAAATGACCATGCGCCAGGGGGGATTATGGGAGAGGGGAAACGGAGCTAAGGGGGGGGGCGGGGGGGGGGGGGGGTTTCTTGCAGTCAGGGCAGGAGGTGTGTCGTGTGTGATCATGATAGGGTTGTGTGTCCAGTTTATTGGGATGGTCCATCCTCTGTGATATCTTTGTGATGGATGTGTAATGGATGGATTGATAATAATGGTAAGGGAAAAAAAAAAAAAAAAAAAAAAAAAAAAAGGGCGGGGCGTGGTTGGGGGGGGGGGGGGGGGGGCGATATTCGATTTTTAAGGGGAAGGGTTAATACAAAATAAGATTAATAGATGGAGGGATTTGCTTTTGTAACTACTGTATGAAGTGAGTGCAGGGGTTTGTGGTGGGTGGCTTGGTGGGGCATGTATGTAGAAGTGTGTGTGTTGTGTGTGTGTATGTGTGTGTGTTGGTCGGGGATTTTTTGCAACTGGTGGGAACGACGTTGAGTATGTGTGTTTGGTTATGTTGGATATTGATGCCTTGCGGGGTTTTGTAGTTTGCCCAGTTTGGAATGCAATGAGATGGGCTATTCTTGGAGTTGTGCGTCAAAGCTGTCTCACCTGTGACTGCCAGGTGCCATGACTTTGACATGGTCGATGTTGGGATGCGAGTGTGGATGAAGTAAGTGTAGGGCGACGGGGTTGGGTCGGTGGTGGCGGATATCGGCCAAGGTTCAGAGATGGTTTAGTTTCGAGGTGCGTGACGTATCCCTATGTAGACTTGCCCACAGTGGCAGTGCGGATGGCATATATAATGTTGCGGCTCTGACATCGAGAATGTGCGTTTTTTTGACAGTGAAGGAGTGTCTTTGGGGCTCCTGTAGGTTGGTTTGTTTGGTTTGTGTGAGGGGGGCAGATTTTGCAGTTGGGTTTGGAAGCATGGCGTGGTGTGAGAGTACGACTGGTGGTGATGTTAGCTGTGGTTCTGTTCAAACTGGAACCCCCGCACGAGGCGGTCTTTTTTGAGGTTTTTGTCACGTATGAATGTGAACAAGGGTGTGGTATGGAAGGCGGGGGGTTTGTGGTTATGTACCAATGTGCCAATTGACTTTGAGGATTCCTACAGATGGGGAGAGGGCTGTCCTGTGGGGGGGTTGGTAGAGGATGGTAGGCACTCTGTGGGTCTCTGTCTTTGTCTTGGTTTGGATGTGGGTCGTGGTGTCCAGGGCAGCACACAGAATGTTCTGTATTACAGTATGGTGCGGACGGAGAGAAAAACAGGAAGTGCTGCATTGATTGATGGAACCAGGGGGGTGGTGTATCCGCGGAGCTATACGTGGTGAAAAATTGTAAATTTTGGCTCTGCTTGTATATGAAGTCTTCCTCGCTGGAGCAGACGTCTGCGAAGACGGAGGAGAAAGAAGAAGGAAATAAGAGAAGAAATTGTGAGTTAGGGATGCTTGGTTCTTTAGTGTGTGGGTTGTGGGCGAGAGAGGATGAGTAGTCTCGGTATGCATGTGCGTCGGTGGAGGGGTCTGTAGAAAAAATGGAGGTTCCATGAGAGTAGGCCTTCATCTCGGGAGATGGTCGATGTCTAGGAGTTGACCGGACGCGAACAGTGGTGGTAGGTTGACGTCGGGAAACGATGGACTGGAAGGTCTGCGGCAAACGTTGCGGAATTTGTTGAGGAGGGTCTTGTTTTGGCCAATAGATGTGGCTCCCAAGTCTCCATCATCGATATACTCTTTGTACAGTTCAGGGTGTGGGGCCTCGCCTGTGGTATATGTGTTGAGAATGCGGTTTCCAAGTGTCCATGAAGAGGCAGGCAGTAGGCCTGGTTTCACCATTTTGGTTTACCCATGGCAACACCGCCTAATTTGTGGAAAAACTCCCCCCCCACACCCGCTAATTATTGTGAAATGGTGTTGCATGTTGGAATTGAAATGTGTTCAGCGGTGCGGACCTAAATAAAGCGGTCTGACCAGAGTCTGTGGTGGGTGGGGAGGGTGTTGGTTGGTAGGGGGGGGGCCGTTTGTCTCCAGGAAAAAAATGTGAAGAGAGCCCTAATCCATCAGTAGTGAGGGGTTGGAGGTGTCTTAGAGTGACACCACGATCAAGTGTGGGATGGAAGAGGACGGATGGGTTGAAAAAGCAGGTGGGGGGGTCTGTGTTGTGCGACGGAGTTGTTAATCATGTTGAGTGTTGGGGGGTTGTGTCTTTTGAGGTATAGAGATTGTGGGGTAGGCTTGTATGTTACTATGGGTTGGGTTTTGACGGAAGGGACAGTCTAGGTATTGCGAGATGTGTTTCAGTGGGGGGCATGGGGGGCAGTGCAGCCTGAATCAATGGGTCTGCCCAGGTGTTGTGTTCCTTTTGTGTATTTTTGGGAGTTAGTAGGTAGGAGGTGGGCTGTTTCTGTTTGTGTCGTCTTGTCAATTGAGGAGCTTGGCTGTAATGGGTAGTTAGATTGTTGAGTCTGATTTTTCTTTTGATTGAGTTAGCATGAGAGTTTCTGGTGTTGAGGGAGGGGTGTTGAGGGGTGGTGGTGACTGTTCGTGACGGAGTGTAGAAATGTGTGTGGACAGTTGTTTTTCGTGCTTCTGCTATGTATAGTTGTTTGTCCCCAAACAAACTACAACTGCCCCACCCTTTGTCTGCATGGTTATTTGATGATGACAAATGTCCTGTCGTTCTCGTAGTTTTATTTGCGGGCTTTTTGTTGGTTTTGTGAAGGTTTGCAGGTTGTGGACAGGTTTGGATTTTGATCCGGCTGATGTCTCCATATTTGCATGTTTTTATGTAGGAGTAGCAGTTCAATTTCCACCTGGAATTTGGTTTATGGAGGGTGGTTGGCGGAGCATAGCCTCGGCGGCATCGGAGAATAGCACTAAACGGAAAAGCATTGGGGGTTGAAATAGTTTGAGTGCAGATGTCAGAGTTATGGGCGGGTGGTGGGGGGCGGGCCTGGGTATTAAATGGTTTCAAAAGGTGCTGCCATCCAACGACGTTTCCTAAAAATCCTGTCCACATCAATTGGTGGTTCTACGGTATTGTTGGTGGTGTGGGGTTTATGAGTTGGTTTGAGTTGGGATTGAATTTAAGTCCTTTTGTTAATGACTGATCTTTCCTCGTCGGAAGAGGGGGGTGGTTGTCAGGGATTTGCAGTAGACAAGAGGCGTGGTGCGTGATTCAGAATGTGGAGTAGTGGGCCTAGAAGGGGGTCAGGATTGTGGGATGTGGATAGAAGAATGGTCCGAGGCGAGAAGTAGTTTGTTTGTCTGCTTTTTGTAATTGTGATAGTTTGTTTGTTTGGTCCTGGTTGCAGTGAGAGTGGTTGTAAATGAGTTGGTTATCTGTGTGTAGGGATGAGTTGTTCTGAGTATGAGGCCGGGGGCTCGTGGGGTATGGATGATTGATTGTTTGTGTTGGAAAATGATTGTAATGAGAAGGTTGGAGAGAGATTTCATGGTGGAAACTGAGCGTTTTTCTATGTGCCAACATGAACATGATCGTTTACGCTGGACCGGGAGAGAATCATTTTGGTGGAATATCGGTAGTAATGGAGAGTGGTGATCTCTGTTGTGGAGAGGAGGTTGGAAGGGGTGTGGGGGGGGGAAAGTGAGAAGCCACCGAGGTGTGATGTGTATGCTAGTTAGTTTAAGACCATTAGTTATAAGAACGTTGAAAAGGGATGCTTTGAATTGGTTTTCTGAAAACTGTGTTTTGGCCTAGCCTAGCCTGAGTGCGAAATGGGAATTGTTGGTGGTGGGTGGGGTCGGTAGAATTAGAAACTGAATGCCCTGCAGAAGCTGGATGGTTACGGAAGGGGAGACGAAAATTTGGGCAGGCAGTTGCATAGTGTGTGAGTGTTAGTCTGTTGTTGGGCAGGTAGTGGAACAGAGGACGGAGTGGGGAATCAAGAATGCAGAATGCGATTGAAATGTTGTTGTATCTGTAGTTGGAAGTGGAGGGTGACGGGAGGAAAAGGAAGATGGCGACAGTCCCGAATCAAAACAAAACAAATTAGGACTCAAATGCGAGGGCCAGAAGCCAGTGGGATCCTAGAAGTAGTGAGGAAAACAGCCAGGGAAGTGGTAGTCAACGATCCATGTACCTGGTGGGGGGGTACGAAGAAAGACGTGACGTGAAATACAAACACAAAGGATATCACGGTTGAGGTACACAACACCAAAAAAAAGGAGTTGTTGGTTGAAAACAGACGTGAAAAATGCACCACACCAAAAGGGGTGTTCGGCGGCACAAAGATACTAGAACAGGGGATCGAGCGTTTACGTATAAAATAGAGTGGTGAAAGACCGAGACGTGGAGATGTAGAGAGTTTCCAACACACTTTAAAGGGGTATCCAGTCAGTATGAAGCTCAGTTAAAATTTCAAACTGGAAGTGACCTGAAGAGTGACTTGACGTGCGTGCGAACCGAAGCTAAGATTAGGAATAGAGGTTTGTTTAGACACTTACCGCCAATGACATATTGACAAACAAAGCACCAAGACAAGAACGATGCATTTCAACCACTTGGGTCTTTCTAACGGCGAAAAAAAAAAAAAAATAAAATCAATTGAACCATTGTGGGACAGTCAGTACAAACAACGAAAAAAAGAATATTGAAAAAAATGACCTTATCCGTTTCTTGTTCATGTGTTTTGGTGGGCGGAAAAAATGGAGAAATAGGAAGGAAATGACATGCGGCCAGGGGGGGGATTATGGGAGAGGGGAAATCGGAGGGGGGGGGGGGGGGGGGGGGTGCGGTGGGGGGTGGTGGGTTGGGGGGGGGGGGGGGTGGGGGGGTGGTTGCGGTCAGGGGTGGGAGGTGTGGTGGTGTGATATGATAGGGTTGCTGTGTCCAGTTTATTGGGGGAATTGGTGTGAACTCTTGTGAATGGTTGTGGTAATGGTGGATGATCAAAAAGGAAACGGCGGAAAAGAAAAAAAAAAAAAAAAGAAAAAAAAAAAAAAAAAAAGTGTGGGGGCGGTGGGGGGGGGGGGTTGGGGGGGGGGGGGGGGGGGCGGGGGGGGGGGGGGGGGGGGGGGGGGGGGGGGGGGGGGATTGGGGGGGGGGGGATTGTTTTTTGATGGGGGGGATTTAAGGGGAAAGGATTAAACAAACTAAGATTAAATAGATGGAGGGTTGCTGTAACTACTGGTATGAAAGTGAGATGTAGGGGAGTGTGGTGGTGGTTTGTATGTAGTGTCGTTAGGTGTGTGTATGTGATGTGTGTGTGTATGTGTGTGTGTTGGACGGGGATTTTGCCAAAATGGTGTGGAAGAGCGGGTGATATGTGTGTTTGGTTATTGTTGGATATTGTTGCTTGGGGGTTTAGTGTGCCAGAGTTTGGCAAGGAGAATGGGATTCTTGAGTTGTGCGTTTTCAAAGCTGTCACTCTTGATGCCATTTTGCAATTGGTTATTTTTAAGATTCTGTCTTACTGT
>CM031596.1:132138849-132141349 GCA_018398815.1 Conus ventricosus | reverse complement strand
TCGTCATTTGTTTAGAAGATCAACCAGGCCCGACTGGTTGTTCTTGTTACTGCTGTTGCTGTTCTCGTTTTTGTTCTCTTTTTCTTCTCGATCGAAATCTTTAATTTGTTTCTGTCAATCGTTTTTATTTAAAACGTATACTTTGGGGATTGTTCAAATACTGATATTGTATTTGTATCTGACTGCTTGTAGCGACGGAAATAGTTGAACTGGCGTTCTAGGATATGATGGATATGTATCTACCGGTTCAAAATGCACCTGGGCCTTGTCGTTTTAAGCTGCTAATGGTGGTGGTTGTGGTTTGTGGCAGTTGTTGTTATTGTTGTTCTTGTCGTCGTTGTTTTTATTGCTATTTGTTTATTTGAGTTTTACGAGATGAATGTTTAGGCTTTGAACTCACACGTTGCCATTTATCTTTTGTGTTTATTCAAATGAATACGTTTAATGGCCAAAGATGTGCCAGGGTACGCGGTAAATGTGTACGTGTGCGCGCGCGCACACACACACACACACACACACACACACACGCACACACACACACACACACACACACACACACACACACACACACACACACACACACACACACACACACACACACACACACACACACACATACGCGGGCTGGCAGCACGGACTAACAGACCTACGTAAGGAATATCACCTTAATCAAAATGAAAGTTTCTCATGATTCGTACATGTCTGCTGTCTGCCCTTTCCCCCTGACCCCTCCTTCTGCAGGCATGGTGGCGCTGCATTACGCCGCCTGGCAGGGCAAGCCGGACCCCGTGCAGTGCCTGCTGACCACTCAGCCCTCGGTCAACGAACAGGCGCAGAACGGGGAGACCCCGCTCCACCTGGCCTGTCAGCACGGCCATTTACATGTCGTACGTACCTTGCCTGTCAGCACGGCCATTTGCATGTCGTACGTACCTTGCCTGTCAGCACGGCCATTTGCATGTCGTACGTACCTTGCCTGTCAGCACGGCCATTTGCATGTCGTACGTACCTTGCCTGTCAGCACGGCCATTTACATGTCGTACGTACCTTGCCTGTCAGCACGGCCATTTGCATGTCGTACGTACCTTGCCTGTCAGCACGGCCATTTGCATGTCGTACGTACCTTGCCTGTCAGCACGGCCATTTACATGTCGTACGTACCTTGCCTGTCAGCACGGCCATTTGCATGTCGTACGTACCTTGCCTGTCAGCACGGCCATTTGCATGTCGTACGTACCTTGCCTGTCAGCACGGCCATTTGCATGTCGTACGTACCTTGCCTGTCAGCACGGCCATTTGCATGTCGTACGTACCTTGCCTGTCAGCACGGCCATTTGCATGTCGTACGTACCTTGCCTGTCAGCACGGCCATTTGCATGTCGTACGTACCTTGCCTGTCAGCCATTTACATGTCGTACGTACCTTGCCAGTCAGCCATTTGCATGTTGTACGTACCTTTGCAGTCAGCCATTTGCATGTCGAACTTACCTTGCCTGTCAGCCATTTGCATGTCGTACGTACCTTGCCTGTCAGTCATTTGCATGTCGTACGTACCTTGCCTGTCAGCCATCTGCATGTCGAACGTACCTAGCCTGTCAGCCATCTGCATGTCGTACGTACCTTGCCTGTCAGCCATCTGCATGTCGTACGTACCTTGCCAGTCAGCCATCTGCATGTCGTACGTACCTTTCCTGTCAGCCATTAGCATGTCGTACGTACCTTTCCTGTCAGCCATTTGCATGTCGTACGTACCTTTCCTGTCAGCCATCTGCATGTCGTACGTAGCTTGCCTGTCAGCCATCTGCATGTCGTACGTACCTTACCTGTCAGCCATCCGCATGTCGTACGTACCTTACCTGTCAGCCATCCGCATGTCGTCCATACTTTGCCTGTCAGCCATTTGCTCGGAAGATGGTACGTAGAGGGATCGTCATCGTAGACGACTTTTGAAGTAGTGAGGCGGAGTGAAAGCTCTTAGGAGATGGAAGTGTGGTGTGTGTGTGTGTGTGTGTGTGTGTGTGTGTGTGTGTGTGTGTGTGTGTGTGTGTGTGTGTGGTGTGTGTGTGTGTGTGTGTGTGTGTGTGTGTGTGTGTGTGTGTGTGAGTGTGTGTGTGTGTGTGTGTGTGAGAGAGAGAGAGAGAGAGAGAGGGGGGGAGGAAGAGAGACAGACAGACAGAGAGTACGAACGTGTTTGTGTGTGCGTGTGTTTGTGTGTTTGACATTAAAGCGTGCGCGTGCATGTGTGCGTGCGTATGTGCGTGTCTCTGTGTGTGTGCACGCGCGTGTGTGTGTACGTGTTGGTGTACACGGACGTGCGTGCGTGCGCGTGTGTATATATTCCGCACACAATAAGTTTTATTTTGCATTTGTGTACATGATTAAGAGAGGTTATTACTGAGATATATGAGAAATAAAGGAAACGGTGAAGTCCTCTTTTCACAGATAACCCAGCCCAGTGTGTGGCGACACACTATCACAGTCGCCATAGATGTTGTTCCAA
>CM031596.1:132123849-132131349 GCA_018398815.1 Conus ventricosus | reverse complement strand
TTATTGTTCGTTTTAACTTTTTCTAATTCGCAATATATTTTTCTGGCAATATAAGAAGCAAAACAAAAAAGCAACAGAGAGCGAGAAGGAGACAGAGAGACAATTTATCGCCGTCACCCCCATCCCCCACCCGCACCCCTAGCCCCTCGGCATTCGCTCCACTTCCCAAGCTTCAGCAGCTAATTGCATCTTGCACCCTACAACAGACCCGCTTTTTAGCGGCACCCGTGATGAGACGATTAGATAACATCTGGGTTATGTCTGGTGAAGCTTGCACTTTGGGCGACACTTTGTTTTCCGTGCTCGTTTTTCAGCGAAGTTGTCGAGAGAGAGAGAGAGAGAGAGAGAGAGAGAGAGAGAGAGAGAGAGAGAGAGAGAGAGAGAGAGAGAGAGAGAGAGAGAGAGAGAGAGAGAGAGAGGAGAGAGAGAGAGAGAGAGAGAGAGAGAGAGAGAGAGAGAGAGAGAGAGAGAGAGAGAGAGAGAGAGAGAGAGAGAGAGAGAGAGAGAGAGGAGACGGACGGACGGACGGACGGACAGAAGAAGGAGCTAAAAAGCAACATGATAGATGGCAGATTGTTAACAGTCTGTGCTTTAAAAGTTTGTTTTCGTTTCTCCGTTTTTGCTTTTTTCCTTTGTTTGTTTAGTTTTCCGCGGAGGTTTTCTTTTTCCTAACTTTGCTTTATTTGTGTTTTGTTTTGTTTTGTTTTTCGGGAGATGCTCTTCGTTAAGACCTTCTTACGTGTAGTGATGCCATCGGTCACACTTTACTCAGTGCTCCCTCTCTAAGTGAATCAGCGCTAGGAGTGCATGTGCGAAAGAGATAGATATGATGCAGCACGAAATCAAATAGCTTAGACTACGTTTTGCTTTCTTTTCAGAAATGAAATTGATGATGATGATGATACCTGTGACGATGACTCTGGAGAAGATTACCACACAGAGGAAGATGGTGGTGACAACATGTATGACGACGAAAACGACGACGACGACGACGATGATGATAATGATGATGATGATGATGATGATGATGATGATGATGATGATGATGATGATGATGATGATGGTGAAGGTTGCTAAAAGATGCCATAGGAAAAGGAGGATACCTAGCCTGCACGAATGTGGGAGAGATTACGTTCATGTGCTCATCCTGCCTGGATGTGTAGACTGAGATTGAAAAACCCGAAAAAGAGGGAGAAAGGGGCTGGGAGGAAGGGGAAGAGAGAGGGTGGGAATGGGAAGGGGCTTTGGAAACCACCAATATGTTTTGTCCGTCGTGTAGAGGGCAAGACTGTTTGAGTTATACCTCGGAATTTCTTAATATTGTCTGTCATTGTCGTGAACAAGACATTTTCAGTCATGACTTTGTTCAACTATTTGTCTGTTGTGTATCATAGTAGTGGATAAGACAGCCGGATTTACAGTTCATCTGTATGTTGTCTCTTTCGTGATCAAGAAAACAAATGAAGTCATTCCTCAGCTCATCTATGTGTTCGGCCATGACTGGACAAGAAATTTGAGTCGCACCTTAGTACATCTGCGTATTGTCTGTGGACAAGACAATAATTTTAGACATACTTTGTAACGTCAGTATGTTGTCTGCCCTGACAAGATCGTTTTGAGTTGTACTTTAGTATATCAGAGTGTTTATGTGCCATTTAGTGGACACAACATTTCAGTCATACATTTGTAAGACTGCGTATTTCCTGCTGTGCAGTCGACATGGCAATTTACGTGGCAACCTATTTCATCTCTGTAATGTTTGTCTCGTAATGGACAAAACAGTTTCAGTCATATTTTGGAACACCTTTATGAAGTCTGTTATGAAGTGATCAAGACAGCTTCAGTCATACATTGCAACACCTGCGTGTATAACTTGGGTCACACCTTGATCCATCTGTGTTTTGCCTCTCTCTGTTGACAACAGGCAACTTCTTAATTCGATGCACGTTTTCGTTGCCTTTCAGTTGGCTGAAAAACTGTCGATCATAGCTTGATACCTGAGCACGTGTTGTCTTAATCCTATGTAGTGGACAGTGACCTATAATCATACATTAAAACACGTGTGTGTGTGTGTGTGTGTGTGTGTGTGTGTGTGTGTGTGTGTGTGTTGTGTGTGTGTGTGTGTGTGTGTGTGTGTGTGTGTGTGTGTGTGTGTGTGTGTGTGAGTGCGCGCGACTGTGTGTGTGTGAGTGCGCGCGACTCTCTCTCTGTGTGTGTGTGTGTGTGTGTGTGTGTGTGTGTGTGTGTGTGTGTGTGTGTGTGTGTGTTTCTGTCTGTGTCTCAATGTGTGTGTGTGGTGTGTGTGTGTGTGTGTGTGTGTGTGTGTGTGTGTGTGTGTGTGTGTGTGTTCCTTCAGGTGGTGGAGCAACTGCTGAAGAGCAACCTGTGTGAGAAGCTGCTGGAAGACAGCCCCGTGGACACTCTGGACAACAGCCGCACCACCTGCCTCCACCTGGCCGCCAAGAACGGACACAGCGACGTCATCAGGTGGGCAGCATGATCTGGGCCACGACCATGATCACCTTGTCAAATATTGTGTGTAGAGAACGGGAAATACCAATCCTGGGCCACTTCCGCCCTCACCCAGTTTCGGGCGAAAGTAACCCAGGATTGGTATTTCCCCGTTCTCTGACAAGTAAGACTTCAATAACCAAAAAATAACGATTATCTACAAACAAACATACTGTGTAGGGTTATCCGTTTTCAATACTTAATTTACTAAACTTTTCTCAGATTTCAGTTTTTGTTTAATCCTGTGTTTTCCTGGTTCATTTTCAATACATCATTTTCTCGGCAATACATTCATCAAATGCATCTCTGTCTTTCATGTGAAATAAAACTACAAGTCTTTAAATTGTTCTCTAAAGTCTTTTTAAAACTGAGTTATTTGTCTGGGCATAAAATCCACACACTTATCCCAGCAATGTCTTCCACTGAAGGCTAGTTTCGATAAGTGTTTCTTTTTTAAACTATGTCTCGTTATGCCGAACAGTCATCTATAATAAATAGTGTCTGCGTTCCTTCAACAGTCTTATAAAACTGTTCTTAACACTACACTCAGTTTATTGCTAGGATCTAACTAAATATATGTCATCATCTGTCCATTTAACCTTCTATCATGATATGCTTTGTTCCATTTAAGGTTGGAATGAAAATCACAATATGATTTAAAATTATAGACGATAAACTGTTTGTAATAGGTCTAGGACAAATATTGTTTTTCCTCAACCAGTCTGCCACAAATCAATGAGCAATGTGGAGTTTTTGGCATAAGGTTTAACTGCTCCATGGTTTTATAGAAGAATTTAATATAATCCAGTCTATTATTTTTATCATACTTCTCGGTTAACAACTTGTTCAGTATATAAAACCCTATGAGGCCTAAATGTGTAAGATAATCCAATTCAGTTCTGTAAGATTGTTTCTATTTAAGGTCAACAGTTGATTTTGTTGTTGTTTGTTATGGGATCTTAATATCCTCCCAGGGTGGAAGAACGACGACTACCAACGTTAAGGCGTTTAACGTCTAAGTTTTTGCCAGCTAATATTTAATTCTTTTCTAAGGTCTCACTAACGCCCACAAACCCCAATCCTTATCCACATCTTTAAAGACAGAAATTTTTTCAAATATCATTGTGAACGTGTCTCCTAATTTTCTGCTTGGAAAGACCTGTAATTTTGTAGAAGCTTTTTTTACAACTGTTTCTTCTTTTCTGTGGAGGATTTTACTGTTTTTTCCATACGGCGTTATTTCAATTTCTTTCCGACTATTGTCGTCCGGCTTAAGACTCTTACATGTAAAGGTCAGTATTGAATGCTTTTCTGAAACTTTTTTGACGGCTAAAATTGTAAATGGGCTTATGAATTCAATCAAATGTTATGTCCCATTATAAATATGTTCTAAGTGCCAATGAGGTCAGGTTTTCGACACTATTTTATATTCATATGCCAACATTATTTGCCTTAGATTGCGCAGTTGTTCTAGTTTAGGAAATTTTTGCTGTCGCCAACCTCTTTTGGTGTATAATCACCATCTTTAGTGTACTCAAACCATTCAAAGTGCCTATCTCACCGTTTTGTTCAAAAGTCTGCAACGTCAGCAAGGTCTTTTAATTTAAGGTTATACACTTACAGGCGCTAATGTAATCCTGGTTCTTCTGGCCCCCGCGACATTATTAGTACAGTGTATATTTTATTTCCAAAAACAATGTGCAGATTATCACATTTCACTGCTTTACCCGTTTTTGTCATTGATTTTTATATTAAATAGATTCGATCCTCCCACAAACTAATCTTTTAAACTGTAAATTAGGGGAATTGTATAAATTTCATATCGCAATATGCAAGCTTTCACTGACGGAAGAGCTCTTACAAAACAGTTGAGGGCATTCCGTCATATAAGTTTTCATCAGTGCTCAGCTATCCAAATGAACATAGAGTAATGATTGTAATGCGAGATGAGCGGAATTTTTCACATCATAAAGTAGTTTTGTTGAGCTCAGCACTGTAAAACCATGGAGTGGGTAGTATTGCCAGTTAGTAATGCCTAACATCTTTAGCTAGCTCTCTATCAAAAAAGTAAGATACTTCTTCAGGCTTGAATGTTAACATTGTTTTTAGATTTGCATTGTTAAGTTTGAGAGTAATGTTAAAGTTTACTCATTGCTTCTTTTAGCGAGCAAAAACCCGTAATAACCATCAGGTATTGTTAACTGGCTAATTTTGGTCCTGCTCTGGTAACTTTTAGAATCTTGTTATTCTCCTTGGCTTTGCTTATATTAAACCATACGACTTTGTAAAATATTTCATGGAGCGGGGACCGTTCTGGTTTCGCACCCATTATCAATAGCATGTTCAAAAAACGAAGGGCGGTCTTGGGTTGTTATTGTTACAAACATTTTTTAAAACGAATAAAAATGAGTGCATTAATATATACTGATGCAAAATATTCTGTTGGGCCGCACTACAATCTTAAAAAATATAGCAACTGATACTCTTGACATTGCTGTGACCCAAACTGCCTCTTTTCATAAAAAGGTGAGTACTCCATTGAAGAGCTATCTTAACACCCCTATTGAAAAAGAGCACATCCAGAAAGCGTGGTTTAGTCATCGATGCAGTTTTATCAGAACCAGTTAAACTTTGCTGTGTTTTGCGCATCAACTGGGTGTGGAGTGGCGTATGCTGATCATTTAAATCACCATGATCCTTTTGGGTTTGAGGTCAGTGTACCGATTTCATTTCTATTAACCTTCAGACGTATTTTGGCTGAATTGCAAGCGCCATTGCCAATGACAAACCCGTTTAATCCACTCAGCAACAGAATAGACATGAAGGCTTTTGAAAGGATCTGTAACGAATTCAATATTAACATCAAGACAGACTTTAGACAAAAGTTGGATCATAATCATGGCATAGGCGTCATTTATTTTCAGGGCACGCACAGAAAGTATAACTTTGACCGGCGTTCTCCTTTCAAAATTGTTGAGCCCTGGTCCATAGAGCAAGAGCATAAAACAGCATGGACAACATTTATCTTAGACACTTCTAAGGGCCTAACTAGGGCGGGAATAGAACGAATAAACGACTCTATTCGTACTTACGTTTGGTGTTTGCTAGGTTCGCAAGCACAGGCAAGATCGAGCATAACTGATCCTTCTACTGGCTTTGACGCGCAAAAACAATACTTAGCAAATTTAGAGGACGCATTAATTCTACAGTTGATTTCCCTTCAAGTATTCAAGGTACCAAACATGTTTTACAATACGCAAGATCGAAAGTAGACTTTGCTGTTGGCACTGGTTTATACATGCTCCCTTCTGACCTCAGACCCCAGGTAGGAATAATAATAAACTATAATAATGAAATTCTTATAGCAGGCAATGAACAGAAGGTTGGGAAAAAACGACATAAATTCTGAGCCAGTAATATTACAAGCAGTAAACAAACACCCAAGATTAAGTCATCTAATTCCGAAGTCCAAACCCCAAAGTATTGAAGACTCAGCAAAGCTCGCAGACTCTGTTCGCGATGACCATGAATATGAAAAGACAGCGCTTGTTCTTGGATTAACTGGCCTAGGATTACTTGGTCTTTATCTTACTAATAGTAACCCAACTATTAAGAGAACTAATGCCCATAAGTGCTCGGCCATAAAGCCAACTACTTTGCTTGCAGTAGACAAAAGCCAGCTAACGATACTCCCTAATATACCTGGTAAAGAGTCTATAGCTTTACCAGCTAATTTTTTTTAAAAAACTCGCAAGATGATCAAGCTGTTTTTTTACCCATGATTTTATCAGGCGGTGGGGCGGATGCACTGGACTTTGCCCTCCACCACCGCCTGTAATTAGCATCACCAGTGTACTTATTGCAAATCTAAGGCAGTTAAACGCTTGCTAATGTGACTCCCTGCTCTCTAAACAAAGTTCTTATTCGTTCTGCTAGCGTTGCGTCTTCATATAAAATTTTTTCGATAGTTTCTCTTATTTCTATTCACTTGAGTTCGTAATAGGTTTCGGGTTAGTAGTTGTCACTTCTAGTCTTGCTGATCTCTCTTGTTCAAGATCTTTTAGTCTTTGGGTTATTCTTTCTTTAATATCAGGCCCTAAGTTGGCGTCATCAGCCTCAACGAGTTTTTCTTTTCTCTTTTTATATGCCATCTTAGTTCACCTAGTTTTGCTAAATTGTTTGTTAATTCGCCTCTGATGGTTCTTAAAGTACGATCAAGGGCTAATAATTCTCGCATAGGCATGGGGAATCATTAATTGTTTTTAACGCTGTTTCTTCTGAAAAACTGGTTTCTGCTTCTATTGTATTTATTAATTCGCCTGCTGATTGATTTAATTCTTTAAGTTCCATGTTTTGCATTTGGTTATCTGTCGGGAGTTCTTGTAGTGTGTTTTGAAGTTTAGCAACTGCCTCCGCCTTAATTTCGGTCTAGCAATGCCAAGGCGATTTTGATCTTTACACTGAGTCTATTTCTAATTGAACCCACAGCTAAAAACTTTGATGGGTCGGGTTTAGTTGTAAGCCGAACAAGTTGCCCTTGATCGTTTTTTACAGACAAATGACATCTTCTAATACAAAATCATTTGGGTCTATAAATTGGGAGGTTCTTGGCCTAAACTTTTGTAAATGCTTCGACCGTACTTGCTGTTAATTCACGCTGCAATGAGAGCGTTGAGCGATGCTGTGTCAAAGGGATCATTTCACTCATGTCGCTCCACGATCAAAAACATCATAATCTTCTTCGCCTTCAATTCCTGCCATGTTTTTAAAAAATTAACTTTTTATTTTGCTTCATAAAAATGCCACAACAAGCACATTGGCTCGATTCTTGACCGCATAGAAAACAGAAAGAGCCATGGCGTGAAGGAAATAAGCGGAAATACTGTTCAAAATCCATCACTATTGATGCAGATCAAATTCTTATGTCAAATTTCCAGACTAGAGGGATGAGTGATGTGCAGGCTTGCGCGTTTTTAAAAACTCATCAAC
>CM031596.1:132111242-132123749 GCA_018398815.1 Conus ventricosus | reverse complement strand
TGATAAGTGATACAATCCTGGGTTACTTTCGCCGAATGGGTGAGGGCGGAAGTGCCCAGGATTGTATATCTACGTTCTCTTGTGTACATGTTGTTGATAGGGAATGGGATAAACATCATCAGTCAGACTCCATAATGCGTACGTCTCTGTTGTGTATTGTGTGTACATGTTGTTGATAGGGAATGGGATATACATCATCAATCGAACTTCATAATGCGTACGTCTCTGTTGTGTATTGTGTGTACAAGTTGTTGATAGGGAATGGGATAAACATCGTGAGTCGATCTTCATAATGCGTATTGATGGTGTACTATCTAAGAGATGCATAGATGTAAAAGGGTTATGACAGTCCTGACCCCATGGTTGACAACATATAATTTTAAGAATGTTTAATCTTTTTCTTGTTTTATCAATCAAATGTTCAATGTGTGTTTTCCAGTTCAGCTTAGGAGTTAAAAATATGCCCAGGAACTTAACGTTTTGTTTATATTCCAGAATCTGACCATCTAGCAAAAGCAAGGGTAGTATCTTTGGGGTCTCACCATTGTTAAACAACATAAGACATGTTTTTTCTCCAGATAGTTCTAATCCATTCTTCTGCATATATATAGATATACTGACTTCCATAAAAAAACGCGAAAATTTGAAAGGCTATTTTTCGGGTGAAAAGGGGTGAATATACAATATTGAACCATTGTGGCAAGTTGTTTGTTCCAAGACTCGCGTGCAGTGAAAAAATTGTGTGAGCAACACATCATTCCCGGCATTGGAGGGTCAACAAAAATGGCAAACTGGTTGCTGCATGTGAGGCACGTGCACACCATGCAGAGCAAAGTTAACCAGTGACAAGTACGCAGGCATGCAGCCTTTATAAAGCCGCGCTACAAGGTTCAGGTAACGACTTGCCGTCTGAGCGCTACAGAGATGCCAAGACTACGAGCAGAGGAACGCAATCGTGCCCTAGGCCAACTGGAGGCTGGTGTGGATGCCAAGCAGGTCGCCAACATCTTTAACGTCCACATCTCAACCATCTATCGTCTGCAGCACCGCATGCGAGTCACTGGTACAACTGATGATCGTCCCCGGCCAGGCCGTCCTTGGGTCACCACACCAAGAGAGGATCGCCATCTTGTTCGAACCCATCTGCGGGACAGGCGGCAAACAGCCGTTAACACTGCTCGACAGGTGCCTGGGAATCTCCAGCAACGAATCAGCCTCAACACTATGCGGCGGCATCTTCAGGAGAACGGGCTGACATGTGGCGTCCTCACAGAGGTCCGGTACTGACACCAAGACACCGGCAGGACAGGCTGCAGTGGGCACAAGCCCGAATCAACTGGCGCAGGCAGCAGTGGGGACGCATACTGTTCTCAGATGAGAGCCGTTTTTGTATTGACATGGCTGACGGTCGTGTCAGAATATGGCGTCGACCTGGTGAACGCTATGCTGACTCCTGTGTGGTAGAGCGGAACCCCTGGGGAGGCCCGAACGTTATGATATGGTGTGCAATTGGCATTAACCACGCCATAGGACCAGTCATCTTTCAGAACATTGGTCCTGGTCGCGGACAGGGTGTCAATGCACAGCGCTACATCAACCAGGTGCTCAGACCCCATGTCGATCCTTTTTTTTGCGCAACACCCAAACTGGACATTCCAACAGGACAATGCAAGACTACACACCGCCAGGGCCACCCAGCAATTTCTTCAGCATAACAACGTCAATGTGCTGCCCTGGCCAGCCCTCAGTCCCGATTTAAACCCAATAGAACATTTTTGGGATGAACTTGGCAGACGGTTGGACCTCCTGCGTCCACGACCAGCAACAGCGGCTCAACTTCACCAGGCCATCGTCCATGTGTGGGCTGGTGTGCCAAGGGGACGCATCAACCACCTGGTCCACTCAATGAGCCGCAGGTATCAAGCAGTTGTCAACGCAAATGGTGGCCTCACGCGGTATTAGGACTTCAAGCTGGTTTGTCACGTGACCTTGGATTTTCCACACAAAAGACATATTGCTGATGACATTTTCACACATTACCGGTGTAATGAATCAAGTCACGTTGAATTCTCGCTTCCACTCTGTACAATTGTGACCAATAAAATTCACCCCCAACCTTCAGCTTGTTTTGTTTTCGCGTTTTTTATGGAAGTCAGTATAGTTCATCCAGTTCCTTTTGGTACAACTTCTGTACAAAGTTTACTGTTCTTTTATTGGAATATGTCGGCTATGTATTGTGTGTACACATTGTTGATCGAGAGCGGGGTGGGATATAACAGCCACACTTCGTGGTACATGTCACCTGTACATTGTGTGTAAATGTTGCTGACTTCATAGTGGGTCGACAGCAGGGGACATGGAATCCAAAGACCCAAAACAGAATTATTGGGCCGCCGAACAAAGGAACAAACACACTTTCAAACAGAGACAAAGCGTTTCGACGTGTTGGTCTTCTTCAGACAGAACAGATGACTTGAATAGAATGAAAACAAAAGACGAACAAATGCCTGTGTTCGATCTGGGTGCAGAATTTGGTCTCGGATGAAAAACTATAACTACTATTAGTCTTATTATCATCAATAATGATAATACTTGTTACTATTATCATTGTCGTCGTTGTTGTTGTTGTTACTATTATCATTACTATCATCATCGTCATCATTATTATTATTAGCATTGTCATCATCTTCATCATCATCATCATTTTTATTATCAATGTTATCATTATTATCATCATTGTTATATCATCATCATCATCATCATCATCATCATCATCATCATTGTCATCTTTTTATAGTTGTTGTTATTATCATTATCTGCATCATCCCCCATTCAACCTCTTCCTTCTCCTCCTCAGTTCCATTCTGTTTGTTTATATGTTACGGCTTGTTGATCGAGAGTGGGGTGGAAATGAATGGACTTACACTTCATGGCGCCACCTGTTGTGTCTTGTGTTGACAGGTTGTTGATAGAGAGTGGGATGAACATCAACAGAGTCACACTCCATGGCACCTGTCTGCACGAGGCCGCCCTCTGTGGAAAGACCGAGGTCGTGCGACTGCTGCTAGAGGTCAGCTTAGACTTGATTGTATCGTTTTGTTGTTGTTTTTTTCATCGATTGGTCGCTTATTAGTTTTAGCTCATTGGGTGGTCGATTTCGTTTGATGAATTGACTGATATATTTTTCTATTTTTGTGCTCAGCCTTTCAGACTGATCATTTTTCTTTTCTTTTTTTCTTTCATTACTTGCTTCTTCTCCTGCTCCCGCCTTTTTTTTAACAGCTTTTCTTATTAAAATTTTTTCTCCAATCCAGTCTCTATTGTCTTTCTTCTTTTGTGTTTCTCATGTTTACTGTTGCCTAGGAAGCGCTGTTCTGCGCGTTTTTCATATCTGTTCTTCGTGATCTCTGAATCAAGCAGATTTTTGTCGAAAACCCCTTTGTCAGTTCCGTTATGGGAGTGTTAGTAAGCGTTATTTTGCAGCTTTCTGTGTGTTCATTTGAATGTTGCCATGTGATAGATAATGATGTAGTTTCTTTCTCTTTTTTTTTTCTTTTTTTTTTTTTTTTGGGGGGGGGGGGGGGGGGGGGGGGGGCGTGATTGTCTTAGTCTTCGGGCATTATTTTGTCTTTGTGTTATTCTTCGGGGTTCATTTTGTCTTCGCCTTCCCAAACTTGTCCTAATATTCTCTCACCTTCAATCGATATACACATAAGGGTAGGTGGAACCCCATAGCCCTACCCTCACCGTTGTTTTCATGTCTTTATTCATACTGTGTGTCAGCTCACCACTTTTGCTTCATGGCTCTTTTAAGCCCAAAACGGTTCCTACGTCTAGCATCTTTCGCAGTGAGTGAGGGAACCTGCGGTCGGAGCGCAGGTGTTAGGAATCTGGCGGTGACGTATCAGTCAAAACAACGTCATTGTCGTTTACCTTGGCCGAGCCCACACTCACTTAAGTCAGAAGTTGTTAGCCTTTGCTCAAACTGTTTGGAGTTTTACTCAGGAAATGAGCTCCCCGTCTCTCTCTCTCTCTCTCTCTCTCTCTCTCTCTCTCTCTCTCTCTCTCTCTCTCTCTCTCTCTCTCTCTCTCTCTGTATTTCCTCCTTCTCCTTCTTCTTCTTCTTCTTCTCTGTCTGTCTGTCTGTTTGTCAGTCTGTCTGTCTGTCTGTCTGTCTGTCTGTCTCTCTCTCTCTCTCTTCCCCTCTCTCTCTCTCTCTCTCTCTCTCTCTCTCTCTCTCGCTCCCACTTTGATCTTGCTTCACGTATTATTGTTTTCTTCTGTATTGTTTTCTTCTCCTACCCTATCCTCCCCCTCCTCCCCTTCTCCTATTTCTGTATCTTCTTCTTCCTCTTCCACCGACTTCTGTCACTTTTTGTCTCATCTGCTTTGTCATCCCCCTTCTCCCTTGCCGTTCTCAGTCGCCCCCCCCCCCCCCCTCCCGCACATCTTTCGTCTGTCGGCCTTCCTCTTGTCTGTATTTTTCATCCCAACATTCCGTGAAGGATGTTTGTGACGTATGACGAGGAAATATGTTGGGGAATGCTGAGCTCGTTTTTTTCAGTTTTCTTTCGGTTAGAACTATACTTCTTGAGGCATTTGCGGAACACACATAGGCTTGCGCACACACACGCACGCACGCACATGCACACACACACACACACACACACACACACACACACACACACACACACACACACACACACACACACAATGCACACGCACACACACACACACACACACACACACACACACACACACACACACACACACACACACCGTTGAGGCGGGGTCGACCTGTCTTGTCACATTCCTTCAGAACGCTGCTTGCCAAATGAAGTCAAAGCGGAAAATGCAAGTATCCCGTGAACAGCCTCCCTGGTGGGACGAAGAGTGTGAGCGTGCGAAGGAAAGGAAATGTCAATATTTGGGTGTATTCAGACGGTCTAATCTAAGGGAGGATTTAATAAAGTATCTGAATCAGAAGCAGCAATTTAAAGAATTGTGTGAAAGTAAAAAAGCAGAACAAAATGAGCGCGTCTTAAACGAACTAAATGCGGCGTGCTCTGATATTAATTCCAGAGCGTTTTGGCAAAAAGTTAAATCATTGACATCAACCAAACCGAACTGTTCCAAATTGATTTCACCTCGTGCGTGGTATGATTACTTTAAAAATCTTTTCAATGTAGAGCAATCAGCGGATGACTCTGATTTCAGCCGGGAGGTTGAAGGTGTTCTAAATGATCATGTACCTGGAAACTGCAGTGACTGTTTAAATGCCCAAGGAGATGAGGACATTTCAGAAGTTGAAATCCGTAGTGCTATTCATGCATTAAAAAATGGAAAAGCATCTGGACCAGATGGTCTGTCCTCTGATTTTTTCATTCACGCTGAAGATGTTCTTGTTAAATTTCTGCACCCGTTGTTCAACAGAATTTTTGAAAGTGGGGAGTACCCTCAAAGCTGGACGAAAGTTGTCATATTCCTCTTACACAAAAAAGGTAGTTCAAGTAAAACAGACAATTATAGGGGGATTTCATTGCTGAACATAATCAGCAAATTATACAGTGCAGTAGTTAATAACAGACTAAAGGACTTTTGTGATGCAAATGATACTATTCCTGAAGCGCAAGCAGGTTTTCGCAAAGGTTACAGTACCACTGATAACATTTTTTTCTTCAATCACTGGTTCAGAAATACCTCACAAAACAGGGTGGTCGGTTTTATACACTCTTTGTGGATTTCTCTAAAGCATTCGACAGTATACACAGACAAAAACTGCTGTACTTCATATTACAGAAAACAGGTATTCACGGAAAAATGTTCAAAACATTGAAGGCCATGTATAGTAATGTGAAAGCTGCTGTCAAAGTGGGGACCAGTATAACTGAGTATTTTGACTCTGTGACAGTTGTAAGACAGGGCTGTGTTTTAAGTCCATTGTTGTTCTCTATATTTTTGTCTGAGTTGCAAGCTGACTTATTTACACTGTGGTGCAAGAGGTATCGACATTTTTGCAGACCCACTTGGTATTTTTCTGTTAATGTATGCAGATGATATTGCTTTAGTTTCCGACTCTGTGGCAGACCTGCAGAAGAAGATAGTTTGTCTGGAAAAATACTGCCGTAAATGGGGTCTGACTGTGAATATGGATAAAACCAGAGTGGTTGTGTTAAAAAATGGTGGTTTCATTAAATCAACTGAGAAATGGTGGTATGATGGTAAGCAGATCCAGGTTGATCCCACATACAATTATCTTGGCGTTATATTCTCAGCCACATTAAACTGGTCCAGGTGTACAGAAAATCTGTCAGGTAAGGCTCTGAGAGCGGTGGCAGGAATTAAAAGACTGCATGTTAAACTTCAAGGAATTCCAGCAGCTACGTTATTCAAAATTTTTGACACAAAAGTAAAGCCAATTCTATTGTATTGTTCTGAAATATGGGGGCTTCAAAGATATGATGCTATTGAAAAAGTACAGATTAAATTTTGCAAGATGGTTTTAGGGGTTGGAAGGGATGTCAAAACAACATTGCTCTTGGGGAGTGTGGTAGATATCCCATCTATATTGATACATACTTACGACTTGTGAAATATTGGTGCAGGCTTATGTGTATAACTGACAACAGATATCCAAAACAATGCTATGAAATGATGCAAATGCACGATCATTCTGGTAGAAAAAACACTGGGTTACACGTGTAAGACAGCTATTGTGCACTTATGGCTTTGGATATGTATGGCAGATGCAGAATGTAGGAAATGTTCATTGTTTTATAGATCTGCTCAAACAACGTTTGAAGGATTCATATTCTCAAGACTGGCATTCTTCACTTTCATCATACCCTGACTATTGTATGTATCAGCCAGAGATAGTAATGGCCAGTTACGTGAGTCAGTTGTCTGCTCGCGAACATCGTCGTGTTTTGTGTCTGTTTAGATGCAATCGGTTACCTCTGAATAGTTTGTGTCACTCGACTCAACAAATCATTGACCCAATTTGTAAACAGTGTGATGGTCATTGTTTTGAAGATTTATGTCACTTCATGTTAATCTGTCCTAAATATGCCACACTTCGCAGGAAATTTATACCTTTGTATTACCATCGTTTTCCGTCTGAATTTAAGATACAGTTATTAGGTAGAAACATGTCAAATGAATTGTTATTCAAAGTTGCAGTGTACATTACAGAATCCTTAAAGTTAAGGAAGTAAAGCCCCTGTCTATAACTGATCTGTAAGGTAATCCTTTACTTGTGTTGCTCATAAATTTGCCGTGCATTTCTTGTTTACTTGTCATTGTACTCCTTCAAACTCACCTACACCTTGCTAATTATGTGCTAATCAGTTCTCCTGTTCATATGAGCCAGAAGGCCTGCAAAAACTGAATAAACCATTGTTATTATTATTATTATTATTATTATTATTATTACACACACACACACACACACACACACACACACACACACACACACACACACACACACACACACAGATGCTGATGACTCAGTAGTAGCAATGCATGACAACAGAGAGGGGGAGACATGAGAACTGGAGAGTGGAATGATGACCATTTCCTGGGTGCTCGGTGTTAAGGGGAATGATGACCATTTCCTGGGTGCTCAGTGTTAAGGGGAATGATGACCATTTCCTGGGTGCTCAGTGTTAAGGGGAATGATGGCCATTTCCTGGGTGCTCAGTGTTAAGGGGAGTAATGACCATTTCCTGGGTGCTCGGTGTTAAGGGGAGTAATGACCATTTCCTGGGTGCTCGGTGTTAAGGGGAATGATGACCATTTCCTGGGTGCTCGGTGTTAAGGGGAGTAATGACCATTTCCTGGCTGCTCAGTGTTAAGGGGAGTAATGAACATTTCCTGGGTGCTCAGTGTTAAGGGAGTAATGACCATTTCCTGGGTGCTCAGTGTTAAGGGGAGTAATGACCATTTCCTGGGTGCTCGGTGTTAAGGGGAGTAATGACCATTTCCTGGGTGCTCGGTGTTAAGCGAAATAATGAACATTTCCTGGGTGCTCGGTGTTAAGGGGAATAATGAACTTTTCCTGGGTGCTCAGTGTTAAGGGGAGTAATGACCATTTCCTGGGTGCTCAGTGTTAAGGGAATGATGACCATTTCCTGGGTGCTCAGTGTTAAGGGAGTAATGACCATTTCCTGGGTGCTCAGTGTTAAGGGGAATGATGACCATTTCCTGGGTGCTCAGTGTTAAGGGAGTAATGACCATTTCTTGGGTGCTCAGTGTTAAGGGGAGTAATGACCATTTCCTGGGTGCTCAGTGTTAAGGGGAGTAATGACCATTTCCTGGGTGCTCAGTGTTAAGGGGAATAATGACTGCCTACCTTTCAGTTTGACTTTTTGTCCTTTCATGTCCACGTTAGTTCTTCTGTGTTTGTTGTTGTTGTTGTTGTTTTTGTTTGTTTGGTTTGTTTGTTGTTGTTGTTGTTGTTGTTTTTGTTTGTTTGGTTTGTTTGTTGTTGTTGTTGGTTGTTTTTTTTTGTTTGTTTGTTGTTTTTTTTTTTTTTTTTTTTTTTTTTTTTTTTTTTTTTTTTTTTTTTTGGGGGGGGGGGGGTCGTATGGGAGCAGGGCAATGAGAATTCTGGACTGGCTGGCAAGTTTCTTTGTTGACTGGCTGGCAAGTTTCTTTGTTGACTGGCTGGAAAGTTTCTTTGTTGACTGGCTGGAAAGTTTCTTTGTTGGTATGAACGTCTTGTGGAAGAAAAGAGATAACTGAACATGCAAGCGTGTACCAAATTGTATGCATGTATGTCGCCTACATTCAATTTTTTTTTTGCACTTTGACTCGTGCAAATGGACTCTCTGTTTGAATGCCTCTCTGATTTGTGTATCCAGTCTCTCTCTCTCTGTCTCTCTCTCTGTCTCTCTCTCTGTCTCTCTCTCTCTCCTCTATCTCTCTCTCTCTCTCTCTCTCTCTCTCTTCTCTCTCTCTCTCCTCTCTCTCTCTCTCTCTCTCTCTCTCAACTGCTGCTATCATGATACATCCAATGAACCAACTTTCATGACATCTTAACGCATCTTTTAATCTTCATGCGAGTATGTGATGTTGGTGTGCAAATGTGTGTGTGTGTGTGTGTGTGTGTGTGTGTGTGTGTGTGTGTGTGTGTGTGTGTGTGTGTGTGTGTGTGTGCTGTTGTGTGAGAGCTTGTGTGTGTGTGTGTGTGTGTGTGTGTGGTGTGTGTGTGTGTGTGTGTGTGTGTGTGTGTGTGCTGTTGTGTGAGAGCTTGTGTGTGTGTGTGTGTGTGTGTGTGTGTGTGTGTGTGTGTGTGTGTGTGTGTGTGTGTGTGTGTGTGTTTGTTTGTGAGCATGCGTGTGCACGTCCGTTGCTTTCTCCCCTTTGAATGGAAAAATGTGTGTGTGTGTGTGTGTGTGTGTGTGTGTGTGTGTGTGTGTGTGTATGTGTGTGTGTGTGTGTGTGTGTGCGTGCGCGCATGAGTGTTAGTAAAAATATTGTGTGTGTTTCTTTCTTCTTTGCTTGTGTGTGTGTGTGTGTGTGTGTGTGTGTGTGTGTGTGTGTGTGTGTGTGTGTGTGTGTGTGTGTTGCTTTGTAGCTCGAGTGAGACGTGTCCTATCAGTGGGTAGGCTTATACCGTCAAAAAGGCGTCCAGTGTTCTGGCTTGCTTCCTATATTTTGGAAAACAACTTCGTAAAGTTTTCATACTGTGACTCTGTGACCCAATTAATCGTAGGATGCATGTGTATATGCAACAAACAGATGCCAGTACAGCTTTTAGGAGTAGCAGTAGCAGCAGCAGTGATTGTAGTAGTAGTAGTGGCAGCATCAGCACTAAAAGAAGTAGCGGCAGCAGCAGCAGTAGTGACAGTAATAGCCGCTCCAGCGGCAGTAGCAACAGCACAATAGTACCAACGGCAGCAGCAGCAGTACTAGAAGAACCACCAGCAACAACAGAAGCAGTAGTAGTAGAAGAACGACCAGCAACAACAGAAGCAGTAGTAGTAGAAGAACCACCAGCAACAACAGAAGCAGCAGTAGAAAAACCACCAGCAACAACAGAAGCAGCAGCAGTAGAAGAACCACCAGCAACAACAGAAGCAGCAGCAGTAGAAGAGCCACCAGCAACAACAGAAGCAGCAGCAGTAAAAGAACCACCAGCAACAACAGAAGCAGCAGCAGTAGAAGAACCACCAGCAACAACAGAAGCAGCAGCAGTAGAAGAACCACCAGCAACAACAGAAGCAGCAGCAGTAGAAGAGCCACCAGCAACAACAGAAGCAGCAGCAGTAGAAGAACCACCAGCAACAACAGAAGCAGTAGCAGCAGTACTACGACTACCAGCAGCAGTAGCAGTAGTACCACCAGCAGCACCCACAACACATTGATTATGCGGCACAACTTAAGGGAAAAGACCTACAGATGTTAGAGTGTTTTACGTTTGAAATCCCTCGGAATTCATAATGCAGTAAAGGGACTCCTGATTCATTTCAGGGACGGTTAAGGCAGCGGAAGGAGAGGAATTCGTTCCGTTTTCCATGATGCCTTGCCTAAGACATTGTGAATCTTGGACAGATCACGACCCTCAACGGCTTTTAGGCTATGGGACTTTAACATTTAGCCTTTTCCCCCAATCTTTACACACCCCGGCTGGCTCTCTCTCTCTCTCTCTCTCTCTCTCTCTCTCTGTCGTCTGCGCTTTCATAGCGAGTCCACGCGCATAATGTACGCGCGAGTATGTGTGATCCACCGAACAATAGGCCTCTGTAGGCGGGGGTCGACACAGATCTGTTGCGTCTTTGACCTCTCTCATTCCGTCATTTAACGGAAAATGGCAACATGGTTATTACAGTAGTCTTTTTTTTTTCAACAAGTGTGTGTGTGTGTGTGTGTGTGTGTGTGTGTGTGTGTGTGTGTGTGTGTGTGTGGAGAGAGAGAGAGAGAGAGAGAGAGAGAGAGAGAGAGAGAGTAGGGGTTTCGGCACTGCCGATCTCTAAAAGATATGCGGCACTATCATCAGAGAAGCAGACATCTCTATATGTCGGAGGCGCGCAGTGTGAATCTTCCCGTAAAATTTCCGAAGATAGCCCTTTGACTCTGGGAGACCTCGTGTTCGCTGGGCCAGCTCACGTCATTACTGACCTTATCTTCGTCCCCAATGAACGTCGTCTATCGACTCGTCCTCATCATGTGTGGTGCCTGCCACTGTCTGAACGTCAATCGTGCGAGAAATCGCCGTTGACACCTGTTCGTGGCCTGTTCCATGGACGTTTAGGAGACATAGCCTGTCTGGAAAACCTATGGTGTTCGGGGTAGTTTGCAGCGGGAGTTATCGCCCCTAGGAGCAGTAGCCAGAACTGAGAGGGGCGGAGAACATGGCGCGCCGAATCTGCAGGAGTGGGGAGGAGAGTGTGGAGAAAGAAACTGCGAGGGGAGGGAGGGAGGGGAGTATGTATGTTAGGAGTGTACCCGCCGAGTTCAAAGCATATGACCTCAGTGAGTGCTCCGTGTGTGTGCAATTATCAGCGTGTGTGTGTGTGTGTGTGTGTGTGTGTGTGTGTGTGTGTGTGTGCGTGCGTGCGTGCGTGCGTGCGTGCGTGCGTGCGTGCGTGCGCGTGCGTGCGTGCGTGCGTGCGTGTGTGTGTGTGTGTGTGTGTGTGTGTGTGTGTGTGTGTGTGTGTTTGTGACAGAGAGAGAGAGAGAGAGAGAGAGAGAGAGAGAGAGAGAGAGAGAGAGTTTGTACGTGCAGACAACAAAACGGGAGCTTCATTTTTTTTTATCTACATTTCAACTTAATCATTACACAGTTTCACCAAGGAATAGGAAAGAAATGATAAACGAAGGGAAAAACTTGGATTGTTTACATACATTTAACACACTGTTATACATGCACATCTATATATAGTAATATACATGAAATCTACTGTGTTATGCAGTCATAGCACAATGCCGTGAAAATTTTGCATTCATTAATGTACACAATATACTGGACGACATTGATAGTTAAATGAACAAACAAATAAATGTACACACAAATATACTCACATAAACAAACAGATGAACACATATGCAGTCATATATACACTTACATGCATAACAAGAGAGGAAGATATAAAGACAAACAGACAGAGTGGGTTCTATGTTGAAATCAAAAACAGCCAAGGCCCAATTTCATCCAATATTTTAACTGTCTTGTAAAACAATATGAAAAGCAACGATATGTATAAGGTAACTTTGTTGTGGAAGAAATGTTTCAGTTAATGTGATAGGCTGTATACAAGACACTTAAATTTGACAGAATAACGGTTAATATGCAAGCCATTTCATAAACATCAATGTGGTCCATGAATTGTGTTTTCCGACTCTATATGTAAAAGCAATTAATCTCAAGAAGGGGGTTATTCATGGGAGATACCAACCAGTTTGCAATTACACAAATGAACAGAATCAGGCGCAAATGATATTAAAACCTTAAAGTTTACGTTAATTCGTAAAACGTGCATTCTGAGCATAAGTACATTTTCTTTC
>CM031596.1:132091242-132103742 GCA_018398815.1 Conus ventricosus | reverse complement strand
CGCTATGCCAAACGTTAACCACAAACCTTGAAACACTTTAGCACACACTAGTGTGAAACTCTCTATTCATGCCGCGTTCCACCCACCACGCCTCTCTCTCTCTCCTCTTTTCCTTTTCCTAAATATTTAGCCCTGGAACGAGCTGCATTCTGAACCGGGGGCTTTAAAGCAAGTTACAAGATTCTCACCAGAAAAACCAACGTCATCATTGAAAAGAGCACAGGGTTGTACCCTCGTCGACCCGGCCTCGCAAGCGGTGACTTTTACGTGGCTTCGACGGCCGAAAGAGAGGGAAGGGGGGGAGATGAATTTTTGGGGCTGCTGAGGAAGGAAACTGATGGGCGGAGAACACTGACTTACCTTGGGAGCTGACTGACACTGCTTGGTAGTGTGGTGCGTGTGCACTGGGGGCGGGACAGGGTACTTGCCTCACGTGAGGGGCGCGTTTTCGAGCTTGCTGGACCTTTCGAGGGGTGAGGCTGATGATAACGAAGGGGATGCTGACGTAATACTGGACGTGTGGAGTGGGTGCTGGAAGTGAACTGTTCGTGCCGTCTTGGGAATATTTTCGTTCGTGGTGCTGCTGCTGCCCCGTGCCGATACTTTGTCGTCGGGGTTTCAGAGAGGTAAGGTGTGTCTTGTATTTGTGGGAGAGGTGGTTAAGGTCTGAAGGCGGTCCCGGAGTTCGGGTGGTGCTGCCTATATCCGGAAGTGGATTTTACAATTTCCCATTTCTTCGGTGTCTTTTTATCTGCCGTTGTAGTTATGTGGGGTTGTTGTTTGTTGTTGGTGTGTTGTTGTTGTTGTTGTTGTTGTTCTTGTTGTTCTTGTTTTCCTTGGTTGTTCTCTCCTTTTTCTTTTTCTTCTCGTTCTTCTTCTTCCTCATACCTCTTCTCTTCCGTTTCATCATCATCATCATCATCATCATCATCATCATCATCATCATCATCATCATCATCATCTTCTTCTTCTTCTTCTGCTCTCCTTTTTTTCTTCTTCTTCTTCTTTTTTCTTTTTCCCTTCTTTTTCTTCTTCTCTTCTTCCTCCTCCTCCTCCTCCCCTCTCTTCTTCTCTTCCTCAGTCATCTCTCTCTCTCTCTCTCTCTCTCTCTCCTCTCTCTCTCTCTCTCTCTCTCTCTCTCTCTCTCTCCAAAACCCTATCCTCCCTCTCTCTCCCACCCCCTCTCTCTCTTGGTCTCGGTCTCCCCGCGGGGGGGGGGGGGGTGAGCTGGAGTTTTTCATGTGTAGTCGCACTTCCATTGCTCTGTTTTTTGGGTCAGTCCGTTCGACTGGATTAAGAAAGATTTTTGCCACAAGATTTGTGCAGAAATTTGCATAAACCAATGCCTTCAAGTGCCACCAATTTCAGGGCGACATGTGGTTCTTTCTTGCCGATTTTTCAGCCCCTTCATGCAAAACGGGAAAGGGGCAGAAAGTTTTTTTAATCGGGGTCGCCATGCTTCGTTTGAAGTGCAGGATAGAGGGTGCCTGTCAGGTTTGCTCCTCTCCTTTTTTCTTCTGAGGAGTTTACTTCTCCAGGCGGTGATTTGAAGCAACCCAGGACCCAACTCATCGCAAGCGAGGCAACCCACGGGACCACCGACCTACCTGGAGAGGCCTGGCCATCCAAAACGACGGAGCACCCAAACCCCAACCAGAAGACTTGTCGCTTCCCCACGTCATGAGGAAGCTGAACCCATGGAGAGTAAATTTGACGGGAAGCTGACGCCGTGAAGCAGGCATGCACGCCCAGGGGAGGACTATGCTGCCAGCGGGGCTTACGGAGGAATTCAGCCAGCTACGCAAGGAGAACCAGGACCTGACAAAGAAGAGGGGGGACTTAGAAAGGAAGACTGACGATCGGGAGGGCGGTCTAAAGAAACAACCTCGTCTTCTATGGACTGGCCTCGGACAGAAAATGAGATTTCCCGCAGACTGTGAAAATGTGCTTGGGGACCTCCTCACAGACAAATTAGACTTGACTGAAGATTTGACTTTGATAGGGTCCATCGACTGAAAAACCAGGCCGGACTCTCCTGTGATCGCGCGCGCGTTTCTGCAAGCAAACATTAACATCTAAGAGCGAAACGCAAGCGAAAGGGAACAACATTTTCACAGTGAGGACTTCTCCACCAGGGTGCGCGACCTCAGGAAAAAGTTAACTCCTACCTCAAAAGGCCAGAAGTGACGGAAACGCCCTAGTTTAATCTTTAATTACCTCTCATTGAGGGAAAGCGGTACACTCTGGACGCGGAAGATAACTTGTGGATATCAGATAGGAACTTGGCCGCCCACAAATGTATTTGGGTAATATCTCCGGCCAGTGAAAGGAACCGACAGTGACCCGTCCCCGGGTTTGTGTCAACCGTGTGTTGTGAAATCCCAAGCACGTGAAACGACCGTCAGGTCGTGTATTGTGAGAACTCACGAACACCAGTGTCAGCTGACTGTGTAAACAATGGGGATGTTGTGTCTTCCCGCAGTTGTACATTCATGAATAGGGCCCCTGAAAACGATGAACCGTATAATGTTGATGTTTGTCATAAAAGTAGAACATTTTTGTTTCTTATTTAAAATATAAATGGACTGCTCTCCAAAATACGTAGTAATGATTCATTTCTTATGCTCGGGCTTTGATTTTTTATGTTTTGTGGAAACATTGTTGAAATTTTTCAATCGCCTTGTTCTCTGGCTACACGGTCTACGAAGCCAGCATTAAAGTTCATTGCACGTGGGAGGCGTTCCGGGGGGCTGGGATGCCTCGTGAAAAATGAGCTCTGTCCTTATTTTGGGAAGTTGTGGAGTGGTATCGGTTTAATCTTTGCTTTTATTATTGAAAATCCTTGTTTGGCACAATAAAACATGTTTGTATGTGTGGCATATATTCCACCGGAAGGCTCGCCGTATTATTCTTTTTTTTGATAGGGAAAATGGAGGGTTTCTTTGCTAGAAGAATTTTGTGTGATTGTTTACTTTTTATTAAAGATGGTGGTTTTTGTGATTGTAGTGGTGACTTGAACAGCAAGTAGCAAACTTTCTTGTGATGTTGAGGAAAATCCCGCAGACGGTAATCAGTAAAAAGTGAACCACTACAAGTTCAAAATTTCAAGGACCTTGTTTTGAACAATTATGGAAAATTACTGCTTAATATGTGTCTGCTTTAAAACTGTGTATTGTAAATGGTGTGTGTAAGGCGACCTCCAAGCCGCTACACATACATATCTGATGTGGTAGCAGTGTTAACGATTATTTTTTAATGTCCTTTTGATTTGTTCTCCGTTATCACTGATAGCTGTGAGATGTATGTATCTGACAGAATTGAATCCGATCACAGCCCTTTGAACTGAATCTTACTCCCTGTGTTATAACAACAACGCTTTTTCAAGTAAACAACAGCGCTTTACATTGAAAAATTTGTATGAATGAAGGTAAAATTGATTTGTTTAAAAGTGTAATTCTTTCCGAGAAATGCAAGTGCTGGTTGATAGTAATGTCGAGGGAAACGTTAAACATTTTCAACTTTTGTGTAAAAGAGGCCGTAGAATGTATGAAGAAAGAGATTAGTGTCGGAAAAAATCCAAAAGAAGATACTGGTATGATACGGGAATTTCCGACTAACAAAAGAAATGCTCGTAATTTTTTAAATAAATTCGACGTTCTTTATCTAAGCCGTCACGTGAGTCCTACTGCAAAGGGAAGACGAAATATAAACATCTGTTAAGAGAAAAGGGAAAAAAAATATAATGAGCTTTGTTTACAAACTACTCCAATCTGTAAATAGTCAGAAAGAGTTTTGGATTGTGTGCACAAAATTTCAGGTAAAAAAAACAACCCGTAAATGATATAAGTCTTGAATCATGGTTTTATCATTTTAGAAATCTGCTTTAAAGGGAAAAGATCATTCTCATGACGATCTAGTTAATGAAACTCACTAAATGACCTGAATTCGATGATGACAATCTAAACCGTCTCATTTCTAAAGAAAAGTTTATTGGCCCTAAAAAGATAAAACCTCGGAAAGCTGCCCGGGCCCCGATGGAATTATAGGTGAAGTTATAAAAACTGCTTGCAAGTCAAACTTATTTTTAGTTTTTGGGTTTAAAATTTTTTAATTGCTTATTTGACCAAGGGGTATATCCCAGATCTTGGTCAGAATCCATTGTCCCTCCCATGTTTAAAAAAGGGGATGCAAACGACCCAAATAATTTCAGAGGGATTTTATTGTGTAATGTGTACAGTAAATTGTATAGTGCGGTTATTAACATGAGATTTTCAGGGGTGGGTAGAAGAACATAATATTACAGGAGAATACCAACTGGGTTCAAGAAAAACTATTCTACTGTTGAACACAAAGTTTTACATTGATAGCATTTATACAAAACAGTTTTTGTTTAAATCGTAAATTATATGTTGCCTTTATTGATTTTGAAAGGCTTTTGATTCGGTAAATACAACTTTATTGTGGCCTGTATTTCTGAAAAACGGTTCATGGGAAACTTTATAAATGTGTTATAAGTATGTATGAGTGTGTGAAGGCAAGTGTGCGATCTGGTGCAGGTTTGACAGAGTACATTAAATGTACTTGGTGTGAAACAAGGGGGATGTCTGCATCCTGTCTTGTTTTCTTATTTATTAAATGAATTTACACAGGAAATGAAACATCGTGAAGGCACGGTGCAAAATTTCATAAACGATGCTCTAGAAATTCATTCTCCTTTTAGCTGATGATGTGGTCTTGATTTTCAAAACAGTGATAGGGTTTTCAAACTCAGTTAAAAAACTTTACAAGGTGTCGCTGCTTCATTACAGTTAAAAGTCAACCGTCAAAAAGCAATATAATTTATTTAGGAAGGGTGGGTGTCTTGCAGCGAGAGAAAGATGACATACAACGGATCTATATTGCCGTTGTTAATGTTTATAAGTATCTGGGTACTACTTCTCCACACGTTTGAGTTTGCCTTTGCTTGCAAGGATTTAACAAGTAGAGCGAACTATCCATTATTGTGCATTATGAAAAAAATTATCATTGCTAAAGAACGATTCCCTTACTCTGTTTTTAAATTGTTCGATTTCCAGATTCAACCTAAAGTTACAGTATGGAGCTGAAATAAGGGAAAATTAATCTTTGCTCTTAAGAAAATTTCTTGGTGATCTTTGCAAACTCCGAACCCACTTTGTATATGGTGAAACAGCAAGGCATCCTATAATTTGAATTCTGTTGTTAAATGTATCCGATATTGGTTAAAAATTGTTCAGATGCAGGAGCACAGATTACTGCTCAAAGCGTATAGAATGTTGTTAGACTTAGACAATAGAGGTAAGAAAAACGGTGACCAAGGTGAGGATGAAACTGTGTGAATATGGTTTCACCTTTGATGGATGAACCAAGGTGTGAGTTGTTGTTTTTTGTTGTTTTGTCGTACCCTGGCTAAAAGACTCCAGGATCATCCAAAAAGCCGAAGCACTTGAACACTATGGTACAAATGCATCAGCTGGGGGTAGAACATTACGTGTGTGACCGTTTTGATCACAAGTGTGAGTGATATGAATGTTTTTTATCGGATGTCGAAAAGACGATGATTGTATTGGGAAAATTGGAATTATCATGTGCAAAACAGCGATAGATTTGAATCATATAGAACGTTCAGTCCCTTTACCTGTTTACCTGAAAATATATCGATGAAGATGGACAAACAACTAAAGCGTATCATACTAGATTCAGATTCGGTATGTCCCGATATTGCTACTCATCATTTTCGTTATAGACAATCATGTGAAAAGAAAAACAAATTTGTCCATTATGCCAAAATCCGGAAGAAGATTAAAATTCATTTTTTATTAACGTGTCCAAGATTAAGAGACCTCAAGAGCAATTCATACCACAAACATATTTCAAGAATCCTTGTCTTTTCAAATGGTCTTGTTAATGTCATCATCTAATGAACATACTATTAGAACAATTTTCTATTTACTTGATAAAGCACTCCAGATGCGAAGTGTTTATGTAACATGATGAAGCAAGTGTCAGTATGCGACATAAATCACAACGTATATCCCCATTCTAAGGGGCTTTGGCCTTTATGAATAAATCATTTGAGTCTTGAGTCTTGTGTCTCTCTGTCTCCCTCTGTCTGTCTCTCTCTCTCTCTCTCTGTCAGTGAATCTTTTCACTCTCACACTCTCTCTCTCTCTCTCTCTCTTTCTGTCTCTGTCTCTATCAGCGAGTCTGTCATCACTTTGTCTCTCTGTTTCTTTCTCTCTGTGTGTGTGTGTGTGTGTGTGTGTGTGTGTGTGTGTGTGTGTGTGTGTGTCTGTTCTCTCTATATCTGTCTCTCTCTCTCACTCTGTCTCTCTCTCTGTGTCTCTTTCTGTCTGTCTGTCTCTCTCTCTCTCTCTCTCTCTCTCTCTCTCTCTCTCTCTCTCTCGGTCTGTCTCTCTGTCTCCCTCTCTCTCTCTCTCTCTCTCTCTCTCTCTCTCTCTCTCTCTCTCTCTCTCTCTCTCTCTCGTTCCCCTTCTGATTTAATTTCCAAGTTTGTGCCTGTTTGAAAGCAAACAAACAAAAATCCATTTTCAGAGTATCAGCCGTCCGTTGCCAATCCACACTTGCTGTGCTGTGTGTCTGTGCAATCAGAGACTGAAGTGTACCTCTGCCCAGACATGTGTTAGCTAAGTGTCAACAGACCCCACAGACCAGGAACCCTGGAGCTCGTTGCAGCTGTGAGGTGCAGGCATGCATGCTAGAGTAGGAGAGCTTTTTGTGTCAAGTTGTATGTCATTTGAAAGCCGTTTTGTATCACGCCTAAACTGTTAACAGATCAGATTGCGTGTTTTAAAAGAAAAAGCATTTATAAGAATTCCTATACCTATATTTTTTAATCTCTCTATCTATCCATCCATCTATCTATCTGTCTATCTATCTATCTATCTATCTATCTATCTATCTATCTATCTATCTATCTGTCCATCTATCTATCTATCTATCTATCTATTTATCTATCTATCTATCTATATCCATCTATCTATCTGTCTGTGTCCCTGTCTATCTATCCTCCTACATACCTACCTATCTACCTATCTGTCTACCTATCTATTTATCTAACTCTCACACAACAGACGAACACGCGCGTGCGCACTCACACACACATACCCCCCCCCCCCCCCCACACACACACACACACACACATGCTCGCACGCGCGCGCGCTCGTACCCACCCATTCACATACACACGCGCACACGCACGCACACCCGCATGCACACATACACACACACACGCACGCAGGCACGCACGCACACACATACACGCACGTACACACGCACGTACGCACGCACGCGCATGCACACACTCACACACAAACACAAACACACACACACACACACACACACACACACACACACACACACACACACACACACACACACACACACACACACACACACACGCTCTCTCTCTCTCACACACACACACACACACACACACACACACACACACACACACACACACACGCTCTCTCTCTCTCACACACACACACACACACACACACACACACACATACACACACGCACACACACATGCACACACACATGCACACACACACACACTCACACACACATACACACACGCTCTCTCTCTCTCACACACACACACACACACACACACACACACACACAAAACACACACACACACACACACACACACACACGCGCGCGCGCGACAGATGTTTAAAAAACACGAGAACAGAAAGAAAGGTGCAAAGTCGGGAACAACTTACCCTTCTTCTAAATAGCAAGGCCTTGAGAAAACAAGAGACAAGAACAACAACAACACAACCAGAGAGACACCTAATCCGGTGATGACGCAGAAGGGCAGGCTTGTTGCTCACTTCATTAGCATCGTCTCCATCTTCCCAACCTACCTTCTGTTGTCTTATTGGGTAAACCTCCCCGTGCTGTAGTCTCCTGCCGGCAAGACTCTCTCCATCAAGAAAGGTGGCGGGGGGGGGGGGGGGGGGGGAGAGAGGATTCCCAGTTCAGTTTATAGGGTTATACTTTAGAGCTTCACGTTCATGAAGATTGCCGTGCTTTCTGCCAGTGAGAAAGAAGATGTTTGAATGTGCGTCACTGTGCTGATACTTTGCATGAGTTATCTCCCGTACTCATTCCTACCCTCTCCACTCTTGTTTCACATTGCCTCCCCCCCCCCCCCCCCCCCCCTCTTCCTCCCCACATATCTTGTATTCAAATGTTTTTCTTCAGTCCATTATGTTCGTTTTTGTATGTGTCTGATGATTAACATGTTCTTTTCTCTTTTCAATTCTTCTCCTCTTGTCAGTTTTGTTTTTTGCTTTCTTCTTTCGTGTATTCTTTCAGCCAGTCATTTCGTCATCCGTTCAATTGATTGCTCTCTCTCTCTCTCTCTCTCTCTCCTCTCTCTCTCTCTCTCTCTCTCTCTCTCTTGGTATTGTATGGCTAAGCCAAGGTGCAGGTTGTGAGTATGGTTTTATTAGTGAATTCAAAGATAGACTTATCTCCTGCTATAAACAGCATTGGCATTCAGAACTGAAAGCTAATGATAAATATAGGTGGTTTTATTCTTTCAAAAATGTTTTTCAAGCAGAAAAATATTTATCATTTGTATTGGATAAATGGCATGGGGTTAGTCTTATCAGATTCAGACTAAGAGTTAGCGGCCTAAAAAATTTCAAACAATGGTTTCAAACTGAAGAAGATAAAAACAACGTTTGCCCATCGTGTGGAAATGGAACAGAAGATGAAATTCATTTACTGTTTAATTGCTCTGCTTACAATGAAAAACGCAAAAGCTGTGATATTCTAAATTCCTTTACAGGAAATCCTGATCAGAGATCGTTAACATATATTCTTTCAAATAACAATGAAAATGTAACGATATCCCTGGCTAGATTTTTAGCAGAAGCAATGAAGATTAGGAAAGTGTTAATTGAACAAAGTCAACAAATTACAAGATGATCCACCATCTGTATATGCGCGTTCGCGCATGCAACTCTCTGTTTCTGTCTCTGTCTCTGTCTCTCTCTCTTTCTCTCTCCCTCTTCTCCCCCCCCCCCCCCTCTCCTCTCTCTCTCCTCCTCTCTCTCTCTCTCTCTCTCTCTCTCTCTCTCTCTCTCTCTCTCTCTCTCTCTCTCTCTCTCTTCCCCTCTCTTTATCTCTGCGTGCGCGCGTGTGTGTGAGTGTGCGTGCGCGAGCGCGCGCGTGTGTATGCACCTGCATGTGCATGTGTGTGCATATTTTCTTTCATGCGTGTGTGTGTATAGTCTTTTGATAAAGATTTGAGATCATTTATAATAAAACATTTATTTATATATTATTGTCCCCCCTTGTCTGAAAGGGCTGTACAGCTATTGGACAATAAAAAGTGTCAGTCTCTCTCTCTCTCTCTCTCTCTCTCTCTCTCTCTCTCTCTCTCTCCTCTCTCTCTCTCTCTCGCCGACTTCATTTTTTTTTGCTTTGAACAAGATTTGTACAGTGAATAACATTACATAATCTAGCCAGTAGTAAAAGGCGGAGTGACATCAAGACATAACAGCAGAACTATTCTCATTCCTGCTTGTGCATTCAGGCTTTGGTTAAGACATAACAGCAGAACTATTCTCATTCCTGCTTGTACATTCAGGCTTTGGTTAAGACATAACAGCAGAACTATTCTCATTTCTGCTTGTGCATTCAGGCTTTGGTTAAGACATAACAGCAGAATTTTTCTCATTTCTGCTTGTACATTCAGGCTTTGGTTAAGACATAACAGCAGAATTTTTCTCATTTCTGCTTGTACATTCAGGCTTTGGTTAAGACATAACAGCAGAATTTTTCTCATTTCTGCTTGTACATTCAGGCTTTGGTTAAGACATAACAGCAGAACTATTCTCATTTCTGTTTGTACATTCAGGCTTTGGTTAAGACATAACAGCAGAACTATTCTCATTTCTGTTTGTACATTCAGGCTTTGGTTAAGACATAACAGCAGAACTATTCTCATTTCTGTTTGTACATTCAGGCTTTGGTTAAGACATAACAGCAGAACTATTCTCATTTCTGTTTGTACATTCAGGCTTTGGTTAAGACATAACAGCAGAACTATTCTCATTTCTGTTTGTACATTCAGGCTTTGGTTAAGACATAACAGCAGAACTATTCTCATTTCTATTTGTACATTCAGGCTTTGGTTAAGACATAACAGCAGAATTTTTCTCATTTCTGCTTGTACATTCAGGCTTTGGTGAAGACATAACAGCAGAACTATTCTCATTTCTGCTTGTACATTCAGGCTTTGGTTAAGACATAACAGCAGAACTATTCTCATTCCTGCTTGTGCATTCAGGCTTTGGTTAAGACATAACAGCAGAACTATTCTCATTTCTGCTTGTGCATTCAGGCTTTGGTTAAGACATAACAGCAGAACTATTCTCATTTCTGCTTGTGCATTCAGGCTTTGGTTAAGCATGACGAGGAAAAGAGAACATGTCGGAACACACACTCGCGTTTACCTGCATGTAATTTCAATTCAAGTTTCGATATCAGAAATCTTTTTAAAAAAACTGAGACATGCTAGCAGAGTCAGAAGTTAATCGGAGGAAAGTTATAGCAAAGTGAAGAACAGTGAAACACGAACCGCCGACAGAAGGGTGAGCTTATCAGAAAACAACTTCCTTCAGTCGAAGAGATCAAAAGAATTGACTCCACACCGTAAAGCTCTTCCATCCAAGACTCAAATCCTTCCGACTTGTCAAGATACGTGTGTTGAGTTTTCTGATGTTGACTCTCTCGTACATTTACATAGTTTCCCCGTCAATTCCTCAAAGCCCTGAGAAAAACGCACGGGTGACATCAGTGAGCACCAAAAGCAACAATGAAAAAATCCGTTCTTTTGTGTAAGACCGCAGTATCAAGTAAATTTCATAACGATAATCATGAGGACAATTTCTATGGCGCACATCCTGATAACGTAGGGTACTGGGCGCTTTACAAGTATTAACAATATTTTGTTTTTGTAAATGCGCAGGACACACACACAGGCACACAGAGACACACAGCACGCACACACACACACACACACACACACACACACACACACACACACACACACACACACACACACACACACACACACACACACACACATTTACACTCATAGTCACATACACTGTATGACAAGGTAAACCGCTCATTCGTACATGAATAAAGTGTGCAAGTGACAGGTAGCGCCCTAGTCATATTTCAGGGGATATTCCTCAACTGGCCTTTAAACAGGTCAGTTTTAAGTGCAGAAGAAAAGGTCAGGAAGTTGGAAAAGGCAGTGACTTCCAGTGTGCCGCCACTGCTTTCCGTTGTTTGAGGGAATTGGAAAAATTTAGTCATCAGAACGGGTGGGAATATATATATTTCAAAGAGGTAAAAGAGCGTGTGCTGTTTCTTTAGCGATATTTGATTACTCGTTTTAAAATGCGAATCTGTTAAAATTATATACTCTCTTTTGCTTCAGTCTTTTTTCAGTATGTGCTGCTTCTTCTCAGTCGGTGTAGTATGCTTATTTTATGGGTTGATCTTATTATTATTATTATTATTATTATTATTATTATTATTATTATTATTATTATAATGAATACTTTATATAGCGCCTATTGCTCGGCTAGAGACCAAGCTCTAAGCGCTTTACAATCCACACTCGTTTACACAACGGGCTGCCTACCTGGGTAATATCTTAGCAACGAAAGCACAAGTTTAGCATGGACATTATTGATGCGGCGAATTCATTAATTGAGTAATACGCGGACGAAAATCATCATTATTTTCTTATGGATTTTAGTGTAGCGTTGTTGATAGTTAGCAGAACGGAAGTGGATATTGGGTTGGCTCTCCGCTCATGGTTTCCGTTGAGAAGCATCATGCACGGGAGAAGATGATGGATTTGTAACTCGTTTCCGCACGTTTTTCTGAGATTTTACAGAGTGATTAAACTGTACCTCTCTAATTTCGCAATGTGTGTGGGGTGTTTTTTTTTTTCCCCCTAGTTGCACAGAAAGAAGTGTGAATACATATAGATAATAGAAATTCATTACAGACAGAGAGAGGATTATTCCCATCGCTATTGGATACAGTTTTAACCAAAACATGCTGTCCAACATGGGCTTGACTCTGTGCGAGCGTGTGTGCATGCGTGTGTGCGAGTGTCCGTGCGTGCGCGCGCGCGCGCCTCTGTGTGTGTGTGTGTGTGTGTGTGTGTGTGTGTGTGTGTGTGTGTGTGTGTGTGTGCGTGCGTGCGTGCGTGCGTGCGTGCGTGCGTGCGTGTTCATTTATCAATTTAGCAAATTTGGATGTGTGTTTTTACCGAAGAGTTGGCCTGGCCCCTGGTGGTTTAGAGGGCGATGAACACAGTACGGTTTCACCAGATCGCATGGTAAAGTGCACGACGAGTGGCATTCACACCTGTTAGATAGGCAGTGTGTGGCTGACACCGTGATAACAACTGG
>CM031596.1:132063326-132085826 GCA_018398815.1 Conus ventricosus | reverse complement strand
CTCTCTCTCTCTCTCTCTCTCTCTCTCAGCTGACTCACTGTCTCTGTCTCTCTGTCTCTGTCTCTCTCCATGTCTTTCTGTTTGTTTGTCTGCCATTCATTTACAGAACATCTGCCCATCTGTCGCCATTCTACCCATGCCGTGCTATATTTGTGTGATTAGAGAATGTATTTTACATCTGCCCAGACATGTTTTTACCGTACCTAAACAAACCCCACATACCAGCAATCCCGGAGCTTTGCCATCGTGATGAAAAGTGCCTAAAGGCGTGCCACAAACGTTTTTTTCCCCAAAAAAGAAACTCTTTATTCGGGATAGCATACACACAATATACAGTGCCACGTAACAAAATAAGCAACAACAATGATAGATCAATTATAACAAAGGCTTATATCCTGAAGTTGAGAGAGAGAGAGAGAGTGAGAAAGAGAGAGAGAGAGAGAGAAGAGAGAGAGAGAGAGAGAGAGAGAGAGAGAGAGAGAGAGAGAGAGAGAGAGAGAGAGAGAGAGCGCGCATATAATCCCGGCCAAAAGATTTTCTTTAAATTTAGTGTCGGGTTGTTTGCACCTCACATTTTTGTTCATCTTCTGATAAACGAGCAAACACTTGAGAAAATAAGAATAGCAACAACAAAGCATCTCTCTCTCTCTCTCTCTCTCTCTCCTCTCTCTCTCTTCTCTTCTCTCTCTCTCTCTCTCTCTCTCTCTCTCTCTTACCTTTATTCATCTTACCTGACCCGTTTCAGTTTTCTTTACGTCGAACGAGCTTTGAACAGTGTATAACATTACCTAATCTAACAGTAGTGAAAGGGGAAGATGACACCAAGCCATGAAGCAGAACAGTTATCATTTCTTGCTTGTGCCGTCGAGATCCGATAATGCATGAGGAAGAATCCAAAACATGTCAGTACGCACTCATGTTTATCTCCAAGTCATTTCATCCGAAATTTCGAAAATAGAAAGCTTTTGAAAACAAAGACATGCCAGCAGAAGCAAGGTGAATCAGAGAGGTAAGCGACAACTAAGGGAAGAGCAGCGAAATAAGAACCACCGAACTATTACTTATCAGAAAAAAAATCCTCCTTCAGTTGAAAGAATCAAAGGAGTTGGCAGCCTATCACAACACTTTGCTTTAGAAGTTTCAAATTCGCGGACGCTTGTCGAGATATTTGTGTTGAGTTTGCAAATGTTGACATTCTTGCGCAGACTGAATCGTTCACCCTCCTTTTTTTTTCCTTCTATTCATCACAGCCCGGAGATGAACATTTACGTAATATAGGCGCGGAATAAACTGCGATTACAGCAACAACAAAAATCCGTTTGTATAGGACAAAAACTACAATATCACGCTAATTCGCTCAGCATGCGTATTTTGTTTAAACTGTGCCATGGGGGCCCGAATAGCTCAGTTGTTGGAGCGCCGGACTCGTGATCCTGGGGTTGCGGTTTCGAATTTCGGTACAGGGGGATTTTTCCCTCGGAGTTAATATTGATTCTGACTCCATTCCCCATACAATTCTTCGAATGAGACTATAAACCGAGGTTCCGTGTGTGAACGCACGCATAACATCTTGCACACACGTAAAATCCCATCACCAACTTTCGGAAGAGAAGGCCAGTTTGGCCGTTGGTATGGATGACACGTTACACATAACATTCACCTTCCCCCAAGATGGAGTATGGCTGCCTTAATGGCGGGATAAAAAAACGGTCATACACACAAAACTCCACTGTCTGTCTATGCAGGCAGTGTCCGCAGGAGTATCAACCTGCGTACGTAGAAAGAAAGAAAGAAAAAACTGGGGGTCGGCCCGCTATTGCGTGGGGCCGCTATTGCGCGGTGACTATTTGTCATTCAACCAGTCTCTCAAAACAGTGTAACAGAAATAGGGTTAGGGTATTCCGCTTCTTATAGATGATATGTTCCTAGGTCGCGCAATAGCGGACCCGCGCAATAGCGGCCCAGTACCTGGAGTACTCGTTTTGGAGTGGGAGTTGGTTATTGGTAATTCTGTTTCCCTCTTTTTCTAACATGTGCAGATTCTTTATAGCTGTTGCGTGGGTCGTATCTACATAGTGATCTTAGCACTGTTGGTTAAGTTTCCAATACTGACGTGGCAAATCATAAGCACATAAAAAAATCGAACTGAAATCAGTCACATTTTGATAGATTTCAACATAGCATGGTTGAAAGTTTGTTACTCACATACAATGTCCCGTGTGTGTTAGTGGAAATATTCCTCTAGCTTAGCAGTAGCCGATATTTGATGAGACATTTTGGTTTGTTGTCCACTCACATTTTTCATTTGAAGACATGTAAGGGATGAGCTTGATCAGATTCTTGATCGAGTCAACATACTTTTATGAAAATTTTGCTTGGAGTAGAGTATTTAAATTATGCGTCTAGAAAATTCCTAAGGATTTTTTTTCTGACTTCACAAGAAGAAGTGTGAAATCATTTGGATAATATCCACAAATCTATTAAAAACAGAGAGAAGAGTTATTGTGCATAGCTATGTCACTGTGGGGTGTACTGTTGAACTGAAAAATTCTGTACAACATTGTGTTTGCCTGAAACCCCTCCCCCAACCACCTTCTTCGCCTCATGAGAGTTAGTGACTTCATTATCTGTGTGTTTGTGAGTGTGAGACTTCCTGAGTCCAATGTGCGTGCGTGCGTGCGTGCGTGCGTGCGTGTGTGTGTTCGTATCCTTTGTCAACTTTGAGGGACATTATTTACCAGAAGCCTGGCCTGTCTCTTGCCGTAGGCAGTACCGTTAACAATACGGGTTGATGCAATGTGCGTGATGACCCAGAGAACGGCGAGTGGTACATTTTCAACACGTCTCATTGAGGGGAAATGAAGCAAGCTTGATGACTGAGAACAGACCGGCATCACAGCGTATCAAGCTTGGGCAACTAGCCAGCAAGTGGTACTGCCGAAACGGAACTCCGCATGTGCACACCTCGCATCCGCATCCGCCCTACCCTCTCTTCCTCCTTCCCTCCCTCATCTTAACATCCCCGGCCTCTTTCTACCACTACCACCACCCTCTGTCTGTCTGTCTGTCTGTCTGTCTGTCTGTCTGTCTCTCTCTCTCTCTCTCTCTCTCTTTTCTCTCTCTCTCTCTCTCTCTCTCTGACACGTACGTGCGTGCGTGCGTGTGTGCGTGTGTGTGTGTGTGTGTGTGTGTGTGTGTGTGTGTTTGTGTGTGTGTGCTTGCATGCGCGCGCATGTGTGTGTGCGCGTGTTTGTGTGTTTGTGCGCGCACGCGCGCGTGCGTGCGTGAGTGCATGCGTGCGTGCGTGTACGTTTCAAAAATCTGATTTTGCCTTAATCGCGGCGAAGTGCGAGATGAGAGGCGCCATGCCGTCAAGAGGACTGACTGAGAAGAGGGTGGGTTGGAGTAGGCGTGGACAGTGCGGGTGATGGCGAGCTATGTTTATTCCTAAGCGAGTAGGGGGAAAGGATGCTCCGTCTGTCGTCTACCGTGCTTAATTTGCCCTTTGTTTTTCCTCTAACCAGGAGTACACAGCTGGAAAGCAATAAGACGTCTTGCAACGTTTCTTGTCTCACCTCTCCCCACCTGTTAGGCCTTTTAACCCCCTCCACTCACACACACACACACACACACACACACACACACACACACACTTCCCCTGCCCTGTCCTCCTTCGTCTTCCTCACGCCCCTCTCCTCCTTCTACCTTTTACATTTCCTTCATCTTGAACTTTATTGTCATTGTCATATTTCTTTAAAGTGTTCATTTTCCGTCTCTCACCCCCTTTTTTCTTCCGTTCTTTCTTCTTCTTGGTTTGTTTTGTCGTATTTGTTAACTTTTTGTTGTTCTTCTTGTCTTCTGTTTCCGTTCTCCATGACATTTCTCTTTCTGATCCATCACGTCCAAATGTCGCTATCTCTTTCATTTACCTTTTGTGTTACTTTTCTGTTCCTATTTTCTTATTCGTTCTCGCCTTTTTTTTTGGGGGGGGGGGGGGATGCTTGGTTTACTTCGCTTCTTAAGGTTTGTTTCAGGTTGTTTCTTTTGGTTTGTTTTTGTTTTTAAATTCACTTCTTCACCCCGAGTTTCGCCTGCCCCCCCCCCCCCCCCCCCCCCCCCCCCTCCCCAGCCTCTTGACTCCCAGACTTCCTTCCGCTTCTTCCTTACGTCCCTCCCGCTTCGGGCATGTTAGGGAGATGGTGATGGCTGGGGAGGGTGTGGGGCCGATGTGAGATGTGCAGAGTTCCGTTTCGGCAGGACTACTTGCTGGCTACCTGCCCAAGCTTGATACGCTGTGATGCCGGTCTGTTCTCAGTCATCAAGCTTGCTTTATTTCCCCTCAATGAGACGTGTTGAAAATGTACCATCGCTGCTTAATGGTTCACAACGCAGGCCATAACAGACCGTGTTATTTATAGCACTGCCGACGGTAAGGGCCATGCCAGGTCTTTGGTAAATAATGTCCCTGCTTTGCTATGGATATAAAAAACAACCAAACACATACATAGTTAGGGTAAGAAATCTCGCAGGAGTGGAGGGGCGTTAACAAGAAAGAAAACAAAACACGTTGTTCCCGATGCTTCAGTTCAACACTGTATCACATTGTGACCGAAAAAACACTGAACCTTCTCTCAGTTTGTAATAGTTTTATGGTAATATTATCCAAATGTATTAACAATTCATTCTGTATAGTTGAAAAAATATTCTCAGCCAGTTTAACGAGGTGTGGTTTAAATACTCTACATCATGTCAAACCTACACAAAAACTTATGAACGCGATTTAGAAACTAGTCAAGCTCACCGCCTACAGGTCTCTAGAAGAAAAGCCCCCCCCCCCCTCCACACACACACACACACACACACACACACACGTCACTAGATGAAAAGCTCACCCCATACACGTCTCTAGATGAAAAGTGTGAGTAGAGATCAAACTGAAAGCGCGGGGGCGGGGGGCGGTTGCATGCTAATATGTTATCCACCAACAATACTGTGTTAAAATGTATGGAAAGAATGCTGTCAACAGTCCGAACGTTTCAGCCAATTTATAAATTCGCCACGTCAATATCTGAAACTTGTACCAAATTTGCAGCGATCAACATACTAAAGCACCCACGTAACATCTGTAAAGATTCTGCACATTCTGAAAAAAAAAATCAAAGGACATCATCCTTAACAGATACCGATACGAGTAAACAGAACACGACTTAGATTAGCAAAACACACTGAAGGCATTGGCCTGATACCATGGTTTTATACCATTCAAAACATAAATATCCAACCTGTGAGAAACTGAATGAAAAAAGTTGGGGATGAACAATTCAGTTTGCAGGAGAAAATCAACATTTCAAAACTCAACACATACACATCTTGACAACACGGAACGATTTTGAATTTTCCAGTGGACGACTTTGTGATGGGGTGCCAACTGTTTATCTCTTCAACTGAAGGAAGTTACTTTCTGATAAGCTGACACATCCTTGGTTCTTATTTCACTCCTCTTACCGTTGCTACAGCATCTCTCCGAACCATTTCTGACTCTGCTGCCAAAAGCTATTTTCGAAGTTTTTAGCGAAATTGCTTGCAGAGAAAATGGTGTGTGTGTGTTGTGTGTGTGGGGAGGGGGGGGGGGTGTCTTGCCTGTGTACTGATATGTTTTCTATCCTTCTTCATGTGTTAACGAAGCCTGAATGTAAAAGCGGAAATGAAAACTGTTCTGCTATTAGGGCTTGACGTCATCCCAGTATTTCTAAAGTTAAATCATGTTACGTTTTCTCCACACAAATCTTGTTTACCGCAAAGAACAATGGAGAAGTCGGAGAAAGGCGACAGAAAGGAGGAAAAGAAAGAAAGAAAATAAATGTGTGTGTGTCTGTGTGTGTGTGTGTGTGTGTGTGTGTGTGTGTGTGTGTGTGTGTGTGTGTGTGTGTGAGAGAGAGAGAGAGAGAGAGAGAGAGAGAGAGAGAGAGAGAGAGAGAGAGAGAGAGAGAGAGATGTAGTGGGGAAAAAGGAGGAGTAGAGGAGGAGCGAAGAAAAGAATAAATATCAACACACTGGCACACATACAAATATTCCTTCTGTTTGGGACTGGCAGGAAGCACATGGATCTTCATGAACACCAAGCTTTAAAGTAGTACCTTGTAAACAGGACTGTCAGTCCTCCTCTGCCTCAGACCCCCCCCCCCCCCCCCCACCTCCCCGTCCTTCATACTGATGGAGAGAATCCTGCAGACAGAAGACTACAGCACGGTGAAGGTTTCCCAGAGACTCCAAGCCAAAGCAAGACAACAGAAGGCAGGAGGGAAGATGGAGACGATGCTAATGAAGTGAGCAACAAGCTTGGCGCTCTGCGTCATCACCAGATTAGGTGTCTCTCTGGTTTTGTTGTTTTGTTGTTTATCCTGTTGTTTTCCCCAACACTTCGGTGTTCATAAGAGGTCTCATTTGTTCATGACTCGTGCCGTGTTTGTTTCCTTGCTAGTTGGGTTGCTTTTGACAACTAGATATATATCTGTGTGTGCATTCTGTCTGTTCAGGCCCGCTCTTTGTGAGTATGAAATATGGGTGCACGGGCTAGTATGTGTGAGTGCGTGCGTACATTACGTGTGAAAGTGTATGTGTGTGCTCAATATATCTTTCTATCTGTGTGTGTGTGTGTGTGTGTGTGTGTGTGTGTGTGTGTGTGCGCGCGCGCGCGCGCGCGCGTGTGAATGCGCACGTGTGTGTGTGTGCGTGTGTGTGTGTGTGTGTGTGTGTGTGTGTGTGTGTGTGTGTGTGTGTGTGCGCGTGAGTGCGCACGTGTATGTGTGTGTGTGCGTGTGTGTGTGTGCGAGTGCGCACGTGTGTGTGTGTGTGTGTGTGTGTGTGTGTGTGTGTGTGCGTGCGTGCGTGCGTGCGTGCGTGCGTGCGTGCGTGCGCGCGCGCGTGTCTATATTTGTACGGAGATAATTTCACACTTACGTATCCGTACTAGTCTTTCAACAGTTTTCTTGTGATGCAAAATGGCTTTCAAGTGATATATAGCTTGACACAAAAACATCTGCTAGCATGCATTCCTGTTGTGTTCCTCACCGCAGCAGAGCTGTAGGGTCGCTGGCTTGTGATGGTCTGTTTACACACAGCAAACACTTGTCTGGGCAGATGTCAAGTCCAGTCTCTTCATTACACAGATGAAGCGCAGCATGGATAGACTACCGACGGATGTTAAATGCTGTGAACATGGCTTTTTTGGTTTGGTCGCTTATTTGTTTCAACAACGCTGTGAACATGGCTTTTTTGGTTTGGTCGCTTATTTGTTTCAACAACGCTGTGAACATGGCTTTTTTGGTTTGGTCGCTTATTTGTTTCAACAACGCTGTGAACATGGCTTTTTTGGTTTGGTCGCTTATTTGTTTCAACAACGCTGTGAAAATGGCTTTTTGTTTGTTCGTGTATTTATTTTTTGAAAGGGGCACGAAGTGGTAAGAGGAAAGAGAGAGACAGAGAGAGGGGTGGAGATTCAGAGAGGAGACAGTGAGAAAGACAGACAGGGACACAGAGAGAGAGAGAGAGAGAGAGAGAGAGAGAGAGAGAGAGAGAGAGACAGACAGACAGACAGACAGACAGACAGAGGAGTAGGAAAGGGTATACAGGTACTGACAGCGAGTTCACTGACTTCGTACACAGTGAACCAACCCACTCTTGCAGATCTGATCACTACCAACATTTCTCACACAACCCCCTTCGACCCAAAATCCCGTACTTCCCCCGCCTCCTCCACCTCACCCCCTCCCTGCCCACCATTAAAAATTATTCAAAACATCCCTCTCATTTTGCTTGACAAAACACGTTGTCACGTCTAGTTCCAAACATCAGACGTCAGACCGTCAGACAGGTCAACAGTCCGGCAAAGGGTTACTGCGCAGCATCCAGGCAAACTCATCATAAGAGACACAGGTTATCGGATGTCGTAGAATCATGACTTGTCACCACATCAAAAATGAAAGTGCTATACTGCCAGAACTTCAGCTTCCTAATGCATATGACGTTGATCTGAGGCAGTGACTTGAAAGTGTAGCGAACGAGAGAGACACGGAAGGAGAGGAAACGAACGAAGGAAGGAAGGAATGTTATTGCTATAAAGCTTATTTAGCAAGTCAGCGCGATGTACACTGACAAAACGTGACACGATTTCATTGACATGGAAACCACAGCAATGCATTTTTTTAAAACATGACATGACAAAGTCGTGAACGACAGTCTCTGATATGTGTGCACATTCGGTTAAGTGGAGGGCAGTCACCCCAGGCAGACCTGGACCAGACCGAGAGAGCGTGCAACCGCCGTAGAGCACGTGCTTGAATCTCTGCGTGTTTTGTGTTGCTGGCACGTCTTCCTTTCCGCAGGTGGGCTAGTTTAACACGTTCTTCCGATGTCATGTTCCTGTGTTCCTGCTTGACAAACCGGAAAAGACAGTCATCGTCCGAACTCGGATCGCAGGAGAATTCTAAAACAACGATGTCATCCGACTTGCACAATGACACATCTACATCATCTAATTGATGAAGCACGATCTTTCTGAATGCTTAGTTTCTGTGCTTGTCTCTTAAGTTAATTAACCGTCTAAAAGTGGCAAGAAAGTCCTTCGCCACACCCGTGTCAAAGCCTGCCACAGCTCTTTCTGTAGAATCTCGAGGCCTGTGTCATTTCTGGGATCTCCAGGTTCATGATGTCGCACTCAGACTGGCAGGAGTACAAAGGCAGACGACTGCCTTGAACATTTGACGTGTCAGGCTCGCTGTCAACATCTATAGGTTTGATGCGTTCAGTAACATCCTGTGTAGTGCACTGTGTTTACCATGATCTTCAAACTGTGTCAAACAAGGCCAGTTCATTCACTACACAAGAGTTCCCCGTTATCTGCACCAACCTGTTCAAACTGTCTATTTTGCTGTTTTGCTCTTTACGGCTCACGTCGCACCTGGCTGGGCGGTTTCTTTCGGTAATGTTGAACTCACGCCCCTCGGTTCAAGACAGGATCCGCCATTGGGGTTTTTGACAGGGACGGCTGGCTGCAGTCGCAGGACGACGACGGTGTTGTTACCTTCACCTTTAAAATATTCCGGCTGGACACAGTGTTGTCAGTCAGCAGGGCGCTCAGGGCTGTCTCCACAGTCGATGGAAGTCCTGTAACTGGCATTGTCAAAGGATGGAAAGTCCTGTAACTGGCATTGTCAAAGGATGGAAGTCCAGTAACTGGCATTGTCAAAGGATGGAAGTCCTGAAAACTGGCATTGTCAAAGGATGGAGTCCAGTGACTGGCATTGTCAAAGGATGGAAGTCCTGTAACTGGCATTGTCAAAGGATGGAAGTCCTGTAACTGGCATTGTCAAAGGATGGAAGTCCTGTAACTGGCCATTGTCAAAGGATGGAAGTCTAGTAACTGGCATTGTCAAAGGATGGAAGTCCTGTAACTGGCATTGTCAAAGGATGGAAGTCCTGTAACTGGCATTGCCCAAAGGATGGAAGTCCTGTAAACTGGCATTGTCAAAGGATGGAAGTCCTGTAACTGGCATCGTCAAGCATAATCGAAAATAATTTTCGCAGCTTAGGCAAATGGCGCCATTTCGCTTCGTGTCAAACCACGTGACCAAGCAAAGGACGAACAGACAGACAGACACAGACAGACAGAGAGACAGACAAATGCATAGGCAGGCAGACAGATAGAGGGAAGGTGAAAGTCAGATGACTCAGATGTTTACTCTGAAAGCCATGGTTCCACAGTAAGAAATAGAAGCGGATGGGAAGGGGAGGTGAACAGCGGGAGGAAGTGGGATTTTGCCAGAGTGGATAGAGAGGCAGGGGAACAACGGAGCAGAAGGACCGCGAGTGAAGGTATGTCAGCATGAGAAAAACCACAGACAAGACTGTACCCGTTATGTTTATGTGAGCAAGCACCAGTTTCTCTTTTCGTTTCCTCCGTACAATTCAACAACAAATCACTTAACAGTGTTTTTCGTTCGTTCGTTTGTTTATGCCCATATCACATCTATCTTTATACATACCAATCTCTCTAGCTGTCTAACCATCTCTCTATATACCCACCTACTTTTATGTGTATGCATATACATACAAATGTGTGTGTGTGTGTGTGTGTGTGTGTGTGTGTGTGTGTGTGTGTGTGTGTGTGTGTGTGTGGTTTTCATATAACGATAGCTAGGTATATGAATAAGTGTGTGTGTGGGTGCACACGTGCATATCTACATGTGTGTGTGTGTGTGTGTGTGTGTGTGTGTGAGAGAGAGAGAGAGAGAGAGAGATGGAGAGAGAGAGAGAGAGAGAGATTAATAAGAAATATTTTAAGCAAAATTTAAAATATCTCAGAGTGCAAACACTGCGGCCCGACCACTTCAAAGACAATGAATTCCTATCCAGTCGGGTCCAGACAGTGGAATCTCCTCCCAGGATTCTTGTGAACGTCATTGCTGTCTACCTCACATCCATCACTCTGACCACAGCAGAACAGACTGGAGGAGAAAGGAAGCAGAAGGGGGGGGGGGGGGGTAGAGGAAAGGGGGTAGGGAACCTAGAGACAGGGTGTGGAGGGAGTGTGTTGGGGAGGGAAGACGAGAGTATGCTGTCAAGGAGGAGAGAATAAAAAACAACAACAGTACAAACTAGACTAAACAAATGTAATACACTGAAACAACCTTGAAGAAACAAAGTGAAACCAATTTTAAAGAAATGAAAGAGGTTAAGACGAGCAAGAAAACAGGAGAAATAAAACACACAAAAGATTATTTTTTTAAAAGGACAGTCGCAAAAGAAAAAAAATACATAAAACACCAGAAACAGGATTGAAAAACGACAAACCAGTGAACGGAAGCATTCTTTCGACCATGGTTATTAACTTTTTTTTCCCCCAAAAATTATGAGTGAAATAGAAGGGCTAAAAAGAGGTGTTTATCTGATATGGTACGGGTATGGGTCATATGTGTGGTATATGTCAAGTTCAAATACATCTACCTGCCATACTTCCTTTCCCGCCTCCCCCAGTATCCACTCACCCTCTGTCCCCCTTCTTCCCCTTTTCCTTTTTCCCCTTCCCTCGGTTCCCTCACGTATAGGGGGGCAGGCCTTTGGGGTGAACGTCGATCATCCCTCTTTCCCCCTCCCCCCCCACCCCCCCCCCCCCCCCCCCCCCACCCCTCTACTCCCCCCCCGCCCACCCACCTCCCAACCCCCCCCCCTCGACCCCACCCCCCCCCCCCCCCCCCCCAATTACACACCCCCCCCCCCCCCTGCAACCAATTAAAAAATTATTCAAAAACATCCCTCTCATTTTGCTTGACAAAAAAACGTTGTAAAGTCTAGTTCCAAACATCAGAAGTCTGGAGACCCGTCAGACAGAAGGTCAAACAGTCCGGCAAAGGGTTAGCTGCGCAGCATCCAGGCAAAATCATAATAAGAGACACAGGGTTATCGGATGTCGTTTTTTTTTTAGAATCATGAATTGTCTCCACTCAAAAATGAAAGTGTGCTATACTGCCAGACTTCAGCTTACTAATGCATTATGCCGTTGATCTGAGAAGCAGTAGTGACTTGGATAAGTTGTAGCGACGAGAGAGACACGGAAGGGAGAGGAGGAAACGAAGAAGGAAGGAAGGAACCTGTTTATTGCTATAAAGCTTATTATTTAGCAAGTCAGCGCGATGTTCATGACAATACGTTGTCACGCATTTCATTGACATGGAAACCACAGCATAGCATTTTTTTTTTTTTAAAACATGACATGAACCAAAGTCGGTCGGAAGACAGTTCTCTGATATGTGTGCACTTCGGTTGTAAGTGGAGGGCTGTAGTCACCAGGCAGACCTGGACCAGACCCGAGAAGACGGGCAACGCGTATAGAGCTCGGGCTTGAATCTCTGCGTGTTTTGTGCTGCTGGCAACCGTCTTCCTTTCGCCAGGTGCGGCTAGTTTTTTTATAGTTTTTTAACTAGTTCTTCGATTGTCATGTTCCCTTGTGTTATGCTTGACAAACCGGAAAAGGAAAAAGACAGTCATCGTCGAACTCGGATCGCCAGGAGAATTCTCAAACACGTTGTATCGACGTGCACAATGACTCATCTAATATATAATTGATGAAGCACGATCTTTCTGAATGGCTAGTTTCTGTGCTTGTCTCTTAAGTTAATTAAACCGTCTAAAGTGGCAAGAAAGTCCTTCTGACACACCGTGTCAAAGCCTTGCTGTGCCAACGCTTTTCAGTAGAATGCTCGCCAGGCCCTGTTGTCATATCAGGTTCTCTGGTTCATGATTTGTCCGCACTCAGACTGGCAGGAGTACAAAGGCAGACGACTGCCTTGAACATTCAGACACGTGCTTCATTGTCAGGGCTCGCTTCCCCCGTCAATACATCTATAGGTTTGATGCGTTCTGTAACATCCTGTTGTAGTGCACGGTGTAAAATGATCTTCAAACTGTGTCAAACAAGGGCCAGTTCTTTCATACACAAGAGGTTCACGTTATCTGCCACCAACTGTTCAAACTGTCTATTTTGATGCTTTGCTCTTTACGGCTCCCTCACGTCGACCTGGCATGGGCGGTGTTTTGTTTCTTTCGAGTTAATAGTTGAACTCACGCCCCTGCGTTCAAGGGCAGGAATCCGCCATAGGGGTTTTGACAGGCGACGGCTGGCTGCAGTCGCAGGACGAAAGCCGGTGTGTTACCTTCACCTTTAAAATATTCGCTGGACACAGTGTTGTCAGTCAGAGGGGCGCTCAGGGCTGTTCCACAGTCGAGGGAATGACCTGTAACTGGCATTGTCAAAGGATGGAAGTCCTGTTGTAACTGGCAATTGTCAAGGATGGAAGGCAGAGTAAACCGCATTATTGTCAAGGATATGGAAGTCTGTAAACTGGCATTGTCAAAGGATGGAAAGTCCAGTGGACTGGCATTGTCAAAGGATGGAAGTTCCGGTAATGGCATTTGATCAAAGGATGGAAAGTCCTTGTAACTGGCCCTGATTTCAAGGTTGGAAGTCCTGTAATGGCATTGTCAAAGGATGGAAGAATAGTAACTTGGCGTTGAGCTCACAGGATGGAAGTCCTGTCAACTGGCATTGTCAAAGGATGGAACAAAAACGTCCTGTAACTGGCATTGTCAAAGGATGGAAGTACTGTAAATGCATTGTCAAAGGATGGAAGAAGTCCTGTAACTGGCACATCGTCAAAGGCATAATCGAAAATAATTTTTCGCAGCAGCTTAGGCAACTGGCGCCATTTCGCTTCGTGTTCAAACCACGTGACAAGCAAAGGGACGAACAGACAGACAGACACAGACCAGACATAGAGACAGACAAATGCATAGCAGGCAGGGCAGATAGAGGGAAGTGAAGTTCGAAGACTCAGTGTGTACTCTGGAAAGGCCTGGTTCCACAGTAAGAAATTAGAAGCGGCATGGGAAGGGGCGGTGACAGCGAGGGGAAGTAGGAGATTTTGCCAGAGTGGGATAGAGCGGGCAGGGGCCCAACGGAGCAGAAAAGGACGGCGAAGTGAAGGTATGTCCGCATGAGAAAAAACCACAGACAAGACTGTACCCGTTATGTTTTATGTGAGCAAGCACCAGTTTTCTCTTTTCGTTTCTCAGTCACAATTCCAACAACAAATCAATTAACAGTGTTTTTTCGTCGTTCGTTGTTTATGCCACATATCACAATTATCTATTCATACATCCCAATATCTCTAGCTGTCTAATCCATCTTCTATATACCCACCCTACTTATATGTGTATGCATATACCATACATATGTGTGTGCTGCTGATGTGTAGTTCGTTGTGTAGTGTTGTGTGTGTATGTGTGTGAGGGTGTTTGTGTGGTTGTGTGTGCCTCCTTTACTAGTCTTTATTATTTGTGTTTATTGTGTTGTGTTTGTAGTTCGGTGTGTGTTGTGTGTGTGGTGTATGTGTGTGTGTGTGTGTGTTGTGTGTGGTGTGTAACATATAAGATAGCTAGGTATATGAATAAGGTATGTGTGTGTGGGTGGTTGCTGCACACTGTTGATATTTATCTACATGTGGTGTTGTGGGCGTGTGATTTTGGTGTGTGTGTGTGAGTGTTCGGTGTTGTGAGATGAGAGAGAGAGAGAAAGAGAGAGGAGGGAGCGGAGAGGAGGCGAGAGAGAGATTATAAGAATTATTTTAAGCAAACTTTTTAAAATATAACAGAGTGCAAACACTGCGGCCGACCACTTCAAAGACAATGAATTCATATCCAGTCGGGGTCCAGACAAAGGTGTCCAGACAGGTGGATGGAATCTCCTCTCCGGATTCTGTGAACGTCATTGGCTGTTACCTCACATCCATCACTCGGACCACAGCAGAACATGGATCTGGAGGTGAGGAAAGGAAGCAGAAGCGGCGGGGGGGGGGGGGGGGGTTCGGGGGGGGGGTAGTAGGGGGGCGAGGGGGTATAGGGTAGAGGACGACAGGGGGGGTAGAGGTAGGGGGTTAAGGGAAACCTAGGAGACTGGGTGTGGGTTGTGGAGGAGTGTGTTGGGGGTCGGAAAAGACGAGTGTATGCTGTCAAGGTGGAGAGAATAAAAAAAAACAAAACGTAAAACTAGACCTAAACAAATGGTTATTAATACACTGAAACAAACTTGTGTGAGAGAAACAAAGTGAAACCAATATTTAAAGAATGAAAACGAGGTTAAGACGAGCAAGAAAACAGGGAGAAATTAAAACCTACACATAGATTATTTTTTTTAACAAGGGACAGTCGCAAAAAGAAAAAAATTACATAAAACACCAAGAAACAGGGATTGAAATCGACAAACCAGGTGAACCGGAAGCATTCTTTCGACCATGGTTTTAGTAATTTTTTTTCCCAAAATATTATGAGTGAAATAGGAAGGGCTAAAAAAGAGGGGTTTATTGATTGGTACGGGTCTATGGGTCATATGTGTGGTATATGTCAAGTTCAATTACATCTACCTGCCATTACTTCCTTTTCCGCCTCCCCCAGTATCCACTCACCCTGTCCCCTCTTTTCCCGTTGTTCTTTCTCGCTTCCTCGGCTTCTACTCACGTATAGATGGGAGCTATGGCCTTTGAGAATGAAGTCTGAGTCATCCCTCTTCTCTCTCTCTCTCTCTCTCTTCTCTCTTATCTTCTCTTTCTCTCTCTCTCTCTTCTCTCACTCTCTCTCTCTACTCTCTTCTCTTCTCTATCTTACTCCTCCTCCCTCTCTCTCTCCATCTTCCCTCTCTCTCTCTCTCTCCCCCCACTCTCTCTCTCCTCCCGCACTTCTTCCTCCCTCTCTTTCATCTCTCTCTCTCTCTCTCTCTCTCTCTCTCTCTCTCTCTCTCTCTCTCTTCTCTCTCTCTCTCTCTCATAGGCTAATACCACAGCAGTCTCTGACCGACAGGCTCAATAAACTACCCCAAATTCAGGATCCGTCTTACCCCCGAAAGGCAAAAACTTGTCAAACTTTCATTGTGGGGGATTCTAACCTTCAGTATATTGGACACGACAGAGACTGGACAGGACGGGGCTCACCATGTACGCACAATTCCTGGGCAAAGGTGACTTGACGTCACTGCTTTGCCTCAAAGATTGTGCAGTACGAGAGGATGTGCACGCGGGTGCCATTGACATGTGGGGGGAAACGACTTCACAAAACACTACTCTGTAGAAACGCTTCAGCAGCAGACTTTGGTCGTTATGGAAGGTTTGAAAATAGTTTTTTCCTGCCTGCCAAAATTGCTGTCTCTAGCTCTACTCCTAGAAAACCTATTCCTTTGAAATTCCTGATAATTTGTGCTAGGAACTGACATGTCCTTTGTGCAGAAATACAGGTGCATGTTTTTTGTTGAACAAATTTCGTTGATCAAAATCTTAGGATCGTTCAAAGCTATTTCACATCGGTGGTACTTCACCTGTCTGCCAGTGGGGCTTGTCGCTCTGGTTACGGCAAATCTTTTCAGTTTCTGGCACTCCGTGTGAAACGGTCCTTCCACGGGCTACGGGTATGGGGCAAACACGGAGCTATGTCAGGAACAGCCCATTGCAACAAAACGTAACAGATCAACTGTCTTCAAATTAAAAAGAAAAACCAAGCTCAAGCCAGCCTGTCCACTGAGTTCCGATCGGAGTAGTGGCAGCAATGTACCCCCATTCAGTAGAAAATCGTCCTGATTCCTCTCCTACAAATTTACCCCAGAAGACAGTTCAAGTTGGTCAAACAATCAACTTGGGACAATGCTCCTGAAATGTCCACAGAAATCCAGTTGTTCTTCTCAAATGAAACCTTTTCCACCATGGCAATGCCACCATGCCGTACTTAACAGACCTCCCATGACATCAATGCCCGATGTTTCCCCCCATGTGGCCTTTCTCCCTTCCCTCCCCTGCCTTTCAATCCTTGGACCCAAATGCACCCTTATCTTCCCTCTCCCCCCTGCTTAACAGAAATTCCGGTATCCGAAAATTTCAGTTAACAGCTTGCTGTCTCGCCGCGAGCCCTTGCCTACCCTTCCCCCCCCCACCCCCCCCCCCCCCCCCCCGCCCAACATTAATTACGTGCGCGCTCCATCCCTGCCTCTCAGATCCACTCCCCCCCCCCCTTTTCCCCCCCTCACCCCAACCGTGTCTTCTTTCCCTCCGGCTTGCTCCGTCTCACCTTCACCTTCCATCCGCATGACTCCTCCTCCTTTCCCCCCTCCCCCCAACCATGTGAGTCATCTGTTTCCCCCCCCCCCCCCCTTCTCCCCGTTAGATTGCTTAGTTTACTGTGGATGACTGTACATTGTGACCCGGACAGCGCTGAAAGCGAACATTTGTCTTGGTTGGTCTAATTTCATGAATATTGTTATTATACCTTGCTTGAATTGTTCCTTTGGACTGAACTTCATTGCCCCTGCTTTTTGGATTTTGAGTGGTTCTTGGATATTTTATGATTGCTGATTTTATATTTTAATTGTTGTTGTTATAGTATTGTGATTTTATATTTTTAATTGTTGTTGTTATCAGTATATATATTTTTTTTAGTGCTAAGGACTTATTCTAGAATTAATACAATGGACCATCGTTATTGTAATTAATACTGATTGCTGGATTACGCATGGTCACCTTATGTTTATCAATCTGCCAAATAAGATCAGATGTCCTGTTTTCTTCTAACGAATCCCTTCTATTCATCTGCTTGGTCTTAGTGAACTAGCCTTGACTCCGCCAGTTTCACTGATACAGGCTTTATCTATAACTACTTAACTTTGGTCCGACGCGATGCACATCATCCTCTGGCGAAACAGGACTAGGATATTATTCTTCAATGCATCGCTCACTGTACAAAAAAAAAAGGCGGCCCAGCGTGACCTTGAGCCTGTTAATGTTGAATGCAATGTGCTGCAGGTCAAACCTCCAACTCAGCCCCTCTTCTAGTTGGATATGTGTACAGGAATCCGCTGCCCATTTCCTTCTGGTATGACAACTTTGGTACACATGTTGGTGATGTATATAAGAGATATCCAAATGTCATTCTTCTCGGTGATTTTAAAATTGATCTGTTAATCGGCAGCATGATGGGATGCGACCACACACTTTTGGCTTGCTGAGCTTATTCATCATCCAACTAGAATCGCAAAGACATCTTCTACATTGCTGGATCATATCTACACGAACAACAACGCATGGTTCTAAACATAACAGTGGGACAACAAAAGCATTAGCGTAACTCTGTTCTCATTTTGTGCAAATTGGTCTTGTAAACTTCCAAAAGCAAACAGAAAAGGGCCACAACAACCATTCAATATACGCTGTTTTACTTCAAAAATTTCATAGGATGAATTTTTTTCCTCGACTTAAGGGCCTTAGCTCCTTGCTACTGTGACTCAATTACTCCAGATCCAAATGAAGCGTATAATACCTGGTATAATATCTTTCTCTCAATCGTTGATAAACATGCCCCCTTAGAGAAAAAAGGGTAAAACACAGAGTACTTCCAGCTGGCTGACAAAAGACATTATTATAGAAATGGCACAAGGGATGCACTTAAAACCGGCAAAAAAGTAGCATGAATTAAAAAGCAGACAAACAGAGTATCAGATCTAGTTAGAAAAATCAAAATCTGAGCATTTTAGGAAAACTGATAAACGAAACAGGGATACAAGCTTCATTATGGCGTGCTGTTAATGAAAATAACTGACAAGTCGAGAAGAAATCAGGATAATACTGCGACTATGTGGTCTGCAAAACACTTTCAACAATCATTTCTTCAGGTATACTGATCAGTACAAAACGTGCTGCCAGTGTCACATTTTTTAATCGATATGAAAACTCAGTGTTCTTCAATCGTTTTGTCAAAAACGAATTAATTACTAGAGATTATTTATCATCCCTTGCTTGCTATTAACGAAGGTTGCGTTCCTAATTTTCAAAGCTTTAACAATACAAAAAAGCAAGGGGTCCAGATAACTTAAAGGCTTCTATAAACTCAAGCATGCTTTCTTAACATTGTTGATACCTTACGTATTGTTATAATTTGGTGTAATTGATCGCATTATCTTCCCATGTGGTCCTAAAGGCAGCAAAGTGATTCCCATCCCAATCAGTGATCTCACTGATTTAATCAAATTTTAGACCATTATCTTTTTAATCCGTTGTATCGAAACCTCTAGAGATGCATGTTCACAAACACCTTAACTAAAATATGGAAACATCACAAAATGTTCCACCCATTTCAGTCAGGCTTTAGTCGAACCACTCATGCCACACGGCCTTAACACGCTCGTGATAAACTTGGCTATCAGCCATAGACCGAAAACTCACTGAAACTGGTTTCCTCGATTTTAAGAAAGCGTTTGATCTTGTTGAACCACAACATATTATTAAAAAACATGACTGCTATGGTTCAAAATCGGCAGTAGTCACCTTCTTTCAGGTCATTCTTTGAAAAGCAGGACCCCAGCGTGTTTATCTTAAACGGTACTTATCCTCTGAAGGAATAGTGAGCTGTGGCGTTCCGACAAGGCACTGTCCTTGGACCTCTTCTTTCTGTATTTTTATAAATGACCTACCGATGCAATATTCAACAATGATGTCAGCTGGATCTGTTCGTGAGATAGTTCTATTCACCTGTTAGTGATTACAAACATCATGTCTGTAACAAATATAGTTTACAACAAGTATCACTGAAGTCTTAGAATGGTGCAACCAAAACGAATGAGTCCTTAATCCGCACAAAACAAAATGTATTGGTCTAGGTCGAGGCAGAAACATCAACGACAGCATCTTTATTTGAGCCTAAAAATGCTGTGAAACCTTGATCGAGCGGGGTTACGACACGTGTCTTATGGTGATCATTGATGAGATCTTTTAAATGGCAATCATATAAATCAAGTTGCAAACAGTGATGGCTCGCAATTTGTTTTATCAATAAACTCAGTTTTATTATGTTGAACCAATATCGGAAATTATTTTTTGAAGCCCCTTGCTTTCTCACACTAATATGGTCCACTGTCTGGGAGTGGATCGCCCGGTTAAAAAATCAAACCCATAAAAAAAGATCAACTCTATGCATAGACGGGGAAGGAATACGTGAATTCTTCCCGACAAGTCTCTATCAACCCGGGCAAATTTGCAAAAACTAATGTTTTACATGATGAGCCAATGACCTATAATATGGCAGTACTACTGTTTAAAGTCATGCAATCCTGGCGCCAACATATCTTGCTGAGTTTACGCCAAATGGCACAACGCGATATGATTCAAATAATTACATTCTACCGTGTCCGCATTGATTTTTCAAAATCTAGTTTGCATATTTGGGTCCATCTGTGTGAGAAACTCTCTTCCTCCGTTGCCAAAAATGTCAATCACTGCCGTCCTTCAATCAGCAGTACTTAAACATTTACTTGAACAATAAATCTAAAACCTTTAGATCATGGTTCAATGCCCTACTTTTCTGCTGGCCTCTATATAGCTATGAAAATGTGTGTGTTGTGTGTGTGTGTGTGTGTGTGTGTGTGTGTGTGTGTGTGTGTGTGTGTTGTGTGTGTGGTTTGAGGTTTGAGGTGTGGTATGCGCATGGCGTGCGTGTATTGTGTGGGCGTGTGCAAGGGCAGGTGTGAGCGCGCGCGAGTATGTGTCTGATTGTGTTTTGTGTAATTTTCGTATGGATTTTTTTTTTTTTTAATAAGTATTATTTTATTTACTATTGTTATTGTTAATATTATAATGTTTGCTATATTTTTCATTGTTTCTGTCTTAATAATATGTGCAATATGTTTAGTTGAATGCTGTAGAATAGCAAGGACAGAATGGAAGAATAGGCCTGCCTAAAATCTTCTATCCTTAGAGTAATAAAGTGTTTGAGTCTTGAGTCTTGAGTCTCTCTCTCTTCCTCCTCCTCTCTCTATCCTGTCTCTTTCCTCCTATTTTACTCTCTCTCTTCCTTTCTTCCCCTCTCTCTCCCTCAGTCTCCCCCCTCTTCTCCTCACCTCCTTTCTCTCCTCCCTCTCTCTCTCATCTCTCTCTCTCTCCTCCTTTTCTCTCTTGTCCCTTTCTCTCTCCTTTCCCTCTTTTACTCTCTCGGTTCTTCCCCCTCTCTCTCCCTCTCTTCCCCCTCTCTCTCCTTCTCATTCCTTTCTCTCTTTCTCTCTCCTCCCGCTCACTTCTCTCTCTCTTTCTCTCTCTTCTCTCTCTCTCTCTCTCTCTCTTTCTCTCTCTCTCTCTCTCCTCTCTCTCTCTCTCTCTCTCTCTCTCTCTCTCCTCTCTACTCTCTCTCTTCTCTCTCTCTCTCTCACTTTCAGGTTGTGCCTCAGACCAAAGTCAGGGGTTTTGAAGCTCAGCTTCTGGCTGTATAGTGGCGCTCTTGATGTTGGGGACAAGTCCAATCTTCGACAACCGACAACTGTGTTTTTTGATAAAATAAAGTCTGTGCGGATTGCTGTGCAAGCAATCCTCTGCCGGACTGCTTAATCTGTGGAACGGTCAGACAAAGGAGCTCGTTAAAGGGGAAAGACCTTTCATTTTTTTGGTCAGACGTTGTCCCAATCGGCACGTTCGGCATGTTTTATCTACTGATGCGGGAGGAGGGGATGCTTGGAGAGGTGGACATGCGTGTGTGCTGTGTCGTGCTGGTGTGGGTGTGTGTGTGTTTGTGTGTTGGTGTGTGGGTGTGTGCTGTGTTGTGCGTGTGTGTCTGTTTTGTCTGTCTCTCTGTCTGTCTGTGTTTGTGTGTGGTGTATGAGTGTGTGTGCGCGTGTGTGGGTGTGTGGGTGGGTGGGTGGGTATTAGGTGCGTGGCGTAGTGTGTGTGCATGTGTGGTGTGCTGTGTGTGTGTGTGTGTGTGAGTGTTTGTGTGTGTGTGTGTGTATGGTGTGTGTGTGTGTGTGTGTGTGTGTGTGGTTTCCATCCCTCCATTCTCTCTCTCAATCCTGTCATTCTCTCTCTCTCTCTCTCTCTCTCTCTCTCTCTCTCTCTCTCTCTCTCTCACTCTCTCTCTCTCTTCTGTTGTTTCCGGCTGTCTCGTCTCTCCATTCATTCCCTTCTCTCTTCTCTCTTCTCTTCTCTCTCTCTCTCTCTCTCTCTCTCTCTCTTCTCTCTCTCTCTCTCTGTCTCTCTTCTCTCTCTCCATTCCTCCTCTCCATTCCTCATTCTCTCTTTTTTTCTTTCTATCTGTCTGTCTGACTGTCGGTCTGTCCGTCTCTCTCTCTCTCTCTCTCTCTCTCTATCTCTCTCTCTCTCTCTCTCTATCTCTCTCTCTCTCTCTCTCTCTCTTCGAGCACTGATCAGCTACGTCGGACAGGTGAAGGATACAGCCTGAGCGGAAGTGAACGTAATATTCTCGAGAGTTGTTCTGGTTTTCAGCACTATGGTGAAGAAATTACTTGCAGTGGTTGTCGGGATTTTTTGAGGGATGTGTGTGTGTGTGTTGTGTTGTGTGTGTGTGGTGTGGTGTGTCGTGTGTGTGTGTGTGTGTGTGTGTGGGTGTGAGTGCGTCGCGTGATGTGTGTGTGTGTGTGTGAAAGGTGTGTGTGTGATTGTGCATGTGTGTTGATGTGTGTGTGTGTGTGTGTGTGTGTGTTGTTGTGTGTGTGTGTGTGTGTGTGTCTGTTGCGCGCGCGCGCGCGCGCTTTACACACATGTAAAGATGTTGTGACGTTACATCTTCTTTCTCTCTCTATCTCTCTCTTCTCTCCTTCTCTCTCTCTTCTCTCTCTCTTCTCTCTCTCTCTCGATGCCGAAGAGCCAAAATAACCCAATGTTACTGCTGTATTGATGAAGAATGACCAGTGAAGAAGGTGTTCTTGGGCAATGCGTACATATAAACTGGAAAAAGCGGCAGGTCCTAGATGAAATAACCTGGTGAATTTCTCTAAAAAGTATCTGAACGTATTGTTAACCTTCCTTATTAAATGTTCAACAAGCTTTATGATAAGGGTTTTCCCCAACGATGGTCACGTCAGTTATAGTTCCTTTAATTCAAAAAAAGGTGACGAGACGCAGCAGCCCTAAT
>CM031596.1:132053326-132058326 GCA_018398815.1 Conus ventricosus | reverse complement strand
AACCGTGGTTGCTGAACAAGTTACACAGCATGGCAAACACGGACTCCAGTTTTTACCAGGCTTACAAGACATCTTTTTATTGTTATTTGCTGATGATATATGTTTGATATCGACAACTCCTTTAGGGCTACAAAATCAGTTAAATAATCTTGATAAAGCATAAACTTCTCTAGGACTTAAAGTGAACTTAAAGAAACAAAACGTTATGGTTTTTAGAAAAGGAGGACATTTATCAAAAGCAGAAAAAGTGGTTCTCTCAGGGAAAAGAGATTGAAGTTGTTAACAGTTATAAGTATTTGGGATTTACTTTAACCACAAAGCCATCATGCGACATTGCACTCGAAGAACATGCAGGCAGGGCTAAAGCCAAAATTGTGGAAATTATGAAAACTATGTGGAGTTTGGGAACAATGGATAAAAGTCTGTTTTGTTTTGTTTTTTTAACTTTTTGATGCGCAACTGAAACCTATGCTTTTATATGCAGCAGAAGTCAGGGACTGGCTCATCTACATGTAATGAATTACCTAACTTGTTTGCATGCAAACGCTTTTTAAATGTACGCCGAAATACCCCAAATACAATGGTATGCGATGAGCCAGGAAGGTATCCTTTGTATGTAGACAGCGCAATAAAATCAATGCGCTACTGGTTCAAGTTGCAAAGCTGTCACTCGCTAGACTGCCAAAACAAGCATATGGAAAATTCAGAATTATTTCATTGTAAAAATCGGAGTGTACAAACAAATTGGGAATCTTCGATTAAACTTTGTTTGGATACTTATGGCTTTTCGTTTGTTTGGATGAATGGTGGAGTGAATTACGAGAAACTGTTTTTATGTGAACTTAAACAACGCATGATTTACTGTTATAGAAAAAATTCTGATAGTAAAATGCTTAATAGTGACAGATATTCGACATATTGTTCCTTCAAATCCTTATGGCAGCCTGAGAAATATTTAACTGCTATTACAGTTTCTAAATTTCGCAAAGTGTTCGTGAGATTTCGACTTGGTATTAGTGATTTGAATGTCCATCAAAGATGTACACTGAACTTCAAAAACTGCCCATTCTGTAATCAAATCGAGGACGAAATACATTTTTGATTGTTTGTCCATCCTACAATGATCTAAGAAATAAATACATTTGCCTCATACTAAAAATGTTCATCAAGTGTCCTTGCATCTTTTACTGCAAAATGAAAAGAGAACTGTAACTCGCACTGTAGCTATGTTCATTTTTAAAGCTCAAAAACGAAGAGAAGAACTGCTATCAGTTAATACACAAATGCCAGAGTAATTTCAGGCAGAACATTTGTTATGCAAATATTTTCTTTCATAATTTTCAGAATATGCGCCGAGCGCTTGCATGTTCTACTTTTGTTTTTGACCTCATTGCTGATAGGTCAGTGGCCTTTGCAGTTAAACTATTTGAGTTGAGTTGAGTTGAGATCAGTTGAGTTGAGTTGAGTTGAGTCTCTCTTTTCTCTCTCTCTCTCTCTCTCTCTCTCTCTCTCTCTCTCTCTCTCTCTCTCTCTCTCTCTCTCTCTCTCTCTCCTCTCTCTCTCTCTCTCTCTCTCTCTCTCTCTCTCCTCTGCCGGTAAAAGTTTGATTTTTGGGGATGATCCTATTGTGTTTACATTCTGCCCCTCCCTTTCCTCTCTCCATGGTGTTCTTCCCTCATTCTGTCATTCAACATCTAAATTTACATCTTTCATGCACTCAGTTTCCAATTTTAAACTGTCGCTAACCATTGCTTTTTAAGGAGTCGGTTTTGCTCTGTCATTGACTTACGACTTCGCTTTAACGTGACGAGTGGACGTTCTTTCATCTGGTCACAATACAAAGTAGTGGAATAACATCCATACGATTTGCTTCGGTAATGCCGACTGCAAACGTCAGTCTCTTAGTTGCGAAATTGTTTGTGTTTTAGTGTCTTGCACTGTATTGTATTGTACTATTTCATCGTCACTACAGATATCTGTATGTGAAATTCGGACTTTTTTAAGGGGTAGGGGGTTTAGGTGCGTCGCCACAGTGCAACACTACCCACATTCATTTTTCTGTCATGTGTTTTTATTAACCTATCAAATAGGAGATGCCACAGAACTTTGTCAGAACTTTGCCCCTAGGAAGAACACTCTTGTTGCCATACAAAACTCTGTCAGGGACAAGGTCCTTGTTGCCATACAGAACTCTGTCAGGGACAACGCCCTTGTTGCCATACAGAACTCTGTCAGGGACAACACCCTTGTTGCAATACAAAACTCTTGTCAGGGACAACGCCCTTGTTGCCATACAGAACTCTGTCAGGGGCAACACCCTTGCTGCCACACAAAACTCTGCCAGGGACAACGCCCTTGTTGCCATACAGAACTCTGTCAGGGACAACGCCCTTGTTGCCATACAGAACTCTGTCAGGGACAACGCCCTTGTTGCCATACAAAACTCTGTAAGGGACAGCACTCTTGTTGCCATACAAAACTTGTCAGGGACAACGCCCTTGTTGCCATACAAAACTCTGTCAGGGACAACGCCCTTGTTGCCATACAAAACTCTGTCAGGGACAACACCCTTGTTGCCATACAAAACTCTGTCAGGACAACGCCCTTGTTGCCATACAAAACTCTGTCAGGGACAATACCCTTGTTGCCATACAAAACTCTGTCAGGGACAACACCCTTGTTGCCATACAAAACTCTGTCAGGGACAACACCCTGGTTGCCATACAGAACTCTGTCAGGGACAACGCCATTTTTGCCATAGAGAACTCTATCAGGGACAACACCCTTGTTGCCATACAGAACTCTGTCAGGGACAACGCCATTGTTGCCATACAAAACTCTGTCAGGGACAACACCCTTGTTGCCATACAAAACTCTGTCAGGGGCAACGCCCTTGTTGCCATACAAAACTCTGTCAGGGACAACGCCCTTGTTGCCATACAAAACTCTGTCAGGGACAACGCCCTTGTTGCCATACAAAACTCTGTCAGGGACAGCACTCTTGTAGCCATACAAAACTCTTGTCAGGGACGACGCCCTTGTTGCCATACAAAACTCTGTCAGGGACAACGCCCTTGTTGCCATACAAAACTCTGTCAGGGACAACACCCTTGTTGCCATACAAAACTCTGTCAGGGACAACGCCCTTGTTGCCATACAAAACTCTGTCAGGGACAACACCCTTGTTGCCATACAAAACTCTGTCAGGGACAACGCCCTTGTTGCCATACAAAACTCTTGTCAGGGACAACGCCATTGTTGCCATACAAAACTCTGTCAAGGACAATGCTCTTGTTGCCATACAAAACTCTTGTCTGGGACAAGCCCTTGTTGCCATACAAAACTCTGTCAGGGACAACGCCCATGTTGCCATACAAAACTGTCAGGGACAACGCGCTTAGTGCATTACAAAACTCTGTCAGAGACAACGCCGTTGTTGCCATACAGAACTTTGTGAGGGACAACATCCTTGTGGCCATACCGAACTCTGTCAGGGACAATAATTATCTTTCTTGCCATACAGAACTCTGTCAAGGACAACGCCCTTGTTGCCATATAAAAGTCTGTCAGGGACAACATTCTTGTGGCCATACATAACTCTGTCAGGGACAACGCCCTTGTTGCCGTACAGAACTCTTGTCAGGGACAACGCCCTTGTTGCCATACATAACTCTGTCAGGGACAACGCCCTTGTTGCCGTACAGAACTCTTGTCAGGGACAACGCCCTTGTTGCCATACAAAACTCTTGTCGGGGACAACGCCCTTGTTGCCATACAAAACTCTTGTCGGGGACAACGCCCTTGTTGCCATACAGAACTCTGTCAGGGACAACGCCCTTGTTGCCATACAAAACCCTCGTCAGGGACAACGCCCTTGTTGCCACACAGAACTCTGTCAGGGACAACACCCTTGTTGCCATACAGAACTCTGTCAGGGGCAACACCCTTGTTGCCATACAAAACTCAGTCAGAGACAAGGTCCTTGTTGCCATACAAAATCTGTCAGGGACAACGCCCTTTTTGCCATACAGAACTGTGTCAGGGACAACACCCTTGTTGCCATACAGAACTCTGTCAGGGACAACGCCCTTTTTGCCATACAGAACTCTGTCAGGGACAACACCCTTGTTGCCATACAGAACTCTGTCAGGGACAACGCCCTTTTTGCCATACAGAACTCTGTCAGGGACAACACCCTTGTTACCATACAGAACTCTGTCAGGGACAACACCCTTGTTGCCATACAAAACTCTGTCAGGGACAACACCCTGGTTGCCATACAGAACTCTGTCAGGGACAACGCCATTGTTGCCATACAGAACTCTATCAGGGACAACACCCTTGTTGCCATACAGAACTCTGTCAGGGACAACGCCATTGTTGCCATACAAAACTCTGTCAGGGACAACACCCTTGTTGCCATACAAAACTCTGTCAGGGACAACGCCCTTGTTGCCATACAAAACTCTGTCAGGGACAACGCCCTTGTTGCCATACAAAACTCTGTCAGGCACAAGGCCCTTGTTGCCATACAAAACTCTGTCAGGGACAGCACTCTTGTTGCCATACAAAACTCTTGTCAGGGACAACGCCCTTGTTGCCATACAAAACTCTGTCAGGGACAACGCCCTTGTTGCCATACAAAACTCTGTCAAGGACAACACCCTTGTTGCCATACAAAACTCTGTCAGGGACAACGCGCTTGTTGCCATACAAAAGTCTGTCAGGGACAACACCCTTGTTGCCATACAAAACTCTGTCAGGGACAACGCCCTTGTTGCCATACAAAACTCTTGTCAGGGACAACGCCATTGTTGCCATACAAAACTCTGTCAAGGACAATGCTCTTGTTGCCATACAAAACTCTTGTCTGGGACAACACCCTTGTTGCCATACAAAACTCTGTCAGGGACAACGCCCATGTTGCCATACAAAACTGTCAGGGACAACGCGCTTAGTGCATTACAAAACTCTGTCAGAGACAACGCCGTTGTTGCCAT
>CM031596.1:132035826-132040826 GCA_018398815.1 Conus ventricosus | reverse complement strand
AGAATACACACTACACGGATGATACAACCAATAGAAGACACAGCACAGAGAATCTTCGTATACAACTGCGGAGGAGATGCATGTTCCACAAAGAATACACACAAGACAGAGAATGCAAACTGCATAGGAGATACACACCGCATATTGAATATACACTACAAAGAGTATACAAACGGTATAGAAGATAATTATGCACTACACAGAAAAATCACACGACCCAGGGAACTCAGACTGCATGGAAGATAGCCCACTGCATAGAGAATACACATCACACAGAGAATACAATCTGCACAAATGATAGACGCGGCTCAGCGAATACGCAGTGCACGGAGGATAAAATCTGCATAGAAGATGCACACTGCACAGATGATACACACTGCACGCAGGATACAAATTGCATAGAAGGCACACATTGCACAGAGAATACATACTGCACAGAAGACATACACTACACAGATAGTACGCGCTGCACAGAGTAAAGAAGACACAAATTGTACGAAGAATACACACTACACAGAGTATACGAAGTGCATAGAAGATAATGCATCAGTACAGAGAATAGATACAGCACCGAGGATACACACTGCATAGAAAATACAGAGTGAACAGAGAAAACACGCTACACAGAGGCAATGATCTGCACAAAAAAAAGATACTCCCAGCTCGGAGAATACACACTACGCGGAGTATACAAACTGCATAGAATATGCACACTGCGCATGTAGAATGCACGCAACACAGAGGATGCAAACTGCATAGCATATGCACACTGCGCATGTAGAATGCACGCAACACAGAGGATGCAAACTGCATAGAATATGCACACTGCGCATGTAGAATGCACGCAACACAGACGATGCAAACTGCACACAAGATACAGACTGAACAGAGAACACACTCTACACAGAGGACACAAAGTGCAGAGAAAATGCACATTGCACAGAGAATGCATACTACGCAGAGGATACAAACTGCACGGAAGATTCACAGCCCACAGAGAATTCACACCGCATAGAGGGTTCAAACCACGTAGAAGATTCACAGCCCACAGAGAATTCACATCGCATAGAGGGTTCAAACCACATAGAAGATTCACAGTTTACAGAGAATATAAACTACACAGGAGATACAAACTACATTGAAGATACACACTACACAGGACATGCAAACTACAAAGAAGACACGCACTGCTGAAAGAACACACTCCACACAGGTGATACAAACCGCATAGCAAACACACAACACGCAGAGAACACACTCCACACAGGTGATACAAACCGCATAGCAAACACACACTACACAGAGAACACACTCCACACAGATGATACAAACCGCATAGCAAACACACAACACGCAGAGAACACACTCCACACAGGTGATACAAACCGCATAGCAAACACACACTACACAGAGACCACACTCCACACAGGTGATACAAACCGCATAGCAAACACACACTACACAGAGAACACACTCCACACAGGTGATACAAACCGCATAGCAAACACACAACACGCAGAGAACACACTCCACACAGATGATACAAACCGCATAGCAAACACACACTACACAGAGAACACACTCCACACAGATGATACAAACCGCATAGCAAACACACACTACACAGAGAACACACTCCACACAGGTGATACAAACCGCATAGCAAACACACACTACACAGAGAACACACTCCACACAGGTGATACAAACCGCATAGCAAACACACACTACACAGAGAACACACTCCACACAGGTGATACAAACCGCATAGCAAACACACAACACGCAGAGAACACACTCCACACAGGTGATACAAACCGCATAGCAAACACACAACACGCAGAGAATGCACACTACACAAACGATACGAACCGCATAGAAGATACAAACTGCACAGAGAATAGGTACACAAACTGCACAGAGAATAGGTACACAAACTGCACAGAGAATAGGTACACAAACTGCACAGAGAATAGGTACACAAACTGCACAGAGGATAATAACCACACAGAGGACATAAACCGCAAAAACCGACCCCTCCATGACACAGGGTACACACTGAACAAAACACAGCAAACCACGCAAACGACACACTACACAAAACCAAACCGTCTGTTACACAGAGAATACAAAATACTCGAAATAACACAAACCACAGAGGGTTCACAGCACGCAAACTAGCTTCTGTACTGTAAACGCATGCTGTAGAGATGGCACCAGATAAGACTGTCTGGTTTTAGCAACAGCTAGTCCATCTCTTCAAAGGAAAATGCCAGACAGCTGACAGGGCAGGGCACAAGATGGCTAGGAGTGCAACGTCCAGAACGAACGACGAAACCAGAAGCGGGTGACAGTTTGGAACTTGTCGTCCAACGGGCAAAGCCGTGCATGTTAGGCCGAACAATATCTTCCTTTCAGTGTGTAAATGCTTCTTAAAAGCCAGGTGACTGACAGAAGAATCCAACAGCGTTGAAGACATCTATTTCAGGATGTAAGAAGCGTCACAATATGCCTGTGCTTCTCTCTCTCTCTCTCTCTCTCTCTCTCTCTCTCTCTCTCTCTCTCTCTCTCTCTCTCTCTCTCTCTCTCTCTCTCTCTCTCTCTCTCTCTCTGTGTGTGTGTGTGTGTGTGTGTGTGTGTACTCGCGCGCGCACACACACACACACACACACACACACACACACACACACACACACACACACACACACACACACACACACACACTATTGTAAGAACGCAGCGCAGACAATGTCAGCAAAGGCGTCCAAGGTTTGACCAGCGCATTGGGATAACGCGGCGGTCAGGTATCTGCTTAGTCCCCCCCCCCCCCCCCACCATCCCCCATCCCCCATCAGAACCTTTTCTTCAATCACACCAGCGTTCCTAAAGGTCCGGCACCATCAGGCCCTCTGCTGGAACAGTGTGGCTCTTTCTCTCTTCGATGGCTGGTCTCTAAGTATCCCTTTTACTTGTCAGCTGGTTTGCTCGTACTCTGTATCTCCTGACAGACCTGTTATTGTTGGCAGTCATGGTGTGTAAGAGACAAGTTGTTAAAAAAAAAAAAAGAAGAAGAAAAAGAAAATAAAAAGAAAGAAAAGGAAGCAAAAGAAAAAAACGGGAAAGAAAAAAGCGTTGTGGACATTGTTTTTGTTTTGTTTTCCGCTTTTTTTTTCTTTCTTTTTTTTTTGGCAGATGAAAAGGACAACGTGAAACACCAAAAAATGGAGGTGGATTTCGGCCTTAGGAGGAAAAAAAAGTCACCGCCTTAGGTGCTCCATTGATCAGACAACTGATGCCACAAACAAACAAAAAAAGTCGGATACGTGGGCTAGCTTTTTCTTTTAATCCATGCAGGATGGCACGTTAATCTGATGACCACACCAATGAACCTCAGGCACTGACATGATGACCACACCAATGAACCTCAGGCACTGACATGATGACCACACCAATGAACCTCAGGCACTGACATGATGACCACACCAATGAACCTCAGGCACTGACATGATGACCACACCAATGAACCTCAGGCACTGACATGATGACCACACCAATGAACCTCAGGCACTGACATGATGACCACACCAAAGAACCTCAGGCACTGACATGACCCCACTGCTGAGAACGGAAAGGAATTTTCAAACTGACATCGTCGTGGATGTAGGGGATGGAGGACTCCAGAGTGGCCATGCTTCTTTGGGAGGTTCGAAGAGGATTTATAAACATGATAACGATAGGCCCCTGTTTTGGATCGTGGGTTCGGTTTTATTTGATTATCCACAAATCCGTTTGTGAACAGAGATGATAAGGCAGACAGGGGTCGCCATCTCAGGCCAGTCTCTTAACAGAGATGATAAGGCAGACAGGGGTCGCCATCTCAGGCCAGTCTCTTAACAGAGATGATAAGGCAGACAGGGGTCGCCATCTCAGGCCAGTCTGTGAACAGAGATGATAAGGCAGACAGGGGTCGTCATCTCAGGCCAGTCTGTGAACAGAGATGATAAGGCAGACAGGGGTCACCCATCTCAGGCCAGTCTGTGAACAGAGATGATAAGGCGGACAGGGGTTACCATCTCAGGCCAGTCTGTTAACAGAGATGATAAGGCAGACAGGGGTCACCATCTCAGGCCAGTCTGTTAACAGAGATGATAAGGCGGACAGGGGTTACCATCTCAGGCCAGTCTGTGAACAGAGATGATAAGGCAGACAGGGGTCACCATCTCAGGCCAGTCTGTGAACAGAGATGATAAGGCGGACAGGGGTTACCATCTCAGGCCAGTCTGTGAACAGAGATGATAAGGCAGACAGGGGTCGTCATCTCAGGCCAGTCTGAACAGAGATGATAAGGCGGACAGGGGTTACCATCTCAGGCCAGTCTGTGAACACAGATGATAAGGCGGACAGGGGTTACCATCTCAGGCCAGTCTGTCAACAGAGATGATAAGGCAGACAGGGGTCGTCATCTCAGGCCAGTCTGTGAACAGAGATGATAAGGCGGACAGGGGTCACCATCTCAGGCCAGTCTGTGAACAGAGATGATAAGGCGGACAGGGGTTACCATCTCAGGCCAGTCTGTGAACAGAGATGATAAGGCGGACAGGGGTTACCATCTCAGGCCAGTCTGTGAACAGAGATGATAAGGCGGACAGGGGTTACCATCTCAGGCCAGTCTGTGAACAGAGATGATAAGGCAGACAGGGGTTACCATCTCAGGCCAGTCTGTCTGACACTGCGCTGAACTCACCGGAACGAGAACGTTGAAATGGGCCGCGTAAACGCGTGCCCTGTTTACGTGGACGTCAGCAAGGTTTCCACGTCTTTGTTGCGAACGTGATGCTCTACCTGTGGGCCTTCCCGGGCACTCACCAATCTGTCCCAACGCCTCCTCTTTAACTAGTATTGGGTCCTGGGGATCACCAGGGCTGGGATTTTTGTATACATGGAGTATGAGAAGGTAAATATGAAAATAACCAACTTTCTCTTTGATTCGTCGTCCTGTC
>CM031596.1:132005290-132030726 GCA_018398815.1 Conus ventricosus | reverse complement strand
GATCAATGTGGTTAAAATACCCAAAACGATTTCCAAAGCGCTCAACCCCTTGATGACAGCGCAACGCGCTCGAAACAAATTTGTAGAGATTTCTTTTAATCCCTTATTTTAACAAATTATATTATATATATATTTTATATTTATATATATATATAATATTATATATATATATTTATATATTGTGACGGGTCTCCGACGCTCCCCTCGTTATTAAAATATGATTTTCATATTCAGGGATGCAGGGGGTTATAGACAGAAGTATTACGCTTTCACAACCAAAGTGCGCTCTCGCATAGGCACATGCACTCTGTCACTCACATCGGGCCGCACAAAGGTGACGGGAAACCAATAACATTTCATAGAAAATAATCAACTTTATTTTACTTGACTCCGAGCCCCACCGTCACTACACAACACAACTATCTGTATCATACAACAATGTAAACATCATACAGCCCAATCTCATAAATCGCATCCCTTTCCTTAAGTACTCTTCATTAACCGGGAAAGACAATATTCCACAATTCTGTTTGCACCTTATAACTTAAGAGCAAATAAAACGTCCGTAACTTGCCAGCATTCCTCGGTTGACTGTCAGTTCTTCATCCCACTTTGCGACTATGAGCTGAAGCTGCCACACATTGTGTCTCCCGATTGGCCAAATCCCAGTTGGGGGACACTGGCAAGTAGCTTGAGTCGCACCCCACACTGAGTCTCCCGGACTCACCGTACTTCGCCCTCTCCACGGAAAGGGCTCCTGTCGGCCTCTCCACAGGTCTTCTCTGGCTGCAAACACCCCACCGTTGTTGGCAGCTCCTGTCTAGGCCCCAACAGGCTGACACGTCTGCTGTCGACAGTCCCACACGGGAGACATTCTTCTCGTCGTCGGCTCCGAGGCTACAGCAACCTCCACTGTCATACGTCCCCACCCAGGAGACAACGAGGCGACAGCTAACCTCTGCTTCACGCTGTATTTTCTTGAGCCCTCAGCAAGACGGGCGAGTTCACTTTCCCTTAAGTGAGTCACACACTTCCTGGTTTTCCAAGCACCTATATTCGTTCTCAAAGAAAGAGAGAACCCGAGTTTAACTGGCTCAACCAATGGAATCACTGGCACACACATCACACGATATGTACCAATAAATCCCCAAGTTATTTTTATTCCACCAATGGAATCACTAGTCACCTACACATACACACACACCACAGCTGCTAGCGCCAACAAAGACTTGGACACCCAGTGGTTAATGCATAACCTCCTATTCAAACTCATGTTCGATTCCCCAAGCTACCCATTGAACTAACAGCCTGGACTTCTCTACAGCCAGGACTGAGGCTTCAAGTATTTACTACCTCTATAGATAACAAGGTGCAAACCACTCGATAGGCCGCTAGCCTTCCATTCATTCCTCAGAACAAGGACGACTGAATGGTCGCTGTACTCTGCCTGCAGGCTGACGGTCACCTTCCGTGACGGTCACCTGACACAATCGCCTTTCCTTCGGGCCCCACTGGAGAACCCAGTGAATAGCCAGCCAGTGGTCGGACTGGACACTCCTCTACCCAGGACCGGCAGGTCGGCAACTCCTTGTCAATATCCCTTGGACATGCGAAACACTTCCCAGTACTCTCCCTCCCTCAGCATAACGACTCGGGGTATCCCCCCTGGTGATGCCTGAATTCGCACACTTGAAGACCCAAGGAACGTGCTCTCAACAACAGCAACTACCCTTAATTTGCCTAAATGCTCGAGAACATTCGGCCGACTCATGACACCCCCGTACCTAAGAATGTTGTTCCAATCAACATTTCCTCCAGGACGAATGTTCTCCAATTGGATAAAACAAACTCAGTTGCATGGGTCGATAATAACAGTACTACCCCTATGCTTCAAGACATCATTCCATCAACATCTCTAACAGGGATAATGTACCCAATTAAAACAATAGATCAATCAGATAATCCAAACATCACTCTTTGGTCAGTCATAACGACTGTGCACAACATTTAACTCTAACCTGGCTCACATATAATCAAGAACTCTGTCCATAGCGTTAGCTATCAGCATGTCCATACATGTTAATTAATCATTCCTTCATTTCCCAATACAGCAAAACCCATGATCAACACAAGATTTAAATTCAGGTGTGTGGCCCAGCCTACTTAACATCAAAATCAAATTCAGGCGTGTGGCTACAATCCACAAAGACAACATTCAAATTCAGGCGTGTGCCCCAACCTACATAACATCAAAATCAAATTCAGGCGTGTGGCCACAAACTGCTCACACCGTCTCACACACAATATGCAAATCAAACATTTATCTGATTTCACAACAAAAGGACATTTTCACACTTTCTCAAGCTGTGACAAAACAACATGAGCAAACAGATATCAACCAGAAAAATAAAAAATCATAACACGTGAGCATGTACTGATCCCCGCTCCATAATGGGCAATGAACAAAGCAACATAAATCAAAAACTGAAAATAACACATGAACATAGGCTCAACCCGCCCTATACTGGGCAATCAAAATCAATAACAGAACTGGCCAGCTACATCATTTACACAGTAGCTGTCCGTAACAGATGACTGCTCACACCACCACCACAATCACAGCAGCCCGTAGGCATTGCTCCTACCATTGTCCTGATTCTGTTGTTCACACTACAAGAGCAACACCCAGGAGGCATTACTCCAACCCTTGACCTACTCCTGCCCCTCTCAATCTTGACCGCCGTTTGTGGCTCGCCAATAGTACCTTGGGCAGATAGTTTGCGCATTCCAGGCTTTACAAGAGAGTCAGAGCACCTTTCACACAGTTTAGTCCTTAAAGGAGCGCGTGAAAATCTGCGCGATCCTCTTCTAGCCTGTCGCACCCATGCACTGCGACGACGATCATCTCCCCTTTTCAAAATGTTAAGAGATGATCCCTCGCTCATCTTATCCGAACCGATTTTCTTTCTCTGTGTGGAACGTCCCTGGTTCAAATCCCACTCAGTGCCTATGCCCACTACTTGATGGGCCTTATTTACTTTACCCTTTCCTGACACTGGATTATCTGCTCCTTTGAGCTGACTGTCTTTGGCGTTTCCTAACGATAGCTGGTCACCTCGACCTTCTTGCCATGCGTTATTACCGCCTCCCTGGTCCCAACCCAGCTGCTGGTTCCAGTTACTCTGTGGTCCATGTTGACCTCGCCCCTGAGGTCCGCCACCGTGGCTCCTACATTTCTGACTGCCACGGCAACGCCAACAACTTTTTGAACCACCACTACGGCCACCATGGCCCACGGCACCGCCACTACGACCTATTTCATGGTCCACTGCACCACCACCACGGCCACCTTAAAGGCCTACACTAGCTCTACTGCTAGCGGCGCCTGTGCACTCCACTGCTTTCTGTTTACTTTCCTACCCTGCACTACCCTTGCTTTCCCTACTTGACTGGCAGCCTGGTTAGGCTTCGGGAGGATATACCTACCCCTAACAAAGCTGGATGGGGAAGATTGTTTTGCACTGCTGCAGTGAGAGTACTCCTGACAAACTCTGACTCTACTTTGACACGGGCCAAAGGTAGCCGATTTATTCTTCCATCTGCATATCGCACGCAGGTGGTTTCCCCGGTATAGTCTGTCTCTCTCACAAAACCGGGCTCTACCATTGCCGCTAGAGTCAGTCCTGTATCTAATAAACAGGTCACCGGCTTCCCGTTTACTACTGCCCTAGTAGTTGGTGGCGGTACTCTGCCTTGCTGTTGAATTGTATCAACGGCAACAACTGAGTGTATTCGCACTCCGCTACATTCCTTGGCGATATGACCCTCTCGCCCACACTTAAAACATGTGCGTTTCACTCTAACATTCTCTTGAGTCCCACTGTTGCCTTGGGACTTAGAATGCGTTTCTAACTGTGGTCTCGCCTCCTGTTTGTAGGGAGTCGGCGAATCACTCCCTGACTGTGTGGTCTGGGCATTACGGGTCGACTGGTTCGATCCCTTCATCCCATTACGGTGATCATGGGCAGATTCATACCTGTCTGCAACTTTCACTAACTCCTCTAAACTTCCTAATTCTCTTTCTGCCAAGAATACTGTGAGATCCTTCCGACAAGTGGAGAGAATTTGCTCCTTAACGATCTCCTCCCTCAAAGATTCAAATGTTTGTTCAATGTTTCCTAACCTTATCCATTTGTCAAAGAGAGCCCTAAGCCGATAAAGGAACTGTACGTGCGTCTCACCTGATTTACGAACGGTTTCTCTGAACAATTTCCTATATCTATCGGCGGTTACCTGGTACCTCTGAAACAAAGCATCGCGCACCAACTCATAATCTGTCTGTTTTTCCGGTGGTAAGCAGAAAAAAGCATCCCTAGCTTTGGGTGTCAGCAGCGCAGACAAATTTGTGGCCCACCGTTCTTCGGGTAAGCCCTGATCTTTGGCAATCCTTTCAAATTGCGAAATGAAATCCTCTAAATGGTCCGGATTATCATCGAACCTTGGCATATTGATCAAGGGACTGACATGTGGTGCAAAGTTCACTTGAGGTTTTGCGTCCCCGTCCCGTTCTTTCTCCAATTTTAATTTTTCTAACTCAAACTGCCTTATCTCCCTTCTTTCTCTTTCCTCTCTTTCCCGTTCTCTTTCTCTCTCCTCTCTTTCCCGTTCTCTTTCTCTCTCCTCTTTTTCCGTTTCTCTTTCTCTCTCCTCTTTTTCCCGTTCTCTTTCTCTCTCCTCTTTTTCCCCTTCTCTTTCTCTCTCCTCTTTTTCCCGTTCTCTTTCTCTCTCCTCTTTTTCCCGTTCTCTTTCTCTCTCCTCTTTTTCCCGTTCTCTTTCTCTCTCCTCTTTTATCTTTCCTTCTTCCGTTCCCTTTGTATTTTCTGGGCCTCGATTACACGGGGCCAGTTCTCATCTACATATGCCTTCAGTTCCGGACCCTTTAGTCCTAAAGCTTTTCCTTCTTCTATGAGGTCCATCTTTTTCAGTGGACCTATTGTCTCAGCACCCTCTTCAGTCGACATTTTGAAGCTATCTAACCCTTGATCAGCTAGTTAATACAACCACAGTAACAAGCGAGATATCCACACGATCACTTGTAAATAAGCGATCAAATAGTTGTGCTACACACAATCAACCTCAACAGCAACCAAATCAAGCAAGTTCAATTACAAGGCCCCGTCATGAAAAAAAAGATCAAAACAATCAACACATGACTAACGTCTTTCCAGTAAGAAAAAAAATCTAGGCTTCCACAATTACGACAATTTTCAAATCCCTTGTAATTTGAACAAAACCCAGAATCAAAATCACTTATGGCTCATTTATGTTCATCCCGGACGAGCCCCCAATTTGTGACGGGTCTCGACGCTCCCCTCGTTATTAAAATATGATTTTCATATTCAGGGATGCAGGGGGCTATAGACAGAAGTATTTACGCTTTCACAACCAAAGTGCGCTCTCGCATAGGCACATGCACTCTGTCACTCACATCGGGCCCGCACAAAGGTGACGGGAACCAATAACATTTCATAGAAAATAATCAACTTTATTTTACTTGACTCCGAGCCCCCACCCGTCACTACACAACACAACTATCTGTATCATACAACAATGTAAACATCATACAGACAATCTCATAAATCGCATCCCCTTTCCTTCAAGTACTCTTCATTAACCAGGAAAGACAATATTCCACAATTCTGTTTGCACACTTATAAACTTAAGAGCAAATAAAACGTCCGTAACTTGCCAGCATTCCTCGGTTGACTGTCAGTTTCTCTCATCCCACTTTGCGACTATGAGCTGAAGCTGCCACACCATTGTGTCCTCCCGATTGGCCAAATCCCAGTTGGGGGACACTGGCAACGTAGCTTGAGTCGCACCCTCACACTGAGTCTCCCGGACTCCACCGTTTCTTCGCCTCTCCACGGAAAGGGCTCCTGTCGGCCTCTCCCACAGGTCTTCTCTGGCTGCAAACACCCCACGTTGTCTGGCAGCTCCCTGTCTAGGCCCCAACAGGCTGACACGTCTTGCTGTCGACAGTCCCCACACGGGAGACAATTCTTCTCGTCGTCGGCTCCGAGGCTACAGCAACCTCCACTGTCATACGTCCCCACCCAGGAGACAACGAGGCGACAGCTAACCTCTGCTTCACGCTGTATTTTCTTGAGCCTCAGCAAGACGGGCGAGTTCACTTTCCCTTAAGTGAGTCACACACTTCCTGGTTTTCCAAGCACCTTATATTCGTTCTCAAAGAAAGAGAGAACCCGAGTTTAACTGGCTCAACCAATGGAATCACTGGCACACACACATCACACGATATGTACCAATAAATCCCAAGTTATTTTTATTCCACCAATGGAATCACTAGTCACCTACACATACACACACACCACAGCTGCTAGCGCCAACAAAGACTTGGACACCCAGTGGTTAATGCATAACCTCCTATTCAAACTCATGTTCGATTCCCCAAGCTACCCATTGAACTAACAGCCTGGACTTCTCTACAGCCAGGACTGAGGCTTCAAGTATTTACTACCTCTATTTGATAACAAGGTGCAAACCACTCGATAGGCCGCAGCCTTCCATTCATTCCTCAGAACAAGGACGACTGAATGGTCGCTGTACTCTGCCTGCAGGCTGACGGTCACCTTCCCGTGACGGTCACCTGACACGATCGCCTTTCCTTCAGGCCCACTGGAGAACCCCGTGAATAGCCAGCCAGTGGTCGGACTGGACACTCCCCTACCCAGGACCGGCAGGTCGGCAACTCCTTGTCAATATCCCTTGGACATGCGAAACACTTCCAGTACTCTCCCTCCCTCAGCATACGACTCGGGGGATCCCCCCTGGTGATGCCTGAATTCGCACACTTGAAGACCCCAAAGGAACGTGCTCTCAACAACAGCAACTACCCTTAATTTGCCTAAATGCTCGAGAACATTCGGCCGACTCATGACATATATATATATATATATATATATAATTATATATATATATATTATATATATATATAATACGCACGCACGCACGCACGCGCGCGCGCACGCACGCACGCACACACACACACACACACACACACACACACACACACACACACACACACACACACCGACACACACACACACACACACACACACACACACACACACACACACACACACACACCCGACACACACACACACATGAGAGACGACTTCCGCTCGCGCTGCCGTTCGGACGTGTTTTGTGATCTTGCGAAACAGTCTTCTTGTGCTCCCTCTCCTCTTATGTCCACCTCCTCTTTCTTTTTTTCATTTTGATGAAATCATGCTACACTTATGCTATTACGCGTAACATACAGATACGATGGGGATGATGCAGACAATATCAGTGGTGGCACTATTGGTTATTGTTGTTTTTTTGTTGTTACGATTCTCAGGGAGGGGGGTTTGTTATCCTTCTTGTCATTGCTATTGTCACTGGTATTGAGGTCCATTCCATCTTACTTGGAAAATGTGAGTTTGCATTTATTACTTTTTGTTCTTGGTTTTTGAGTAAAAGCATGTGCGCGCGTGCGGCTGCTGCTGCGCGCACTAGCCGCGCGCGACACGCGCGCACGCGCGCGACGCGCACAGGCACATGTGTTTATATTTACAGTGACATTATATACGATTTAAAATTAGCCTTTTCTTGACATTTTTTAAAGATAAATGATTAACATTTGTGTATGTATCTACAAATGATGTTGACTGATATTTCATCTTCATGTGTTTGTTTGATTCTTGATTTATGTATTCATGCATTCGTTCATGGCATTTTTTTCACTTGACTACGGATGGATTATCTTAATTAATGAAGCTGACATGTTCTTTTTATGTCCTTCTTTCTGTCTGTTCTTTACTCTTTCCTCCCCCCCCCCCCCTCCACCTCTTTACTCTTTTCTTACCCTGCCACACCCCTCTCTCTCTCTGTCTCCTCTCTACCTCCTCTCTCTGCCGACTACTCCATTTTTTTCCTCCCTCTCTCTCCACTCCCTCTTCTCTTACTTCCTTCTCCTCTCTCTCTTCTTTTTTGATGAACTCATTTTACCTCTTGACTTACTGCCATTAGCTGTTGCTGTGTGTGTGTGTGTGTGTGTGTGTGTGTGTGTGTGTGTTGTGTGTGTTGTTAGTGTGTGAGTGTGGTGTGTGTGTGGTGTGTGTGTGTGTGTGTGTGTGTGTGTGTGTGTGGAGGTGTGTGTGTGTGTGTTCTAGTTTACCCCATGCAGGTGCTCTGTAACTGCATTTTCTCAAATGGAAATTCAGAAGGTCATTGTGTGCTTGACGTTCGGGGACGTCGCAGATAATGTCGGTGGTGTCACCATTGGCAATTGTTGCATTTTGTTATTTCTTGTTCTTGTTCTTCTCTGGGGTGGTGGTCTTTGTCTTCTTGTCATTGCTATTGTTATTGTTATTGAAATTGCTAGGTGGTTCATCAGCAATCACCACGTGAAAAATGATTTGGTTTGTCCGGTGTTGATGGAATACGTACATGTGTGGGTGGCGCGCGCATGTTCGTGGGCGCGCGCATGCACACAAATACAGAGATGAATTACATGCTTGCAGGGTTTTTTGTTGTTTTGTGTTTGTTTTGTTTTTTTGGTTTTTTGTTTTTTTGTTCTTCCCTCCCTTCCTTGTTATCTGCATCCCGTCTGTAATAGTCCATATTCCATAATGGTATGTTTGGATTTGGGCATTAATTAAACAGGTAATCAAAGCCCCGTGCTCTCCAGGTGCGTGTTGTCATTTATAAAAGAATATGTTTTCCCTCATTTCTTATGTTTGGTTTTTAGGGTTGTTGTTGTTGTTGTTTTTGTAAACAGTATGCCTTTTTGTGCCGTATGGTTTCTTCAGGTATCGAAGCGGTGTATTGCAAAGAGTTGGTTTCCTTTTTAAATCAAGCCCCAACCTAAGTGTCATTTACCCTTTTATCAACAGCTATGCTTTCTGGTGCTATAATTGTTGTTACTACCAAGTGAAATGATTTCTCACAGACATAATAATATGGACTAACTTATTACTTTTATGTGATATACCACATTGTTTTTCAGTGTGTCTAAGAAGTGATGTACGTTGTAACTTATTTTATGCAAAATGCCTTACGATTTAATATGGCATACAATAACGATTTCGTCTGAATTGCCACAGGGACTAGGGCCTTCAGAAGAGAAGAGACGTATTTCATTTTCTTAGAAAAAAGTCACAACTGTATCTACTGCTTCAGGATACTCACTTCAATGAATACTTGAAAGATATGTAACGTTATGAATGGGGATTTAGTGTTTCTTCTGCTCCTTTAAGTCAAATGCAAGGGGAGTTGCAATATTTTTTAATAATAATTCGAGTTTATAATTAACTAAATAGAAAATGGGATTCAAATGGAAATCTATTAATTATGTACATGACAACCTTCGAGAAGAAGATTCTGCTGGTTAATTATTTACGGTCATAATTAAAGATAATCCTGAATTTTACGAAAAACTTAAAGGGCAAAATACAGAAATATGAAAATCATACACTGCTTTAGTCGGTGGTGACTGGAATCTTGTCCCTCGATCCCTATTAGATTATGATAATTTTATTAGCAATATAAACAATCAAAGCAAAAAAATGTGTTGAATAAACATGATGGCTGATTTCGCTCTGTCAGGGAGTTTTGGCGAGATAATTATCCACAAGTAAACGCTATACATGGCAACAGATCATAACCTTTTAAAGCTGAGTGGTTAGATTTTTTCTTATCTCAGAAGACCTTATGTTGTATTTTGAAGATGCAGATATTACACCTGGATATCGAACAGATCATCAATGGTTGTTCTGAAATTGAAATTTTGGGAAAGCTATTAAACATAACACTTCTGGAAATTAACTGTGAATTGTTAAAAGTCAAACTATATGTAGGATCGAAGTACTAGAATCTATCGATGAAATCATTTGTGATTTTTCGAAAGAAACAGTCTGGACATAGTGCTATAGAAACCACTCTCTGAATTCCCACTTAAGTATGTTGAACGTACTGTTTCAGATTAAGTTTATATTGACTTTTGCTCATGAAAATAAGATCGTAAACTATTGCCTATGCTACTTGAGGAAAAAAAAGGCTTTAAAAAGCATGATGAATTTTTAAAAGAAATCGCTGTATTTGAAAAAAGAAAATAAAACAGATGATTTAAATTATTAAAGAAAAACAAACAACAAATAGTTTCACTCAGAGCGAAGTAAAATACAGATAGTTATATTAAGATCAAGACGCTAAATGGATTGCTGAAGGGAAAAAAATATAAATACTTTTGTAATTGAGAATAAGGGCACTATCGTTAATAAAAGTATGACCCCCCAAAATTGGGTGGACAGCAACTGGAAAACTTATAGTGAGCCAGGTAAAAATAAAGAATGAAGTTATTTATTTTATAAACGACTGTATTCCAAAAGAACCTAGTTATTGATGTCGTTAATTTGACTTAATTCAGTGCTGTCATACTATCTAGAGAGACAAGATTTCTATATGGAGAAAAAGTTTAGAGAAGCAGTCTTTGCTTTGTAAAACATGAAATAACGGTTTAAAAGTCCTGGTTCAGACGGTTTTTGGAGCTGAATTTTATAAATTTTTCCTGGGAAAAATACTTGGGTCCTTTTGTTAGTTCGTGCTCTAAATCAGTCAGTGAAGGATGGGGAACTGTTAAAACTACTCAATTAAGAAGGAATAATCACCTGCATACCTAAACCGGGGACAAATCGAGAGAGAAAATAAAAAACTGGTGACCTATTTCATTTTAAAAAGTTCTGTATAAAATTTGGGTCCGCGTGCGTCGCAAAATAGAATTAAATATGTTCTTCCGAGCTATTAAGTGAAGATCAGAATGGTTTCATTGCAAATTAGATATCTGGGGATAACATTTACGGCTTATTTATGACTATTAAACTATCTGGAAGTGGAGACAATTCCCGGACTTTTACTCTGTTTTAGATTTTGGGAGAAAGCCCCCTTTTGATTCTCGGGACTGGAATTTTTGTTTTAAAAATTTTGAGGATGTAGGAGAATATGGTTTTGAAATTAGTATATGTATAGTTGGATACAAACATTTTATAAAAACATAAAATCAACTCTTATAGTTAACGGTCAAACTTCGGATTGGTTTCACATTGAAAGAGTTGTAGACAGGGAGATTCCACTTTAGCCTTATCTATTCATACTATGTGTTGAAATCTTAGCAATCTTGTAAGGATGATAAAGATAGATATAAAAGGTGTTAACAATAAACAACATAGAACTTAAAAATATCCCGCATTTGCGTTGATACACAATTTATGAATAATGGAGTTCGAATATCTTTTGAAAGATCGTCCATTATAGAGAGATTTGGAAAAGTTTTCAGGACTTTTCTAAATGCAGATAAAACACAAGCAATATGGGCCTAGGTTGTAAGAAAGGCTCAAAATAAAATATATGCAACATTTAAATATACAATGGAAACCATAATATATTAAAATGTTGGGAATATGGTTTCACAAATGATGTAAACACTGTTGAAAAGATAAATTATGCTGATAAAATTATCAGAAATAACGCCTTGTTTAAAATATGGATGAAAGAAAATATTTACTACTCTTGGTCGAGTTGCTGTGTTAAAATCGTTGATTTTATCTAAATTGATTCATCTATGGATTTTTACTTCCAAATCCACCAGATGGACTTATAAATGATTGCCGTAGAATGTGTTTTAGGTTTATTTGGAATGGTTTTTATTCGGGATAAATTAAGTATAAAAATTGCAATAAAAAACATAAAGGAGGGGGTTTAGCATACCGATATTAGGAAAGCATATCAGTGCTCTAAAAACTTACCTGGCTGAGACGATTTAAAACAACAAAAACACAAGTAGAAAAAATATTGACATGTGTAATGTATCCTTTTTCGGAAGAAATAGAAAAATATGGTCTTGTTATACTTTGAATAAATGTAATAATGTATTCTGGAAAACATTACTTCTTGGCATATAGGATTTTTGCAGGACACCTGAAAGCAAAAACACAATCGGATGTATCTGTCCGAGCCAAGTCTTTACCTGCACCCAATCAATTGGTAATAATGTAATCAATATTTGGAAACTTTTTGGGGGGGGGGGGAAAGGAAGTTTAACTGTGTTTCTCACTTTTTGAAAAACGACGGGGAAGTTTTCTAAGTCTAAATGAATTTAATAGAAAATATGATATGGGTGTTATGCTTCTCTTGCTTAACGGTTGTGTAAGTTCTATTAGGAAATATTATACAGCAAATGTCTTATTATATCAAGTATAAAAATATAAATGATAAAACAAGAGTCTTAAAAATAATATTACTCTATATCAAGGCATCAAGACTGTACTATGACCTTTTCAACTTGACAGCACAATACTTCTTATTCGTGCCAGAAATGGACCTGGAAAACTGGGAACAGAAATTTCTTGGAAAAGGTTTTCAAACAAATTCATAAAATACAGGAAGGGAATAAAAACTTATATGGCGCAGCTTCGTATCGTACACAGGATTCTTGGATCTAACTAGTTTAAAGGAAAGGGGATGTGGGGAATAAAACAAATTGTGATTTCTGATAGAGATAACTAAGGACAACATACAGCATATTTTCTGGGTGTGTGATTTCTCAAAACAGCTTTGGAAAAATTTGGAGAGATTGCTATAATCAAAGTGCTTTCCAGGTACGAACTTTACCATTTTGTGAGAAACGTTATACTTTTTGGACTTTGATCGAATCATATCTACAGACTCGGTTTTAGATTTAATATTCTGTTAGACCCAACAGTATATCTATAAATTGCATATCTGACCATTGCTTCCTGAGATGGCCTCCTTCCAATATGTATACTTTCAAGGTTATAAAATAGGAAAAATACTATGCAGATATAATTTGGAATGGACATGTTTTTAAAACAGATGGTTACCATATTCTCTCCACTTATTGAAACGACTTGAGAAGAGAAAAAAAGGGGAAAAAAAAAAGAAGGAAAAAGATGAAAACGAAATTATGAAAATATGATAATTACGTAAATGATTTTTTTCTCTGTAAATGTTGCCATTGATAAAAATACTTTGGGTTGGATTCATCAGTGATTGCAAATGTTTAGAGTGCATTACAATTGATGAACATTCATGTATACAAATGTTTTATTCTTGCTGATTGTTGCGGTTTACTTCTATATGTTGAATCGATAGCTGTTCGTCACATAGATGTACGTGTACTGTGTTTTTGTTTTTTTGTTGTTGTTTGTTGTAGTGTGTGTGTGTGTGTGTGTGTGTGTGTGTGGTGTGGTCGTGTGTGTGTGTGTGTGATGTGTGTGTGTGTGTGTGTTTGGTTAAAAATTATTTACTCTTTATTGTACCAATGTTGTTATGTTGTTTTTTTTGTACATGATAAAACGAATTTAATAAAAAGTTTTAAAAAAAAAAGAACACACACACAACACATAACACATACACACATACACCACATACACAACGGAAAGAATGGAAAAACGCAAGGTAGAGTTGAATATCTGAGTGATACAACCAAGCAAGGGGTAAAAGGGAAGGATAATAACTAGGTTCGCTTTTTGATTCGAATGAATGCAGTGACAACTATACAGTCACACAACAGAGACAAAACTATACAGTCACACAAACAGAGACAAACTATACAGAACACTCCACCACAAAAACAGAGACAACTTATACAGCCACACAAACAGAGACAAATCTACAGTAACACAAACAGAGACAACTCTACAGCACACAAACAGAGACCAATATTACATTCACACAGACAGAGAAACTATACAGTCACTCATATCAGAGACAAACTATACAGTCAACACATACAGAGACAAACCTATACAGTCACACATACAGAGAAAACGTATTCAGTCCACACAAACAGAGACCAATATACAGTCACACAAACAGAAGACAACTATACAGTCACCAAACAGAGGGACAACTATACAGTCACACAACGAGAAACTTTACACGTCTCAACAAACAGAGACAACTATACAGTCACTCAAACAGAGACAACTGTACAGTCCAACAACAGAGACAATGTACAGTCACACAAAACAGAGACAAACTATACAGTTCAAACAATCAGAGGGACTACTTTTACAGTATCACAAACAGAGACAACTATACAGTCACACAAACAGAGACAACCTATACATGTCACACAAACAGAGACAACTATCAGTCACCACACAACAGAGACAACTATACAGTCACACAAAAAAGAGACAACTATACAGTCACACAAACAGAGACAACTATACAGTCACACAAAACAGAAGACAAAAATACAAGTCACACAGACGAGGGACACTATACAGTCACACAAACAGAGACAACTATACTGTCACACAAACAGAGGACAATCTATACAGTAACCAAAACAGAGGACAACTCTACAGTCACACAACAGGAGACAACTATACAGTTACACAAACCGGAGACAAAGAGATAAGCAAACTGTGAAGAAGAAAAAGAGACGCAGAAAAAACACACACAGGACAGACAAAAAAGAAAAAAACAGAAACAGACATACCCATGCAGAGACAAAATATAGAATTAGCAAGAAACGGTCAATTAGGCTAGCGTGGGTCTGACCATCATTATCTCCAGTCATCGCTCAGCCCAGTTCCACTGCCACAATACTGCAGGTCTTTCTAGGCATAACCCCATCCTCTCCCCCCCCCCCCCCCCCCCCCCCCCAAAAAAAAATAATGCGAATGGAGAATGACAGAAAAAAGAAAACTCGTAAAAAGACTTAAAAAATAAAAAGAAAGAAAGAAAACGAACGGGAAAAAAATGGACATCACACCACACTCTGGCATCTTCATGTCTCTCTGAACTGGGTCTTTACATTCTGTGCGTTGCTAGCGCGACTGGGATGGCTGTTTGTAAGACTAAAAATCTCTTCTCTCTCTCTCTCTCTCTCTCTCTCTCTCTCTCTTCTCCTTTTTTTCTCTCTCTCTCTCTCTCTCTCTCTCTCTCTCTGTTCGGAACCATGCCAAAGATGTAGAAGCCATTTAATTGCCCCCGTTCGTCGGACGCTGCTTGTTCACATATGATGGGGTCCGTTGTGTGGTTTAAAGACAAAGTGGCGAATCGCGCCTGTCTCTGACTAAACGCTGGCTACGCAGAGGACGAATTGTAAGAGGGAGCCTTGTCAGAAGTAATTAGTACATGCACATACATTCTTTACATATACATTACGTCCGTATGCAATACATTACATCAGGCATACATGCATATCTAATACATACACACTTTCACTTACATCCATACTTCCTTACATAATACTAATACGTTGGGGGGACGAGTATTGATAACCAAATAACTGTGTCAAGTGAAAGAATTACACTACAGTATGATAAGAGAAGTGAGGTGGGGGGAGGAAGAGGGATGAGAAGGTGAGAGAACAATTGTAAACAATAGATTTAAGCTGATAGACATGCCCACAAAAAGGATATGCACCAATTCAAACCAGACGGATGGCAGTATCTAGCAGAGGTTCTTGGACCTCCTCTGTTTCCATGCTCTCGTCTACCTCTGTTCCACAACATCCCGCGCCTGGGGCTGGGGGTCCATGAAGCACTGGTGCTCTTCTGACTGTGCGGAGGAAACTGGGAATGTGGGCAGTCTCCATGGTGTATAGAAAACAGAGGAGAGAGTGAGAGAGAGAAGAGGAGAGAGGAGGAGTGAGAGAGAGAGAGAGAGAGAGAGAGAAGACTGACGGTAGAGGCAGGCTTTTATGAGCAGCTTCTCTAGCACTCTGCATGGAGTGTGGTGCGATGTGTGCGATGTTCCACGGTATGGAATCAAATACTGGACAGCTGTGTACTGTTGACCTCTGCGCAGTTAAGCTGTTCAGGTTGCCTGTCCGCTTGTTGGTCATAAGCACGGGTGGCCGGCTCATAGCCTGTATGTATGATGTCCATGACTCCTGTGGGTATCGTTGTTGTTTTTTTTATTGTCATGGCCACCGTGACAAGCCCCACTCCCACGGCCGTCCCTCCAATCACACTCCTTCCGTGCTCCTCCATTTCCCAGTCTTTACATGGGTTGTGTGTGTGGAGGCATGCTACTTTGTTATTGTCGAAATAACAGGTACATGCGCGCACGGCTTCACACAAACACACCACACACACACACCACACACACACACACACACACACACACACACTCACACCACACACACACACACCGCCCAGACGCAAGCAGGACACGCACGCACGCACACCACACAGAGATACACACACACCACCACACACAAACACACACACACACACACACACACACACACACACACTACACGCTCGCACGCACGCACGCACGGAACGCACGCACGGCACGCACGCACGCACGGCACGCACACACAACACACTCACAACACACACTCACACACACACACACACACACACAACAAAAGTCGGGCAGTGGGTGGGTTTATACGTGCAACATGTTCATATGCGTCGCCCACAATATGCATTGTATTTGTGCACTCACGTTGTTAGTTTATACTCATTAATCAGCTAAGCCGATCGCCGGCTCCTCTGCCACGCAAACATGCAATTGACTTCACAACCATGGTGCTAGCAGTGTGTATTGGGAAACGCCATTATCAAATTATCATACTACTCTTTTATATAGGGAAAAAAAGCATAAAAAGAAAGGCTTAGGCGGAGGGGGATAATTGTGGGTTGGCGGCCTAACGGATTTTTTTTTTCACAGGATGTTTGTGGAAAGTTACTACCAAAGGCCGCATGCATACTCGAGAGTCTCAGTTCCGCAGGAATCGCTGGGTTTTTGCCATCATGGTGAAAGTACTGGCGAATTGGTGGGCTGTTACGGCTTGCCGTGTCTTTCACTGTCACCGTCGGCACATCATTATCACAGAGGCCTGGATCATTTTCCTCACTCGTGACTAATCGCGCCTGTGTTGATACCGGCGGAAACTCAGTCTGGGCGGTCGAAATTGACCGGAAGCTGTTTTGCAACCCAGTCATTTCCATGTGCTGGGTCATGGTTCCAGCACAGGACAGATTCACACTTCACTTCACAGGTCTGTCAATGCTTTCATTAAACATTTAATTTTTGATCTGCGCGGGTACTAAACTTTGCTGTGTGCGATCAGAAACAAGCAAACATACGACAAAAAACAAACAAACAAAAACCGCCCTAACAGTTACTACTGGATGAAACACAACGAGGACGCCGCGCGCGCGCGGCTGCATGTCGTACAGTCGAACATCAGCCTACCCCCACCCACGCCTTCTGACATTCAGTAATGAAACAAACGCTTAAATTGTTTAAACATAAAAGCAACACATATAAATACCTTGTTCAGATCACTAGTTTTCATGCAGATCTGAGAGACGAGAGAGAGAGAAAGAGAGAAGTTATTGATGATGAAAATATAAGTGAAACAAGCGAATGAATAAAAATGAATGAAACAACAGAAATATAATTATGCATACAATAGCGGTCCTAAAATTAATTAAAGGGAGAGAGGAGAACTCAATCTGGAATTAAGAACACGTTACCTAAAAAAAAAAAAAAACCAAGAAGAAAAGAAAATGAAACAACCGAAGGTGCTGTTGGGAGGACCCAGAGAACGCACTTTCTTCACTGACTTTAGGAGCAGTCATGTACCACCCTTTGGAGGCCTGCACGCTGTGTTGGAGATGGGTACAGGCACGCGCAGGACACTCCATTAAAGATATCAAGGGACATAACTTCTTCCTGAAACAGAGGTAAAATTAGACTACAGGATGTGCAGCTCATAACGCCTAAAAGTGCATCCCCAGGGCGTTGTACCAGCCCGTATTTCATGACTGCAGAGACCACCGGCGAAAAACACCACCCCTCAGCTGCCGAGGACACCCACAGACCAACCGCCCTGCCCCCACGAACAGATGAAGACAGTGCCACTCCTGGACACAGCCAGCTTTCGCATACGGTCTTATGTGCCTCAGAGCGAATCCAAAGTTGTAGTCTTTCCCATGTCAACAGGACTTTCCCTGTGAGTTTTTTCCCAGGTGGGGTCTTTCCTCACCGTCGCTGGCCTTTATCAGGGTCAGCCTAGTTAAGGCACAAAAGAAGAAAAGAACACCGAGGTGTGGGGTAGGGAACAGAAGAAGCACTGTTTCACCCTGCATTTAGGAGCAGTCCATGTACCACCCTTGGAGGCCTGCGCTGTGTTGACGCTGGGTACTGGCACGCGCAGGACACTCCATTTAGTATCAGGGACATAACTGCTCCTGAACAGAGGTAAATTAGACTAAAGGATGCAGCTCATAACAGCCTTAAAGTAGCATACACATGGGTTGTACCTGAAAGTATTTCATGACTGCAGAGCCACGGCGAAAACACCACCCTCAGCTGCGAGCACACCCACAGACCCAACCACCCTGCCCACGAACAGATGAAGACAGTGCCACTCCAGGACACCGCCAGGAGCTTTCGCCATACGGTCTTATGTGCCTCAAGAGAGAATCCAAGGTTGTGTCTTTCCACTAGTAACAGGACTTTTCCCTGTGGTCAGTGGGTCTTTCCTCACCGTTCACTGACCTTTCTCCAGGGTCAGGCCTAGTTAAGGCAAAGAAGGGAAAAGAAACCCCGATGGTGCTGGGGAAGGACAGAGAAGCTCTGTCTTTCACCTGCCTTTTAGAGAAGTACTGAACCACCCTTGGAGGCCTGCGCTGTGTTGACGATGGTGAAAGGCACGCGAGGAACTCATTAAGATATCAAGGACATAACTACTCATGAACAGAGTGTAATTAGACTACAGGATGCCGCTCTTAACAGCCTTAAAGTAGCATCCCATGGGTGTACCAGCCAGTTTTTAATGACTGCAAGAGCCCACCGGCGAAAAAATACACCACCCTCCAGCTGCGAGCACTCCCCACAGACCCAACACCCCTGCCACGAACAGATGAAGACAGTGCCACTCCAGACCAGCCAAGCTTTCGACATACGGTCTTATGTGCCTCAAGTAGATCCAAAGTTGTATGTCTTTCCACTGTCAAACAGGGGACTTTCCCTCGTGGACAGTGGGGTATTTCCTCACCGTCACTGGACCTTTCTCCAGGTCATCCTAAGTTAAGGCAAAGAAGAAAAAAGAAAAACACCCGAAGGTGATGGGGAGGACCAGAGAAGCACTGTTTCACCCTGCTTCACCGCTCTCCCGCTGTGGGCATCTCACCTCGCTCCTCCTCTGTGTGGCATCTCACCTCGCTTTCTCTGTTTGGCATCTAAACCTCGCTCTCACTCTGTGTGCATCTCACCTCGCTTCCCTCTCTGGGCCATCTCACTCGCTCTCCCTCTGTGTGGCATCTCACCTCGCTTCTCCCTCTGTGGGGGCATCTCCCTCGCTTCTCCCTCTGTGTGGGCATCTCACTCGCTCTCCCTCTGTGTGGGCATCTCACCTCGCTCTCCCTCTGTGTGTGGGCATCTCACCTCGACTCTCCCTCTGTGTGGGGCATTCTCACCTCGCTCTCCCTCTGTGTGGGCATTCTCACTCGCTTCTCGTCTGTGTGGGCATCTCACTCGCTCTGCGTTTGTGGGCATCTCACCTCGCTCTCCGTCTGTGTGGGCATCTCACCTCGTTCCCTCCCCCCCCCGTCCTCCCTCTGTGTGGGCAATCTCACCTCGCTCTCCTCTGTGGGCATCTCACCTTGCTCTCCATCTGTGTGCATCCTCACCTCGCTCTCCTCGCTATCCCTCTGTGTGGGGAATATCACCTCGCTTACTCCCTCTGTGTGGGCATGTCCACTCGCTCTCCTCTGGTGGCATCCTCTACTCGCTCTCCTATTTGTGGTGGGAGCATCTACCTCGCTCTCCCTCTTGTGTGCATCTCACCTCGCTCTACCTCTGTGTATGGCATTCCTCACTCGCTTCCCCTCTGTGGGCATCTCACCTCCAATCTCCCTTCTGTGGTGGGCATCTCACCTCGCTGTCCCGCTGTTTGGGGCATCCTCAACTCGCTCTCCCTCTGTGTGGGCATTATCTCCTCGATCTCCTCTGTGTGCATCTACACCTCGCTCTCCTCAGTGTGGGCATCTCACCTCACTGTCCCTCTGTGTGGGCTCTCCTCCTCGCTCTCCCTCTGTGTGCATCTCACTCTGGTTGGCATCTACCTCGCCCTCTCCTCTCTTTGAGGGCATTCTCTCCTCGCTCTTCCGTCTGTTGTGGGATCTCTCACCTTGCTCTCCTATGTGTGGGCATCTACCTCCCTCTCCCTTCTGTGTGCATCTCACCTCGCTCTCCCCTGTGGGGAGCATCTCACCCTCGCTCTCCCTCTGTGTGGCCATGTTCCACCTCGTCTTCCCTCTAGTGTTCATCTGACCTCGCTCTCCCCTTTGTGGGCATCTCACCTGCTATCCTCTGTCTGTAGGCATCTGACCTCAGCTCCTCACTCTGTGTGGGCCATCTCACCTCGCTCTTCCCTCTGTAGATGGGCTTTCACCTCGCTCGCCCTCTGTGTGGGCATCTTCCTCGCTCTCCCTCTGTTGTGGCTACTCACTCGCTCTCCCTCTGTGTGGGCATCTAACCTCGGCTGTCTCTTTGTGGGCATCTCACCTCGCCTCAGTCTGTGTGCATCCTCTCTCGCTCTCCTCTGTGTGGGCATTCACCTCGCCATCCTCTGTGTGCATCGCACCTCGCTCTCCCTCTGTGGGCATCTCACCTCGCTCTCCGTCTGTGGGGGTATCACCTCGCTCTACCTTCTGTGTGCATTCTCACCTCGCTCTCCCTCTGTGTGGGCATTCTCCCGATCTCCCTCTCTGTGTGGGCATCTCTCCTCGCTCTCCCTCTCTGTGTGCATCTCACTCGCTCTCCTCTATGTAGGGCATCTCACCTCGCTCTCCCTCTGTGGCATCTCACCTCACTCTCCCTCTGTGGGGCATTCTCTCCTCGCTCTCCCTCTGTTGTGCTGCATCTCTCCTCGCTCTCCTCTGTGTGGGGCATCTCTCCTCGCTCTCCCTCTGTGTGGGCATCTACCTGCTTCTCCTCCGTTGTGAGGATCTCCAACCTCGGCTCTCCCTCTTGTTGTGCATCTCACCTCGCTCTCAGTCTGTGTGCATCTTCACCTCGCTCTCCCTCTGTGTTGCATCTCACCTCACTTCTCCCACTGTTTGCATTTGTTGGAATCCCGTTCGGAATCACTTCCGGATTATGAGGTTTTCTCCATTTGACTGTTGCGTTCTATTTCACATACCCACGTTTCAAGGCATTGCCTACCGTCCATGTCATCCGAGATTTGTTCCAGGAAAGTTGATTAGAGGAAGCCACTGTCCCGGAAATCCCAGATTAGCATCACGCGTCCCGAAAAAAAAATCGGGCCGTCCGGAAAAAAATCGGGAGTAAAAAGCCGTTCTTATTCGTGTGCAACTAGAACTGAGCCAAGAATATCGTTTGCTAGTGTGGTAGACGTAATACGCATGCGCGCGAAAAAAGAAAAAACCTCGCGTTACTTTCAAGTTCAGAACATGGCGTCGAAGAGAAGACATGATGTCGACACTGAGAAGATTACTTGTACTCTTCGATGGGTCAGAAAGGTGTGAAAAGAAGAAGAAAACGACCGTGAAGCGGGGCTGTCGTCTTCAAAAATAAGATTTCTCGGAGAAGTGGCCTTGTCTACACATGGGAGGGAAAGGAGTTTCGTTTGCTTCTGCGAGAAGTGCGTGTGTGATTTCTCAGGGATAGCTGGCGCGTAGAGATGACTGTCGGCGCCTCGTCAATCAGACAAAACATGCTCGGTGTGCTTCGCGTCAGACTCGTCACAACACAAAAACGCCCCAGATCAGTGACTTTTTCAACTAAAACAAGCACCAGTGAATTTCAAGTTCAACAAAGCAGTAACTTGGATGTCACGCGCGGAGATTGAAGGGTTGATTGGGGAGCTGGTAGTGAACATGTTTCTGTCTGGACACTGTACTGTCCCTGATTTTAGGTTTGGTCCGATTTCTGTCTGTATTGTACCTCTTAAAAACAAATTGGGGTGTAGGCCTGCCTTGTTTTCAAGCCTATTGCTCGCGTTAGGCGGTCAGTTACAGCCTGCATGTGGGCGTTTGCCTGTGCGTGACCACAGATATGATTTTCATGATTGAAGCTTGACACTATAAGTTGAAAGGGTTGTGAACAGACAACCGTGAACAGGAAGAGACACAGGGCCAGTCAGAAGTGACAGGAAGTGGTGCGTGCTTCGTGTGCGCAAAGAAAACTCCACAGATTAAAAGACGAGATAACTGATCCTGTTTTACTCTTCATCTTTGTAAGATCAAGGAAAATGAGCGGTGCGTGCATTTTGTATATGTATGGAGTTACCGTCTTCACTTCTTACACACCAGCTGTCATTTAGTAACTTCACACCTGAGGTTTCTCTTCTTCCTATAACAAAAAAAGCTAACAGTCTTACAGCAACCATTGTTGAAGTTTATCTTCTTCGTCAGGTTGGTGTGGTAACATCACTTGAGTATTGGTTCTTTCTGCAAACAACACACTATCAGTATTACAGTAAACATCACTGGAGTTTCTCTTCCTTACTACCTCAAAAAGATGTCATGTTACTGTTATTCACTTGAAACTGGTTCTCAATGCAGCAAAACAACACCAGCCTTTCTGAGCGGTCTTTGTGTATTCGTTCTTGTTTTGTCTCGGTATCTGTGCTAGTAGTAGCATCACCCACCTCTCGTTCAGGCTCCAGACTCCAAGCTACACCCCACAGCCTGATTTGTCACGCCGCAATCCCGACACGGCAAGTCACAGGGAGCGGTCCTTATCATGTTATCATGAAGTAGGCAACTAAGTCGGGACACTGGCGCTGCTGCCAAGTCGTCTCTGTGCTGGTCATTGCTGCCTGCTCTGATCCAAAAGTTACGAAGGACTTGACCCTACTAAGCCCCCCTATCGACACATTGACGCTTGGTCGCAGTGTCAGCGTCAATGAGCGTCCTCTGTGGAGTGCGATCTTCCATTTCCTGTCCACAAGGAACAGTCCCCATGCCAGTGCCGGCGACCTCGACTCGAATGACCATGGGCGTGGAGACGAGATGCCCAAAGGGATACAGCGGGACATGTTAGTGTCACAAGAATGTCCAAACTCTTTTCGTTCTTGCTGATCGATGAGAGTGTGGATGGAACTGGATGATGATGATTGGACTGATCAACTTCCACACTCCGTCCTTCAGTGTCAGAGTGAGATTGAAGTGGAGTGATGACGGAGGGGTGTAGCCTGCGTTGTTTTTCACCTACTATTAGATTGTTGTCGTTGTATTTGTCTGACCTTATTGCGTAGAAAGTTTAAAAGGCTGTGCAAAGGTCTCGAATAATAGTTACTCTGTAGTTTGGTTTTCTTATGGGAGCAAGAGTTTAACCCTAACTTGTTTATTGGTTATTGTTTTACTTGTTCCCTGCTCATTTTTATTTTCAACTTAGTTTCCGATGCAGGCTGTGCACGTGAACTCAAACCCACTGCTGTTTTGGTTTTGGTTTTAGCCTTTGATTGCAGTGTGAACGTTGTTCTGACGTGGAATGAAGCTCTCAGTCTTGATTTTAGCTCCGTTTGCCGACCGGGCTTAACAGCCTTGACTTGCTCTGGCAGCCATGACTGTGTGAATGTCTTTAGTGCAGGATTAGAAGCGGCAGTTTGACTGTTGCAGGTATGCATAAAACCTCGTTATGCTCTTGGCATAGATAAATAAGGGAACGGCTTGGCGTTTTAGTGCTTCCACGAGTCTGGCTGGCTGCGACAGAGTCTCCAAAGAAATGATAGGCTCTGTCTGTCCATTGAACATCCCGGCCAGTCGGGTCTGTGAACTGGGGGCTTGTTGTCGTGTTGCTGAGGACTGCGTTTCTCCCACTCGTCGATCACTCTGATCTCTTGTACTACGTGGACGTCTGTTCACGGTTAGATTCGGTGTGCTAGTGCATTAGCGTGGGTGTATGTAACCACCGACATGGGGGGGAAACCATCGTCGTTTCATTACCTTGTCGAGGAATCTCGGAGCATTTCAACTTCTGGTCAGACAACCTTTAAATCTTTTTAGGATGCAGGGCGGGGGGGGATGAGGGCGGGACACTTTTGGAATTATTGTTCGTTCGTATCTCTAGCTCTTTACTGAATTGTACTTTGTTGTTGTCGTTTTGTGTTGTTTTTTTGTTGTTGTTTTTTGGCTCATAAGACGTCTTGGATTTTAAACGGAAAGAATTGACTGTATTAGAGACTAGATGGTTCAAACTTTGTCACTATTTTTTTTTTTTTTTTGGGGGGGGCAGGCTCCAATTCTGTATCTTGGATTAAAATATGTTAATATAATAAGTCGTCGGCTACGTCAGTAGCACGGACTGGGTAAACTTCATCGTGAATTGCAACCTGAAGCGTATAATATTTCAGTTGTTGATAGCGCATAGTACAAGAGTATCTGTGGCTCATATGGTGGAGGCATGTTCACCGTTCAAATCCTATGAATCTGTTCAGGGTCGAAGAAGAATTAGCCGTCTTGGTACCAAAGCCTGTACTGCAAAACATGCCTTAAGGAAAGTGATTGGCTCAGCAAACTGAGCTCTCTCTCTCTCTCTCTCTCTCTCTCTCTCTCTCTCTCTCTCTCTCTCTCTCTCTCTCTCTCTCTCCTCTCTCTCTGTTTACCAGGGCTGGAGGGCCTAACATTAAAAACATTGTCCTTCTATCTCTCTCTCTCTCACTCTATTATCTCTTCTCTCTCTCTCTCTCTCTCTCTCTCTTACACACACACACCACACACACACACACATACACAACACACACACACACAACACACACACTCACACACACACACACACACACCAACGCACGCACGCACGTCACGCACGTACGCACGCCGCACGCATGCACACACACACAACACAAATACACACACACGGCACGAACACACGCACGCACGCACGCACGTATGCACGGCACGAACAACACACACACACACACACACAACGCGCGCGCTGCGGACGCCGCGCAGCGCGCGGCGCGCTGAGCGCAGTGGGCTAAGTAAGATTTAAAAAGGACCAGGAGGGCGTAGAGCAAGTGAATAATTATAGGAATGCGGGGGTGGGGGGACATTGTGATTAATGTGGTTGAGAGTGAGAAGTCTACAGCTTATCCGTTCGAGGTAATTATGTGGAATATGGTGAATGCTACTGAGTTGTATCAGGTCTGAGCTTATGACAGGGGCTGTACACTACGATTACTTTCAATTTATATTACGTGTCCAACAGGCCGAAAGATGCAGACCCTGCAGGGTGGGTCAAGAAATTTGAGCAACACTTTCAGAGGACATATCCATGGAAGTGGATACAACTCGAATGTTGTGGTCCACTTTTTTCCTAAATGGGCCCATGTTCAAACGCAGCCTGTG
>CM031596.1:131975290-131977790 GCA_018398815.1 Conus ventricosus | reverse complement strand
TGCAAAAGGAAAAAAAAGTAGGAAGGAAGGAAGAAAGAAAGGATTTTCCTCATTGCATGTGGTGAGAAGCAAACCAATTAAAGGGGGAAAAAGAAAAGAAAAACAAAGAGGAGAAGGAAACATCTTTGTGATTGCTTGTGAGGTAGACAAACAAATCACATCGAAAGAGAGAAAAGACACGAGTCAGAGAAGAAAAGATAAACAAAAAAAAAGGGAAGGAAAAAAATCTTGGTCAATGCTTTAGAAAGACAAAATCAAAGGGAAAGAAATGTTGTTATTTACGATACTAGGAAAAGGTCAACGGGGGGCAGCAGTGTTAACGGATAGTGTCCGATTGTAGAAACGAGCGATGCAGCGCTCTTTAGATGCTAACCCTGTCTGACGGCACTTCCGTAAGACAATGACAACAAACTCTCGGTGTTTGTGAAATAGAGACGAAAGGGAGATACGTGAGAGAGAGAGAGAGAGAGAGAGAGAGAAGAGAGAGAGAGAGAGAGAGAGAGAGAGAGAGAGAGAGAGAAGAGGAGGGGGTGGATTGTTGAATTTGGCTTGCTCGGGTGACATGTGGGCGGCTTTTTGTCTGTCTAAAATAATGCTAGCAAGTATAAGTCGAAAATGGACGCTGACTGTCTATAATGCTCACACACACACACACACACACACACACACACACACACACACATACACACACACACACACACACACACACACACACACACACACACACACACACACACACATATATATATATATATATATATATATATATATATATATATATATATATAATATATATATATATATATATATATACACGATCGCATTTAATATCATTCTTCATCCAGTTCATTCGTCAAGACTGATAAACTCGTTAGCCCTAAGAGAAAAGACTGATAAACTCGTTAGCCCTAAGATAAAAGAATGATAAACTCGTTAGCCCTAAGATAAAAGACTGATAAACTCTTCAGCCCAAAGAGAAAGGCTGATTAACTCGTTAGCCCTAAGATAAGAGACTGAATAAACTCGTTAGCCCTAAGATAAAAGACTGAATAAACTCGTTAGCCCTAAGAGAAAAGACTGATAAACTCGTTAGCCCTAAGAGAAAAGACTGATAAACTCGTTAGCCCTAAGATAAAAGAATGATAAACTCGTTAGCCCTAAGATAAAAGACTGATAAACTCTTCAGCCCAAAGAGAAAGGCTGATTAACTCGTTAGCCCTAAGATAAGAGACTGAATAAACTCGTTAGCCCTAAGATAAAAGACTGAATAAACTCGTTAGCCCTAAGAGAAAAGACTGATAAACTCGTTAGCCCTAAGAGAAAAGACTGATAAACTCGTTAGCCCTAAGAGAAAAGACTGATAAACTCGTTAGCCATAAGAGAAAAGACTGATAAACTCGTTAGCCCTAAGAGAAAAGACTGATAAACTCGTTAGCCCTAAGAGAAAAGACTGATAAACTCGTTAGCCCTAAGAGAAAAGACTGATAAACTCGTTAGCCCTAAGAGAAAAGACTGATAAACTCGTTAGCCCTAAGAGAAAAGACTGATAAACTCGTTAGCCCTAAGAGAAAAGAGGGAGGGAAAGACGGCGGAGGAATGCAGGATGCCACTGGGAAATTGTCATGAAATATAAATCTGAACTTTTTTAAACATAGACGGGGCTGTCGGACAGAGGGAGAATGGAACACGTGAAGGTAAAGGGAGAGGAAGGGAGAGCTTGCTTGGGCTTCATTTCGACTTGGATAGTCTGGCACAGAGCCAGTATTTTTGTGTGTTGATGTCATTCGGTTCTAGGCTGATTAAAAAAAAAGCACAAATAAATCAGAAGAATGATTAAAACTTTCGGCGATGATTTTTTTTTTAACCAGTTTCAGCATAGAGAATTCTGTAATGTATAATAGTGACATAATTGACGCGTATGTTCCTGATTAGGTATTTACAAATGTGATGACCACACTACAAATTTGATATTTAGTGGCTTCTTCAGATTACACGTAGATCTGATAAGTTTGTATCATCAATCATGTGGATGAATCCGTTCTGTATGGCAAATTATGTCAGTGCTAGACTGAGCGAGAGAGAGAGAGAGAGAGAGAGAGAGAGAGAGAGAGAGAGAGAGAGAGAGAGAGAGAGAGAGAGAGAGAGAGAGAGAGAGAGAATAAATAGAATGACAAGGGGGGGGGGAAGAAGAGAGAGTGAATAAAAAGAAGAGACCGTATCTCGTGCTGATGGCCCACGCGTCTTTCTGTCTTTGGTGGTTATTTTTTCTATTTATCTATTTGTTTATGCACTTTCAGATTCATAGGGATATTTGTACGGAGAAATATTCCATCTGTTTCCAGAGACGGGCAGGCGGGTCGATGTTTTCATCCGAAACAGTTCGCCAAAAATATTATTTGAGGAGAGTAGGCTGGAGACTGTTTTGTCGTTAAACAGTACTCTAGAAATACCATCGCAGACCCTCGCGCGCACGCCCACGCTTGTGTGTGGTGTGTGTGTG
>CM031596.1:131960255-131962690 GCA_018398815.1 Conus ventricosus | reverse complement strand
TCACTGCTGTCGCTACCATATGTCTTTAAGCCACGTACATGCAAAGTTGAACATTATGTTTGATGAAAATAAGCATGAATAGAGGTTACAGCTAGAACAGCGACATCAATAGTTTGCTTTAATGATGAGAGTGTCTTATTTGTCTTGGATCAAAGAAACGTTTACGACCACGCTCAGGACTCACTGGAATGGACATGTCCGTGTCGTTTTCATCCTCGTGGGCTCCGTTTCCCAAGATTTTGCTCCGGAAAGTCCGCTTGAGGCGAGATGACTCCGCTTAAAGAACGGTAGAGTCTAATTTGATTTTATCATCATCTTCGTCAGAAATTACTTGCATTGTATCTTCCCGCTTTGGCACACCAAATGTATGCATCTGTGTTAAAAGACATTTTGGATTGTTTTTGTGAGAAGTTATCTCCGGAGCATGCTTTACACAATTTTGAAGTGTTATCACATTTATCGAGTTATTTTCATTCTCAGGTTTCGCTGAAGTGGTAAGCTCATATGTTTCTAAATTAGGAATAGAGTTTGTTTAGAACTTACCGCCAATGACGTTGACAAACAAAAAGCACATGACAAGACACGATGCATAGGGGAAGATCTACATAGGGGAAACGTCACGCACACTTGAAACACGCATCTCTGAACACCTGGCTGATATCCGCCACCACCGACCCAAACCCGTCGCCCTACACTTCAACCACACCCAACACAACATCGACCATGTCAAAGTTATGGCACTCTGGCAGTCACAGAGTGACAGCTTTGAACGCACAACTCAAGAATCCCATCTCATTGCCAAACTGGGCACACTACACCCCAAGGCATCAATATCCAACAATAACCAAACACACATACCCACCACTTCCACATCAGTTGGCAATATCCCCTACCAACACACACACATACACACACACATACACACACACATACATACACCACCACCACATCCCCTTCACTCACTTCATACAGTAGTTACAGCAACCCTCCATCTATTTAATCTTAATTTTCTTTTATCCTTCCCCTTAAATCCCCCCCCCCACACTTTTTCCCTTTTTTTTTCCTCAGTCCCCCCCCCCCCCCCCTTCTTTCCCCTTACCATTATTATCAATCCACCATTACCACAACCATCACAAAGATATCACACCATCCCAATAAACTAGACACACAACCTATCATATCACACACACACACCTCCCCCGACGCAAACCCCGCCCCCCCCCCCCCCCCCCCCCTCCGTTTCCTCTCCCATAATCCCCCTGGCCCCATGTCATTTCCGCCTACCGACCACATGGACAACAACGGATGAGTCATTTTTCATTCTTTTTTTCGTTTTTCGTTATTTGTTCGTACTGTCCCACATGTTATATGTGATTTATTTTTTCGCCTGAAGAAGACCCAAGTGGTTGAAATGCATCGTGTCTTGTCATGTGCTTTGTTTGTCAACGTCATTGGCGGTAAGTTCTAAACAAACTCTATTCCTAATTTTGCTTCGTTCGCCGCCATCAGTCACTCCATTTTGAAATTTTTCATATGTTTCTATAATGGACCTCTGTAAAAGCTTACAGAAAGATTTCTCTATTCGTAAAAATCAATAAAGAAATCTTCGTTCCTCTTTTAGGAACTAGGTTAAATCAGTGGCCTTGATCCTTGATGTAAATAAGATTTTTCATTTATTTCACACCAGCATGGCAAAATACGCGAGTTAACCTCTCAAATAGATTTTGGAATGATGGATTCAGAAATGGAAACTACCCTGGATTGATTTATACAAAGGGGTGTGGAGAGAGGAGAATCAGTAACTCACTTCATTTTTTCCGCTATGAGCTATTGTCTGAGTCTCGTTGCTCAGGTAACAGACCACGTCCTTGCGACAGAATTGTTCAGCTGGCTGGGCTCTCCTCCACAGTAAGCACTTGTAAGACAGCTTCTTGTGCCCAGTTTGACAGCCTGCTCGTAGGCTTTTTATCCGTCCTATCCTCCGTGCCACCCCAGTGACATTGCACCCGCGCAGCTCATTCCGATCACTCGTCCATAGCCACAGCCCGGACCCACCCGTCGCATCCCCTGCACCGGCGTCCACAGGGAGCAGTTTGTGTCAAGTCGTCAAGAGGCAACCCACCAGAGGAGACACTGCACTGCTGTCGAGTCACTTCAGCGGTGTTCAGTAATACCTGTTCTGACGCACGCAGGACACACGCACGCAGGATACCACCTGCTAAGTTCCCTATTGACGACAATAATTGCTTTGCCGCGGAGCCAGCGTAATTGAGCTCTCCAGCCGGAGGGCGCCACCACGTCTGTCCAATGACAATCGTTATATAGAGTTGCCGGTACCTGTGACCCTCACAGAATCAAACCAAGGCTGTAGACATGGAGAGGCAATCGGTACTGAGGTCACCATAAAAACAGGGCACAAATGGCCACAGAATTTC
>CM031596.1:131947755-131955255 GCA_018398815.1 Conus ventricosus | reverse complement strand
GCCATGTACAGGGTGGGTATTGCCATGTACAGGGTGGGTATTGCCAGTGATTTGTACAAACTGAGTATTCCCATGTACAGGGGGGGTATTGCCATGTACAGGGGGGGTTTAATGCCAGTGATTTGTACAGGGTGGTATTGCCAGTGATTTGTACAGGGTGGGTATTGCCATGTACGGGGTGGGTATTGCCAGTGATTTGTACGGGGTGGGTATTGCCAGTGATTTGTTACAGGGTGGGTTTTTGCCATGTACAGGGTGGTTATTCCCAGTGATTTGTACAGTGGGGGTATTGCCAGTGATCTGTACGGGTGGGTATTCCCATGTACAGGGGGGTATTGCCAGTAAATTTTTTCAGGGTGGTATTGCCGTGATTTGTACAGGGTGGGTATTGCCATTTGATTTGTACGGGGGGGAAATTGCAGTGATTTGTACAGGGTGGGTTTTTCCCAAAGTGATTTGTACAGGGGGGGGTATCCCCAGTGATTTGTACAGGGTAGGTATTGCCATGTACAGGGTGGGTATTGCCATTACAGGGTGGGTATTGCCAGTGATTTTACAGGGGGGGATTGCTATGTACAGGGGGGTATTGCCAGTGATTTTTTACAGGGTGGGTATTGCCATGTACAGGGGGGGTATTGCCAGTGTTTTTGTACAGGGTGTGTATTGCCTTGTACTGGGTGGGTTTTTGCCAGTGATTTGTACAGGGGGGGTATTCCCAGTGATTTGTACAGGGTGGGTATTTGCCATGTACAGGGTGGGTATTACCAGTGATTTGTAAGGGGGGTATTGCCATGTACAGGGTGGGTATTGCCAGTGATTTTGACAGGGTGTGTTGGCCAGTGATTTGTACAGGGTGGGTATTGCCATGTACAGGGTGGGTATTACCAGTGATTTGTACAGGGTGGGTATTGCCATGTACAGGGTGGGTATTGCCAGTGATTTGTACCGGGTGGGTTTTGCCAGTGATTGTACAGGGTGGGTTTTCCCAAATGTACAGGGTGGGTATTACCAGTGATTTTTTACAGGGTGGGTATTCCCATGTACAGGGTGGGTATTCCCGTGATTGTACAGGTGGGTATTGCCATGTACTTGGTGGGTATTGCCAGTGTTTTGAAACGGGGGGGTATTGCCATGTACAGGGTGGGAATTGCCATGTACAGGGTGGGTATTGCCATGTACAGGGTGGGTATTGCCATGTACAGGGTGGGTATAGCCAGTGATTTGTACAGGGTGGGTATTGCCATGTACAGGGTTGGGTATTGCCATGTACAGGGTGGGTTTTCCCATGTACGGGGTGGGTATTGCCGTAATTTGTACAGGGTGGATATCCCCAGTGATTTGTCAGGGTGGATGTCCCCAGTGATTTGTACAGGGTGGGAATTGCCATGTACAGGGTGGGTATTGCCAGAAATTTTCGTTACAGGGGGGGTATTGCCATGTACAGGGTGGGTATTACCAGTGTTTTGTACAGGGTAAGTATTACCAGTGATTTGTACAGGGTGGTTATTGCCATGTACGGGGGTGGGTATTGCCAGTGATTTGCACAGGGTGGGCATTGTTATGTACAGGGTGGGTATCACCAGAGATTTGTACAGGGTGATTTATTGCCAGTGATTTGTACAGGGTGGGTATCACCAGTGATTTGTACAGGGTGGGTATCACCAGTGATTTGTACGGGGTGGGTATTCCCATGTACAGGGTGGGTATGGCCCAGTGATTTGTACAGGGTGGGTATTGCCAGTACATAGTGGGTATTCCCAGTGATTTGTACTGGGTGGGTATTGCCAGTGATTTGTTACAGGGTGGGTATTGCCATGTACAGGGTGGGTATTCCCAGTGATTTGTACATGGTGGGTATTGCCATGTACAGGGTGGGTATTTCCAGTGTTTTGTACAGGGGGGTTTATTCCCATGTACAGGGTGGGTATTGCCAGTGATTTGTACAGGAGGGGTTTTTGCCATTTTACGGGGTTGGGTATTGCCAGTGATTTGTACATGGTGGGTATTACCATGTACAGGGTGGGTATTGCCAGTGATTTGTACAGGGTGGGTATTGCCATTTGATTTGTAAGGGTGGGTATTGCCAGTGATTTGTACAGGGTGGGTATTGCCATGTACAGGGTGGGTATTGCCTTTTTGTACAGGTGGGTATTGCCATGTACAGGGTGGGTATTGCCAGTGATTTATACAGGGTGGTATTGCCAGTAATTTGTACAGGGGGGGTTATCACCAGTGATTTGTGCAGGGTGGGTATTGCCAGTGATTTTTCCCAGGGGTGGGTATCACCAGTGATTTGTACAGGGTGGGTTTTGCCAGTGATTTGTACAGTGTGGGTATTGCCGTAACTTAAACAGGGTGGGTATTGCCTGTGATTTGTACAGGGGGGGTATTGCCAGTGATATGTACAGGATGGGTATTCCCAGGGATTTGTACAGGGTTGGGTATTGCCATGTAACAGGGTGGGTTTGGGCAGTGATTTGTACAGGGTGGGTATTGCATTACAGGGTGGGTATTGCCAGAGTCTGGTACAGGGTGGGTATTGCCAGTGATTTGTACAGGGTGGGTATTGCCAGTGATTTGTACAGGTGGGTATTGCCAGTGATTTGTACAGGGTGGGTATTACCAGTGATTTGTACAGGGTGGGTAGCGTGATTGGTACAGGGTGGGTATTGCCATGTACAGGGTGGGTATTGCCAGTGATTTGTACAGGGTGGGTATTGCCATTACAGGGTGGGTATTGCCAGAGTCTGGTAAGGGTGGGTTTGCCAGTGATTTGTACAGGGTGGGTATTGCCATGTACAGGGGGGTATTGCCATGTACAGGGTGGGTATTACCAATGATTTGTACAGGGGGGGGTATTGCCATGTACAGGGTGGGCATTGCCAGTGATTTGTACGGGGTGGGTATTGCCATGTACAGGGTGGGTATTGCCAGTGTCGGGTTTACAGTATGGGTATTCCCAGTGATTTGTACAGGGTGGGTATTGCCTTTGTACACGGTGGGTATTGCCTGTACAGGTGGGTATCACCAGTGTCTGGTTCAGGGTGGGTATTGCCAGTGATTTGTACAGGGTGGGAAATTGCCATGTACAGTGGGGGGTATTCCCATGTACAGGGTGGGTATTGCCATGTACAGGGTGGGTTTTGCCATGTACAGGGTGGGTATCACCAGTGTCTGGTACAGGGTGGGTATTGCCAGTGATTTTTTACAGGGTGGGTATTGCCATGTACAGGGTGGGTATTGCCAGTGACTTGTACAGGGTAAGTTTTTGCCATGTACAGGGTGGGTATTACCATGTACAGGGTGGGTATTTGCCATGTACAGGGTGGGTATTGCCAGTGAATTTTTACGGGTGGGTATTGCATGTACAGGGTGGGTATTGCCATGTACAGGGTGGGTATTGCCAGTGATTTGTACAGTGTGGGTATTGCCATGTCAGGGTAAGTATTGCCATGTACAGGGGGGTATTGCCATGTACAGGGGGGTTTATTGCCATGTTACAGGGTGGGTATTGCCATGTACGGGGAAAGGGTATTGCCAGTGATTTGTACGGGGTTTGGGTTTTTGGCCATGTACTGGGTGGGTATTGCCATGTACAGGGTGGGTAATTCCCAAATGTACAGGGTGGTATGCCAGTGATTTGTACAGTGTGGGTATTGCCATGTACAGGGTAAGTTATTGCATGTACAGGGTGGGTATTGCCATGTACAGGGTGGGTATTCCCATGTACAGGGTGGGTATTGCCATGTACAGGGAGGGTATTGCCGTGATTTGTTAAAGGGGTGGGTTTGCCATGTACAGGGGTGGGTATTGCCATGTACAGGGGGGGTATTGCCAGTGATTTGTACAGGGTGGGTTTTTCCCCATGTACAGGGGGTATTGCCATGTACAGGGGGGGTATTGCCATGTACAGGGTGGGTTTTGCCAGTGGATTTGTACGGGGTGGGTATTGCCATGTACAGGGTGGGTATTGCCATGTACGGGTGGGTATCCCAGTGATTTGTACAGGGTGGGTATTGCCGTGATTTGTACAGGGTGGGTATTGCCATGTACAGGGTGGGTATTGCCATGTACAGGGTGGGTATTGCCAGTGATTTGTACAGGTGGGTATTGCCATGTACAGGGTGGGTATTGCCAGTGAATTTGTACAGGGTGGGTATTGCCTTTTACAGGGTGGGGTATCACCAGTGACTTGTACAGGGGGGGTATTGCCAGTGAGTTGTACAGGGTGGGTATTGCCAGTGATTTGTCAGGGTGGGTATTGCCATGTACCGGGTGGGTATTGCCAGTGATTTGTACAGGGGGGTATTCCCCAATGTACAGGTGGGTATTGCCGTGATTTCTACAGGGTGATTATTGCCATGTACAGGTGGGTTTTTGCCAGTGATTTGTCAGGGCGGGTATTGCCAGTGATTGTACAGGGTAGGTATTGCAAGTGATTTTACAGGGTGGGTTATCACCAGATGACTTGTACAGGGTAGGGATTGCCAGTGATTGTACACGGTGGGTTCCACTAATGACTTGTACGGGGTGGGTATTGCCAGTATTTGTACAGGAGGGTATCACCAGTGACTTGTACAGGGTGGGTATTGCCAGTGATTTGTACAGGGGGGGCACCCACTAATGACTTGTACAGGGTGGATAATGCCAGTGATTGTACAGGGGGTTCACTAATGACTTGTACCGGTGGGTATTGCCCAAGTGATTTGTACAGGGTGGGTATCACTAATGATTTGTCCAGGGGGGGAAAAATTGCCATGTACAGGGGGGGTGTTGCTAGTGATTGTACATGGTGGGTATTGCCATGTACAGGGGGGGTTTATTCCCATTTGATTTGTACAGGGTAGGTTTGCCATGTACAGGGTGGGTATTGCCATTACAGGAGGGTTATTGCCAGTGACTTTACAGGGTGGGTATTGCCAGTGACTTTTTACAGGGTGGGTATTGCCATGACAGGGTGGGTATTGCCATGTACAGGGTGGGTTTTTCCCATGTACAGGGTGGGTATTGCAGTGATTTGTACAGGGTGGGTATTGCATGTACAGGGTGGGTATTGCCATTGTACAGGGTGGGTATTGCCAGTGATTTGTACAGGGTGGGTATTCCCATGTACAGGGTAAGTATTGCCATGTACAGGGGGGGTATTGGCCATGTACAGGGTGGGTATTCCCATGTACAGGGTGGGTATTGCCATGTACAGGGTTGGTATTGCCGTGATTTTTACAGGGTGGGTATTGCCATGTACAGGGTGGGTTTTCCCAAAGTACAGGGTGGGTATTGCCATTTATTTGTACAGGGTGGGTATTGCCATGTACAGGGTGGGTATTGCCATGTACAGGGTGGGTATCACCAGTGATTTGTACAGGGTGGGTATTGCCATGTACAGGGTGGGTATTGCCATGTACGGTTGGTATTGCCAGGTGATTTGTACAGGGTGGGTATTGCCATGTACAGGGTGGGTATTCCCAGTGATTTGTGCGGGTGGGTGTTGCCATGTACAGGGTGGGAAATTGCCAGTGATTTGTACAGGGTGGGCATTGCCTGTACAGGGTGGGTATCACCAGTGACTTGTACGGGGTGGGTATTGCCAGTGATTTGTACAGGGTGGGTATTGCCAGTGATTTGTACAGGGTGGGAAATTGCCGTACAGGGTGGGTATTGCCAGTGATTTGTACAGGGTGGGTATTGCCAGTGATTTGTACAGTGTTGGTATTGCCAGTGATTTGTACAGGGTGGGTATTGCCATGTACAGGGGGGTATTGCCAGTGATTTTTTACAGGGTGGGTATTGCCAGTGAGTTGTACAGTGTTGGTATTGCCAGTGATTTGTACAGTGTGGGTATTGCCATGTACAGGGTGGGTATTGCCAGTGATTTTACAGGGTGGGTATTTGCTATGTACAGGGTGGGTATTGCAGTGATTTGTACAGGGTGGGTATTGCCAGTGATTTGTACAGGGTGGGTTATTGCCAGTGATTTGTTCAGGGTGGGTTTGCCATGTACAGTGTGGGTTTTTGCCATGTACAGGGGGGGTATTGCCAGTGATTTGTACGAAGTGGGTATTGCCAGTGTTTGTACAGGGTGGGTATTGCCAGTGATTTGTACGGGTGTGTATTGCCAGTGTTTGTACAGGGTAGGTATTGCCATGTACAGGGTGGGTATTGCCAGGGGATTTGTACAGGGGGGGTATTACCATGTACAGGGTGGGTTCTCCCAGTGATTTGTACGGGGTGGGTATTGCCATGTACGGGTGGGTATTGCTAGTGATTTGTACAGGGGGGCATTGCCATGTACAGGGTGGGTATTCCCAGTGATTTGTACAGGGTGGGTATTGCCATGTACAGGGTGGGTATTGCCAGTGATTTGTACAGGGTGGGTATTGCCATGTACAGGGTGGGTATTGCCAGTGATTTGTACAGGGTGGGCATTGCCATGAAACAGGGTGGGTATCACCAGTGACTTGTACAGGGTGGGTATTGCCAGTGATTTGTACAGGGTGGGTATTGCCAGTGATTTGTACAGGGTGGGTTTTGCCATGTACAGTGTGGGTATTCCCAGTGATTTGTACAGGGTGGGTATTGCCAGTGATTTGAACAGTGTTGGTATTGCCAGTGATTTGTACAGGGTGGGTTTTTGCCATGTACAGGGTGGGTATTGCCGTGATTTGTACAGGGTGGGTATTGCCAGTGAGTTGTCCCAGTGTTGGTATTCCCAGTGATTTGTACAGTGTGGGTATTGCCATGTACAGGGTGGGTATTGCCAGTGATTTGTACAGGGGGGTATTGCTAGTACAGGGTTGGGTATTGCCAGTGATTTGTACAGGGGGGGTTTATTGCCAGTGATTTGTACAGGGTGGGTATTGCCAGTGATTTGTTCAGGGTGGGTATTGCCATGTACAGTGTGGGTATTGCCATGTACAGGGTGGGTATTGCCAGTAAATTTGTAACAGAGTGGGTATTGCCAGTGATTTGTACAGGGTGGGTTTGCCATTTGATTTGTACAGGGTGTGTATTGCCAGTGATTTGTACAGGGTAGGTATTGCCATGTACAGGGTGGGTATTGCCAGTGATTTGTACAGGGTGGGTATTACCATGTACAGGGTGGGTACTGCCAGTGATTTGTACAGGGTGGGTATTGCCATGTACAGGGGGGTATTGCCAGTGATTTGTACAGGGTGGGTATTGCCATGTACAGTGTGGGTATTGCCAGTGATTTGTACAGGGTGGGTATTGCCATGTACAGGGGGGTATTGCCAGTGATTTGTACAGGGTGGGTTTTTGCCAGTGATTTGTACAGGGTGGGTATTGCCATGTACAGGGTGGGTATTGCCATGTACAGGGGGGTATTGCCATGTACAGGGTGGGTGTTCCCAAATGTACGGGTGGGTATTGCCATGTACAGGGTAGGTATTCCCATGTACAGGGTGGGTATTGCCATGTACAGGTGGGTATTCCCAGTAATCTGTACAGGGTGGGTATTCCCAGTGATCTGTACAGGGTAGG
>CM031596.1:131931124-131947655 GCA_018398815.1 Conus ventricosus | reverse complement strand
TATTGCCAGTGACTTGTAGAGTTTTGATCTTCATCAGGAAGCAGACGAAAGACTGTGTGCACTGTAAAAGATTTAATTAAAGACGACGTTTATGTTGCTTTGCACTGCTCCGTGCTTCGTGCTCCCTGTTTGTGTCGAATTCAAAGACAATCCATTATCAACCATGTCCGTTTTCTTATTGCTCAGTCAACCCAACAAATCAAATATGGTTGCCCAAATTACCATTGAAAAAGCTTTTCAATTAAGAGAATTATATCATGATTTTTTGCTTCTGTTTCAAAGAATTCGTGATACTCTTGGATTTACGATAAATTTCGCCACATTTTGTTATCGTCCCTTTCATTTAGCGCTACAGGGCCCCAGATGAGTTAATCTGAAACTGAACTTCACTCTGAGAGACATTGTTTTCTAAATGATGTCGAATTGTATCATGATACGGCAGACGTGACCGGATAGAGCAGAACCCAGCTGTACACGCTGGCATTTTTGTGCAGACTGAGAACCCGGTTTTGCTCATTGATTTCTTGTGGCTGAAGAGTCTAATAGCATAGCAGGATCGTAGATTCGACTTTCTTGTTCGCGTAACCCCGCTCCAAATTATTGATTCCAGGACGGAAGATTAGTCAGCCTGAGTTCCACCCCACCTCTCTCTCTCTCTCTCTTTTCTCTTCTCTTTTCTCTCTCTCTCTCTCTCTCCTCTCTCCCCTCTCTCTCTTCTCCCTTCTCTCTCTCTCTTTGTCACTGTGTCCCCTGTCTCAGTCTTTCTCTGTCTCTCCATTTCTGTATCTGTCTCTGTCTCTCTCTTCTCTCCCTCTCTCTCTCTCTCTCTCTCTCTCTCTCTCTCTCTCTCTCTTTTCTCTCTTTTCTCTCTGTTGTGTGTGTGTGTGTGTGTGTGTGTGTGTGTGTGTGTGTGTGTGTGTGTGTGGGGTGTGTTGTGTGTGAGAAGCTCTGCGCTCTTATGTGATTGTGGCATTTGATGTCGAAAGAGAAGGAAAGTGGACGAGGCAGACGGAGACAATACGAGGCGGAGACACTGAGAAGGAGAGGGGAGAGGGGGGGTGTTTGGAGAACACGAATGGGGCTAGGAGGGATAAAAAGGAGGAAGAAGGGATAGACAGAGGTAGGGTTTGGGGAAATTTTTCCAAGAGACAGAGGAATAGTTTCAGGGAGAATTATTAAAGAGACAGAGGCAGGGTTTGGGAAATTTTGCAAGAGACAGAGGAAGGATTTGGGTTACTAATCCAAAGATCTATTGATGAAACAGACAAAACAATGGGGCCACTCTGCCACGCTTAGCGTCAATCACAGCAAGTTTCAGGTCTTTTTCTGTCGCACTGCATTGTTGCCAGAGACTATAGAAGGGCAACTGAGAAACAGAGACGATCAAATGGAATTCATGATTGAATGGTGATCAAGCTTTTTTACGCTTATTCACAAGGATAGGACAATGTAAGACCTAGTGATTAGGGTTAAACAGAAAGGGCAGATAAACAGGCAAGCAGACTGAGAGCGAAAGAGAGAAGAGGAGAGAGAGAAGAGAGAAGAGAGATGAGAGGAGAGTGAGGAGAGAGGAGAGAGAATGAGTGAGTGTGTGTGTGTGTGTGTGTGTGTGTGTGTGTGTGTGTGTGTGTGTGTGTGTGCGTGCGTGCGTGCGTGCGTGCGTGCGTGCGTGGGGTGCGTGGTGTGTGTGTTTTCGCAGAACGCGTGATCGTTATATATTTCTAAAGCTGGCTTTCATAAACACGCATTCACGCAAAAAACTTCACGATCCCGAGAAACGTGACCGGAGAATTACCTGGCGGTTCACTCTCGTTTCCCAATAACTAGAACATAGAAAGACAGGTTCGGAGGATAAGAACAGAAGGAACGCTTGTGTCAGATCTTGTTGATGGTGAAAAGAAATTTAGAGGGGAGAGAATGAGACAGACCTACAGAAAACCGGACAAACAAACAGAGATCATGGGAGACAACTCGTCGAGACACATCATCGGAATAAAGTGTTGGATCACAGTCTCAGTCTTCAACACGGGGCTACAGGGGAATATCTTGCGTCAGGTCGCACTGGATGGAAAATGATAGACATAGAGACCAACACCGCCGGCCCACATGTACCAGAACTGTCACAGTAAACATACAGAAGGGAGAACGCAGTCCTCCGTAAGATCGAAGAGTCCTCTTGCCTTCAGTCAGACCCGACTACAGGCTGCTTCCCATGGCATCAGCCGTTTGATCCTGTTCCGCTCTAAAGTCTAACAGCTTTGGGTTTTGGCTACATGCCATCTTTGTAGCAAATCTGACTAAAATCAGAGTCGCAGTATTTCTGTAAGCTCACTGAAAAACAAAGGAACAAACAGATATGTGCAGAGGCAATGAAAAAAACCCACCTTACATTCTATCACGACCTATTAAGCTGCAAATAAGCGAAACAAAGGTGCGAATGTGTCAGCATTAGAGTAAAGAACAGATTGATAGATGTGCTAGTTAGAGGGACAAGAGCAGGTGGGAAAACTCAGTAAGACCAAAATACCTGGTCAAAATATGTAATGTCCTTTAACAAAACAAATATGGATCAGACATATCTTTGAAATTCAGTGTGTGCTGTCCGTGACTGGTCTTGTAATTCTAACTCATCACACTTCAAAGTTGTGTGTTGTCAGTGACTGGTCTTTTAATTCTAACACATCACACTTAAAAATTTTGAGTGATGACCAACTGTCATGAAACCTGTTTTATTTCATATATTATTACAGGTCACATACTTATCAATTTCATGATAATGCATTAAGTAATATCCAAAACGTAGATATTGGGGTCTATCTTGCATATGCAAAAATGCCCACAAGGAGGTAAAAGCAAATACCTCACTTGATATAAAAACTAAGGTCAAGTCCAAACAGGATATTTGATTCATTCAGCTGCAAGGGCGGAGCGTGAGTACAATTTTTAACAGCATCCATCCAGAATCGCTCATCACAAGTTCTAACATGCACACCACTCCAGACCCCATGATCAGTACTGTCACGTCCAACACAACAAAAAGAACAACGTTCATCTCTGACAAGATTTATCTGGAATAAAAAATTCAGTTGTTACAAGGATGCGTCGTGCAGTTCTTATTTGAAACCATTTTAGCTTAACTTCGTGGATTTTCAATTAAAGAAAAAACCCTTATTTGTTTTTAAATCTGATTTGGTAACAACCGAAAAGAAAAACCGGATTACGTCAGGCATTCAAATGGCGATGTTGACACAGATGTAAGGAAGAAAAAGCCTCGACTCCCCCAGACTGCCGCCAAGAAAGAAAAAAGAAAAAAAAACTGTAGGTCGCTATTATGGCGTGCATAAACCCAAAACATCATAATGTTCGTTCGTATATTCTTTGAAATATTGATTCGTCCTTAACGTATGAAATATTAATTCGTCCTTAACGTCTAACGATTCGTCCTTAACACCTAAAGCATAATTGTATTCGTGATCATCTGTCAATGGGACTGAATTATTAATTCGTCCGTGAAATTAGATTTGATTTTTATTTTCTTTCTTGCTTGCTGTCTGTTTTTTTCGTCCATGGCTATAACCTACTTCAGTAGTATCTGACACAGTTCGTAAGATGTTTAATTTGTGAATTGTGGAAACTCCTTGTGCGCGCACGTGCGCGTGTGCTCTCTCTCTCTCTCTCTCTCTCTCTCTCTCTCTCTCTCTCTCTATCTCTCTCTCTCTCTCTCTCTCTCTCTCTCTCTCTCTCTCTCTCTGAGTGTGATAGTGTGAAAGGAAGTGGTGACGTTTTCTCTGTACATAGAGCTGTCCTCATCCTGTTCACCCCTTTCAAATTCGTTTAACTTTTCGTGAATTTTTCTCTTCTGCCTTCCTTTCTTCTGGTGTCACTGGCACTTGAAATATCCACACTCAGAACCTTCAATGCTGTTTAAAAAAAAAAGGAGTCGGGATGATGGCATCATTATTGAGAAATACAAAATATTGTCCACCCGGAGTGTAATTTTCCTGGTTGAAAACATGGATGTGTGAGGCAGTTCTTTTATTTTCATTGCTTCTGTGTTGTCGGAAGTGGATCGGGTGACGATGAGCACGAACGGCGGTAGAGGGCAATGTTTGTGTTTCTACCATCATTAATTTGTTGATAATGACAATCATCACGAAGATGATACCGTCATCAGCATTGTCATGATTTCTTGTTGCCTATGTCGTCGTCATCCTGTTCATGCTAGAAATATCTGAATTTTGTCCTTTGGGGCTCTAGGGAATGGAAGCGATGTTCCTTTTGCGTCGCAGTGTGACTGTGGGGAAAAACGGACATGGTCCATGTTTTGGGGTTGGACGAGACAGACAACCAGCTGTTTGTGATTTCATGCACCAGAACGTCACTTATACACATGTACGCGTGCGTGAGTCTATGTGTGAGGCTGACTGCAGCACACGTGAGTCTATGTGTGAGGCTGACTGCAGCACACGTGAGTCTATGTGTGAGGCTGACTGCAGCACACGTGAGTCTATGTGTGAGGCTGACTGCAGCACACGTGAGTCTATGTGTGAGGCTGACTGCAGCACACGTGAGTCTATGTGTGAGGCTGACTGCAGCACACGTCCGAGAGAATATCAGCAAAATTCACTTCCATTACTCTGTATTTAAACAGTGTGTTTGCGACTTCCGCCCACCCACCCCTCCCCAAATTTACCCCCGCCCGCCCCCCTCCCCCCTCCCCCCTCAACCCTTCCCCCTCCCTGTTGCCCCGAAGACAGCCTAGGATTGAGGCGACTGGAACCTCGTGCATCTTCTCCTGTCTGCGTGTAAGTAACATCTTCGAATGGAATAACATTGGTCTGGGTGGAAAAGTCCTCCATGACGAACTCACTTGCGACATCACAGCTGACATGACTTACGTCTGACTGAGAGATGGACTCCTGCCTGCTATGCAGCACTGTCAATGTTCATCATCATCTTCCTTACTGTCAACCAATTTTTTGAGTACGTCTTCTGGGACAGCATGTCCCTTACTGCCTCTGGCTGAGAGGACGTTTCTTCCATCTTCCTTCCTTTGTACCCGGATCACAGGCGTCTCCGAACATCATGGTAAGGTGAGAGTCTCTTTCCAGCGGACGGCCTTTCCCAGTGGACCTGACCCGATGTGACTGACAGCGCACTGACTCACTAAGGTTGGCTGCCGTGGCTGAGAGGCGAGCTGGACACTCGTCCTGTGTCTGTGCTGCAACCGTGGGTCTTGTCGGGACAACAAGATCGTCGTCGTGTGTCACTAACACAACTGTTGGCGTCAACGGACAGAACATCGGCACAAATGGAGAGTGCTAGAAACTTGCCTTCTTCATAGTTTTGTGGAGTCACTGATCGGTGATCATTCATTGACTGGTATAGTATGACGTTGCTCATTTTTCTTGACGTTGAGGACAATGATCATAACGACATTTTCCGTGTGTGTTGACGCATTGTTGTTGTTTTTTTTGCGTGTGTAATTTGCATGTTACACTTGGGACATCATTTTATTATTTCATCTGGAAAAAAAAATAACCGCAGGGAAGGAATGGGGGGGGGGGGGGGGGGGATGGGGCAGGGAAGAGATGGGCGTGGGAAGGATTTCATTAACGTCTTTTAAAAAAATATCTTGATATTGATGATGCTGTAATAAGAAATAGTGATTATACTAACACTACCGTTATTGTCGTCGTCATCATCTCTTTCACTCCCATTCTTCTCATGCTTTTATTTTGGGGGTTGGTTTCTTTTTTGGCATTACCAATGTAAGATGTCACCGTCCTTCATTTCCTGTCGCAGTGTGACGGTGTGGAAAATTGGAAGCCTTGTTTCCATATTGCCCAGCTCCCCCCCCCCCCCTCCCTCCCTCCCTTCCCAAGCGCTCACCACCCTGCCCTCTCTTTCTCCTTCACTATACTCTTTTTGTCTGACTGGCTGCTCGTTCACATGGTGAGATGAAGTGCTGGATAGAGCTCACTGGTTACCTATGGCATCACTTGCACCTATCCCTTGACATCGTCTGTCTGTTGTCGTTGGGGCACCCCTGATGATCTGGCTACCACTCCCCTCCATCCGTCCCTGTCTTCCACCGCTCGTTGAGATTCTGCTAGCTATTCAGTCCACTACTCGGATATGTTGTTCCACCTCTTCCTTTGTCTTCCTCTCTTGCGGCTTCCTCTGACTGTTCCTTGCAGGCTGTCTTTGTCACGCCTGCTGAACGGACACATGTCCGTACCGTTTCATTTTCCGCTCTTGACGACTGTGAGTATGTCTTCATGGGTCTAAGTGCTGGTTGAATTATTCTACGGACTTCTTCATTTGTCACGTGGTCTGTGTCATGATGCCCAAAGATCTTTCTGTAACACTCATTTCAGTGGCCAGATTCTTCTCTGTAACTCTGCTGTGAGTGTCCAAGTTCACTGCAACAAAAAAACTGCGAGGGCAGGAGCGTATGGTTAATGAATCACAGACTGTAGCGTGCAAAAGGATGGCGACACGATGATCGGACTGCGGATAATGAGCAGCGTAAGACGCGTATGAAGGTTGCTCATCTGTCTCTGTGCATCACAGTGCAGACGGGGTACCTTTAGTCTATTCCTTTAGGTCTATTCCTTAGTCTATTCCTTTAGTCTATCCCTTAGTCTATTCCTTCAGTCTATTCTCGTTAAGTCTTAGGATAGGTAGTACCTACCTACCCTATCCCTAACCTATCCTAACCTAACCTATCCCTAACCCTAACCCTATCCTAACCCTATCCCTAACCTATCCGATCCAACCCTATCCCTAAACCTATCCCTAACCCTAACCCTATCCTAACCCTATCCGATCCCTAAACCCTATCCCTAACCCTAACCTTCCCATCCCTAACCTAACCTAACCCTTCCCTAACCCTATCCCTAACCCTAACCCTAACCTAAACCCTAAACCTATCACTAAGACTTAACGAAATAGACTGGAAGGAATAGACTTAAGGAATAGACTAAAGGAATAGACCTAAAGGAATAGACCTAAAGGGCTCGCCCCCGTGCAGACTAGCTGTATCAGTCTGATAGTTAACGTTCCCATTACCACACCTTTTGAACTAAAGTCCTGATTTATTCAAAACGTGTTTGGAAACCAGGTTTGTTCGAAGCATTGTTTCTTTTTCATTTTTATCTAGCCATCACCTCTCGCCGAGGAATCCTTGTTATTTCTTTGCACAATCTTCTCCTTCCAGCAAGATATCTAGCTAGGGAAGAAATACTGCAGACCTAGAGAGAGAGAGAGAGAGAGAGAAGAAATCATCCAGTAATCAGATGCCGTAATCTTGTCTGAAAAACATCGTGATCATGCGAGTAACATCAACGTCATCATCGGCGTCTTTTTCGTCTTCATGTCAATTCAGCTCACGGTGAAGAAAATCCATGTTTATTTTTCTTTAATCCTCCCCCCAGTCGGGACGCCAACGTCCCTCATTGCGTGTCACAGTGGGTCCGGTTCTATGTGTGACAGGGCCGTTGTGTCATAGGGCCGTTGTGTCACCGGCACACTGTATGGTCGCTGTGTCACAGGGCCGTTGTGTCATAGGGCCGTTGTGTCACAGGGCCTTTGTGTCATAGGGCCGTTGTGTCACAGGGCCGTGTGTGCCATAGGGTCGTTGTGTCACAGGGCCGTTCTGTCACAGCGCTCAAAGGGGTACGGCTCCCTAACCCTATCCCTAACCCTATCCCTATCCCTAACCCTAACCCTAACCCTATCCCTAACCCTATCCCTAACCCTATCCCTAACCCTAACCCTATCCCTAACCCTAACCCTAACCCTAACCACTTTAGTTACAAAACTGGTTAATACTTAAAACCCGGCCCTGTGACACAACGGCCCTATGACACAACGGCCCTGTGACACAACGGCCCTATGACACAACGGCCCTGTGACACAACGGCCCTATGACACAAAGGCCCTGTGACACATAGAGCGGACCTGGTCACAGTGTGGCCAGGTGGAAAACAGATAGGCCGGCGTGGCTTCATTTCCCCGGTCTGCGCCATTTCCACTTGACTCCCAGCCAAACTGGCAGGCCGCCTGCTGGATCGGTGGATAAATGCCGCGTCTAGTGGGCACCAATCGCCAGACAGTTTACGGTACTAGGCAAATTGCCTAGCGTTTCTACGTGTAGTTAAACAGTTACACACACGCGCACGCGCACGTACACACGCAAGCACGTACTCACGCACGCACACACACACACACACACACACACACACACACATCTGGACGTGTGTGTGTGTGTGTGTGTGTGTGTGTGTGTGTGTGTGTGTGTGTGTGTGTGTGTGTGTGTGTGTGACACGGCGGGAGGGGCAGGGAGAGAGAGAGTCTGATGGTTTATCGTACATTGGCTGTAGTTGGCTGCAGGCTGTCATTCTTGCCTAAGTGGAGATGGCAGAGGGGATGTTTGTTTGGCAACAAGGCAAAACGTGAAAATAAAAACCACCTTGCAAGCAGCAAATGAAAGACAGACAGACAGACAAACAGAGACAGAGGCGATTAGTTTTGTTACACTCCAGCCGATAACACATGTTTATACGGCCGAGAGAGAGAGAGAGAGAGGTGGGGGGGGGGAGACAGAGAGTGAGAGAGAGAGAGAGAGAGAGGAGAGAGAGAGAGAGAGAGAGAGAGAGAGAGTTTGGTGGAGTAGAAAGAGGGGATACGGAGAGAGAGAGAGAGAGAGAGAGAGAGAGAGAGAGAGAGGAGAGAGAGAGAGAGAGAACGAACGAACGAACGAAATGTTGTTTAATGAGGGAAAAGAATAAGCACCAGTCAGTGGCTTTTTTTTCCATCCAGCCCTCAAACAATAAATAAATAAAATAAGAGAGAGAGAGAGGGGGAGAGAGAGAGAGAGACTTGGGGAGGAGAGAGGAAGAGAGAGGGAGACTTGGGGGAGGAGAGAGAGAAGAGAGGGAAGAGAGAGAGAGGAGAGAGAGAGAGAGGAGAGAGAGAGAGAGAGAGAGAGAGAGAGAGAGACGTGAAGAGTGCAGAGAGAGAAAGGAAAGAGATGGGAGAGAGAGAAAGAGACTTGGGTGAGGAGAGACAAACAGAATTACTTAGCCTATGGTATACCCTCTTTCCGATATTGATCTGCGTCGTTTTCAACGCAAGCTAAATAAATGTTTTTAAAGAGCTCAGAAAAAAATTCTGATTATTATACGGTTTGTGTGTTTTGTGTGTGTGTGTGTGTGTGTGTGTGTGTTTTGTTGTGTGTGTGTGTGTGTGTGTGCGTGCATGCGTGCGTGCGTGCGTGCATGCGTGTGTCTGTCTCTCTGTCTGTCTGTGTTGCCTTTGTTTTAACGTCCTCAGTACACCGTCGGCAGAAGCGTCCTGTGAATGGCACATCATGTTTGCACGGAATATTGACGCTCGAACTACAAGTTTGAATTAGGGGATGGTGTTAAAAAAAAAAAGATGCCGACGGCTATTCCTACCAATAAGAGAATGTTAACATTTTTGGTGCGGGGTTCGGAAGAAGTAGCCTACTGGTTCAAGTATCAGCTAGGACATCCTTTCTTGGCCTCTTGCCTTCACAGCAACAGCGAAGATGGAGTGGATTTTCAACAGAACGAAGCTGTGACTGAAACTAGATTGTTTAAACTTCGTCTGTGTTCTTCGTCGCTGATCAAAAGAAGCAGAACAATTAAAAAGCATAGTAGACTAAAGCAAGGAAAAAGAAGAATTAAGAAAGCTAATGTAACAAATCCAAAGAAGTTGCATGATTATGAAGTCAGTATACCATTGCAGAAGAAAGACACCAGAAATTGCATGATTAAAAGTCAGTATACCATTGCAGAAGAAAGACACCAGAAGTTGCATGATTAAGAAGCAGTATACCATTGCAGAAGAAAGAACACCAGAAGTTGCATGATAAGAAGTCAAGTATACCATTGCAGAAAGAAAGGACCCAGAAGTTGCATTGATTAAGAATTCAGTATAACCTTTGACAGAAGAAAGAACACAGAAGTGCATGATTAAGAAGTCAGATACCATTGCAGAAGATAAGAACTCAGAAGTTCAGAGTGCAAGAGCAAAAGAAGTAGAAGAATCAGAGCCGAGCGCTCCGGTGCAAGATCGTTGCATTCATACGGTACCCCGATTTACAAAGAAATGAATGAATGTGAATATGAAATTTGGATGAAGAATGATGGATGATGTATTATGGTTTCGGGGGGGGGGGGAAGGGGACTAGGAAAGGGGAAGGAGGGGGGGCGGTGGAGGGGGGCGTGGATTGGGGATGGAGGGAGGGGGGGGGGGGGGGGGGGGGGGGGGGGGGGGGGGGGGGGGGGGGGGGGGGGGGGGGGGGGGGGGGGGGGGGGGGGGGGGGGGGGGGGGGGGGGGGGGGGGGTGGGGGGGGGGGGGGGGGGGGGGGGGGGGGGGGGGGGGGGGGGGGGGGGGGGGGCAGATCATGGCTTACAATGCATCTGCTCTAGCTGAAGGAAAAGTTTTTGGGCTAATTTCGACTGTTTTTCTTAAGTCATGTGCCCTGCCCTGATAGTGTGTTTCCCCAATGGTCGGGGGAAAAATCAACCACTCAAACCCAAAAATTATACATGGCCCCTTACATCCCCCCGCGCGGCTGGCGTGATTGGGGATTTAAAGATGACGTGTGGCGAAAATGTGTGGGAGGGGGGGTGTGAATAAACACGGGAGCGTCCACGCAAAACGAGACGGTGTGTGTGTGGTGTGTGTGTGTTTTGGGGTGTGTGTGTGTGTGTGTGTGTGGTGTGTGGTGGGGGTGTACGTTGTGTGTGGGGGGTTTTGGTTTGTGTGTTGTGTGTGTGTGTTTGTGTCGTGTGTGTTTGTGTCTGTTTTGTTTGTGTGTACGTGTGGTGGGTGTGTGTGTTTGTGTCTGTGTTTTGTTTGTTAATGTGTGTGTGTTTGTGTGTCTGTCTGTCTGCCTGGCCTTTTGCCCATCTCCCGTTTTGTCTCCCCGGGGGCCCGTGTCCGTGTTTTTGCATGCGGCAAAAGCACCCCTTTATTTGTGGGTTTATTAAGTCTGACTCTTTTGGGGCACGCGAATGTTTGTTTTGTGTGTGTATTTTGTGTGCGCTTTTTTGAAACGCGTTTTCTTTTAGTTTGGTGAGGGCGCGCGCGCAGGGTTTAAGTGTGTTGTTTTAATTAGACACGACAGTCAGACATAGGGGGTGGCGGGGGCTTGTCTGCGTGCCCTTGAAAAGGGGAGTTGTTGAAAATTTTTCATCACTTTTCCTGAAATTTTTTTTTTATCAAACCCTGAGAAATTCTTTTCTTTTTGTTTCATCCATCAAAAAACATCCCGGCCTATTTTTCCTGACCTTTGTAAAGCCCCATAAGTGCTTATTTTTGGGGGGCCGGTAAGGTTAGAAAAGGAATTTGGGAACACAGTCCATCGGTTGCAACGATTCTTAAACGCATGCCCTGACTGAAAACTGTTTTTTCCCAAAACTTTTTTTGTGAGTTCACAAGGGTTAAAGTGAAAAATTACAATTTTTGATTTTCAGAGTCTTTCCACATTTTTAGGATGACTTCCTAAATTAAATATTGTTTGGTGTGTGGTGGTGTGTGTGTTGGTGTGGTGTGTGTTTTGTGTGTGTGCGTGCGTCCCGTGCGTGCGTGCGTCCCTTTTCGTGCGTGGTGCGTGGTGTGGTGTGTGGGGTGTGTGTTGTGTGTGTGTTGTGTGTGTGTTTGTGTGTTGTGTTTTTGGGTCAGCTTCACAAGGGACCCAGTCATTTCCATTATGATGGCGAGGGGATGGGACAAAGGGAAAAGGGCAAACAACATTGGTGTTTTTTTCCCCCCTTTCAACCCCCCCCCCTTCCCCCTTCCCTTTTAAATGCCCCTCACCCCCCTTTGCTCGCCCCATGTTTCTGACCCCTGCTCTCTCTCTTCTCTCTCCCCTCTCTCTCTCTCTCTCTCTCTCTTCTCTCTTTTTTTTTTTCTCTTCTTTTCTCTCTCCTCTCTCTTCCCCTTTTCCTCTTCTCTCCTCTCTCTCTCTGTCTTTTCTTTTCTCTTTCTTCTCTCCCCCCTCTTCTCTCCCCTTCCTCTCTCTCCCCTTCCCTCTCTCCTCTTCTTTCTTTTTTTCCTTTCTTTTCTCTCTTTTCCTCTCTCTCTTCTCTCTCCTCTCTCTCTCTCTCTCTCTTTCTTTTTTGGGGGGTTTCTTGAACTGTGTTCAGTGGAGAAGACACACGGGCTAATTCGTCCAAAAAAAAAAGCATAATTACTGCGTTTATGACGTCACTTGCCCCTGTTTTGGTTGTCGAGCCCGGGGGTGCTTTTCCCTTGTGGATACCAGGATTTCCGCATGCGTTGCGGATGTTTTTGGCCCAATTTTGTGGCTTTCATTTTAAAAAGAGCAAGAAAAAGAGCCGCCTTTAAAAAACAAAGACATTGGGGTTGGGCCCGTTGTAGGGGACGGGTTCGTTGGTTGTCCTCCCACTTTTTTGTTTTGGGATTTTTTTATTGAAAAGTGGCAAATTCGAGAAAAACCCGGGGGCCCAAACCCAAAGAGCAGCTCACAGTCCAGCGTAAAGCATTTGGCCCGGGGCCGAAAAACCCACCCGGGAAAAATTCGGGAAAGCGCCTCACCCAGCACGCCAGTTTGTTACGTATCCCCCGGTAAAACCTACCAAAATGGATGTCTTTCCCAGCTTCAAAACCCCAAACGAATTTTGGGACATAAAGGGCAGAGATGAAAAAAATTCCGGACATTTTGCTGCCCACATGGTGGGGTTAAATTTCCCTGAAGGAGGGGGTTTAAGGACCTTAAAATGAGAACGCAGACCTACGCAACCCCAAAACGACAATGAGGGAAAAAGGAAATCCAGGGACTTAGAGGGGAAGACAGAGACCAGGAGGGAGGGTTTCAAAGCGGAACCGTATTTTAGGGAAATTTCCCCCGCAAAGACAGCGAGAAACCCCAAAGAGTGAAAAAGGGTTTTGGAAGGATTGCTTAAAAAAACTTGAAATAAGTGGTGTATAGTTTTTCGACCGCGTTCATCCCCTTAACCCCCAAACCAAAATTTCCCCAGTTTTTTGGACGCTGCACATTTTTAAAGGGACAAAAAAAAAAATTCAAAAAGCAAAACAAAAAACTAAAGGGCACCAGGTTTTTTTTGGTGAGACTTTTCTCTTTCCGGGTTGAGGGAAATAAAAGACAGCTTACCCCTCATCTAAAGAAAGCAGTAGGGGGGGAAAGCTTTTCCCCACATGGTTTTTGGGCCCCACCCTCCTTTTTTGGGGGAAAAAAGGGTAGGGGCCTATCGTTTGGCCCAAATCCCCGGGAAAAAATTCAAAAAGGGGGGTGGCCTGCCGCAATGACAGGGGTTGCCCCCCCCCCGGGGGCCGGGCAGGCCAATTTACGAACGTTTTAAAACATCCGGCAGAAGGGGAAAACGACCCCACGGGAAAAGCAGTCGTTTTGCGTGAAAAAATAAGTTTGATGCCCAGTTTGGCACGGGAGTTTTTCCGGGGGGAAAAAGGACGGGGGTAAAAATTTGGGACCAGGGGCCGAAAAAACTGTTTTTAAAATAATCCTCATGATTTTTTTTGAAAATGTTTTTTTTTTTTTTTGTTTTTTGTCCAACATATAGCTTTAAAAAACAAAGGGCACGGGATGTCATAAGCGGGGGGAAAGGAAATGTAATATTTGCAATAAATTAAACTTTGATCGGTTTGATAAAAGTTAACAAAAAAAGAAGGTATTTTAAAATTGTTTTCAAAAAAAAAAAAAAGTGATATTAGTATGGAAAGTGATATTTGCGAGGGGTGTACATGAACGAAGGATGACCACAGAAAAAATTTAATTTTAAATATGCATGACAATGTTTCACCCGATAGGTTCTAATTCACACCATTTTTGAGGGAAAAACGTAATTTAATTTTTTTTACCTGGAATGTTAATGGACTTCTTTCAAAAAATTAATCAAAGGAATTTCTATCTTACTATTCAATTTCGACTTTTATATGCCCTTTTTGAAATTTTGTAGAGAATCTGACTTTTAAAATTTTTTCAAAAACATCAAGTTTATATAAAGCCAGGCTTTTTAAAAACTTTCAAATCAAGGGAGCCCGATCGGGGGGTTATAAGTGTCTTTTTTAAAAATAAGATAGCCTTTAAATTCATGAGACCCAAAAGTGGGATAATCCCAATGTACTTTTGCCCCTGATTGACAAAAATTTTGTTTGATTTATCAGAAAATTTTTGTATGTTGTTCAAAATGTCCCCCCTGAAGGCTCCCCTTTTTATACCCACTTAGTTTTTGGGGAAAAAAGGGAAATTTTTCCTTGAAGATGAAATTTTTTGACTGTATACTTAAATATGAAAATGTGAAGTGATCCTCTCCGGTGTTTTAAAACCCGCGAACTCCCAAATTTTTCTCCTGTTTTTTCCCCCATGCTTTAAATTTGGGTCTATATTGAAAGTTGCTCTGCGTTTTTAAAAATTAGAAAATCAGCTGACCAGGTTACTGAAAAACTAGGGGAAAAAAGTTTTAAAAATTTTGGCATACTTTTGGTTTTTATATTTTTAAAAATGGTGTATGTAAGGAGACCTTAAAGGGAAAATTATACTTTTTTGGTGTCTCAGTCGGAAAAGTGAAAAAGTTTTTTTTCTTGCTTTTTAAAGAATTGTTCTCCGTTGTCTCCTCGTCTTTGTGGGTTTGTGTTTCAGGAGAGTAGAATCTGATCACTTACCACTTGAATTTCATTTAAAAAGGGGGTTAAAATGCTACAAATTTTTTCTGGGGTTTAAAATGTGAAAAAAGTATATTGAAAAATTTGTGTGGAATAGTGATGTAAACAGTCTTATTTGGATGCAAAAAATTCCTCTGAAAATAGTTTTAAGTTACTTAATTATGCGTTTTAAATTTTATTGGCAAGAACAAGGAAAACTTGAATGTTTTTGTTTAGGGCGTTAAAACTTAGGAAACTTTTTTGAAAAAACGAATTTTTATTTTTTAAAATTTTAAATAAAAGTAGTGACTTTGGGATGATAAAGAATGTAAAAATTTTGTAAGGAAAGCCCAAACTTTTTTTCAAGTTTTTCGGGAAACGAAAGGAAACCAACCATAGTGCGCTTACTGTTTGCGAAAGAGAATAAAAAAATCTTTTACAGCGAAAAAAAAAAGAAAAATAAAAATTTTTTCTAGGATAAGTTTAAATGGGGCCCAAAAAAAATCAAAAGGGAATTTTTGGGGGGAACATGCATAGAATTTTGGTTTTAAAAAAAAGCAAGCAAAAAATTTAAAAATTTGATGACTTTGGTTTTGACACTTTTTTAAAAATCGCTTTTTAAAAGATACAGTAACAAAGAAAATTATGCATTTTTCAATAGAATCGGGAAAAAGAACAAGAAAGGGAAAAACTTCATGAATCGCCCTTTACTAGGGGAAAAAGTAGGGGTTAAACCCTAGAAAATTAAAGAAATGGCCCAAAACTGGCCCGGGCCCCACGGGGGTTATCGGGGGGAATTTAAAAAAAAGGGGAGGCCAGTTGTTGTTTTTTTTGTCAATTGTAATACGTTATTTGACAAGGGGGTTTTTTCCCCGGAAAATGGACCAAAAACCCTTTTTAGTCCCCTTTTTTAAAAAGGAAAACCCAAAAGATCCAAACAACTAAAAGAGGCATATCTTTTTGTGAAAACAAGTAGCAAAAATTTTTAGCACTAATTTTAAAAAAACCCTCTACAGGAAAGGTTTAAAAAACAAAAACCCTTTTTGGTTAACAACAAGCCGGAAATTTTAAAAAAAATTTTTCCCTATCGATCATATTTTTTCAACCGATGGTACCCTTTAAAACAAAAACATTTTGTATGAATTAAAAATTTATGTAGCTTTCAATTTTTTTTTGAGAAAACTTTTTACTCCATAAAAAAAAAATTTTCTGGGGGCCTTTTTCTTTTAAAAAAAGGAATAAAAGGGAAGCTTTTTCGGGGTAATTTTTAGCTGAAATAAAAAGTTAAAAATAGAATTCGATTGGAGATAAAATTAACAGTTTTCATTAATGTACACGGGGATTTAAAAAGGGTTATTTTTACCATCCTGTATTGTTTTTACTATTCATTAATGAACTGGCATTAGAAGTAATCAGATGTGGGAACGGGCAAAGGTTTACAAATGATTTTTCGGAAAAAAATTCTTTTTTTTTTTGGGAGATGATTTTAAATTTGATTGTCCCGAAACCGTTGGTTTTGGTTTTCGACCAGTTTTTTTTGTCTACACCCGCAGGGCCCCAGAACTTCAATTTTAAAAATTTAAAAATGGGCCAAAACAAAATATGGGGTTTTAAAAGGTGGATATTTGGCCGGGCAGAAAAAGGGGGACTTTTTTAAGGGGGGAAAACCTAGGTGAATTTTTATAAAAAATACTTTGGGGAAAATTATTTTTCTACTAGGCTGATTTTTTCCCGCAGCAGGGCCCGGGATCTTTGGCAGAGCAAAAAGGGGTTTTTTTAAAGTGTTTTTAAAAATTTGTACAAAAATTTAAAATAATTCTCTTGATCTTTATTAAGTTTTTGATGCTCA
>CM031596.1:131917833-131926024 GCA_018398815.1 Conus ventricosus | reverse complement strand
AATGGAAAATCGTGCAGCGTTAATTACAATGCCTAGCTAAGCCATTTGTAAAGAGCATCGCCTGACAGCAGCCGCACGCATGTATTTCACATTGGTCAGGATGCATTCAAATTACACTTTTTTTTGGAGGCGCGCCAAGGCTTGGATGGACGTCAGGGCAAAAGCGGGTTTTGAACCTGACAAGGTCAAATGAGCGGATCGCCGCGCATGTCAGTATCTAATTATGAGACATTGTGGGGCTCCAAGGCCGATACTGGCTGCACGCAAACCTCCACCCGGATTTCAAACTGCAGGATGTACCTGCAACTTGTTTACGAACGATAAGTACAGACTTTTTCAACACATTTAACGATGACGTCAACACGTAACAGCTTTGCCTCGCGAACAATGCTTCACGACATGGCCCTGGGTCGTCATGACGCAGTTGCGATGCGTCGCAAGCGTTGACATCGAGACGTCTATCAGGAGGTAACTACCCTGCGTCGTCGATCGTGGCTGGGATAGTCTAGTGTCTATGCTGGCGACTTGGTGGCAAGTTTCTAGGGGTGGGGGGGTGGGAGGGGGGGCCGGGGGGGGGAGTGGTGAGGGGGAGTGGTGAGGTCTGGTCTGGCCCCTGGGATTTCTGGAGAATGGTCCTGGCCAGCGACAGATAGCTTGGCTGGAAGGGAAGCGGCACTGAGAGCCAAAAAGACGCAGTGTATGGCCTCTAGCAGGCGTCAAAAGGACGGAGAACTGAGCACAATGTATAATGTATCAACTCAGATAGGCCATACGTCGTGATTAATATCGTGATATTCCAGAGGTCAGGTATGGTTGATGCCAGCAGGGTGATTAATTAAACTCTTCATGATCTGTAAGTTGAATCTGTAGGTGAGAAGCGCGTGAAAGTTCATCATTTTATCAGCCTTGGGACGAATAATGAACCAAGAAGGGGGGGGGGGGGAGTGAAGCGGGGAGGGGGTGAGGGGGGGGGGGCGAAAACTTCCATAATTTAAAGAGACAGATTGACAGAAAAAAAAGAACAGGAAAGGCGGTCTATAGCAACTGCCAGTTTGTGAAAACCATGAGGATTGAGGAAATTTAACATCAAGACATTCATTAGAGTGACAAAAGACGTTGACAAAAGATGGGTCTGAACACGAATTGTCTGTAAGTAGTCACTGTTTCTAGCTAATCAAACAACATTTGAAACCCCCCACCAGTCGAAGAATCTGCCATTATGTGTATAGCTATACAACGAGACAGAGAGAGAGAGATGTACAGAGAGAGCGAGAAAGATGGAGAAGAGAGAGAGAGACAGAGACAGAGAGAGAGAGAAAGAGAGAGAGAGAGAGAGAGACAGAGAGAGAGAGAGATGCATACAAGCAGAGAGATAGAGAGAACGATGCATACAAGCAGAGAGAGAGACGTACAAGCAGACAGAGAGAGAGAGTTACTCACACCTGTGTGCTAACTCCGCTTTGTTTTTAGCCATAACAGTTGTTACGGAAAAAAAAAAGGTTTCAGTGACTTTTTTAAACAAAAAAAAATGTGTGAGTGCACTCGCTAGCATACACACACACACACACACACACACACACACACACACACACACGCACGCACGCACGCACGCACGCACGCACGCACGCACGCACGCACGCACGCACGCACGCACGCACGCACGCACGCACGCACGCACGCACGCACGCACGCACGCACGCACGCACGCACGCACGCACGCACGCACGCACGCACGCACGCACGCACGCACGCACGCACGCACGCACGCACGCACGCACGCACGCACGCACGCACGCACGCACGCACGCACGCACGCACGCACGCACGCACGCACGCACGCACGCACGCACGCACGCACGCACGCAACGCACGCACGCACGCACGCACGCACGCACGCACGCACGCACGCACGCACGCACGCACGCACGCACGCACGCAGCACGCACGCACGCACGCACACACAGCGAAAAAGCGTTAACAGCAAAGAGCGGGCAGCAGGTGTGATTATTATGATTGGTGATGGCAAATAAGGCGATGGTGTCGTAATCTCTCTGGCACCGGACCAGTGCGGGACTGGGCGGCAAAAGGTCTGTGTGTGTTAACGGTGCTCATAGAAGCAAGAGGTGAGGATGATTGTGTGTGTGTCCTACAAGAGCAAGAGCAGAAAGAGGACGAGCAGAAAAAGATAGTATGTGTCCATGATGTGTGTAGATGGTAACACGGGGTGATGATGTTGTGTGTGTGTGTGTCACAGCAGTTCAAACAGAGAGGAGACGGACTGTGCAAGGGCTGTATGTCCATTAGGTGACAGCAGCCAGAGGTGGTGATGTGTGTAATATGCAAGTATTGGAGCAGAGAGAGGTGATGCATGATAGGAGAGTTTCGTTACCGATAGGGATGGTGATGAAGCAAGAGGTGACGTGTCTATCTGAAGGTATCGGAGGGGTTTTGTGTTCTTCAGAATAGGCCTGACGACGAGCAGCTCTGTCGGACAGGTGTTGGAGCAAGAGGTGACGTGTCCATCTGAAGGTATTGGAGGGGTTTTGTGTTCTTCAGAATAGGCCTGACGACGAGCAGGTCTGTCGGACAGGTGTTGGAGCAAGAGGTGACGTGTCCATCTGAAGGTATCGGAGGGGTTTTGTGTTCTTCAGAATAGGCCTGACGACGAGCAGGTCTGTCGGACAGGTGTTGGAGCAGGGAGGTGACGGACGGCGCAAGAGCTCTGTGAAATTAGGAACAGTTATCTTGGGGAAAAGGGATTACTGTGAGTCTGGCTGCCAGGGAACAGATAGGGAACAGGCAGTGGAAGGACAACGTTTCGGTCAGAAATGGTGATGATAACAAGACGTGGCCGTGCTGAGTCTGCCTCCCAAGTGTTGGAACAGAGGGCGGGGCGAACAGACCAGTGCTCTGTGTGTATAAGGGATGATGGTAACAAGAAGTGGCCGAATTGAGTCTGCCTCCCAAGTGTTGGAACAGAGCGAGGGGCGAACAGACCAATGCTCTGTGTGTATAAGGGATGATGGTAACAAGAAGTAGCCGAATTGAGTCTGCCTCCCAAGTGTTGGAACAGAGGGCGGGGCGAACAGACAAAGGCTACGTCTCTGTTAGGGATGATGGTAACTAGAGGAGGTGGTGTTGTTCGTTTCACCACTGTTGGAACAGAGAGCGGCCAGAGGCTGGGAAGTGTATGTCTCCATTAGGAACAGTGGTCGTGGTAACAAGAGATGTGTCTGTTTCCCAGGTGTCGGTACAGAGAGAGGGGGCAGACAGGAAAGGTTTTAACTGTCCGTTATGAATGTAGGTGTTATGTTTGTCTCAGATATTGGAACAGAGAGGGAAGGAACAAAACATGGAATACATGTCTGAAAGGAATGGTGTTGGTGACAAGAGATGAAAGTCATGTGTCTTACAGCTATTGGCTGTCTTACAGCATGTTTTTTCTGTAATATGCGCTTTGGGCTCTTGCGAGGTAAAGCGCTCTATAAATATCCTTTTACATTACATTACATTACATTGGAACAGAAAGGTGACGGATGAATAAAGGGCTGTGTGGTCCGTTAGAAGTGGTGGTTGTGACGAGAGGTGACGGTGTTGTGAGTCTCCCAGCTGTTGAAGGAGAGGCGACGGACGATAGAAGTGCTATGTATCCATTAGGAATGATTACTGAACAAAAGTGACGGTATTATGAGTCTCACAGCCGTTGAAACAGAGAGGCGGCGGACGCTAGAAGAGCTACGTTTCCATTTGGAATGGTGATGGTAACAAGAGGTGATGTTGTGTCTGTCTGACAGGTGTTGAACACAGAGGGTACGGACTGTGGAAGGGCCCTATGTGTCCATTATGATTGATGATGGTGATGAGGTGTGTGTCTGACAGGTGTTGAACACAGAGGGGACGGACTGTGGAAGGCCTATGTGTCCATTATGATTGATGATGGTGATGAGGTGTGTGTCTGACAGGTGTTGAACAGAGAGGGGTGGAGCGTGGAAGGGCCATGTGTCAGTCAAGACTGGTGATGGTGATGACGTGTTGTCTGTCTGAAACAAAGGGGAGACAGACAGTGGAAGGGCTGTGTGTCAGTGAGGAAGGAATGGTGATGGTGATGGTGATGAGGTGTTGTGTGTCTGACAGGTGTTGAACAGAGAGGAGACGGGCAGTGGAAGGGCTGTGTGTCCATCAGGGATGGTGATGGTGATGAGGTGTTCTGTGTCTGACAGGTGCTGGAACAGAGAGGGGACGGGCAGTGGAAGGGCTGTGTGTCCATCAGGGATGGTGATGGTGATGAGGTGTGTGTCTGACAGGTGTTGAACAGAGAGGGGACGGACTGTGGAAGGGCTGTGTGTCCATCAGGGATGGTGATGGTGATGACGTGTTCTGTGTCTGACAGGTGCTGGAACAGAGAGGGGACGGGCAGTGGAAGGGCTGTGTGTCCCAGGACGGTAGAATGACCACGACAGGCTTCTTCCTGCAAACCATGTGGTTCTTATCGACGAACAAGGTATATCAGTGTGTGTGTGTGTGTGTGTGTGTGTGTGTGTGTGTGTGTGTGTGCGTGCGTGCGTGGCGTGCGTGCGTGCGTGCGTGCGTGCGTGCGTGCGGGTGCGTGCGTGCGTGCGTGCGTGCGTGCGCGCGCGCGTGCGTGCGTGCGTGCGTGCACGCGCGCGTGTGTCTACGTATGCGTGATCGAGTGCCCCACGTGACAGAAAGAGAGAGAGAGAGGGGGGGGGGGGGAGGGGGAGACTGTCTGGGTCTGTCTGCGTCTGCGTCTCTGAGAGAGAATGGTGCCACAGAGTCGAATTCAACACACTTAATGGATGAGATCGATAAAAGTATTTATATGTTGCTGATGTTGCTGCCCAACACTGCAGGTGTCTGTATATCTCGGGCCTGGATACGTTATGAAAAAGCAGCATAAATTCAGCTCTGGCTTGTCTCAGACAAAACCAAACGCCACGGCGTCATCTTTATTACTCTCATCACAACTAATAAAAATTCAAAAAAAAATCTCAAATTCCCTTCATGTAATTCGAGAAAAATAAATCTCAAATTTCCTTCATGCTTTGCTCTCACGGATGGCCTCAGTTTCGATCTCCTTTCCAGAGCCCATGCCGTTAGGTGTTTATATTAATATGAAGTTTTCGGGTATCGACAAGTTCGTGGACACTGTCGTGAGACGGACGTGGAACCGGGAGCGCTCACTCACGCAGGCTCTACCACTATGCAGTCATTGTTGTCAACATGCGTCGAAGGAGGCGGTGTCCTTGAGACATTGGATCAGAAGAGACACCAGTCAACGCCACAAAAGAAATTCGGCAGCTCTGCAGTGTCTCCTCCCGTGGGTTGCCCGACGACAACCTGGATAGATCGCTTCCCGCGGACTACCGGTGCTGAGATTGCGACAGGACCGTTGCGGGAGCGGTTGTGTGAAGCTGAGCTGCGATGAAGGCGGTGGGGTGATGCTGCTGAGATGGCCGGGAATAGGAGACAGCAACAACAACGAACATTAACATCTCCCCACCCTTCCCCCTAATCCACCCGTATCTTTCAACCCTCTCGCCTCCCTCCTAGGAAAGAAGGTTAATTAAGTGCGTTTTAAGGATGACAGGGCGTGTGCTGCCGTAGGCCCTCACCATGTAGAGACTTCGCTTTTGCTGACCTTGTGTAGAATTATCACATGGTTTAAACACAAAGAACAGAACGAAGAGCGCATTGCGCCAGTCAGTTTGTCCGAGTGTCCGTGCGTGTGCGTGCGCGCGCGAGTGTGTGTGTGTGTGTGTGTGTGTGTGTGTGTGTGTGTGTGTGTGTGTGTGTGTGTGTGTGGTGTGTGTGTGTGTGTGCGCAGATTCTGCTTGGTCTTTTTTCCTAATAAAACAGGACATGACATAACACATCACCCTTCTTGGGAAACACTTAGGCTCACAGCTAACAACACAAAAAATATATCTTTATTTTGGAATGTACAATTATGTAATCACATATCATCGTTTTCCACGTTCAGACTGTTCTGAGAATGGTTGGAGTTGGGAGGGAGAAGGGAATCTTGCTTTTTCGTAACTGTGTGGAAATATGGGCTGATGGACTAATCGTGAGGATACTTACACAATAACACAACATCTTCGTGAAATATGGCTGACTGGACTATACGTGAGGATACTTACACAATAACACAACATCTTCGTGAAATATGGGCTGACTGGACTATACGTGAGGATACTTACACAATAACACAACATCTTCGTGAAATATGGGCTGACTGGACTATACGTGAGGATACTTACACAATAACACAACATCTTCGTGAACATCTCGAAGTGTCTGCGGGTCAACCCACCTTAAACGGTGAAGTTGAAGTTGTCAGCAGTTGTTGAAACATTAGATCGTGTAACGTAGACGTGGCTGGAGTCCTTTCCTTGACAGAGCAGCCAGTGGAAGTCAACTGGCCTTAAACATTTCTGGTAATGGTCAGAACCACGTATACACAGACTTTAAAATTTGATGGCCAGAACACCTTACCAGTATGATGTATGTCTCGGATCTTTATTAATTTCACTTCCTTATAATGAAAGCAATGTTTATATGGCCTGATCCAATGAACAAGAAAACATAAACATCCATACATGTGCTATTATGTACAGACATTTAACATTATGATTTGGGGTTACTCCCTCTCTCTCTCTCTCTTTCTCTCTCTCTCTCTCTCTCTCTCTCTCTCTCTCTCTCTCTCTCTCTCTCTCTCTCTCTCTGTCTCTGTCTCTGTCTCTCTCTCTCTCTCTCTCTCTCTCTCTCTCTCTCCTCTCTCTCTCTCTCTCCCCCCTCTCTCTCTCTCTCTCTCTCTCTCTCTCTCCTCTCTCTCTCTCTCTCTCTCTTTATTTTTGATGCAGAAATATATAATGACAAAGATGGATAACGTTACCGTTTGACATTCACAGCTTAAACACGAATCCACTTTGTTTTCATTTCACTTTCTGTTGTTTACAGCCAAATCTATTTATAAGATCAGATCTGCTGCTGGTTTTGCCATTGCTGTTGTTATCCCCTTTCAGGTTTCCTTTTGTTACACATCTTCGAAATCAAACAAACGTTTTCTTTTTAAAATATACAAATAGAAAAAAACATGATTATCATCGTCATCTTGAACGTCATCATCATCGTCATAAAAATAAGAATGATAATAATAACAAGGTCAAAAACTATAGCAGGAGACGATTACGAGCGCCCTCTTCCTGTCTGAACATATTACCTGCACGTGCTGCTTTCTCTCCCACAGTGGTGAAGGAGCACTGTGTGAACATATCACCTGCACTGCTTTCTCTCCCACAGTGGTGAAGGAGCACTGTGTGAACATATCACTGAACATATCACCTGCTCGTGCTGTTTTCTCTCCCGCAGTAGTGAAGGAGCCTTGTGTGAACATATCACTGAACATATCACCTGCGCGCACTGCTTTCTCTCCCACAGTTGTGTAGGAGCACTGTGTGAACATATCACCTGCACGTGCTACTTTCTCTCCCACAGTAGTGTAGGAGCACTGTCTGAACATATCACCTGCGCGCACTGCTTTCTCTCCCACAGTAGTGAAGGAGCACTGTCTCAACATGTCACCTGCACGTGCTACTTTCTCTCCCACAGTAGTGTAGGAGCACTGTCTGAACATATCACTGACCATATCACCTGCACGCACTGCTTTCTCTGCCACAGTTGTGAAGGAGCACTGTGTGAACATATCACCTGCACGTGCTACTTTCTCTCCCACAGTAGTGAAGGAGCACTGTGTGAACATATCATCTGCACGTGCTGCTTTCTCTCCCACAGTTGTGAAGGAGCACCGTGTGAACATATCACTGAACATATCACCTGCACGTGCTGCTTTCTCTCTCACAGTTGTGAAGTAGCACTGTGTGAATATATCACCTGCACTGCTTTCTCTCCCACAGTTGTGAAGGAGCACTGTGTGAACATATCACCTGCACGTGCTGCTTTCTCTCCCACAGTTGTGAAGGAGCACTGTGTGAACATATCACTGAATATATCACCTGCACGTGCTGCTTTCTCTCTCACAGTTGTGAAGTAGCACTGTGTGAATATATCACCTGCACTGCTTTCTCTCCCACAGTTGTGAAGGAGCACTGTGTGAACATATCACCTGCACGTGCTGCTTTCTCTCCCACAGTTGTGAAGGAGCACTGTG
>CM031596.1:131897833-131912833 GCA_018398815.1 Conus ventricosus | reverse complement strand
ACCTAGGTGGAGCGCCAGTTTCATAGGTTTCTGCTTTCAGAATGTGCGCAAATTGAAAATGACTCCATTTACAGCAGGGAGTGGGATTACGGGAAAAGGAAATGACGGACGGGAAATGGAGGATTGGAAGGATGAAGGGAGGGAGGGTGGTAGCTAGCAACGCGTGGATCTTCTTCACTAAAGAAATTCCCAAAATGATTTAAAGGAGGGATGGCAGAAGTGGAGATGGAAGGATGACAAGGGCGGGGGGGGGGGGGGGGGAGGAGGAGGATGGTTAGGGTTGGGAACTGATCAACGCTCGAATCTTCTTCACGATGGAACTCATCCCATCCCACAAAATGTCACTACCCTCTAAGAGATTGGAGACGGGGGCTAGAACCCTGCGCATTCCTCGGCAGTGAAAGACCTTGATCAGGAAATTTCAGCATGCTTTCTCCACAAGTGCCTATCGATTCCCCGCACCGGAGACGGGATGGTGGAGCCGTGTTCATCGGCCTGTGTGGTCGGCATTGCAGCATGCAGCAGCTTGCTACAGTTGGTGATCCCGGGAAGTCGGGGTCAGATCGTCGATTCGTCCAAGAGCTGTGAATTGTTTTGCAAGTGAAGCAAGAACGGAGCTGCGTTCAGACGTCAGTATCTTTTACTAACTTTTTTCCTCGATAATCATTCAGACCGTATTTTTTCCGATGCTTTTGACTATGCTATTGTTCCAACTACGTCGTTTTAGAACCATCGAAAACATGGGAGAAAGCTAGAGGGAGAGTGGTGTTTTTTCCTCAGTGAGTGAAAGCATTTTGTTTCGCACTTACATGTGTAAATGTGTTTTTTTTCCCAGCTAACGCCGTCATAATAATTTGTTACACTGTAGTCTGGGCACTGTGTGTAAATGTGTTTTTTTCCCAGCTAACGCCGTCATAATAATTTGTTACACTGTAGTCTGGGCACTGTGTGTAAATGTGTTTTTTTCCCAGCTAACGCCGTCATAATAATTTGTTACACTGTAGTCTGGGCACTGTGTGTAAATGTGTTTTTTTCCCAGCTAACGCCGTCATAATAATTTGTTACACTGTAGTCTGGGCACTGTGTGTAAATGTGTTTTTTTCCCAGCTAACGCCGTCATAATAATTTGTTACACTGTAGTCTGGGCACTGTGTGTAAATGTGTTTTTTTCCCAGCTAACGCCGTCATAATAATTTGTTACACTGTAGTCTGGGCACTGTGTGTAAATGTGTTTTTTTCCCAGCTAACGCCGTCATAATAATTTGTTACACTGTAGTCTGGGCACTGTGTGTAAATGTGTTTTTTTTCCCAGCTAACGCCGTCATAATAATTTGTTACACTGTAGTCTGGGCACTGTGTGTAAATGTGTTTTTTTCCCAGCTAACGCCGTCATAATAATTTGTTACACTGTAGTCTGGGCACTGTGTGTAAATGTGTTTTTTTCCCAGCTAACGCCGTCATAATAATTTGTTACACTGTAGTCTGGGCACTGTGTGTAATGTGTTTTTTTTCCCCAGCTAACGCCGTCATAATAATTTGTTACACTGTAGTCTGGGCACTGTGTGTAAATGTGTTTTTTTTCCCAGCTAACGCCGTCATAATAATTTGTTACACTGTAGTCTGGGCACTGTGTGTAAATGTGTTTTTTTCCCAGCTAACGTCGTCATAATAATTTGTTACACTGTAGTCTGGGCACTGTGTGTAAATGTGTTTTTTTCCCAGCTAACGCCGTCATAATAATTTGTTACACTGTAGTCTGGGCACTGTGTGTAAATGTGTTTTTTTTCCCAGCTAACGCCGTCATAATAATTTGTTACACTGTAGTCTGGGCACTGTGTGTAAATGTGTTTTTTTCCCAGCTAACGCCGTCATAATAATTTGTTACACTGTAGTCTGGGCACTGTGTGTAAATGTGTTTTTTTCCCAGCTAACGCCGTCATAATAATTTGTTACACTGTAGTCTGGGCACTGTGTGTAAATGTGTTTTTTTCCCAGCTAACGCCGTCATAATAATTTGTTACACTGTAGTCTGGGCACTGTGTGTAAATGTGTTTTTTTCCCAGCTAACGCCGTCATAATAATTTGTTACACTGTAGTCTGGGCACTGTGTGTAAATGTGTTTTTTTCCCAGCTAACGCCGTCATAATAATTTGTTACACTGTAGTCTGGGCACTGTGTGTAAATGTGTTTTTTTCCCAGCTAACGCCGTCATAATAATTTGTTACACTGTAGTCTGGGCACTGTGTGTAAATGTGTTTTTTTTCCCAGCTAACGCCGTCATAATAATTTGTTACACTGTAGTCTGGGCACTGTGTGTAAATGTGTTTTTTTTCCCAGCTAACGCCGTCATAATAATTTGTTACACTGTAGTCTGGGCACTGTGTGTAAATGTTTTTTTTCCCAGCTAACGCCGTCATAATAATTTGTTACACTGTAGTCTGGGCACTGTGTGTAAATGTGTTTTTTTCCCAGCTAACGCCGTCATAATAATTTGTTACACTGTAGTCTGGGCACTGTGTGTAAATGTGTTTTTTTCCCAGCTAACGCCGTCATAATAATTTGTTACACTGTAGTCTGGGCACTGTGTGTAAATGTGTTTTTTTCCCAGCTAACGCCGTCATAATAATTTGTTACACTGTAGTCTGGGCACTGTGTGTAAATGTGTTTTTTCCCAGCTAACGCCGTCATAATAATTTGTTACACTGTAGTCTGGGCACTGTGTGTAAATGTGTTTTTTCCCCAGCTAACGCCGTCATAATAATTGTTACACTGTAGTCTGGGCACTGTGTGTAAATGTGTTTTTTCTCCCAGCTAACGCCGTCATAATAATTTGTTACACTGTAGTCTGGGCACTGTGTGTAAATGTGTTTTTTCCCAGCTAACGCCGTCATAATAATTTGTTACACTGTAGTCTGGGCACTGTGTGTAAATGTGTTTTTTTCCCAGCTAACGCCGTCATAATAATTTGTTACACTGTAGTCTGGGCACTGTGTGTAAATGTGTTTTTTTCCCAGCTAACGCCGTCATAATAATTTGTTACACTGTAGTCTGGGCACTGTGTGTAAATGTGTTTTTTTCCCAGCTAACGCCGTCATAATAATTTGTTACACTGTAGTCTGGGCACTGTGTGTAAAATGTGTTTTTTCCCAGCTAACGCCGTCATAATAATTTGTTACACTGTAGTCTGGGCACTGTGTGTAAATGTGTTTTTTTTCCCAGCTAACGCCGTCATAATAATTTGTTACACTGTAGTCTGGGCACTGTGTGTAAATGTGTTTTTTTTCCCAGCTAACGCCGTCATAATAATTTGTTACACTGTAGTCTGGGCACTGTGTGTAAATGTGTTTTTTTCCCAGCTAACGCCGTCATAATAATTTGTTACACTGTAGTCTGGGCACTGTGTGTAAATGTGTTTTTTTCCCAGCTAACGCCGTCATAATAATTTGTTACACTGTAGTCTGGGCACTGTGTGTAAATGTTTTTTTTTTCCCAGCTAACGCCGTCATAATAATTTGTTACACTGTAGTCTGGGCACTGTGGTGTAAATGTGTTTTTTTTCCCAGCTAACGCCGTCATAATAATTTGTTACACTGTAGTCTGGGCACTGTGTGTAAATGTGTTTTTTTTTCCCAGCTAACGCCGTCATAATAATTTGTTACACTGTAGTCTGGGCACTGTGTGTAAATGTGTTTTTTTTCCCAGCTAACGCCGTCATAATAATTTGTTACACTGTAGTCTGGGCACTGTGTGTAAATGTGTTTTTTTCCCAGCTAACGCCGTCATAATAATTTGTTACACTGTAGTCTGGGCACTGTGTGTAAATGTGTTTTTTTCCCAGCTAACGCCGTCATAATAATTTGTTACACTGTAGTCTGGGCACTGTGTGTAAATGTGTTTTTTCCCAGCTAACGCCGTCATAATAATTTGTTACACTGTAGTCTGGGCACTGTTGTAAATGTGTTTTTTTCCCAGCTAACGCCGTCATAATAATTTGTTACACTGTAGTCTGGCACTGTGTGTAAATGTGTTTTTTTCCAGCTAACGCCGTCATAATAATTTGTTACACTGTAGTCTGGGCACTGTGTGTAAATGTGTTTTTTTCCCAGCTAACGCCGTCATAATAATTTGTTACACTGTAGTCTGGGCACTGTGTGTAAATGTGTTTTTTTCCCAGCTAACGCCGTCATAATAATTTGTTACACTGTAGTCGGGGCACTGTGTGTAAATGGTTTTTTCCCAGCTAACGCCGTCAAATAATTTGTTACACTGTAGTCTGGGCACTGTGTGTAAATGTGTTTTTTTCCCAGCTAACGCCGTCATAATAATTTGTTACACTGTATCTAGGCACTGTGTGTAAATGTGTTTTTTTCCCAGCTAACGCCGTCATAATAATTTGTTACACTGTAGTCTGGGCACTGTGTGTAAATGTGTTTTTTTTCCCAGCTAACGCCGTCATAATAATTTGTTACACTGTAGTCTGGGCACTGTGTGTAAATGTGTTTTTTTTCCCAGCTAACGCCGTCATAATAATTTGTTACACTGTAGTCTGGGCACTGTGTGTAAATGTGTTTTTTTCCCAGCTAACGCCGTCATAATAATTTGTTACACTGTAGTCTGGGCACTGTGTGTAAATGTGTTTTTTTCCCAGCTAACGCCGTCATAATAATTTGTTACACTGAAAGTCTGGGCACTGTGTGTAAATGTTTTTTTTCCCAGCTAACGCCGTCATAATAATTTGTTACACTGTAGTCTGGGCACTGTGTGTAAATGTGTTTTTTTCCCAGCTAACGCCGTCATAATAATTTTTTTACACTGTAGTCTGGGCACTGTGTGTAAATGTGTTTTTTCCCAGCTAACGCCGTCATAATAATTTGTTACACTGTAGTCTGGGCACTGTGTGTAAATGTGTTTTTTTCCCAGCTAACGCCGTCATAATAATTTGTTACACTGTAGTCTGGGCACTGTGTGTAAATGTGTTTTTTTCCCAGCTAACGCCGTCATAATAATTTGTTACACTGTAGTCTGGGCACTGTGTGTAAATGTGTTTTTTTTCCAGCTAACGCCGTCATAATAATTTGTTACACTGTAGTCTGGGCACTGTGTGTAAATGTGTTTTTTTCCCAGCTAACGCCGTCATAATAATTTGTTACACTGTAGTCTGGGCACTGTGTGTAAATGTGTTTTTTTCCCAGCTAACGCCGTCATAATAATTTGTTACACTGTAGTCTGGGCACTGTGTGTAAATGTGTTTTTTTCCCAGCTAAACGCCGTCATAATAATTTGTTACACTGTAGTCTGGGCACTGGTGTAAATGTGTTTTTTTCCCAGCTAACGCCGTCATAATAATTTGTTACACTGTAGTCTGGGCACTGTGTGTAAATGTGTTTTTTTCCCAGCTAACGCCGTCATAATAATTTGTTACACTGTAGTCTGGGCACTGTGTGTAAATGTGTTTTTTTTTCCCAGCTAACGCCGTCATAATAATTTGTTACACTGTAGTCTGGGCACTGTGTGTAAATGTGGTTTTTTTCCCAGCTAACGCCGTCATAATAATTTGTTACACTGTAGTCTGGGCACTGTGTTAAATGTGTTTTTTTTCCCAGCTAACGCCGTCATAATAATTTGTTACACTGTAGTCTGGGCACTGTGTGTAAATGTGTTTTTTTCCCAGCTAACGCCGTCATATAATTTGTTACACTGTAGTCTGGCACTGTGTGTAAATGTGTTTTTTTCCCAGCTAACGCCGTCATAATAATTTGTTAAAACTGTAGTCTGGGCACTGTGTGTAAATGTGTTTTTTCCCAGCTAACGCCGTCATAATAATTTGTTACACTGTAGTCTGGGCACTGTGTGTAAATGTGTTTTTTTTTCCCAGCTAACGCCGTCATAATAATTTGTTACACTGTAGTCTGGGCACTGTGTGTAAATGTTTTTTTTTTTTTCCCAGCTAACGCCGTCATAATAATTGTTACACTGTAGTCTGGGCACTGTGTGTAAATGTGTTTTTTTTCCCAGCTAACGCCGTCATAATAATTTGTTACACTGTAGTCTGGGGCACTGTGTGTAATGTGTTTTTTTTCCCAGCTAACGCCGTCATAATAATTTGTTACACTGTAGTCTGGGCACTGTGTGTAAATGTGTTTTTTTTCCCAGCTAACGCCGTCATAATAATTTGTTACACTGTAGTCTGGGCACTGTGTGTAAATGTGTTTTTTTCCCAGCTAACGCCGTCATAATAATTTTGTTACACTGTAGTCTGGGCACTGTGTGTAAATGTGTTTTTTTCCCAGCTAACGCCGTCATAATAATTTGTTACACTGTAGTCTGGGCACTGTGTGTAAATGTGTTTTTTTCCCAGCTAACGCCGTCATAATAATTGTTACACTGTAGTCTGGGCACTGTGTGTAAATGTGTTTTTTTTCCCAGCTAACGCCGTCATAATAATTTGTTACACTGTAGTCTGGGCACTGTGTGTAAATGTGTGTTTTTTTCCCAGCTAACGCCGTCATAATAATTTGTTACACTGTAGTCTGGCACTGTGTGTAAATGTGTTTTTTTTCCCACTAACGCCGTCATAATAATTTGTTACACTGTAGTCTGGGCACTGTGTGTAAATGTGTTTTTTTCCCAGCTAACGCCGTCATAATAATTTGTTACACTGTAGTCTGGGCACTGTGTGTAAATGTGTTTTTTTCCCAGCTAACGCCGTCATAATAATTTGTTACACTGTAGTCTGGGCACTGTGTGTAAATGTGTTTTTTTTCCCAGCTAACGCCGTCATAATAATTTGTTCCCACTGTAGTCTGGGCACTGTGTGTAAATGTGTTTTTTTCCCAGCTAACGCCATCATAATAATTTGTTACACTGTAGTCTGGGCACTGTGTGTAAATGTGTTTTTTCCCAGCTAACGCCGTCATAATAATTTGTTACACTGTAGTCTGGGCACTGTGTGTAAATGTGTTTTTTTCCCAGCTAACGCCGTCATAATAATTTGTTACACTGTAGTCTGGGCACTGTGTGTAAATGTGTTTTTTTCCCAGCTAACGCCGTCATAATAATTTGTTACACTGTAGTCTGGCACTGTGTGTAAATGTGTTTTTTTTCCCAGCTAACGCCGTCATAATAATTTTTTTACACTGTAGTCTGGGCACTGTGTGTAAATGTTGTTTTTTTCCCAGCAAAACGCCGTCATAATATTTGTTACACTGTAGTCTGGCACTGTGTGTAAATGTGTTTTTTTCCCACTAACGCCGTCATAATAATTTGTTACATGTAGTCTGGGTACTGTGTGTAAATGTGTTTTTTTTCCCAGCTAACGCCGTCATAATAATTTGTTACACTGTAGTCTGGGCACGGGTGGCATGGAGAATAGTACTGTGCTCTTCTCCTCCTCCTCTTCTCTCTCGCTCTCCTCTCTCTCTCTCTCTCTCTCTCTCTCTCTCCTCTCTCTCTCCCCTCCCCTCTCTCTCTCTCTCTCTTTTTCATTAATAATTACAGAAGTTGCAGACAATATCACAGCTAAAGGAAGACACGGATATCAATTCTTACCCGGAAAGGCAGAAATATTTTCACTTCTATTCGCTGATGACTGTAAAGCACAGACGAGACAGAAATAAATATCTCACATCACACACAATCTTACTCCATACGCGTTCTTACCCAGGGATATAACACTTAGACTTTTGAAAAAATACCACCCCTTCTTTATTAAATTATTAGGAAATTTCTACACTCAGAATTCCGGGTGTAGAAAAAGAAAGAAATGGGGAAAGTTTTAAAAGGTTTTTCACTCAGCTTAACATCACTGAAAGATTCTCCAAAGTCCTTCCTCGTCGCCTCTCCCCCTGGAGTTCACCAGGGACGACGTCAACGACCCCAACCTGGGTCTGGCTCCACGACTAGCCAAACGTAGCCCGGGACCTTCCTTCTGTAAGTCTTCACGACCGGTGCAGCCTCAAACGCCTACGGGAGGGAGCTCCTCAGCTTCTTCTCTCCCGTAGCGGAGCATGCCATCTGTACGTCGTCACAACCGGTGCAGCCTCAAACGTCTACGGCAGGGAGCTCTTCCAGCTTCTCACTCCCGTAGCGGAGCATGGCACCTCTACAAACAAAGTCTGGGAACACCACCATTACCATCCCAGTTCCTAACACTTCAATAATAATTTAATCTATCAGCTTCGTCTCCACCTGAAAAACTAACCACCATTTCCCTTCCGTCTCCACCTCGGCAATTTCTGAGATAAATAGAAATAAATAATATTATTTCCAATTCATTTCAACAAACAAGACAATTTTATTATATAAACAACAGCTTGTCTCCTCACACGGCCTCGAACCATCTCGAATCTATAAAACAATGGAAAGAATAATTTTAAATATTCTTGTCAACATATTCATCGTAATACTATTCATAAACCATAAACAAAACCAAGCTGTAAAGAAATGAAATATTATAACTTAACAACACTAAGTCTTCAACTTACCCGGGCCTCTCTCTCCCAGGACTTTACTAGCGTCTTACGCTCTCTCGTCTGTCACAGCAGACAGCGCACGCTCTCTCTCTCGGTCTGTCACAGCAGACAGCTCAACATCGACCGGCCACACATACAAACTTCAAGCTCACCCGTTATAAAAAACTGCACGAGATCCATGCACTCCCCTCTAAAACCTGTGCACGGCTACACACATGTCTGCATCAGCATATCAAACTTTTATACCAGTTTGGGTGCACTTATACACTGCAATAAAATAAATGCACCTCTATTTCTATACTAAACACAATTAAATGAAAACCTATAAAAATATTAAAAAACATTTTTCTTTACAATGACATAGCTTTAATAGCTAGAACACCCAGCAGGTCTGCAAAACCAAATTAAGAACCTACAGGGAAACCTCAGACCGCATTGGACTAAAGGTTAATCTCCAAAAAACAAAAATCATGGTCTTTGAAAAGGAGGATACCTTGGCATACTAGAAAAATGGAACTACAAAGGGGAAGAAATTGAGGTAGTAAACAGCTACAAATACTTAGGTTTCACTCTACGACTAAACTCTCAGTAGATATTTCACTTTCAGAATATGCAGGAAGGGCGAAAGGAAAATAGGTGAAATAATGAAAACAATGTATAGCTTAGGACATTTGGATATAAACATATTTTTTAAGCTATTTGAAAACACAGGTCAAGCCACTGCTACTGTACGCAGCAGAAGTGTGGGGTTTGACTCGTTATTCAGCGGTGGAAAATATACATCTATTCGCATGTAAAAGATACATGGGGGTGGGAAAAAACGCCAACAACTTAGTATACGGTGAACTAGGAAGATATCCGATGAGTATAGATACCTCAAAAAGCAATCAGATATTGGTTCAAATTAATGAAGATGACTCCAGACAGGATACCTAGACAGGCATATGAAAGAGAAAAAATAGAAATTGACAAACCACAGAACTGGGCACTGGAAATTAAACGTTGCTTTGGGTACATATGGCTTCTCTGAAGTTTGGCTGAACGAAGGCGTAGGAAACGAGCAAACATTTATCATAACACTAAAACAAAGAATCATAGATTGTTACAAACAGAACTGGGATAACAAAATAGCGAACAGTGAACGATTTACTACATATAATACGTTTAAAACTATACACCAAACTGAAGAATACTTTCGCGCAATCACAATCGCAAAGTTCAGAAAAGCGTTGACAAGACTACGATTAGGAATAAACGAACTGCATGGCAATAAAAAATACATAGACAATGAAGCTATAACAACATGCCCCTTCTGCCCAACAGTAGAAACAGAAATGCACTTCTTAATGTGGTGTCCAAATTACAGGCAATTACGAACAAAATACATTTTCAAACACTTTAGTAACAGAAACGCAATCACATTGGAAAGTCTGCTACAAAACGATAACACCGAAACCATAAGAGATATTGCAATGTACATTTTCTATGCCTTAAAAACCAGAGAAACCCGTATGTAATAGTAATACTTATAGGAAGAACAGAAACTCTAATCAGAAAACAAATTATGTTACAATCAACGTTTCAATCAAACGTTTTTGTCATGTTGAAATGTATGTTGCGTACTCCTGTGGACGGGCCGAGGGCCTCACAATAAATGGCGCGGCGTGAAAGCGCGCGTCAAGAGTCAAGAGTCAGAGTCTCTCTCTCTCTCTCTCTCTCTCTCTCTCTCTCTCTCTCTCTCTCTCTCTCTCCTCTCTCTCTCTCTCTCTCTCTCTCTCTCTCCCTCTTTTCATCTCTCTCTCTCTCTCTCTCTCCTCTCTCTCTCTCTCTCTCTCTCTCTCTCTTCTCTCTCTCTCTCCTCTCTTCACTCTCTCTCTCTCTCTCTCTCTCTCTCTCTCTCTCTCTCTCCCCTCCCTCTCCCTCTCTCTCTCTCTCTTTCAAGATACAGACACATGCACAGTTGATCAGAAACGTTGAGCAGCACTCTCAGAGACGTATCCATTCAGTGGATGAAGCTCGACTGTGTGGTCCCTGTCTTACCAGCTAAGCTCATAACAAACTTAATTCTGTGTAGGATCTGGTCAGGGCAGAGAAATCCCATAGATGGGAATCGAACCGACAACCTCCCAGAGCTGGGAATCCACAATGCTAACCACTGCGTCACGGCAGCTGGTTGTTCTGACATGTTTATTCCAAAAAAAAATGTTCCATGATAATGGACCCATTTATTGATGAATAATGGTGTTGTATTTACATTCATCAGGATTCTTCTATTATCGTGACTTTCTTTATCGTACGTTTTTTTCTTAATATTTGTAATGCTTAATACATACAGGCATCGATATGGAAAAAAAACCCACTGACACTGTTTTAATTATTTGATATTGTCTTGAATATAAAGTGTTTCAACTGCCAAGCTTCTTTCTGCGGCATTTTTTAATGATTATCAGAGATGGGTGGGAGTGGGGTGGGGGTGATGGGCATATAGGGAAACCTAGGTGGAGCGCCAGTTTCATAGGTTTCTGCTTTCAGAATGTGCGCAAATTGAAAATGACTCCATTTACAGCAGGGAGTGGGATGACGGGAAAAGAAATGACGGACGGGAAATGGAGGCTTTGAAGGACGAGGGGAGGGGGGAGGGAGGGTGGTAGTTGGCAACGCATGGATCTTCTTCGCTAAAGAAATTCCCAAAATGATTTAAAGGAGGGATGGCAGAAGTGGAGATGGAAGGATGACAAGGGGGGGGTGGGGGAAGGGGGGGGGGGGGGGGGGGGGGGAGGGGGGGAGGAGGATGGTTAGGGTTGGGAACTGATCAACGCTCGAATCTTCTTCACGATGGAACTCATCCCATCCCACAAAATGTCACTACCCTCTAAGAGATTGGAGATGGGGGCTGGAACCTGCGCATTCCTCGCAGTGAAAGACCTTGATCAGGAAATTTCAGCATGCTTTCTCCACAAGTGCCTATCGATTCCCCGCACCGAGACGGGATGGTGGAGCCGTGTTCATCGGCCTGTGTGGTCGGCATTGCGGCATGCAGCAGCCTGCTACAGTTGGTGATCCCGGGAAGTCGGGGTCAGATCGTCGATTCGTTCAGGCCCCGTGAATTGTTTTGCGAGTGAAGCAAGAACGGAGCTGCGTTCAGACGTTGGTATCTTTTCCTACTTTTCACTGCATAATCATTCCGACTGTTATTCCCACCCATGCTTTTGACTATGTTGTCGTTCTGACTGCTTGTTTTTTTAACCATCCCTGAAGCAACTCTGCCTGGTGTTTTGTGTCCAGAAAAGCACTACCTTCTTTTTTTCATTGCTGTTGTTGACACGGGACTATCTTTTGACAATTTTGTTCAATCAACGCTATTTTTTTTTTCATTATCATTCAGAGAGCTACACATATACTATCGCTGAGGCGACACAATATTTTGCTTTATCGTTAAGACGGTACTATTTTTCTCAATGTCAATGTGACGCGTAGGCTTCTTTTTAACATTATTGTCACACATTATTGTTCAGACAGCACTACTTTCACAATATTGTTGAAGTGACACTATTTCTTACATGATTGTTAATACGGAACTACTTTTACATTATGGTTGAGTGAGCACTACTTTTTATATTATCGTTAAACATTTTTACATTTGCATTATCGTTATCAAGAGAAGCACTACTTTTTGCATCATCTTCAAGACAGCAGTACTCTTTACATAATCGTTAAAACAACACCACTTTTCACATAGTTGGTATATTAGCGCTACTGTATACATAATCGTTAAGACTGCACTACTCTTGAATTATTGTTCAGCTAGCACTGCCTTTTGCATTGTTAAGATAGTACTATTTACATCATTGGTAAGACAGCACTCATTACATTATCGTTGGAACAGCACTCATTTTTATATTATCATAAAGACAGCACTACTCCTGAGTTCATCGTTAAGCCAGCGCTGTTTACATTATTGTGACTGTTATGTTATCACTAAGCATTATTCTTTACCTTTTTGTCAGACAGCCTGATCTTTTTTAACAATCTCGTTAACACAGCTCTACTTTTGGCATTATCGTTAAGACAGCAGTATTTCTTACAATTTCGTTAAGACAGCGCTACCTTACATTATCACTCCGACAGCACTACTTCTTACAGTATCGTTAAGACTGTACTACCTTTTACAGTATCGTAAGACAGCCTTACCTTTTACATTATCGTTCAGACAATAGTACGTTTTACATTATCGTTTAGTCAGCACTACTTTCGCATTATTGTTCAGACAGCATTGCCTTTTTCCATCATCGTTGAACAGCACCTCCCACACACACACACCACCAGCACCACTTCCACCATCACCACACCTAACTACACCACACGCGCGCGCGAACACACACACACACACACACATACACACGCGCGCGCGCGCTCGCGCATGCATGCACGCACGCACGCACACGTCGATGCCATATGGTACATATACTTAATGCGGTGACCATGGCATTATGAATCGCTGTACTCGCAAAAGAGAACAGGATAACAAGATAACAAGTGGGTCTGTCGTTAGCCTGAGCAACCTGCACAGTGGAGCTAGGAATAGTGGAGAACTGACACAGATGTTTGAGGGAGAGGAGGAGGGGGTAGAAAGCCATGGAATAATGACTGATGATAACCATACTTAGGCGAGGTTGATTGCCAGAAAGAAGAGGATGAAGCATTAGGGATAAATACAGAGAACACGGGGACTCTGTACGGAACCGATACGTGTGTGTGTGCGTTGTGTGTGTGTGTGTGTGTGTGTGTGTGTGTGTGTGTGCGTGCGTGCGTGCGTGCGTGCGTGTGTTGTGTGTGTGTGTGTGTGTGAGTGTGTGTGTGTGTGTGTGTGTGTGTGTGTGTGTGTGTGTGTGTGTGTGTGTGTGTGTTTTGTTATTTGCGTGTGTGTGTTTCTGTGTGTGCGCACGTGTTTGTAGGTGTGTAAGAGTAGGCATGTGTGTGCGTGTGTGTGTGTGTGTGTGTGTGTGTGTGTGTGTGTGTGTGCGCGCGCGCGCGCACGCGCATGCTTTAGGGAGTGCGTGTGATGATTATGATAATGATGTTGTTGTTCAGCAGTATCGCCACGTTTCAGCTTTTGATGTAATCCTGGTTCTACGATGGTTATGTTGTTCATATTTTGCAGTATTGTTACTACTGTTAATATTCCAGCGTTATGCAACAGCTGAAGCTGTCATTAGTCGTGGAGTGTTGTTTTAATGTGGGTCATATCCTGAATGAACGCTGCTAGCGGTTGGTCACATCCTATGGGTCACACTTCAGATCTGTAACACAACAGTAAGCAGTGAACGTTTACATGATATGACTGGCAACTCATGTTTTCACGCTTGGCCTAGGGGCCTTTTTTTTTAAAGTAATAACGTTTGAACCCAGTCCATAGACCCAATATGCGTACCTGCCCCTTCCTCCACGTTGCTGTCTCTTTCTGCCTGTCTCTCTTCATCCACCGCTGTGCTGGTCAGCAGAAAGGAGAGGGAGTGGGGATGGTAACCCAGGACTTACAGTGACAGAGAAGGCAAACTGGAAGGTGGAGAAAACTGAGTGGGGGGGAAGGGGGGGGGGGGGCTTGGCACAGCCTGGCAACTGCAGTGGAGTGGAAGGGGGTGGTGAAGGAGGGAAGTGACGTGCATGATTACTTTCAAACAGGACAAGTAGTGGAGGAGAGAAGAGGTTGGAAGGAATTTAGGGGGGGGGGGGGAGGGAAAGGCATGTGGGAGTCATGGATGAGCGAGTGGTGGACTGGGTTTTAAACTGCGATGCCTAGTGAAAATGCATTGATCCCATGATGGCCATTGGAACTGCTCACCTTGTGTGTGTGTGTGTGTGTGTGTGTGTGTGTGTGTGTGTGTGTGTGTGTGTGTGTGTGTGTGTGTGTGTGTTACATGGACAATGCGAGTATGCCATAGCTGTTACTGCTCCAATTGAGATGGTTGACGTAAAGCCAGCATTGACACTATAATGTGTGCTCAGGAGCAAGCTACGCAGGCACAGCCTACGCAAGTTTTCCACCAGTATGTGTTAAAGCCAAGATTTTAAATGGCAATACAGCAGTTCAACTCATTCATAAAGCAAATCTCTGATTTGGGGAATGATCACACTGGATTGTTCACGTCTTACCTACGTTTGATACTGAAGATCAAATGTACTCAATTGCAGGCCAATGCACGCAGCAGTTTTGATATGATGTTGCCAGAAAAAGCCGGCCCACTCTGTGAACGCTTCTAAGACGGACGGTATTTATGTACATATAGAAGAATGAAGACTCTTTTCTTCATGGCCACTGACTCGTGTTTTCATGAGCAGTGAGGGTTTATATGTAACCGCTGATTCGTACTCCGTAACCACTGATGGTTTTGTATATGACTGACGACTCGTTTCTCTTAGGCCATTGAGGGTTTTTAGATATGACTGACACTCGTTTCTTCACGGCTTTGTTCGAGTTTTATGAATTACTTACCGACTGGTATCTCGAGTCTTTAGCCAGGTCGAAGGT
>CM031596.1:131885333-131887833 GCA_018398815.1 Conus ventricosus | reverse complement strand
TCCTTTCCTTTCCCATTTCCCCATCCCACCGTGCGACATTCAACACTCCCACAGCCCCCCCCCCCCCCCCCCCCCAACCCTCAACACCCAACTCCTATCCCTCCTCCCTACCTCAACTCAAAAATATGTCATCCGTAATAAACCTCTAGGAGGAGGAAATCGGATCCCGCCCCTAACATCCCCCCTCCTCCCCCCTCCGCACCAACCCGTTCAGGACGAATAGTCCGCCCTGAATCTCACATGACTGAAACCCGTCATCTGCCATCACGTAAGAAATTTCGAATTGCATTGTTTCCTTTGTTGGTTTACACAATTTCTGCATTTGCAAGATTATGACTTGTGTGTTTTTTTTCTTTGGGTTTCTTTTCTTCTTTTTTTTTTCCAATTGAAATGGTAGATATGTGCACCACGTGTGATTTTAACCTCGCGTTGTCACGCCAGCAGCTCTGATCGTCTTTGGCTTCGACGAAGACTTGAAAAGTCATCAGTTTTATCTCAGACAGTTTTCCACTTCGTGTCTTCTGGTTTATTATCTGTGTTGAAGCGTTGTTTTGTATCTGGAAATGGAACATGTTGTTTTCTTTTTTTTTTTGATGTTCGTTGCTATTGTTTTTTTAAGTTAAAAAACCCCAGCCGGTTTTTAGAGGAACTTTTATTTAGAAGACTTGGAAGGAAAAGTCAGCATTTTCTTGTCATCGGGAATGTTACCCGGGCTACAGTTTTGTCGATACATTTTTACATGACCAGGCTTTTTAAAGTTAATTTTAGATCGCTGCGTTTCGACGTTCAGCATTTCCCCCGCTGTGTATCTGTTTTCTGTCTGTCTGCCTGCCTCTCTGTATCTCTCTGTCTTTTGTCTCTCTCTTTCTCTTTTCTCTCTTTCCCCTCCCCTCTCTCTCCTCTCTCTCTCTCTCTCTCTCTCTCTCTCTGTGTCCCCCGGATGAATCCCCAAAAACCGAATCGGAATCCGAATCTCTGTCTGTCTGTCTCTTCTGTCTCTGTCTGTCTGTCCCGTCTTCTGTCTGTCTGTCTGTCTGTCTGTCTGTTTTGTCTCTCTCTGTCTGTCTGTTCTCTCCTCTCTCTCTCTCTCTCTCTTACTCTCTTCTCTCTCTCTCTCTCTCCTCCTCTCTCTCTCTCTCTCCCACCCCACTTTCTTCGCCGAAGGCAATTTACACTCAACTCTTGTTTCTGACTGGTCTTTAACTCCTGTCATCAATTATTGAGGGTGAGGATGAGGGAGGGGGGGGGGCGGGAGAGTCCTGTTTCTTTGCTGCAGGCTGTTCCAAACACCCTGGTGGTGGGCTCTCTGGTTCCTGAGCCATTTTCTGGGTGAGGGGGTCGGGGATGGGCAATTTCGAACCCTAATCTGCCCGTCCTTATGTCAACAGCCATTTGATGCCCCCCCCCTCCCCCACACTACCCCTCCCCTCCCCCACCTCCCCTCTAAAGACTGTCATTTCACGGGGGGGGGGGGGGGGGCTATGTAGTTTTCAAGCCCCCATGTACATGTTAGTAAAGTATAATTCATTGAAAACATGAGTCATTTCTTTCACTACCGTCGATTTAAGTGGTGTTTTCCCCATGGCATTATATACGTGCATAAGACTTGCATTTGTGTGTTGAGTGTGTCTGTGTGTCTGTGACTCTGTGTGTGTGGTGTGTGTGTGTGTGTGTGTGTGTGTGTGTTGTGTGTGTGTGTGTGTGTGTGTGTGTGCGTGTGTGTGTGTGTGTGTGGGGGGGGGGGGGTGGGGGGGTGGGGGGGTGGGTGAATGAGAGAGTGTGTGTGTGTGTGTGGTAGTAGTAGTGGTGGTAGTAGCAGTAGTAATAGCAGTAGTGTGTCTATGTGCGTGTGTGAGTAAAGAACAGAGAGAGAGAGAGACAGAGAGAGAGAGAGAGTGTGTGTGTGTGTGTGAGTGTGAGTGCTTGTGTTTGTGTGTGTGTGTGTGCGTGTGCGTACGCGCGCGCTCGCACGCGTTTGTTTGTGCATATCGTGTCTTACAAAGCTGTATTGATGTTGAGATTCAAAGGACGGGATTGTTGCTTTCCATGCTTTCTGCTGTTTTGAAAGTGACTTTTGTTGACAGCCACAATCGTTAAAAGGTATTGCCCTGTTTCCTCTTCGTCGTCTCTTCTTCTCTCTTCTTCTTCTTCTTCTTCTTCTTTGTGTATGTGTCTATTTCTCTGCTTCACTCACTCACTCACTTGTTCTTACAGTGCCCTTCCCTCTGTTCGCCCATTCAACCCACCCTTTCCATCACGCACACACACACACACACACCACACACACACACACACACACACACACACACACACACACACACCACACACACACGCACGCACGCACGCACGCACGCACGCACGCACGCACGCACACACACACACACACACACACACACACACACACACACACACACCCACCCTACACGCCCCGTTGACCTCCAGACCCACCCAGCACTGAGGACTAGCAAGGCAACAACACGAAGGGATGAACAGAGCTCTG
>CM031596.1:131867833-131872833 GCA_018398815.1 Conus ventricosus | reverse complement strand
AGACTGTCACCCATGAAGAAGACTGTCAGCCACGAAGAAGACGGTCTGTCAGCCACGAAGAAGACTGTCTGTCAGCCACGAAGAAGACTGTCAGCCACGAAGAAGACTGTCTGTCAGCCACGAAGAAGACTGTCTGTCAGCCATGGAGAAGACTGTCAGCCACGAAGAAGACGGTCTGTCAGCCATGAAGAAGACTGTCTGTCAGCCACGAAGAAGACTGTCTGTCAGCCATGGAGAAGACTGTGTCAGCCATGAAGAAGACTGTCTGTCAGCCATGGAGAAGACTGTCTGTCAGCCATGGAGAAGACTGTCTGTCAGCCATGAAGAAGACTGTCTGTCAGCCATGGAGAAGACTGTCTGTCAGCCATGGAGAAGACTGTTTGTCAGCCATGAAGAAGACTGTCTGTCAGCCACGAAGAAGACGGTCTGTCAGCCACGAAGAAGACTGTCTGTCAGCCACGAAGAAGACTGTCTGTCAGCCACGAAGAAGACTGTCAGCCACGAAGAAGACGGTCTGTCAGCCACGAAGAAGACTGTCTGTCAGCCACGAAGAAGACGGTCTGTCAGCCACGAAGAAGACGGTCTGTTAGCCATGGAGAAGACTGTCTGTCAGCCATGGAGAAGACGGTCTGTCAGCCATGAAGAAGACTGTCAGCCATGAAGAAGACTGTCAGCCACGAAGAAGACGGTCTGTCAGCCACGAAGAAGACTGTCTGTCAGCCACGAAGAAGACTGTCAGCCACGAAGAAGACTGTCTGTCAGCCACGAAGAAGACTGTCAGCCACGAAGAAGACGGTCTGTCAGCCACGAAGAAGACGGTCTGTCAGCCATGAAGAAGACGGTCTGTCAGCCACGGAGAAGACTGTCTGTCAGCCATGGAGAAGACTGTCTGTCAGCCATGAAGAAGACTGTCTGTCAGCCATGAAGAAGACTGTCAGCCACGAAGAAGACGGTCTGTCAGCCACGAAGAAGACTGTCTATCAGCCACGAAGAAGACTGTCTGTCAGCCACGAAGAAGACTGTCTGTCAGCCACGAAGAAGACGGTCTGTCAGCCACGAAGAAGACTGTCTGTCAGCCATGAAGAAGACTGTCTGTCAGCCATGGAGAAGACTGTCTGTTAGCCATGGAGAAGACTGTCTGTCAGCCACGAAGAAGACGGTCTGTCAGCCATGAAGAATACTGTCTGTCAACCATGGAGAAGACTGTCAGCCATGGAGAAGACTGTCTGTCAGCCATGAAGAAGACTGTCTGTCAGCCATGAAGAAGACTGTCTGTCAGCCATGAAGAAGACTGTCAGCCATGAAGAAGACTGTCTGTCAGCCATGGAGAAGACTATCAGCCATGAAGAAGACTGGGCTGTCAGCCATGGAGAAGACTGTCTGTCAGCCATGAAGAAGACTGTCTGTCAGCCATGAAGAAGACTGTCTGTCAGCCATGAAGAAGACTGTCAGCCATGAAGAAGACTGTCTGTCAGCCATGGAGAAGACTATCAGCCATGAAGAAGACTGTCTGTCAGCCATGAAGAAGACTGTCAGCCATGAAGAAGACTGTCTGTCAGCCATGGAGAAGACTATCAGCCATGAAGAAGACTGTCTGTCAGCCATGGAGAAGACTGTCTGTCAGCCATGAAGAAGACTGTCTGTCAGCCATGAAGAAGACTGTCAGCCATGAAGAAGACTGTCTGTCAGCCATGAAGAAGACTGTCTGTCAGCCACGAAGAAGACTGTCTGTCAGCCATGAAGAAGACTGTCAGCCATGCAGAAGACTGTCTGTCAGCCATGAAGAAGACTGTCTGTCAGCCATGAAGAAGACTGTCTGTCAGCCATGGAGAAGACTGTCTGCCAGCCTTGAAGAAGACTGTCAGCCATGAAGAAGACTGTCTGTCAGCCATGAGAAGACTGTCTGTCAGCCACGAAGAAGACTGTCAGCCATGGAGAAGACTGTCGTCAGCCATGAAGAAGACTGTCTGTCAGCCATGAAGAAGACTGTCTGTCAGCCATGAAGAAGACTTGTCAGCCGTAAAGAAGACGCCCCGCCATTAGAAGTCAGCTGTGAAGAAGACAAATCAACTATCAAGCAGACGGTCCAGTCAGCAATGAAGCACACAGTCAGCCTTTCAGAAGAGTCGGTCGATGAGAGGACAGTCCCCAGCCTTTTCAATCGTGAAGAAGACAAACGTCAAGTTTTCAACCCAGTCAGAAGACAGTCACTCTCGGAAAAACTGGCAGACTGAAGAATCAACTACCGTTCCCTTCCCCACCCACCCCTCAGTATGTCGCCACCCTAGGACACCATAGAGGGTTAACAAACGCTATCAATCTCATCCACACGCAGACAGAGAAGCCCTCCTCGTGAATATTTATGCGGCGTCGGACTTGGCAGTAAATTAGGGGGAGAGTGGGCAATGTTGGCTCGGGGGAGGAGGGGTGGAGATTAATTTCTGTTCCTGACCAATTATGCTGATGGCTCTTCCGACCAATCGCAAGGGACTGTACAGACTTCAACGAATCATATAGCTCAACGTGATAATATAAATATTGATATTTAGATACAAATGATCCGGGAATGACAAACAAAGGAGCAGTGAAAACAAATCTGGTTTCTGATTTGACTTCCTTCCGTTTAAAATCGATATTATCTTGCAGGTGAACAAGATAATTGTTGCCCTTAAGCGCTAGAGGGCAAAACGGCACCTTTTCGTTTTCGAATTGTGACAAGCCATTTTATTTTTCCACCTCGCACCAAAATAGACACGTCCTCTGATTGGTAGAAAGAGAGCTCAAGCAAAGAAGGGGCACAACTCTTATAAACAAACAGCAGAGAGAGAAAAGAATATGGCGGACTTGAGCGAAGAGGTAACACGGCGGTCAATAGAACTGCACAAAAAGCCAGCCTGAAAATGTGTGATATCACACCTTGCATCGACCTTGACAGCCACATGACTAATTTTCTACATTTAACGGTCTGGGTGAGACTTTCCAAATATGGAATACGGTCGACCAAGATGCACGAAAACTGTCGCCTGTTTGCCAGAGCACGGCGCCAGCAGCAAGCACCAAGACCTGCATGCATCTGGAAAGCATGGTGCAGGAGTCGATTCTCCATTCTGACAGCTGACAGCCCAGTCTGCGATGGCCTCAAAGGGATCAGGGTAATGCCCTAGTTCAGAGGCACCTTTTGTGTTGATCTCACTGATTCACATTCTCACGTGGAGCTGTCAACAACAACAAAATTCCGTGAGAGTGTCGATCAATGACAGTGCGAGGAGCGGAAGAAGGGCGATGGGGGTGGGAGGGAGGGACTAAGACTGTGTTTGCTTTTGTGGGTGCGTAGCCGAATGTCGTACTATTGCAGTTATTTACCGCCCTTCATCCTATTTACCTCGTCTCCCCGACCAGCAATTATTCATAGACGGATTTAGTCTGGCGCCCCTGATTCCCCGCGGCCTGAGGATCGATAGCGGCGTGATGGAAAGAGAATGAAATGGGCCTGCTGTACTCAGCGTGCAGCTTGTTTCAGCTTGGCTCGCCTTCATTCTGCTTCCTTCCTGCCCTTCCCCACCCTGTCTCATCAGGCTCTGTAGGAACATGACAAATACAACATTAGCATGTCACACTGACATAGCTCCATGTTGGAAAAAAAGAAAGATATCAGGCGATGGTATCAAATGGGGAAAGGAAGAACACGCTGTCCCCAAGGCACCATATGTAAATTCATTTGGAGTGTCTTTTAATCTACTTTTCCTGTCTGTGACATCCCCCTAACCATAACAGGTAGATTACAATTTCAACGTGGATCTCTGCAAAATGTGAAAAGGTATGTTTTGAAACTGAGAACGACGTGCATCAACGTCATGCTGGACTTTTCTGCCTGTGCCTTTTTGTTTGCAATCAGATATTGTGTTGTGTGTAGTGTTGTTTGTTGCTTTCCTTGTTACTTTAACACTACAAAATCTGGAATATTTTATTATAGAACTTGACATGGCATTGTCAAGTTGTGTCAAGGCGGATAAAATACCTAAAGAATTTAGATAAAAGAAAGATACCGTCCCTTCATGTTAGCATTAGCAATCCTTAATGTACAGATATTTTCATTTTCATCATAATCGTCTATCTTACTGTTACGATGAACATTCAGACTCCTCATCTTTGAAGACCCTCTAGTATAAGTAAACTGTTGGTTAAACCGAAACACAAGAGCTGGTCCCAGTGTCTCCAAGAATCAGACCCAAAGAGAGGAAATATCACTCTGGCTGCAAATTCAAAGTACGAACTTCCAGAGAACATTCACAAATCAGTCTTTTATTACGACTGTTCCGACAACTTGGAATGATGAGGAAAGTTACAGCACCATGTCGTGTGACAGTCCGTCAAAATGCTTAGAATGATGAGGAAAGTTACAGCACCATGTCGTGTTACAGTCAGTCAAAGTGCTTAGAATGATGAGGAAAGTTATAGCACCATGTCGTGTTACAGTCAAAATGCTTAGAATGATGAGGAAAGTTACAGCACCATGTCGTGTTACAGTCAAAATGCTTAGAATGATGAGGAAAGTTACAGCACCATGTCGTGTTACAGTCAGTCAAAATGCTTAGAATGATGAGGAAAGTTACAGCACCATGTCGTGTTACAGTCAGTCAAAATGCTTAGAATGATGAGGAAAGTTACGGCACCATGTCAGTTACAGTCAGTCAAAATGCTTAGAATGATGAGGAAAGTTACAGCACCATGTCGTGTTACAGTCAGTCAAAATGCTTAGAATGATGAGGAAAGTTACAGCACCATGTCGTGTTACAGTCAGTCAAAATGCTTAGAATGATGAGGAAAGTTACAGCACCATGTCAGTTACAGTCAGTCAAAAATGCTTAGAATGATGAGGAAAGTGACGGCACCATGTCGTGTTACAGTCAGTCAAAGTGCTTAGAATGATGAGGAAAGTTAGAGAACCACGACGTAGAATAACCAATCAAAATGCGTGAAACATGCAAGGAACTAAAAGC
>CM031596.1:131862833-131865333 GCA_018398815.1 Conus ventricosus | reverse complement strand
GCATCACTTTGGGATCGAGTTTGCTCCTAACATTCTTGATATCAGATTTCTCCATGGAAAGAGCTGTTTTTCTTCCGAGAAATCGCTGGAAACGATTGTTTTTATTCATTTGTTTGTTTATTTATTTGTTGTTGTTGTTGTTTTTTTTAAGGGAAACGGTTGTTCATAGAGGTTGTCATTATCAGTAATGTTGTTTCTTCATAATCACTGATTTTCTTGTTTTCCCGCTTAACAGGGCGATCAAACAGATCATTATGAATCACTAGTCATGATGCATGGAGACAGGTGATCATGACTCGTGAAAACAGCTACCTGCACTGCATATGCATGCCACAGTTAACTGTCTTCCATGGCCACGACTTTGCACGAGTTGTATCTGTTGTTGTTGTAGTTTATGGTTTGGTATTTTTTAACTGGTGTAGGCTGTATTTTCTCTCTCTTAAACTTGATTGTATAGCAGTGTATCATAATGAACTGAGTCATAACCGTCTTCACAAATTAACAACAACAAAAACAGTTGGTTTAGAAACCCAACTCATTTGTGTATTTTGACAGAAACTGAGAAAGCGAGCAGCCTTGCTCCCAAGAGGAAATAAATACATGCCTGTGTTGTTGATGTTGTTGTTGCTGTTCTGACTTATGATCTGATGTGTGAACCAGTGAAAAGAGTAATTACTGTTTTCGTGCTTGATGATCAATTCTGTTTAACTGGTGAACACGACAAATAAAGCCTTTAAGAACAAGCGAGAGTCTTACTTGATTGGCTTGAAGATGTTCGGTCCTGGTTTTGCCACATACGCGTGCCACATATGACATCATCAGCCGGCTGACATGTAAGAACCAGAATGTACAAACACAGTGTCAGATAAAGAGAAAATTCAACAGAAAAAAAAACAACAACAACCGCGGGAGTTCCGTAGTCTTCCTACGCACATGGAAGTTTGTATCTGAAATGCATACAAGTCATTGAAAACAGCCATCGTTCAAAGTCATTGAAAACAGCCATCGTTCTAAGTCATTGAAAACAGCCTTCGTTCTCAGCTTGGATCCTGTGCTTTCGGTTCTTAAGCCACACTGTCTAAATACATGTAAGTCGTTGGAAACAGTCTTCGTTCTCAGCATGGATCCTGTGCTTTCATTTCTTAAACCACATTGTCATCGGTTCACATCGCGTTTATTGGTTACTTTTTTTCAGCAGGAAGTCAGAAGAGGAGGGGATTGAAATCATTCACAGAAATCCTCCGATTCAGCGCGGGCCATGCAAAATGTGCCGAGGAAATTAGTTCGGAGCCATGTGTGTGGGTTTTTTTTTCCCGCTATTGGGAGGAACATCTTTCAAGAGCACGCAAGAGCCAACCCATAAGTGTTTGAACTTTTCATTTCTTTATTATTTCATGTCTGTTTTTGTTCCAAGACCACTACCGTTAAGAACTGCTCTGAACAGGTTTATTGGTTAATAGATTCCTGTTTGCTCGGTAGTTTCTGTTGTCGGTAAGATCCTATTTGCACTGGAAAATTTCGTCGATGGATGCATTTCTTTTTGCTGTGGAAAGATCACTCGCTGGATGCTATTTGGGAAAGTTCTGATTATGATTGTCATCACGTTTCTGCAGAAAAGCATCTTGATGAATGCAGTCTTGTTTCCTTTAGAAAGTTCGGATGATGATTGCTGTCTTGTTTGCTCTAGACAGGTGTGTTGATGAATACAGTCTTGTTTCCTTTAGAAAGTTCGGATGATGATTGCTGTCTTGTTTGCTCTAGACAGGTGTGTTGATGAATGCAGTATTGCTTCCCTTAAAAAGTTCTAATGATTATTGCCATCATATTTGCTCGAGAAGAAAATGTGTTGATGAACACAGTCTTGTGTCCTTTAGAAGGTTCTGATGATGAATGCCATCTTGTTTGCTCTAGAGAGGTATGTCGATGAACGCAGTCTTGTTGTTTGTTGTTTTGTTTTAAAGAAAGTTATGATGATGAATGCCATCTTGTTTGCACCAGAAAGATGTGATGAATGCAGTCATGTTTCTTTCGGAGAGTTCTGTTAGATAAATGCAGTTCTGTTTGCTTAGGAAAGTTTTGTTCAAGCATGCACTCGTATACAGTTCTTGTACCGTTAACGAAAACAACGTGTTTCGATGTGGAAAGTGTCTGATGAACTAACGTACCTTCTGCTCTGCATTGTTCCAGAAATTCCCGAGGGAGTGTGAGCAACCACAGCACACCGACACGTTCATCTCAACATTCTCAGGTGAGTCAGTGTGGTGTTTGGGTTCGTCTGACAGTCAAATCCCTGGGTTAAAAGCGTTTTCTTTCAAACGACGAAGAAGAGCTGATCGGTTTTTTTTTTTCCCGAACGTCTGTTAGATGGAGACGTTTATGAGGTATACGAAGAAGTCGTTCAAACTGAAAGAAGTACGAGTGCTATAAAATCCTCATACAACTGAGTAACACAGCTTATAGTTAGCGGGTTGTCTTTCGTATTGCTGCTGGTAGGTTTTCT
>CM031596.1:131850333-131852833 GCA_018398815.1 Conus ventricosus | reverse complement strand
ATACTTAATAGTGGCTCAGGGAAAGGTTTCCTTAGGCTTGTACTCTTAAAAGTACTTTTAGCTCTGAGAGACAGAACTAGAGAAAAGTTCAAACATTCAATACTGATTGAACAACAAAGAACTGACACATGTTAAGTGCACTTTCACACATCAACTGTACTTGCTTACACACGGGTAAGTAGTTAAAGTTAGTTTACAATAGGCATGTCGATTTTTTGTTTTTTTGCACTTTAACACATCAACTTCACTTGCTTACACCCAGGGAAGTAGTTGAAGTTAGTAACAATGGACTGGTCTGTCCTATTGGCTGAGGTTCGGTTCTCACTGTTTCATCATTAAGTGAGGGAAAGTTCTGAATGAGTTGAGTTGAAGTCCCATTGGAATATCAGACTTAACAACTGATATTGGAGAGGATACTTGATCTCTTGCCCAGAGATATGTAGCATAGCCACGGTCCCAGGTCTGCGAAAGAGAACCTGGTCTGTAGTTAAGTAGCTGCAAGTCTAGCTTGTCGAGTTCACACAGTTGCCCTCTACCTTTCAGAAGAGGTGTGAGAACTCAGCCAACAAAGGATTACTCTAGTGTAGAGTTTCTACTATAATCATTAATCTCCACTTTTGTTTAGAGTTGAGTGGAGTTTACAAAAGGGTAGGAGATCGTAATACAATGCCAAACAATTTCAAATAGCTCTTCAATGTTTTCTTAGGCATTAAATTACATAAATTGGAATACACTTAGCCCAAGTTCACATGTGGTGTAGACTTAAAGTCATACACTACAAAGTATTCCAACAATCACCAGTATTCATACATCAACTTAGCAGTTTTCACATAATACAGGCATATTGTTTTTCTGATCAAAGTTGATCATTCAGTTATCATCTTAACAGATAGAACTGCATACTGGCAAAGGTCAGATTGTACACAAAGAATGGTGGTCAGATTGTTAACAAAGAATCTTAACCACATGGTGATAGCTTTTACCACAACAACAAAATAGCCATTCATCTTTTTGATAAATGTCACCAAGTATTGGCACAAGGTTACACTGCTAAACCACATGGCTTTCATACAATCAATGTATAGATTCAAAATGTAGAGACATAGTTTCAGCTTACATTTCTGGGAAAATCAGTGACAGGTTAGACAGAGACTCAGATCAGAGGCAGATAACCATACCCTCTGTCTTGATGACCCCTGTGGTCTTCCTTGATACACTGCTTTGATCTACAGCTGGTCTTGAGGAAAAGCGAGGGTGCGACACTATGTGTCTTGTATGTGTATGCTGAACTGTCAAATCAGGTTTCTGGTCTGGCTGGCAGGGTGTCACTCAAGATGAGGAAAAGGGAGAGGGGGGGGGGGGGGGGGCAGAGTTTGTTCCTCCACACACATCACCAGGGAGGGGTTAACATTTTAGATCAGACAGAAGAACGCATGCTAATTAGCCAAGTGCTGGTTAACACAATTTGGTCACACCAGCCCCCCATGCGACAGTCAGGTGTGGGGTGGGTGGAGAGAAGGGAAAGTTAGGGAAGAGAAGGTCCCATGCCTTTGTGTCCACCCCAGACCATCTCTGTGCACGAGCTACGAGAGAGGGGGTGGAAATGGGGAAGGGAGAGAGACAGGCGATAGACTGTGAAATTGACATCATCTTATTCAGTAACACATGTTACTAAGACTGGCGACATTGTTACCACGTGACGTAAACGACACTTTTGCTACATCAGGGAGGGAAAGGGGGGGGGGGGGGGCTTGAGAGGGGAGAGTTGGCATTGAAATAGATTTGAAATACGTACTGCCGTGTGTGAGACACAGTGCACAGAGAAATGGGGGGGGGGGGGGGGGGCAGAGAGGCGCCTGTGTTTGTACAATTTATACAATGGGTGGCTGCTTGGGACCGATCGGGTGGACTTGTCAAATGACTCGTCACACACACACACACACACACACACACACACACACAGTTCTACTCAGAAGAAAAAGAGATGAGAAATACACAGCACTAATTGCATGTCTTGAACATGTAAGAAGAACGTCGGTGACACAAAGATGGCCATGACGGACATCAACACATGGCAATATACACAGGGCGACACACGTGTTTTACTCGTCTGTCTAATCCTCGCCTACACACCCCTGTTCTGTCACCTGAAGCCTTCTGCGGCCCTCCGGTCAGTTGAAAAACCCTGTCCTTTCCTCTTCCACGCCTCCACAACATAACAGCTTCCTACCTCCACCGCATCTCAACGTCAATTTCCTTCATCCTTTCAAATATGCATGTATGGATACATACAACCATACACGCATACAAATATGCATTGCATATATGCATGTACACACACATAGGCTCGCTCGCATGCACGTGCACAAATAGATAAATAATAGATAGAGATGTGCCAATAAATATGCGCTAACACTGATTCTGTCGTTATTGTTTTTGTTGAAAATAAAGGTTTTTCCCCCTATGTTTTTCTCCACCTCTGCCCTCAGTTTCTGTCTGT
>CM031596.1:131842833-131847833 GCA_018398815.1 Conus ventricosus | reverse complement strand
TAAATGTTAATCTGGAAAAAAACTAAAGTCATGGTTTTTCGGAAAGGTGGCTATTTAGGTAGAAAGGAATGTTGGTTCTTTGGTGATAAGCAGTTAGATGTTGTAAATTCTTATAAATACCTGGGTGTTACTTTTTCAACAAAGCTTAGTTTTGGTGTTGCTACTGGCCACGATCATTGCATTCGCGGTAAGAAAGCTACCATAGAAATTCTGAAAGTGTTAAGAAAACTCAGCTGCTTTTCACCTAAGCTGTTCTTTAGGATTTTTGATGCTCAGGTTGTTCCTTCTCTTTTATACGGGTCGGAACTATGGGGGTTCAAACCACGAGAATCTATCGAAAAAGTTCATTTGCAGGCCTGTAAGCTATTGCTGAACGTCCCTCCATTTACACCTAATGATATGGTTTGTGGAGAATTGGGGCGTTTTCCGCTATATATTACTTCAGCAACGAGATGTAGTCAGTTCCGGTTCAGACTACGCAGGCAACCACTGACAAGGTATTCCAGAAAAGCCTATGATATGCTTTTTGATTTACAAAATAGAAACAAAAAGATGAAACATTGGGTCACACATATTAAAACACTGCTTTGTTCAAACGGTTTTGGTTATGTCTGGATGTTTGGAGAGGTAGGCGACGAGAAACACTTTATACAGATATTCAAAGAACACCTACAATACTGTTTTTGCCAACGTTGGTATTCTCATGTCTCAGACAGCAATCGGTTCGAACTATACCACTCATTTAAACGCATCTTTGAACGTGAAAGGTATTTTGAATTCATTAATAACAGGCTGTTTAAAACTGCCCTCTGTGTGTTTTAGAATGGGCGTCTCGAGCATAAACAGCCATGTTTTCCGCTTTCCGGCAATAGATCAACCTGGTTGTCCCCTCTGCCAGGCGGACGGTGAGGATGAATTCCATGTACTGTTCGAATGCCAATGATATGGTGACCTGAGAGCTAAGTATTACATTCAAAGTGCAGGGACCTACCTTAGCAAACGTGACCAATGCACGAGGATTTTGAGTCGTACCCTTGATACTCAACTGAATTTGTCTAAATTCCTCTTTTTGGCCTTGAAACGCAGAGCAAGTTTAGTTTATGAATACATTTTTCTGCGATTTTTGGGGTTGATATGGGATTTTGGGCAATGTATGAATGTTACGTTTGTTTGTCTCATTTTCAATGTAACAGATGCTTGCTGTTCTCCTCATTGTAACGGGCCACAGGCCTATACGCAATAAAACATTTGTCATTGTCTCTCTCTCTCTCTCTCTCTCTCTCTCTCTCTCTCTCTCTCTCTCTCTCTCTCTCTCTCTCTTCCTCTCCTCTCTCTCTCTCTCTCTCTCCTCTCTCTCTCCCCCTCCCTCCCCCTCTTTCTCTCTCTCTCTCACACACACACATGCGCGCTCGAAAGAGCTCCTGCTCACGCACACGTGCTTACAAGCACATACGCGCGCGCACACGCACACACACACATACCCACACACACACACACACACACACACACACACACACACACACACACACACACACACACACACACACACACTGCGTGCTGGCATGCGAGCACGCACACACTCGCACGCGCGCGCGACATTCTGTCACAGTCATACATGTATGCGCGCGCGCGCACACAAATGCACAGACGCGCACACACGCCATTGTCATTGCTATGTGTCTAAACTTTTTTCATGGTGACGTCATTTTCTTTTTCTAAAGCGATTTCTCTCTGCTGTTTTGAAACTAAACCAAAGTCTGTCTCCCTTTGTGAAGCTATGCCTGGCTCTGTTTCTATGGCTGGTGTCTCACTGCCTTTGTGAAGCTATGCCTGTCTCTGTTTCTATGGCTGGTGTCTCACTGCCTTTGTGAAGCTATGCCTGTCTCTGTTTCTATGGCTGGTGTCTCACTGCCTTTGTGAAGCTATGCCTGGCTCTGTTTCTATGGCTGGTGTCTCACTGCCTTTGTGAAGCTATGCCTGGCTCTGTTTCTATGGCTGGTGTCTCACTCCCTTTGTGAAGCTATGCCTGTCTCTGTTTCTATGGCTGGTGTCTCACTCCCTTTGTGAAGCTATGCCTGTCTCTGTTTCTATGGCTGGCGTCTCACTCCCTTTGTGAAGCTATGCCTGTCTCTGTTTCTATGGCTGGCGTCTCACTCCCTTTGTGAAGCTATGCCTGTCTCTGTTTCTATGGCTGGCGTCTCACTCCCTTTGTGAAGCTATGCCTGTCTCTGTTTCTATGGCTGGCGTCTCACTCCCTTTGTGAAGCTATGCCTGGCTCTGTTTCTATGGCTGGTGTCTCACTCCTTTACTCAAGCTTTCTCTTTTCTGAGAGGAATGCCCTTCTCCTCTTTGACAATGCCTCTCCACATTCATAAAGCTGATGTATCTTCCTGCTTTATAAAGTTAATATCTTTCTCCCTTTCAAAGCTGTCTGTCTCCTTCTCTAAAGCTTTTTACCTTTTTTGTCAATTCTTGACCTTTTTTTCAGTGTAATGTCGTTTTCATTTTTTTTTAGCTTTATCTTTTACATTTGAAAGCTATATCTGTGTCCAGTTTTACTTTCCTACAAATAGATAGATAGAACATGCGCGCGCGCGCGCGCTCGCGCGCGTGGTGTGTGTGTGTGTGTGTGTGTGTGTGTGTGTGTGTGTGTGTGTGTGTGTGTGTGTGTGCGCGTGTGTGTGTAGAGAGAGAGAGAGAGGGGGGAGAGTACTCCATTTATACACCTTGTCTCTCCCCTTTTCACTCCTTCCACACCAGCACAGCCGAAATGCTGCTGCAACCCATGTGGTCAGTAGACCTGTAACATGTAAACAGAAAATAAAGGTAGAAAAAGGGACGCCAAGGAGAGAAAGGGACGCAGCGTCTGCGCGCTTAAGCCAGCCCCTATACAAATGAATCGTGTGCCCCCTCACAAACACTATCACGGTGGTTTGGAGCGCAGTATAGTCCTATCTCTGTGTGCAGTGAATACCGGTGATTCGATGGCGAGGAAGGGATCTTTTGTAACTCCTGGGGTGCGTTTCTGAAGGATCAGTCGTTTTGCAACAAGAGGCTTAAAAATTCATCATTTAAAAAAAAAATTTTTAATGCTTGACCCTCTGAGTATCTTTTCAATGTTTGATGAAGATGTTTTTAAAAGATTTTCGATTTCTTTCGCTGACACTCAGTAACAAACATTGTCATTTGATTGGTTATACCAACTGTATCATTAACACCGAATGTATTCAGACAAAGCAAGGACACCCGTTTCACTTACATTATGTTTATTTAATTCACATCTGCTAGCACGTCATTTAAAATTACTTTACCATTCTCTTGGTTGACGTCAAAATATACAGATTTCGAACCCACTAGTGTTTTTGTTTTTGTTTTCAGTAATTATTATTAAAGGAACGGATCGCTTACATGAAACAATAGAGGATCAAAGGATATTACATCAAAATTTTAAACTTTAGACCTTGGGAAAGTTGAGCGTTTTCAAACTACTGTACAAACTCTGTAAGAATGCGTCCCAAAACCAGTACTACGTCGAGTTCTGCCATCGAAAATGAATGGTGAGAGGTTTACACACACACACACACACACACACACACACACACACGAACGCACGCACGCACGTACGCACGCACACACACTCACGTGGTGTTGCACGTGGAGAGCGCCAGTGAAATTTATGTTGTACAGAGAAACATGTGTGTGAGACGTTTTTGCCAGTTAGTCCAATAAACTCCCCGGAGGAAGGCCGTGTGCCGAAAATTTGGGTGACAAACGGTACTTGTTGTTCTCTTCCTTGTTTTGTTCATATATATATATATATATATATATAGATAGATAGATAGATAGATAGATAAAACAAGTTAAAAGAGGAATCTTAAAACCATCTACAAATTTGTTTCAAGCGTGTTGCGCTGTCATCAGGATGGTCCCCGGTCTGCCCACCGCCGATGTTATATAGCGTGTGGGCTCCCGTTTGCGGTTGTTTGCACGTGCGGGTTGGCTGCACGTGTTTTTGGGGGGCTTTCAGGTTTTTGTTTTGGGTGTGTTCACTAACAACGATTTCCATTTATGCCTGCAGTTGTTTACTATTTCTGTTTTGGTGTTTAAAGTTGCTAAGTGTGGTTTGCATAGTATCAACCATTTTTCAGTTAAACATAGGTTGCACCTTTTTGAAACATTGCTGTATGGTGATGCTCTTTTTATGATTTTCCAGGATATATTGTAGTTTGTTTTTGCGTCTTTAAGTTTCCAGATATATTTGCTCAGTTCTGTTTGGTTTTTATATTTTTCTTTATTAAATGACTGTTTGTGGTTTGCATATCTGGTTTTGAAGTGGTTTTCAGTGATCCCTATGTATGTTTCTTTTTCATTTTCTGATGTCACAGTAGCCTGGTATACAATGTTGTTGTGAAGACATTTATTGTTTAGTGGGCACTGCTCCTTTCTGGTGCAATTGCAAGATTTCCTTTCTTCACCCTTCTTTGCTGTGTTGATTTTCATTTTGTTGGATGCTGATCTATATATATAGAGAGAGAGAGAGAGAGGAGAGAGAGAGAGAGAGAGAGAGAGAGAGAGAGAGAGAGAAGGGGGTAGATATACATACATATACACACAGACACACACAAAGACAACGGATATTGTGCAAACCCTCAATCTGTTGTACGGACATTGTTGGGAAACAACAGGATGGGACCAGCAGTGAGAGAAGCGACAAGAAGACTGCACCTACAAAATACTGTTCCAAGTTTCACTGTATTCTACTCTTTTGTCTTGCTGCCTTAATAGCATACAGCAAAATGTAACCACACTGTTTCAACCTGCCAGTCACCAACATAGTTCTTCGTGATGTGGATGAATATCAAAATGCCCTTCCACTTTGCAAACTGCGGGTTTGTGGGAATCTAGGGATAAAAGCATCAGAGGTGGGCAGAAATGGGTGTTGCTGTCTACTACACCTTACCGCAGACACACACACACACACACAAACGCGCACGCGCACG
>CM031596.1:131827833-131835333 GCA_018398815.1 Conus ventricosus | reverse complement strand
CATTATCTTGTTTTTTTATCATAAAAACTGCGTGTGACGTAATGCTAATAAAACCGTTCTGGTGACATCACAGAATTCCAATCTCATTATGTATGACGACAAAGCTCCATTCTGATGATAGTCATGTTGATAAAGCTCCATTCTGATAATAGTCATGTTGACAAAGCGCCATTCTGATGATAATCATGTTGACAAAGTTCCATTCTGATGATAAGCTTGTTGACAAAGTTCCATTCTGATATATGTGATATTGACAAAACTTCATCCTGATAAAACACCGTCGAAAACTCTATTCTGATGATGATCATGATCAAAAACTCGATTCTAATGATAAGAATGTTGACACAGCTTTATTCTGGTGATAGTCATGTTCATAAAGCTCCATTTTGATGACACTCGAGATGACGAAGTTTAGTCTGATGATATCATGATGACAAAGGTCCATTGTGATGATGTGTTTCCAAAGCTCCATTTAGATAATATCATGTTCACAAAGCTCCTTATTTATCATGGTTTGCCTACAAAACTCCATTCTGATGATATCACGTTGAAGAGTTTTAGTTTGATGATAATCATGTTAGCGACACATCACCCTGATGAATCAGTCTGACATAGTTTCTAAAGCAAAACAAGATTAATGTACCAAAGTCAGTTTTGAGGACATCGGTGTGTTTGTAGGTTTTCAACACTGACTTGCGTCATTAATGCATGCACTTGGGTGTTCTGTGTGTGCCTTTTTCATTCTACCACCGTTTGATTGATCTTTCCACAACAGATCTCTCTCTCTCTCTCTCTCTCTCTCTCTCTCTCTCTCTCTCTCTCTCTCTCTCTCTCTCTCTTGTGCCTTTTTCATTCTACCACCGTTTGATTGATCTTTCCACAACAGATCTCTCTCTCTCTCTCTCTCTCTCTCTCTCTCTCTCTCTCTCTCTCTCTCTCTCTCTCTCTCTCTCTCTCTCTCTCTCAACTGCAGCTTGCGTGTCTTAGGTTGCGAAGTTATTTATTGCTTCAAGGAGGCTTTTTTGTGCTGTACCATGGAGTGATTTACGTAGAATTGAACTATACAATCAAATGGCATCTGGTGTTATGACATTACTGGGTTTTATGCAGTCCTATGGAATGAAATAAAGATAGAGGGAAGGATATATATATAGAAAGAGAGATGTTGTGTTTCTGTGTGTGATGGACGATGGGTGGGGAGGGGTGGACTGGAAATTTCACAGGCAGAACATAGTGTTGTCAGGGATGCTATTTCAGGGCTCCCTTTCTGCTCAGATGGTTTGGAGGGGGACTGTGTATGTGGGGGGGGGGGGGGGGGGGGGAGAATGAGAAGCGAGAATGATGTCATAGGACGAGCCTCCAGGGATCCAGTACCGTTTCATTTGCCAGGCCTCAACTTTTAGAGGGGCAAGCTCTTCGTAGGCTACAACATCAACAGCAGCAGCAACAACGACAGCAGTTGCTGACCTCCTGTGGCGGCGGATGGGGCAGTGCAGGGAAAGGGCGATGTGTCCGCAGGCTGCAGCAACGACAGCAGTAGTGGCGGCGGATGGGTCAGTGCAGGGAAAGGGCGATGTGTCTGCAGGCTGCAGCAGCGACAGCAGTAGCTGACCTCCTGTGGCGGCGGATGGGTCAGTGCAGGGAAAGGGCGATGTGTCCGCAGACACTGGGAGTCTGGCGCTGCCAAGGGCAATAACGACGGTTCGTTGGGTGGACTCTTCCAGCCTGGCTTTGTGGCAAGGGCCACACTCTGCCTGATGGAACGGCTTTCCCATTGCAGGCATGGGGGAGATTAAGGGAGAGAGTGCAGGAAAGCCAGAAAGAGAAAGACGGGGTTGGGGAGGTGGGGTGGTGAGAGAAAGAGAGCAGAAGAGAGAGGGGAAGAGAGAAACAGTGGGAGAGAGAATTAAAGAGAAAAAGAATGGGAAAGGTTACGACAGATAGACAGAATTAGCATGCTGATTTTGCATGCACAAATATGGACCTTCACACACACACACACACACACACACACACACACACACACACACACACACACACCACACATACACACACACACACACACGCGCGCGCGCGCGCGCACACACAGAGAGAGAGAGAGAGAGAGAGAGAGAGAGAGAGCAAATACACACACAAACATACACACAAAACTCTGTCTTTCTCTCTCTCTCTCTCTCTCTCTCTCTCTCTCTCTCTTCTCTCTCTCTCTCTCTCTCTCTCTCTGACACCTCTCTCTCTCTCTCTCTCTCTCTCTCTCTCTCTCTCTCTCTCTCTCTCTCTCTCACACACACACACACACACACACACACACACACACACACACACACAGACTTGTTTTTTTCTGAATCCCATGATCAAACTCCGGCATTCAGGTCGGCCCTGATAATGGAGCCGAGGCTGCAGCACACAGTAGCCAATGGTTTCCTCCAGAAATAGCGTTTAGAAAGCAAACAAAGCAAACAAAAGGATGGTAGACTGGAGGTGAGTCGGAATGAGGCTTGTGGCTTGTCGTGGTCTGCGTGGTCGTCGAAACCCACAGGTGTACTTATATATATAGCCACAGTATCCATCTATCTTCCCTCTTCGTTCACTATGTGGCTCTAGAGTCAATGTCTCGTGTCAGATTTCGATCAGCAGTCTGCACAACTTATGTCTCGTCTGCAGCTACGTTGCTCAGCCTTTGACTACACTGTTTCTTTTATGTCTTGCTTTAGTGGCTGGTATCTAACTTCATTCCTACTTTCCTCATTTGGCAGTTGGAGAACTGAAAGAAGATAGAATCAGCTTCAGACTTTGTTCTCTCCAACTTCAATATATCTGCAGTGTATAACCTGCAATTTCTCTTCAAGATAGAATCAGCTTCAGACTTTGTTCTCTCCAACTTCAATATATCTGCAGTGTATAACCTACAATTTCTCTTCAGTGTGCATCCTTCAGTTTCTCTTCAGTGTGCATTCTCCCATTTCAGTGTGTTATCTCCATCTTCAGGGGCATTTACCTCAGCGCATAGTCGTCGGCATCAGTGTGCGGCGACTTCTAGACGAAGACCGATGTGGATCTCACGTCATACGCGCATTGGAATGGATAGAATCGAAAATGCAGTAATGATAAATCTACAAGGAGAGGATTAGAGAGAGAGGGAGAAAAAAAAAGGGAAAAGTTAAGACAGAGAGATGGATGGACGCACACAGAGATAGATATAATACTTGCTCAGGGATTTGCATGCTGATATTACATGTACAAATATGGGCTTGGACACACACACACACACACACACACACACACACAACACACGCACGCACGCACGCACGCACGCACACACACACACACACACACACACACACACACACACACACACACACACACACACACACACACACCACACACACACACACACCACGCACGCACGCACGCGCGCGCGCGCACGCGCTCTCTCTCTCTCTCACACACTCACTCACTCACTCACTCATTCACTCACACACACACACACACACACACACACACACACACACACACACACACACACACACACACACGTTCACGCATGCATGCATGCGCGTGCGCGCGCACACACGCACACACACATACTCTCTCACATCTCATTCTCCTCTCTCTCTCTCTCTCTCTCTCTCTCTCTCTCTCTCTCACACACACACACACACACACACACACACACACACACACACACACACACACACACACACACACACACCCCGCGCGCGCGCGCGCGCGCGTACATACATACATACACACAGGGTTTTTTTGTTCTGTTTTAATGACCTGTATTGGTAGACCCATGACGAAACTGGCATTCTGATCAGACCTGAGGCTGCAGCACACTTCAACCATTGGCTTCCTCCAGAAACAGCCTTTACAAAACAAACAACAAAGCACACAAATAGTGATAGACGGTTGTCTGGCTCCTTTCATTTTCCTACCAGACCCTGAAGAAGGCGTGCCAGAGTGAGACTGGTCATTTGTCATGAGCTGTGTGGTCACCGAAGCCCCGTGTGTACTAACATACAGTCTCGATATCCATACACCACCCGCCTTCGTTTCGTGTGTTGGCCTAGAGTCAATGTCTCACTCCAACTTCGATCCACAGTCTGCACAACTAGTCTCTTATCTGCAACTTCGTCGTTCAGCCTGTGACTACACTGACTCACGTCTTGCTTCAGTGGCTCGCATCCAGCCTCATACCTACTTCCCTCATTTGGCAGATGGACAAATGAAGGGCAACAGAGTCAACCTTAGACTGCATCCTCTCCATCTTCATCATATATTCAGTGCATAATCTTCAAATTCACTTCGGTGTGCATTCCTCTATTTCAGTGTATTATCTCCATATTCTGGGCTTTTACGTCAATGAATAACTCTTCAGCATCAGTGTGTGTTGACTTTCAAAAGAGACTAATGTGCATCTTTCGTCCTAGGCACATTAGAATGGAGTGAATAAGAAAAATGCGGTCATGAAAAATCTACAGAGCAATGGCCTGCAAGCCTAGTCTGAAAGATAAGAAGTCTTTAGGGACACGAAACATGAGCCTGCGAACAAGCCAATGCCCGCCATGCCATCAATCATCCTCACAGCCTCCCAGAAACTGCCTGGTTAGGAATGACGTTAGTTGACGACCTCTCGACATAGCTGCACACCGGATCTCTCTTTTTGTGATAGCTACAAATTTAACAAATCAGTATGGAATTCCATGTTGATTATGATGTTTCCATTTTTGAAAAGAAGGTAAGAAGAAAAACGAACCAAACCGTTTCTTTGATAACGTTTCTCTGATCCAAATACATTGTTATCTGACTGCAGTGTACTATGGGCATTGCAGTTTCCTTCGAACAAAAGATGCTTCAAATTGGAGGAGATATTTCTCGTGATCCCATCTATTATGTTAAGAGGAGGGTACTTCTTTCTCCTGAACCCTTTCTCCAAGAGGGTTGTCTCCTTTACTCCCCAAAGGTCGACAGCAATGCGTAGCACTTCTTTCTCCTGAACCCTTTCTCCAAGAGGGTTGTCTCCTTTACTCCCCAAAGGTCGACAGCAATGCGTGGAGGGCTGATTACTGCTCAATAGGGAAAGGCGTGACGTCATTTCAAAGGCAGGTGAAGAAACTTAGTTTGTATGAAAGGGTGGATGGACTTCACTTCACAATATCTGCACATCTTTCAAGTCCACTTGTTGGAATTACTTCGTCTTCCTGCGCAATAAAAAGATGATCACTGTCCAGCATTGCTATCAGTCTGAACATTTAGGGAGAATCATTATTGCCCAATGAAAAATGTGTGTTTGGTATGGGGGATGCAGGGGTGATCGGTAGTGCGATGGTGGTTCAGAGATTATTTTTTTTACTCTGTGTGCGCGCGCGCGCGCGCGTGTGTGTGTGTGTGTGTGTGTGTGTGTGTGTGTGTGTGTGTGTGTGTGTGGTGTGTGTGTGTGTGTGTGAGCGTGCGCGCGTACGCGCGTTTGCGTGTCTGACTGTCTGTGTGTGTGTGTGTTTCTCTTTCTGCCTTTTGATTCTGAGCGAAGTAGGGTACTGGAGGATGAGTGGGTATTGTGGAAGTTCATATTTATTAGAAATTACAAAGTGAATGTTATGTGTATGAGTGTGTATGTGGGGAGGGGGCGTGCATGAGTACGCGCGCGCGTGCTTACATGTGTGGGTTTCATTTTAGTTTTGTTTTTGTTTTTCATTATGAAGTGAAAGCAGGTCCACAACCTGGAATATACATGATCATATCTGGTTATATATGTACACACACACACACACACGCACACACACACACCACACACACACACACACACACACACACACACACACACACACACAGTGTGTGTGGATCCCTTATAACATTGCAGCATCTTGTTTATCTTTTATCTCTGTCTTGTCTTCTGTATATGTCTGTGACCGCTTGGAGCAGAACTGTCGATCGGGCAAATCTGATGCTGTGGAGAGTTTCGGGGGGGGGGGGGGACGGGGGGGGGGAGGAAGGGGTGCACTGGACAGGTAGGGGAGGGGATAGGGCGAGGGAGAGATTGGGTACACTATTGTTTGAAGAAACGTGCACAGATGCAGAGACGGAAGGGACAGTGTGGCGTGCTCCTGGGCGTTTTGCAGGACGTCACGTCATTGCCTAGTCTGCTCTGCTCCCAGGACTAAGGGTCGTTAGTTTGGATGAGCAATGTTTTCCTGCATGGCTTACCAGATAATTGGATGTCATCAATCTAAGGATATTTGGCTTTGAAGGTTTGGCCGATGGGACATCGATGGAAGAAGGAAAATGGGAAGAGGGAGAGTTGAGGTGTGTGTGTGTGTGTGTGTGTGTGTGTGTGTGTGTGTGTGTGTGTGTGTGTGTGTGTGTGTGTGGTGGTTAAGGTGTGTGTGTGTGTGTGCATGTGCGTGTGTGTGTGTGTGTGTGTGTGTGTGGTGAAGGTGTGTGTGTGTGTGTGTGTGTGTGTGTGTGTGTGTGTGTGTGTGTGTGTGTGTGTGTGTTCGCATTTCCTCTATAAATGATATGTATGTTTTTGTGTTTCTTTTCTTCTGTATTTGCAGAAGATTTGCATCAACAATGGATTGGACTGTGGATACAACAAGGTCTCTCTCTTTCTTTGCGTAAAGTCTTTTTAGATGGACATTCACAATTCTTTGTATTATCACTGTAAACGAAAAATAATGTAATTTTGAAACGAAAAAAAAAAATCCTAAATTTGTTTTCAATCTGTTTCTTCCAAACTCTACCCTAGACGAACTATTATAAGGAATAATTATGGTGATACGGAGTAATTATGATGATATTCCAACGGGACTTTGAAGACATTTTTGTGCAATGGAAGAGGTAAGAGGTCAGCAATAGGGACTTGGAAGTCAATGTCAAAACTTTGAAGTCTGTGTCAAAACTGGCACCGTTCCACTGTATGTACTGTAAGTACTATTCAAGGAAAAGATATGGAACCGCAATCCTGTTACGTTAACATCCACCTTGCATACTGATCACTTATTCCACTGATGTATTAGGATTGAGTTCAAGCAGTAGTTTTCCGTGATTCATAATTAATATTTCGAAATGTAAAGTCTTTGTGTTTTGTCGGTTGTTTAAAGCATACATTAAAGTTTATATCTTTCACTTTGTCATGAAATGGGATCTTCACATTTTCACAGCCATAAACATTTGTACCCTCACTTTGCCTTGTTAGAACAAGCAGAACTTTCCTGGATGAGGAAAGTGACTTAGATGTTAAGTATCGACAATTGTGTCAGATCTTGCCTTGAGCTTCGTTGATTCTACACCAAAGAAAATATCTGGAATCAACATGTAAACGGGACATGTGTGTGATTGTGGGCGTCCATGCATGCATACGTTTGCCTGCCTGTGTGTGTGTGTGTGTGTGTGTGTGTGTGTGTGTGTGTGTGTGTGTGTGTGGTGTGTGAAAGAGATTATAGAGATAATGTGTCTGCGTGCGTGCGTGCGTGTGTGTGTGTGTGTGTGTGTGTGTGT
>CM031596.1:131815333-131822833 GCA_018398815.1 Conus ventricosus | reverse complement strand
CAAAACTCCATTCTGATGATATCATGTTCACAAAACTCCATTCTGATTATATAATGTTCACAAAACTCCATTCTGATGATATCATGTGGACAAGGGTTTACTTTGATGACAAGCATGTTGACAAAGCTCCATTCCGACGATATCACCATTCTGATGAATCAGCTCAGTCTGACATAGTCTGTGAAACGAAACAAAATTGATGTGGACAGGGTAGTCGTAATATGAGTGTGGACAGGGTAGTCGTAATATGAGTCTGGACAGGGTAGTCGTAATATGAGTGCGCAGTCATCAAGACATCGGTTCATAATCAAAATAAACTTGCATCAGTACATTCCCTTGTGTGTTCTTTGCGTATGGTTTTCGTACTTCCACCATTCAATTGATCTTTCCACAAATCTCTCTCTCTCTCTCTCTCTCTCTCTCTCTCTCTCTCTCTCTCTCTCTCTCTCTCTCTCTCTCTCTCTCTCCCTCCCTCTCTCTCTCTCTCTGTCCCCCCAGCTTACCCATCCTTGGTTTGCAAACTTCTTTTTATAGCATCACGGAGATTTTCCTGCTATGCCTCAGAATGATTTACACAGAATGAAACAAAACGGTCAAATGACATCTCTTGTTCCAACATTACTGATTTTATCCAGTCCCTAAGGGAAACAGAGAGAGAAAAGAGAGATATTGTGTGCGCGCATGTGTTTGTGTGTGTGTGTACGTGTGTGTGTGTGTGTGTGTGTGTGTGTGTGTGTGTGTGTGTGTGTGTGTGTGTGTGTGTGTGTGTGTGGGGTGGGTGGGTGGGTGAGTGGGTGTGTGTGTGTTGGAGAATGGTTAGGGAGGAGAGGGGTCTGGGGTTTTCTCAGCAGTCAGACAATCGTGTTATTCGGGATGTTTTGTTCGAGGACTACCTCTGCACAGACATTTAGGAAGAGTGGGGGTGAAGAAGGGAGAGAAAGGGGCGAGAATGACGTTATAGGGTGAGCCTCCAGGGATCCATTACCGTTTCATTTGGTGGCCATCGGCTTTTAGAGGGGCAACGTCTCTGCAGGCTGCAGCAACGACAGCAGTAGCTGACCTCCTGTGGCAGCGGATGGGTCAGTGCAGGGAAAGGGCGATGTGTCTGCAGGCTGCAGCAACGACAGCAGTAGCTGACCTCCTGTGGCAGCGGATGGGTCAGTGCAGGGAAAGGGCGATGTGTCTGCAGGCTGCAGCAACGACAGCAGTAGCTGACCTCCTGTGGCAGCGGATGGGTCAGTGCAGGGAAAGGGCGATGTGTCTGCAGGCTGCAGCAACGACAGCAGTAGCTGACCTCCTGTGGCAGCGGATGGGTCAGTGCAGAGAAAGGGCGATGTGTCTGCAGGCTGCAGCAACGACAGCAGTAGCTGACCTCCTGTGGCAGCGGATGGGTCAGTGCAGGGAAAGGGCGATGTGTCTGCAGGCTGCAGCAACGACAGCAGTAGCGGCAGCGGATGGGTCAGTGCAGGGAAAGGGCGATGTGTCCGCAGACACTGGGAGTCTGGCGCTGCCAAGCGCAATAACGACGGTTCGTTGGATGGACTCTTCCAGCCTGGCTTTGTGGCAAGGGCCACACTCTGCCTGATGGAACGGCTTCGTTTCAGGCATGGGGGATAGTGAGGAAGAGAGTGTGGGAGAGACAGAATGAGGGAGACGTGGTTGGAATGGTGATGGGAGGGGAGGGGGAGATTGAAACAGTGGGAGAGAGAAGTAGAAAGTGTGCGAGAGCCTGCCAAACAAACAGACAGCTAGAGTTATATACATGCTCTCAAATTCATATTCTGAATTTGTATGCACAAATACGTGCCTACACACACACACACACACACACACACACACACACACACACGACACACACACACACACACACACACACACACACACACACACACACACACACACACACACACTGGTTTTTTGTGACCTGTTTTGCTGTATCCCATTACTGAACTTTGACATTCAGATCGGCACTGACAGTGGAACCGAGGCTGCAGCACACGGTAGCCATTTGTTTTCACTAGAGATAGCATCTAGAAAATAAACAGACAAAAGTAGCTCGGTTATTGGCATACCTGCCTCCTTGCATTTTTACCATCCGCTGAATGAAGGGAGTCAGAATGAGACGTGTCATCTATTGTGGGCTGTGTGGTTGTCAGAGCCCCCGTGTGAAGTTATATACAGCCTCAGTATCCATCCCCCTTCCATCTGCATTCAATGTGTGAGCCTAGAGTCAATGTCTTGTCTCCACATTCGATCCATAGTCTGCAAAAGTGTCTCATCTCCAGTTTCGTTGTTCAGTCTTCGACAGCAGCGTCTTTTGCCAGGCTTCAGTGTATAGTATCCCACCTCATTCCAACTTCTCTCATTCTAAAGCTGGAGAAACGAGAGAGAGAGAGAGAGAGAGAGAGAGAGAGAGAGAGAGAAAAGAGAGAGAGAGAGAGAGAGAGAGAGTCAGCTTCACAGTATATGCTCTCCATGTTCATTATGTCTTCAGAACATTGTCTTCAACTTCTCTTCGATGTGCATTCTCCCATTTCCAACTTCACTGCATCTGCCTTGCTGCATGATATTCAACGTAGATGTTCGGTGTCTTCCTGTTCAAGACCAATGCGGATTCCTCCTACGCGCTTCGGAATGGAGAGAATCAAAAATGCAGTAATGACAAATCTACAAAGAAATGTGCAGCAAGCCCTATCTGAAAGATGAGAAGTCCATAGGGACACAAAAGACGACCCCGTGACCTAGTCAATGTCCATCTTGCCATCAATCATCCTCATAGCCATAGAGATCGCCTGGTTGCGAGTGATGTTTGTTAATGATCTCTAAACGCAGCTGTCCATCATTACCATAGCTTTTCTTTTTCAATTGCTACAAGTTTGCGCTCCAGTATGGAATTGCCGTTTTCATCAAGATTTTTCAATCCCTGAAGAAAAGGTAAGGAAAATGCAAGGAAAACCCTTGCTTTATTATATTTTTTAATCCAGCAGTGTTACAATCTAAGTGCAGTGCCATGGTATTGCGCAATTTGTGTTGAATGAAGGATGTTTCGGATTCAAGGAGATATCTCTCCTGACCCATCACATCATTTTAAGAGGAAGACATTCCTTTTTCCTGAATCTTGCCTCCAATAGGATCATGTAGATTATTTCTCAAGGCTCGTCAAATTTTCGTAGAAAAGAGTAAAAGCAGTTCCACAGTGTAAAACGCTGACATCATTCCAAAAGGCATGTAACGAAATGTAGCCTGCACTGAACGATGGATGGGTTTCATTTGGCACGTCTAGACATCGCACTCCTCGCACTTGGAGTAACTCCCTCTCACAGTGTAACACACAGATGATCCGATGTCCAGCATTGTTATCAGTCTGAAAATTGACGGAGAATCAAGACTGTCCTGTGAAGAGCGTGTGAGTGGTGTTGGGAATTGGGAAAGGGGGTAAGGGGAGGAGTGTCGGTGGATGGACGGTTGGGTGGACATGATTTTTGTTTTTATTTTGTATGTGTGTACGTGCGCACATACGTGTGCATGTTCGCACACGCCTGCATGCTTGCTTGTGTATGTCTCTGTGTGTTTGTCTTTCCTTTAATCCGGAGGGGAGTGTGGGCAGGAAGGATTTGGGGTTTTGTAGCAGTTTATACTGAGTAGGAATCACAAAGTATGTGTGTGCGTGGTGTGTGTGTGTGTGTGTGTGTGTGTGTGTGTGGTGTGTAGTGTGTGTGTGTGTGTGTGTGTGTGTGTGTGTGTGTGTGTGTGTGAGAGAGAGAAATGATAGGTAGGTAGAACATACGAATATATTGATCCCGCACAGCATCACAACGATTTTTTAACGTGCCATCTCTGTCTCCTCTTCCTTGTGTGTGTGTGTGTGTGTGTGTGTGTGTGTTGTGTGTGTGTGTGTGTGTGTGTGTGTGTGTGTGTGTGTGTGTGACTGCTTGGAACGGTGCTGTCATGGACAAATCTGATGCCAAGATGGGCGGGGTGTGGGTAGACAGGAAGGGGCTTAGAGGGCTTTTTTTCCCCGGGGACTGTTCGAAAGAATGTGCACAGATGCAGAGATGGAAAGACGTTGGACAGTTTTGCCTGACGGCCGTGTCTTATTCTGATGCACTCCAAGACAAGAGAGACGTTAGCTAGGATGTGAGATGCTCTCCTGCATGACATGCCAGATAACTGGATGTCCTTCTCTCATTGTCCTTCTCTCATTGAAACATCTTTGGCTTTGAAGGCTCCGCCAATGGGATATTGATGGGCCAGGAAAATGGGATGGACAAGAGAATGGTGCGTGTGCGTAGGTGTGTGTTTGTGTGTGTTGTGTTGTGTGTGTGTGTGTGTGTGTGGGTGTGGGTGTGGGTGTGCGTTTTAGTGTATATGTGTGTGTCCATGAGTGTCTATGAATGTGTGTATGTCTGTGTGTGTGCGTCTGTGTGTGTGCATCTGTCTGTTTTTCTATCTGTCTGTCTGTCTGTGTATGTTTAGGAGTTGTGGTCTCGGGATTTCGGCATCAGCAAATAGTGTTATCAGGGATGCTTTGTGTGTGTGCTGCTTCTCCACGCAGACAATTAGAAGAGGGGAGAGGTGAAGAGGATAAGGGAGGGAATCATGGGGCCGAGCATGACGTCATAGGGCGAGCCGCTGGGGATCCATTACCATTCCATTTGGTGGACCTGTACTTTTAAAGGAGTGAGTTCTTCCTTGGCTGCAGCAACAGACTCTTCCAGCCTGGCTTTGCGACAAGGGCCACACTCTGCCTGATGGAATGGCTTTGCGACAAGGGCCACACTCTGCCTGATGGAATGGCTTTGCGACAAGGGCCACACTCTGCCTGATGGAATGGCTTTGCGACAAGGGCCACACTCTGCCTGATGGAATGGCTCTGCCACAGTCTTGCGCATGGGAGAGAGTGAGGGAGAGAATGTGGGAAAGACAGACAGGGACAGACAGGGACAGACAGGGACAGACAGGGACAGACAGGGGACAGACAGGGGACAGACAGGGACAGACAGGGACAGACAGGGGACAGACAGGGGACAGACAGGGGACAGACAGGGACAGACAGGGGACAGACAGGGACAGACAGGGACAGACAGGGACAGACAGGGGACAGACAGGGGACAGACAGGGACAGACAGGGACAGACAGGGACAGACAGGGGACAGACAGGGACAGACAGGGGACAGACAGGGACAGACAGGGACAGACAGGGGACAGACAGGGGACAGACAGGGGACAGACAGGGGACAGACAGGGACAGACAGGGACAGACAGGGGACAGACAGGGACAGACAGGGGACAGACAGGGACAGACAGGGACAGACAGGGACAGACAGGGGACAGACAGGGACAGACAGGGACAGACAGGGACAGACAGGGACAGACAGGGACAGACAGGGACAGACAGGGACAGACAGGGACAGACAGGGACAGACAGGGACAGACAGGGACAGACAGGGACAGACAGGGGACAGACAGGGGACAGACAGGGACAGACAGGGACAGACAGGGGACAGACAGGGGACAGACAGGGACAGACAGGGACAGACAGGGACAGACAGGGACAGACAGGGACAGACAGGGGACAGACAGGGACAGACAGGGACAGACAGGGACAGACAGGGGACAGACAGGGACAGACAGGGACAGACAGGGACAGACAGGGACAGACAGGGACAGACAGGGGACAGACAGGGACAGACAGGGACAGACAGGGGGTGGGAAATATGGAGGAAAAAGGGAGACAAGGACAGAGTGGTAGAGAGAAAGGGAGAGAGTAACAGTGTGAGAGAGAATTGGAGAGAGAGAGAGAGTTAGAGAGAGAGAGAGAGAGAGAGAGAGAGAGAGAGAGAGAGAGAGAGAAGGGGACGCGTCGAGAAACAGACAGACAGGCAGACAGAGTTATGTACTTGCTAACGAATTTGCGCACTGAAAATACGCGCGTGCAGACACACACACACACACACACACACACACACACACACACACACACACACACATACGCACGCACGCACGCACGCACGCACGCACGCACACACACACACACACACACACACACACACACACACACACACACACACACACACACACACACACGGACGCACACTGTCTCACACACATCGTTTTTATTTTGTTTTCGTAACCTGTATTGCTGTATCCCATAAGTAAACTCTGGCGTTTAGATCGACACAGATAACGAAATCAAGGCTGCAACACATAGTAGCCATTGGTTGACTCCAGAAATATCCTATGGAAAAGAAACCAAAATTGGCAGAGTGGTTGCCATACCTGTCTCCTTTCGTCTTTACCAGCCACTGTTGAAGGAAGTCAATGCTGCTCGTCACCTGTCATGAGCTGCGTGGTCGTCAAAGCCACCATGTGCACATCTACACAGCTTCAGTATCCATCCAGCTTTCAGCTTCGTTCAGTATGTGGGCCTAGAGTCAATGTCTTGTCTCCATCTTTGATCCATGGTCTACACAGTTAGCGACTTATATCCAGCTTCGTTCTTCGGCGTTCGATTGCAGCATCTTTTGTCTGGATTCAGTGCATAGTATCCACCTTTCCTTATTTCATAGCTGGAGAAACGAAACGAGGCAGCGTCAGCTTCAGAGCATGAATTTCTCCATCTTCACTCTATCTTCAGTACATTGTCTTCAACCTTTCCTCTGTGTGCATTCTCCCTTTCCAGTGGATTGTCTCCAACTTCAGTGCCTGCATACCATCAATCATCTTCATAGTCATAGAGATTTCCTGGTCAGGAATGAAGCTATTAATCACATCTCAACATATCTGCCCACCGGCGCTTTTTTTTTTTCTTTTTTTTTTTTTTTGGCAATTACTTCAAGGTAAGCACATTAGTATGGAATTCCCCTTTTTTTTCAAATTCTGAAGAAAAGGAAAGAAAACAAAACGCGAACAAAAGGCATGCTTTGGGTTGTTTTTTTTTATATATATATACAACGTTGTAGGAATCTAAGTGCAGTGCATTATTGGCACTGCACCTTTTCCTTTAGACGAAAGATGCTTCAGATTCAAGATTTTCCTCCAAATCCATGGCATGATTTTAAGAGGAAGTTACTTCTTTTTCCTGAGTTCTCTGTCCTAGAGGATTCTCCGCTTTACTTCCCAAAAGGTCGACGTGTTTTCTTGGAAACGAGTAAATCCAAAAGCAAATATGAAATGAGGCAGGGAACAGTAAACATTACAATAAACAAGTAGGGTAACTCTTGTGGGAGCAAGAGTGGGTTAACTCTTGCTCCCACAAGAGTTACCCTACTTGTTTATTGAGTAAATCCAAGTGAACAGTGTAAGACGTTGACATAATTTCAAAAGGCAGGTAACGAAATTTAGCCTATACTGAACGACGGATAGGTTTCATTTGACACAAGACATTGTACACGTCCACGTGTTGGAGTCACTCGTCGTACTGCGTCATATGCAAATGATCATCTGTCAAGTATTGTTATTTTTCTTAAATTTGACGGAACAACTTTATTGCCCAGTTAA
>CM031596.1:131810333-131812833 GCA_018398815.1 Conus ventricosus | reverse complement strand
TTTTGTTGGTGGGTCATTTTTTGTGATTATTTTTCCTATTGTATATTTTTCCCCTTTCTCTTCCTCAGTCTCTGTCATCCCTCTCTCTCCTCTCTTCCTTCTCTCTCTCTTTTCTTCTCTCTCTCTCTTCTCCCCCTCCTCTCCTCTCCCCCTCCCCTCTCTTTTTTTCTTTTTTCTTTCTTTTTTTCCTCCCTCCACCATTTCTCTTTTTGTTTTGTAAGTTATCTCCCCCTCTCTCCTCTCTCTTCTCTCTCTCCTTTTTCCTCCTCTCTCTCTCCTCTCTTCTCTCTCTCCCTCTCTCTCTCTCCCAAACACAATACATACACTCTCTGTCTCTGTTTCTCTCCTTCTCTCTTCTCTCTCCTTTTTCTCCTCTCTCTCCCCCCTTTCTTGTCATGGGCAAAATCCAATTCCAAAAAAGGGTGATACAAAATCCCTGATGATTACAAGGGGATAGCTTAAAAGCGTAAACATAAAATGTATATCCACATTTTTAGCGTAAAGACTGAATGGGCGGGAAAAAGGGGGAAAAGTCATTGGGAAAAGCAGGGAGGGTTTTTTGGGCAATTATTGCACAATATATCGATCTGTAATTTGTTGCTTTAGTCCAAAAATATTCCAACGTAATGAAAATGTAGTCGCTTTGTGGCTATGAACGCCTTGGGGTTTTGTGACGGAATATTTTGTGGAATGTTTTAAAAGGAAAAAAGGTGTAAAAGGCGGCTATACAGGGTCTTAGAAGCCATTTCGATTTTTGTGTTGCAGTGACGTGACAGATGTGTATATTCCGATTTTTTCGAATGTCCAAAAGGGGTCAAACAGGCTGCCTCATAAGTCCACAGTTTTCGTGTGTGTGTGTGTGTGGGGGGGGGGGGGGGGGGTATAAAAGAACTTGCTATTGATGTATCCAAAAAAAATGAGAGACATGGTATTAAAGTGATTCTTGGAAAGTCGAATTCTTCTTCTTGTTGTTTGCTAAAAATGTTATTCTTATTTTAGACACCTCTCTAGGACTGCAAAATCAGTCAGATGCACGTAAACAGGAAGCAGAAAATATGCCTGGAAAGGACGAATGTTATGATTTTACCCAATGGCGGTCACCTTTCAGCACATGAAAAATGGTCTTATGGAGATAGGAAAACTACGGTCTCTAACTGTTATAAATGTTTGTGAATGTTATTCACCCACAAGGCTGAGTTTGATGTCTTCATGGGCAGAATTAAGTAGAAAGGGGAAAAAAGGTGTGATTGAAATTCTCAAATCCTTGCGAAAGTTAGGTTCTGTACACTCGAATCTTTTTTTGGAAACTTGTCGACACACAGTTAGAACTAAATACAGCTTAAGCAGCGGAAATATAGGGACTTACTGTCAATGACTACATGAAAAAGATTTGCCATTTAAGCGTTTCATTGGTATGTGATTGCATTCATTGAATACCATTTTGTATGGTGAATCAGGCAGGTATCCATTGTATAAAAAAAGCATTTGTAAAGGGTATGAAATATTGGATGAAATTAACCAGATTGCCTATGTCAGGATTTGTGTAGACAGGCATACGAAATGCAGTTGCTGCAAGCAGAGGATGGTAAGTAGAGCTGGATGTTTCAAATCAAGGAAGCTTTAACGGCGCATTGATTTGGAATTGTTTGGATGTACCAGGGAGTGGGATGCGAATATGGTTTTGTATCTGAGTTCAAAGATAGATTAACAGCATCCTTCATACAAACCTGGTGTGGAAAAATGCGAAGTAATGATATATATAATTGGTTCTTTTCTTTTAAATCAGCATTTCAAACAGAAAGATATATTTCAGTCGTTTCCAATAGATGGCACAGAATTTGTCTTGTCAGGTTCAGATGAAGAACCTTTTTCCTAAACGCGAACGAAACGTGGTTTAGTTCAAGTAACTCCATTACTCCTCCATGTAGGATGTGTTGTTATGCTCCGGGGGATGAGTCATTTCATTTTCGGATGCAGGGGCTACGATGAATTAAGAAAAAAAAATGTTTTGTTTAAGTCCAAAGAATCGGAGAAGAAGCATCTAATCGATATCTTTACGTCTGACAGTGACACTATAATTGTTTGGCTTGCAATATACACTTTAGAGGCGGGGCCGATGCGGAAAAAGAAAATGCCTAATGGGTGAGTGCATGTAATTGTGTAATGTCTGTTATGTATATATCATGTGAAGTAATTTAAGGAGTATCTAACTTAAAAGGCAAGACAAAAAAACTGACTAATGTTATATTTGGATGGTTGATGTAATAGGTAGAGTTATTGTATGACCTGTGCTGGGCTCATTCGCGTGCATTTGCGCACGCGTGTGCGTACGTGTATGTGTAATTGGGTGTGTGTGTGTGTGGTGTGTGTGTGTGTGTGTGTGTGTGTGTGTGTGTGTGTGTGTGTGTGTCTCTGTGTGTGTGTGTGTGTGTGTTTTGTATGTGTGTGTGTGTGTGCGTGTGTGTGTGTGTGTGTGTGTGTGTGTGTGTGTGTGTGTGTG
>CM031596.1:131785333-131800333 GCA_018398815.1 Conus ventricosus | reverse complement strand
TGAGTTTTCTTTCATTTGGATTTTTTTCATCCTCCCTTTAAAATGAAATTGTTTTCTTGTTTTCATCTTCCTTGTGCGTGTCTGTTTCCCTAATGGATGTCTGTAGTCTTTTTTGTGTTAACTCTTTGTTGTCTCCATTACTCTTTCTACTCTCCGCACCCTCTCCCCCCCCCCCCCTCCCCAACTCCTTGCCTTCCTCCCCTTCCCGGTTCTCCCACCTCCCACCCCCTTCCATCCCTCTGTCCTCTTTCACCCCCCCCCCCCAACCCCCCTGCATCTTGCTCATTTTCAGGGTCCAGTTTCTCGCTTCTTTTCCTTTGATTCCCCACCCCACCCCACCCCCATCTATCTCTCACCCCTATTCCATCATCTCTTTTCCTCCTCTCTAGTCCCCTCTTTCTCCGTGCGGTTTGTTCTTTGTAGCATGGCAGAATCAGTTCATAATGCCGGGAGAAATGCGTGCTGTAGGATGTTTTGCATCCGTCATGGAAGTGGAGAAGGGGTGCCTCCATTACTGGCGGTCACGACGGCGTGATAGGGGAGACTGTGTTGGCAGCAGGGCTGCTCCGGGCACAAACCCCCATCAGGCTGATGGATGATGACAAACTCTCTACATGGGTCGGGGGGTTGGGCTTTTTTTTTTTTTTTTTTTTTTGATTCTTGTTCTTTTTGGTGCTGGTGGTGTTTTTATTTTATTTTTCTCTGTCATTTTTTCCCCTCTTTCTCTTTGACTTGTCTGTTTGCCTGTCTGTGTTTCTGTCTCTGTGTGTCTGTCTCTCTGTCTTTCTGTCTTTCTCTCTCTCATTCTCTGTCTCTCTCTCTCTCTGTCTCTCTCTCTCTCTCTCTCTCTCTCTCTCTCTCTCTCTCTCTCTCTCTCTCTCTCTCTCCATAATTATATACTTACCTGCAGCACACTTACACACACGTGCGCTCTCTCTCTCTCTCTCTCTCTCTCTCTCTCTCTCTCTCTCTCTCTCACACACACACACACACACACACACACACACACACACACACACACACACACACACACAACACACACACACTCATACGTACGCACGCACACGTACACACTCACACACACACATACACGCACGCACGCACGCGCGCACGCACGCACACACACAACACACACACACACACACACACACACACACACACACACACACACACACACACACACACACACACACACACGGATGCACGCCCGCACACCTATAGATACATATATACAGACAGACTGTATGACGCAGAGATATCGAAGCAGATACTCTCAACCCACTACTCTTAAATCATCGTCCCTATCTAGCTAGCATTCGTGAGCTCTATGTGTGTCTCAGCTGTCCTTGTGTATAGTCGTTACAGAGCCAAGTAGTTTCAGGTCTGGGTCCCAGTTTCCTTTCATGCAGCTGATAGCATAGGGCTTCAAAGTTCACAGTCAGTCATTACTGCGAAAGGTTGTTGCCATGTGCTCTTCAGCATTTATTCACTGGCACTTATGAAGGGGTGACATAGACAAGTACTGGACCAAGCGCTGTCACGTGTGAAAATATCGGTTCACTGAATCAAGAGCAGACATGGAATTATTTATTGAAACTGGGACAGAGATTGAATACGAAAAATAAAACAAAATGATTTTCCAAAATTTTCATTGATTGGAAGGGAGGAGGGCGGGGGTGGGGGCTATCCATGCTTCAAAATGGCAGGGGTATATTTTGTCCAGGGGGGGGGGGGGGGGGGGAACCATGTGACACGTGTGCTGATTTTAGTTAATGATATTTACACGCAGGAAATTGTAATCTTTTAATTATGTTGTTTTCATCAAAAGGTTCAAACATCGTCATCACAGAATTTCGCAGCATATTCCTCCACCTCCTCCATCTCTTCTTTCTCCAACTCATTATCTCCCTTTCCTCCTCCTCCTCTCCCTTCTCCTCCGCCTCCTCCAACTTCTCCTCTTTCTCCCCCTTCTCCTTCTCCATCTCCTCCTCCTCCTCCTCCAACTTCTCCTGCTTCTTCTCCTCTTCCTCACCTTCCCACTTCTGCTCCTTGTTCTTCCGCTGCAAGATTGGTGACGATTGTTCTTCATTTTGTCGTGCTGATGTTGCCGTACTACCATCATTGTGACGATGGTAGTGGATGTGCATTCTCTTTTCATCTAAGTGTCAGATGCTGCCTGTTGTTGTCATTCAAAGTTGATCGGGGTGCAGTGCTGATCACGAGTTGAGGAATTTACTCCGAATCCAGTGTGTGGAACACCACCCAAGCACAGCAGACCTTCACACTGATAAGTGGATCCACCAATCCATGATAGTGTTGAAAGGTATCCACCCCACTCAGACATCCCACCCCCTTTCGCTCTCCGCTCCTATGCCTCCGCCATCGCCGCTCTCTCTCTCTCTCTCTCTCTCTCTCTCTCTCTCTCTCTCTCTCTCTCTCTCTCTCTCTCTCTCTCTCTCTCTCTCTCTCTCTCTCTCTCGCCTGTTCTCCACCAACACGTTTGATACTTTTTCCTCTTTAGCAGATGAAGGGTCCTCTGCAACTACAAGGACGTGGGCTGAATATGTATGACGACCATTAACGTCTAGCGTGATACATATAGAGAATCCTTCCTGAACGTAAATGCAGAACTATCAAAGTTTCTTTTGCTGGTTGTTCGTTTGATTTTTAACGCATTTGCTTCTCTCCCACCCCCCACCCTCCCTCTCCCTCTCCCCTCCCCCGTCCTTCCTCCCCCCCTACCCACGCCTCCCTTCCCCCGCTCCCATTATGTGTGAGCAGGCAGTGACCAAGGCCGCCCCCTCCGGAGCAGTCGCGGCAGCAGCAGCAGCAGCAGCGGTAGTGGTGGGATCGGGGGAGGCGCAGCATGCTGAAGACTGGGCGGGGCCCTCGGTGGCATGCAACTCAGCAGCGGGCAGGGACATGAAGGCGCACAGCGCAGCCACTTGCAAGGAGTATGCGCAGCAGCAGCAGCAACAGCAGCAGGCCAACCATCACCAGCACCACCACAGCCCCGTCCACGGTAAAAGAAACAGCAGCGGCAGCAGCGACAGTGGCCGAGGACACCTGGAGCCTAAGGTGGTCACGGTCAGTGCCGAGCTTGAGCGAGGGGCGTAGAGGTGGTGGGAGGTGCTGGTGTCATGGAGAGAGAATAGGGGCGATTGTCGTTCCGAACTTTAGTGAGGGGCTTAGAGGTGGTGGGAGGTGCTGGTATGGTGGAGAGAGAATAGAGAAGATTGTCGTACCGAAGTTTAGTGAGGGGCGTAGAGGTGGTGGGAGGTGCTGGTGTGATGGAAAGAGAATAGAGAAGATTGTCGTACCGAACTTTAGTGAGGGGCTTAGAGGTGGTGGGAGGTTCTGGTGTGATGGAGAGAGAATAGAGAAGATTGTCGTACCGAACTTTAGTGAGGGGCTTAGAGGTGGTGGGAGGTTCTGGTGTGATGGAGAGAGAATAGAGAAGATTGTCGTACCGAACTTTAGTGAGGGCCTTAGAGGTGGTGGGAGGTACTGGTGTGATGAAGAGAGAATAGAGAATAGAGAAGATTGTCGTACCGAACTTTAGTGAGGGGCTTAGAGGTGGGAGGTACTGGTGTGGTGGAGAGAGAATAGAGAAGATTGTCGTACCGAACTTTAGTGAGGGGCTTAGAGGTGAGAGGTATTGGTGTGATTTAGAGCAGATTATAGTACCGAACTTTAGTGAGGGGCTCAGAAGTGGGGAGTATTGGTGTGATGGAGAGCAGATTATAGTACCGAACTTTAGTAAAGGGCTCAGAGGTGAGAGGCATTGGTGTGATGTAGGGGAGATTATAATACCAAACTTTAGCGAGGGGCGTAGAGGTGGGAGGTATTGGTGTGATGGAGGAAGAACAGGGGAGATTGTAATACCTAACTTTAGTCAGGGGTGCACTGGTGGGAGGTACTGATATGGTGGAGGAAGAATAATGAGGGACGTAGAGGTGGGAGGTATTGGTGTGATGGAGGAAGAACAGGGGAGATTATAATACCCGAACTTTAGTGAGGGACGTAGAGGTGGGAGGTGTTGGTGTAGTGAAGGGGAGATTGCAGTGCCGAACTTCAGTGAGGGGCTTAGAGGTGGGAGGTATTGGCGTGATGGAGGGCGAATAGGGCAGATTATAGAGCCGAACTTCAGTGAGGGGCTTAGAGGTGGGAGGTATTGGCGTGATGGAGGCCGAATAGGGCAGATTATAGAGCCGAGCTTCAGTGAGGGGCTTAGAAGAGGGAGGTATTGGCGTGATGGAGGGCGAATAGGGCAGATTATAGAGCCGAGCTTCAGTGAGGGGCTTAGAGGAGGGAGGTATTGGCGTGATGGAGGGCGAATAGGGCAGATTATAGAGCCGAGCTTCAGTGAGGGGCTTAGAGGTGGGAGGTATTGGTGTGATAGAGGGAGAAAAGGGCAGATTATAGAGCCGAACTTTAGTGAGGGGTAAAGAGGTTTGAGGTATTGATGTGTTTTGAATGAGAATAGGGGAGATTATAGTACCGAACTTTAGTGAGGGGTTTAGGGTTGAAAAGCATTGGTGTAACAGAGAGAGAATATGGGAGATCATACTGCCGAACTTTAGTTAGGGGCTAAGAGGTAAGTGGGATTGGTGCGATCTAGGCAGACTTGATAGGTTAGCGGATGATATGAGGGGCGCACGGGGAAGGGGCAGCAAGGGTTACAATTAGTGCCGAACTTTGGCAAGGTGCGATGGAAGAAGAGTGGGGGATGCGGGGAACATTCATAGTCGGCGCCGAAGTCAAACGATGGGTTTAGAGGTGGGAGGGATTTGTAAGGAGAATTGGGGCAATGGAAGGAAAGGAGGGGATTGACGCAATGGAGGGAGAATGGGGGATTGGTGCAGTGGAGGAAGAATCGGTGATTGGTGCAATGGAGGGAGAATGGGGGTTAGTGCAATGGAGGGAGAATGGGGGATTGGTGCAATGGAGGGAGAATGGGGGATTGGTGCAATGGAGGAAGAATGGGGGATTGGTGCAATAGAGGGAGAATGGGGGGTTGGTGCAATAGAGGGAGAATGAGGAGATCATAGACAGTGCCGAACCTGAGTGAGGGGCAAGGAGAAGGGAAGGATTGCTGCTGTTGAAGAAGAGTGGGGGATGGAGGGAATATTCATAGTCAGCGCCGAAGTCAAGCGATGGGTTTAGAGGTGGGAGGGATTTGTAAGGAGAACTGGGGCAATGGAGGGAAAGGAGGGGATTGACGCAATAGAGGGAGAATGGGGGATTGGTGCAGTAGAGGGAGAATGGGGGATTGGTTCAATGGAGGGAGAATGGAGGATTGGTGCAATGGAGGAAGAATCGGGGATTGGTGCAATAGAAGGAGAATGGGGGATTGGTGCAATGGAGGAAGAATCGGGGATTGGTGCAGTAGAGGGAGAATGGGGGATTGGTGCAATGGAGGGAGAATGGGGGATTGGTGCAATGGAGGAAGAATCGGGGATTGGTGCAATAGAGGGAGAATGGGGGATTGGTGCAATGGAGGAAGAATCGGGGATTGGTGCAATGGAGGAAGAATCGGGGATTGGTGCAATAGAGGGAGAATGGGGGATTGGTGCAATGGAGGAAGAATCGGGGATTAGTGCAATAGAGGGAGAATGGGGGATTGGTGCAATGGAGGAAGAATCGGGGATTGGTGCAATAGAGGGAGAATGGGGGATTGGTGCAATGGAGGAAGAATCGGGGATTAGTGCAATAGAGGGAGAATGGGGGATTGGTGCAATGGAGGAAGAATCGGGGATTGGTGCAATAGAGGGAGAATGGGGGATTGGTGCAATGGAGGAAGAATCGGGATTGGTGCAATAGAGGGAAAATGGGGGATTGTCGCAAGAGAGGAGAATGGGGGATTGGTGCAATGGAGGCAGAATGGGGGTTAGTGCAATGGAGGGAGAATGGGGGATTGGTGCAATGGAGGAGAAATGGGGGATTGTCGCAAGAGAGGGAGAATGGGGGATTGGTGCAATGGAGGGAGAATGGGGGGGTTGGTGCAATAGAGGGAGAATGAGGAGATCGTAGACAGTGCCGAACCTGAGTGAGGGGCAAGGAGAAGGGAAGGATTGCTGCTGTTGAAGAAGAGTGGGGGATGGAGGGAATATTCATAGTCAGCGCCGAAGTCAAGCGATGGGTTTAGACGTGGCAGGGATTTGTAAGGAGAACTGGGGCAATGGAGGGAAAGGAGGGGATTGACGCAATAGAGGGAGAATGGGGGATTGGTGCATAGAGGGAGAATGGGGGATTGGTGCAATGGAGGGAGAATGGAGGATTGGTGCAATGGAGGAAGAATCGGGGATTGGTGCAATAGAGGGAGAATGGGGGATTGGTGCAATGGAGGAAGAATGGGGGATTGGTGCAATGGAGGGAGAATGGGGGATTGGTGCAATGGAGGGAGAATGGGGGATTGGTGCAATGGAGGAAGAATCGGGGATTGGTGCAATAGAGGGAGAATGGGGGATTGGTGCAATGGAGGAAGAATCGGGGATTGGTGCAATGGAGGAAGAATCGGGGATTGGTGCAATAGAGGGAGAATGGGGGATTGGTGCAATGGAGGAAGAATCGGGGATTGGTGCAGTAGAGGGAGAATGGGGGATTGGTGCAATGGAGAAAGAATCGGGGATTGGTGCAATAGAGGGAGAATGGGGGATTGGTGCAATGGAGGAAGAATCGGGGATTGGTGCAATAGAGGGAAAATGGGGGATTGTCGCAAGAGAGGGAGAATGGGGGATTGGTGCAATGGAGGGAGAATGGGGGTTAGTGCAATGGAGGGAGAATGTGGGATTGGTGCAATGGAGGGAAAATGGGGGATTGTCGCAAGAGAGGGAGAATGGGGGATTGGTGCAATGGAGGGAGAATGGGGGATTGGTGCAATGGAGGGAGAATGGGGGATTGGTGCAATGGAGGGAGAATGGGGGATTGGTGCAATGGAGGGAGAATGGGGGGTTGGTGCAATAGAGGGAGAATGGGGGATTGGTGCAATAGAGAGGGAGAATGGGGGATTGGTGCAATGGAGGGAGAGTGGGGGGTTGGTGCAATGGAGGGAGAATGGGGGATTGGTGCAATAGAGAGGGAGAATGAGGGATTGGTGCAATGGAGGGAGAGTGGGGGGTTGGTGCAATGGAGGAGAATGGGGGATTGGTGCAATGGAGGGAGAGTGGGGGATTGGTGCAATGGAGAGAGAATGGGGGATTGGTGCAATGGAGGGAGAATGTGGGATTGGTGCAATGGAGGGAGAATGGGGGATTGGTGCAATGGAGGGAGAATGGGGGGTTGGTGCAATAGAGGGAGAATGGGTGATTGGTGCAATAGAGGGAGAATGGGGGATTGGTGCAATGGTGGGAGAATGTGGGGTTGATGCAATGGAGGGAGAGTGGGGGGTTGGTCAATAGAGGGAGAATGGGGGATTGGCGCAATGGTGGGAGAGAGGGGGGTTGGTCAATAGAGGGAGAATGGGGGATTGGTGCAATGGTGGGAGAGTTAATTTTGGTGTAGTGGAGGGAGAGAGGGGGTTGGTGCAATGGCGGGAGAGTGGGGGAATTAGGGTAATGGAGGGAGAGTGGGGAATTAGGGTAATGGAGGGAGAGTGGGGGATGGGTGCAGTGGAGGGAGAGTGGGGGGATCATTGTCAGTGCCAGAATTGTGTGAAGGGCTTGGAGACAGTAGCGAGAGTGGGAGGGAGGGGGATCATAGTGTTAAAGTTTAGCGAGATGCCTAGAGTTATCAGAGACTGATACGACAGTGGAAGGGGGAGGGGAGGGGAGATCATAGTCAGTGAAGAACTTGAGTTAGAGGCGTGGATGCGTGGGGGATCGGAGCGAAGGAGGGAGAGTAGGGAGATCCTTATCAATGGAAAACGTGAGTTAGAGGCGTGGAGTTGAGGGGCATTGGTCATTCAAAGGAGGGAGAGTAGGGAGATCCTTATCAATGGAAAACGTGAGTTAGAGGCGTGGAGTTGAGGGGCATTGGTCATTCAAAGGAGGGAGAGTAGGGAGATCCTTATCAATGGAAAACGTGAGTTAGAGGCGTGGAGTTGAGGGCATTGGTCATTCAAAGGAGGGAGAGTAGGGAGATCCTTATCAATGGAAAACGTGAGTTAGAGGCGTGGAGTTGAGGGGCATGGGTCATTCAAAGGAGGGAGAGTAGGAGATCCTTATCAATGGAAAACGTGAGTTAGAGGCGTGGAGTTGAGGGCATTGGTCATTCAAAGGAGGGAGAGTAGGGAGATCCTTATCAATGGAAAACGTGAGTTAGAGGCGTGGAGTTGAGGGGCATTGGTCATTCAAGGAGGGAGAGTAGGAGATCCTTATCAATGGAAAACGTGAGTTAGAGGCGTGGAGTTGAGGGGCATTGGTCATTCAAAGGAGGGAGAGTAGGGAGATCCTTATCAATGGAAAACGTGAGTTAGAGGCGTGGAGTTGAGGGGCATTGGTCATTCAAAGGAGGGAGAGTAGGGAGATCCTTATCAATGGAAAACGTGAGTTAGAGGCGTGGAGTTGAGGGGCATTGGTCATTCAAAGGAGGGAGAGTAGGGAGATCCTTATCAATGGAAAACGTGAGTTAGAGGCGTGGAGTTGAGGGGCATTGGTCATTCAAAGGAGGGAGAGTAGGGAGATCCTTATCAATGGAAAACGTGAGTTAGAGGCGTGGAGTTGAGGGGCATTGGTCATTCAAAGGAGGGAGAGTAGGGAGATCCTTATCAATGGAAAACGTGAGTTAGAGGCGTGGAGTTGAGGGGCATTGGTCATTCAAAGGAGGGAGAGTAGGGAGATCCTTATCAATGGAAAACGTGAGTTAGAGGCGTGGAGCTGAGGGCATTGGTCATTCAAAGGAGGGAGAGTAGGGAGATCCTTATCAATGGAAAACGTGAGTTAGAGGCGTGGAGCTGAGGGCATTGGTCATTCAAAGGAGGGAGAGTAGGGAGATCCTTATCAATGGAAAACGTGAGTTAGAGGCGTGGAGTTGGGGGGCATTGGTCATTCAAAGGAGGGAGAGTAGGGAGATCATTATCAATGGAAAACGTGGGTTAGAGGCGTGGCGTTGAGGGGCATTGGTCATTCAAAGGAGGGAGAGTAGGGAGATCTCTGTCAGAGCCGAAATTAAACGGAGAGCTGAAAGGTAGAAAGGATTAGTACAGTAGAGAAAGAGGGGTGGGGGATCATAGACAGTGTCGGATCAGGAGATGGGAGGTACTGGTGCGATGGACGAAGAGGGGATGGCGGGATTGGATTCACAGTCTACGCCAAAAGCGAGTGAGGGGTTTAGAAGTAGGACGCAGAGACTTGGTGGGGCTTGGGGAGGAGGGGGGAGGCATGGGAAAGAAGGGGGGTCATAGTCATTGTCGAGCTTGAGTGGGGGGCTTAGAGGAGGGAGGGATTAGTGCGATGGACGGAGAGTGAGGGGATCATAGTGTGTGCTGAACTTGAGCGAGGGACTAAGCCAGTCTCTTATCTGTTCAATCTCATATACGGAGACAAAACGATAGCCTGCATTAATTGTTTTGCTTCGCTGATCTGGTATCTGCAGAGACCAAAACAGCAGTTTGCATTAAATGTTTCACTTCACTGATATGCTATCTACCGAGAAAAACCAGCAGTTTGCATTAAATGTTTCACTTCACTAATTTGCTATGTGCAGAGGCAAAACAGTAATCTCGTTAAACGTTGGACACTTCACTGGTCTGTTATCTGCAGAGACAAAACAATAGTTTGCATTAACTCTTTCGCTTCACTGATCTTTTATTTGCAGAGACAAAACAGTAGTCTGCATTAACTCTTTCGCTTCACCGATCTGTTATTTGCAGAGACAAAACAGTAGTCTGCATTAACTCTTTCGCTTCACCGATCTGTTATTTGCAGAGACAAAAACATTAGTCTGCATTAACTCTTTCGCTTCACTGATCTGTTATTTGCAGAGACAAAACAGTAGTCTGCATTAACTCTTTCGCTTCACTGATCTGTTATTTGCAGAGACAAAACAGTAGTCTTCATTAACTCTTTCGCTTCATTGGTCTGTTATTTGCAGAGACAAAACAGTAGTCTGCATTAACTCTTTCGCTTCACTAATCTATTATATGCAACGACAGTCTCATCAATCGTTTCACTTCACTGATCCGTTACCTGCCGAGATAAAATAATCATCATCAATAACAGTTTCATTTCATTGAACCTCAGTGTCATCTTCCTATGACAGGAGGTGGCATGGGTACCGCGACATACGTTTGGGCTGTTCCCAGTCCTCAGCTTAGCTGTTACGTGACAGAGGTTTTGTATCTTGCCACATCCTTCACATTATCCAGGACTTCTGTGGTGGACCTCTAGGACGTCCATCTTCCTCTGTAGCCAGTAGGATTACCTTTGACGGGGAACGAGAGAGGTGTACATGCCATTGGTAAAAAGCTATTGGGGTGTGATGAATGGGAGAAATTTTCTGATAAAGAATTGCTCTGGCAGATTCCGGAAGCCGGTCTATACAAAAATCCCTTTTCTGCAAGGTTAGTTCAATAAGCAGTCGTTGATGATCGCGCCTCTTTGCTGGTGATCAAACCCAGTCTGTCTTCATAGCGTGACCTTTTCTCCTTGGTCTGCCAATTTAGGTATAAAAAAAATTCGCCTGTGCAAGACATGAAGGATTTTCTTATATCTCCTCTGGCCAAATTCAACGAGAATGGTTCTTCTTGATAAACATCGGCAGATCTTGTGCTGCATGATGTAGTGTGCAAGGCAGATGTGAGAGAGACTCTTTCAAGTTTCCATACTGCTTAAGTGTAACTTCAGTTGGTAAGATATTACATAATTCAACAACATTAGAACAACAATCCAATCTCTGTAGATCTAAAAGTTTTGAATGACGAGTTTCCTGCATTATATTGAAGGCTTCTCCGAAGGTTTTTGTGACTATCATTTCAACACTTACCCATTGCATTAATATGTCCAGTGCCACAGCGGAGCCACCCATCCCTTACCCACCCCTCCCCTGCTCCTTTCTTCTCCCTTTCCCCAGAGTTATCAGTGATCTCTATTAAATTATCCTTCTCCACTGTCAGGAACAGCTGAAAGGCGCGCTGTACGTGTACATATCATTTTTAGAGTTTGTCCAAACATATCCCACACTGACTGTTCCTTTTCGTGTGTGTGAAATGTCGCTGACTTGATTCATCTCAGCCTGTTGTCATGGTGCAGACTGAATGAGGACAGCTTCCTGCATTTTTTAATACTCTCTCTCTCTCTCTCTCTCTCTCTCTCTCCTCTCTCTCTCTCTCTCTAATTTGCGTAGTTGTCTGAAATATAGGCCATGGCAAACCACGCTAACAAAGTTAGTACTGGTGTGATGTCCGCAAAATAACGTTGTCAGATGCGGATTATATGTTCTAAGCTCATGTAAAGTAGCCCTGGCTCAAGGAAGGTACACATGGAGGCACAATCAAGTGCTCAAAGAGATTGTACAAGTAGTCTGGGCTAGTACCAACACCACAAAAGGGCGAATCAGGACTCCAAAAGCACCCGCAACATTCTTCACGGCAGGAGGCAGCAAATCATGGCCAAGAACAACAGTGCCACTCGAAACATGCAGGCAGAGTCTGCTGGATGGGGCAGATGACTGGGAGTGCACTGCAGACCTCCCAGAATGGAAGAGTCACCCAGAGATCATCAGCAAGAGTGGCATGAGACCAGACATAGTAGTCCACTCTAAGTCAACCAAGCAGCTGATCATGATCGAGCTCACGGTGCCATATGAGAACAGAATGGAGGCAGCTCAAATCTACAAGACTGAAAAGTATGCTGATCTGGCAAACAGCCTGAGGAGAGAAGGCTATCAGGTCAAAGTCCTCACTGCAGAAATTGGAGCTAGGGGATTTGTAGGAACGTCTGCATACAGCCTCATGAAACAGCTCTCAGTTGCAGGAAGGAAAACACCAGAGCCCTGAAAGCAATGGGAGAAGCGGCAGAGAGGTGTTCAAGCTGGATCTGGTCAAGGAGGAACAAAAGTGAACTTCATAAGGCTTAATTTCCCTACAAATATCAGGTGTCCCTGTGGCTCAGTGGTTAAAACGCGAGTCATTGAGTAGAAAATAAGCATGTCCAGAGGGTCACGGGTTCGAATCCCAGCCATGGCTCGTCCCAAGATGGGGAAAAATAAAAAGGGCAGCAGAGGGACATCCGGAGTCATGAACCGGGTGTGGCCCAACCCCCCTAGAGTGTCAGGAGATAAGGGCCGAAACACTTGCTTGAAGGGGGCTTCTCTTCTGAGGACTCTCTGCTGCCACGCTCTCCACGAGTTTCTTTCTACTGGGTTTCCTAGCCTGGTGTGACCCTTCCTTCTTTTTCTGAAGTACACGCCCTCCCTCTCCCCACTGACTTACCTTTCCATCCCCCACCCCAACCATCCCCCCACGCACCCCGGGCTCTCCATCCCCCCAACCCCCCCCCCCCCCCCCCCCCCCCCCACCCACCCACCCCGGGCACGCTCATCCCGTTCCTTTTACCCCGTGTTTGAAAACGGCAAACCAAGCTGAAAGACAGTTGTTAATGTTATAGTTCTTACCGTACATTGTATCATCAGAATCCCGTCTGCGCCAAAACAATACAGTCTATCTCTGTGCTAGAATGAATCAATCAGAGCTTTAAAAATCCTTTACACAATCCTTTACACAATTCTCCTGAATTGGTTCCTAGAGGAACCGACTCTTTGAAGGGGTTTGTCATCATAAAACATTAGACTCGGGGATGCAGACATCGGTGCACGATGGAGAGAAATATTGGAAAACACGAAGGAGAGGAGGAAGACAAAGACCAAGAAGGTAAAACAGCCAAAGAATTAGAAATCACGCTTTATACCACGCACTTACGCGTGCGCGCATGCATACAGAGAGGGAGAGAGAGAGAGAGAGAGAAGAGAGAGAGAGAGAGAGAGAGAGAGAGAGAGAGAAGAAGAAGAAGAAGTAGAAGAAGAAAGAAAAAGAGAGACAACAAGCGGGGTGCCGACAAGCAAGGCACAGAGGGAGGCCGCCCATGCAGTAAGTTTTAAGGACGATCTCAGCCCGAAGCGGGAGCCAGCGACTGACGGAAGTAGAGTGTTGTTGAAGACTCGGGGAAGAAGAATGGGGGTTGTCTCTTTCCAGTAAAATCGATGCTGCTTATCCATCCACTAAGGTTGGAATCTGAGTTTGTGCCTCACACACAGTAAAGTGTCGTGTGTACGTGTCAAAATATTGCGTCACATGTTCCCGTGATTAGTGATGACGAGCATTCTCAGTGGATATGCGACGTACTGGTAAAAAGAAAAGGCAGGAAAGTAAGAAAGAAAGAGAGAAAAAAAAAGTAAAGACAGAGAAAAAGAATGAAAACACAACGAGACTAAATGTCTGGTAGGGAAATGAAAAAAAGATCTTCAGAATGAACGTTTCGCCGATATAAGCGAGTAGGTGGCATATTGCGTAATCGACACAGAGTGGCGTTAATCAAGGACGGGCACTTCACACTGCTTCAGAGACAAAGGAGGGAGAAGGGATAGGGCGACGGAGGGACTGGCGAATTCAATCTTTGAACGTGAAAGGGAGGCGTGGAGGGAGAAACGGAGATTGGGAAATGTGAGGAATTGGGTTAATTCATTAATTGGGTAATGCATTGAGGAAAACGTCCACTCACCACATTTCTAAGAAATCAGAACTTTCTGTATCGTCTCCCATCTGCCAGTGCTGACTGCCACGAATATGTTTTGTGCTTTCAAATGTCGAATTTTGTTTTTTAATAATTACATTCCCCGTTTTCTTCCTACCCGCTCTGCGCCATTCATCACGTTGTTTCGTTTATCATCACTGGTGAGTCTAATAGGCAAATCGCTTGTCTTGTTTAACTTTGAAACGTATATGCCACAATGTTCATTCATGCACGTACATATAATTTTTCATGCATGTATATTTTTATATTACAGACAGACAGGGACAAATTAAAAATAAACAATTGAACAGTTGAAGTGCCCCTACAAGTTCGCGTGTTTTCATTGACACTAGTTCTTGGATACATTATGCGGTAAGTCAGTGCAGGTTGTTTATATCCCTGCCAATTGCAGAGGCCATGCGCATGTTGAAATATGGCGGCACAAGATTGTACACAGAATGCACAGAGCAACAGCTGCAGTGGTTTAAAACGGTGCACTCCAAGACTGAAGCTGTTGTGGGGGCTGATGCGAGGCATAGCGCTATCGATGTCGTGAATCGAAGGTGGGGGAGGTGACACTTTGCACAGTAGCTATGGCGCTTTGAAGTGCAGGAAAGAGGTGGGGGAGGTGACACTTTGCACAGTAGCTATGGCGCTTTGAAGTGCAGGAAAGAGGTGGGGGAGGTGACACTTTGCACAGTAGCTATGGCGCTTTGAAGTGCAGGAAAGAGGTGGGGGAGGTGACACTTTGCACAGTAGCTATGGCGCTTTGAAGTGCAGGAAAGATTGAGACAAAATCGCTTGCAGCATGCATTCGGGACCAGAACCAGCGCTCTGTGTTCAGGCATAAAACAAGCATCTCTTAGGTTTCATCCGTGTGTGTGTGTGTGTGTGCGTGCGTGTGTGCGTGTGTGTGTGTGTGCGCGCGCTATGTAAATCTTATCCTCCACATCCTCAACGCATTTTGTATATGTGTGATTTTTTTTTGCTTGAAGCGGATGCGTGACCGACGTATGCAGTGACGCTTTCTTCTCGCACGTCATGGCATCCTTACCAGTATGGAAACGTTGCTCTTTGCGTGGAAACATTGCTTGTGGCAATATGTGCAGCTAACTTAAGACAAGACTCTACGACTGCCGAGAGACAGGACCCTAAGGCTGAGTTCAGACAAGATTTTACGGCTGACTTTAAACAAGACAATACGACTGACTTGAGACAAGACTATGCGGCTGACTTGACCCAAGATTCTACGGCTGACTTGAGACCAGACTTAACGGTTGACTGCAGACGAGGTTTTACCCGTGGCCTTTGACCTATGCCTGGCGGCAGGTGA
>CM031596.1:131775333-131780333 GCA_018398815.1 Conus ventricosus | reverse complement strand
CACGAAAAGTGAAACAGCAGAAATTTTTGTTTTTAATGAAAATGCTTGTGTGTCGGGAACATTGAATAGTCAGTATCTAACCGGACTTGTGATTTTTTCATTAGTTGTCTGTTGTTGCTGTTGTTGTTGTTGTTGTTGTTGTTGTTGTTGATGATGATAATGATAATGATAATGATGATGATGGTCGTGGGGGGGGGGGGGGGGGGCGTATGGGTGTGGTGGGTGTCTGTCTGTGTCTTTGCGTGGGTATGTGTGGTGTGTGTGTGTGTGTGTGTGTGTGTGTGTGTGTGTGTGCGTGTGTGCATGCATTTTTGTTTTGCCGTTGTTGATGATTCGGTTGTTTCAACTTTGAAAGATATTTGAATTTGGACGATTTTTTATGCTTTCATTCAAGAACAAGACATTAAGAACAAAAGAGATTTTGAACTTTGATGCAAAATTATCTGTTGACATCGTGTGTGCGCGTGAAATGATGAAATGTTGCTGTGATTTGTTCCTGGTTATTGCGAATAAAAGGCATGGGGGAGGAGGGGGGCTGAATCGCCGTATTGACGGCTGTTGACTTGATTGTATTCACCGAGCCCAGGGTAACGATTGCTGCGTTTCCTCAATATGATGTCATCGATCGAGCGATGCCAGACAATGCTTTATCACCAATCATAATCGACTACATGAAATTGCTGGCTTGGTTGCCGTTCGTTGTCTGTTTATATATTCGTCAATGGTTGACACTAGAACACTCTTTGTACTTGTCAGGTTGGTAGTTACTGTACTTGTCTGGTTGATAGTGACTGTACTTGTCTGGTTGTTAGTTACTGCACTTGTCTGGTTGATAGTGACTGTACTTGTCTGGTTGTTAGTTACTGCACTTGTCTGGTTGATAGTGACTGTACTTGTCTGGCTGTTAGTTACTGTATTTGTGTGGTTGATAGTGACTGTACTTGTCTGGTTGATAGTCACTGTGCTTGTCTGGTCGATAGCGACTGTACTTTGGTTGATAGTTACTGTGCCTATCTGGTTGATAGTCACTGTACTTGTCTGCTTGATAGTGACTGTACTTGTCTGGTTGATAGTCACTGTACTTTGGTGATAGTCACTGTACTTTGTCTGGTTGATAGTGATTGTACTTGTCTGATTGATAGTGACTGTACTTTGTCTGGTTGATAGTTACTGTGCTTATCTTGTTGATAGTCACTGTACTTGTCAGATTGATACTGTACTTTGTCTAGTTGATAGTCACTGCACTTGTATGGTTGATAGCTACTGTACTCGTCTGGTTGATAGCTACTGTGCTTGTCTGGTTGATAGTTACTGTACTTGTATGGTTGATAGTGACTGTACTTTGTCAGGTTGATAGTTACTGTGCTTGTCTGGTTGGTAGCTTCTGTACTTGTCTGGTTGATAGTTACTGTACTTGTCTGGTTAATAGTTACTGTATATGTCTGGTTGATAGTTACTTACTTGTCTGGTTGATAGTTACTGTACTTGTCTGGTTGATAATTACTGTACATGTCTGGTTGATAGTTACTGTACATGTCTGGTTGATAGTTACTGTGCATGTCTGGTTGATAGTTACTGTACTTGTCTGGTTGATAATTACTGTACATGTCTGGTTGATAGTTACTGTACATGTCTGGTTGATAGTTACTGTGCTTGTCTGGTTGATAGTTACTGTGCATGTCTGGTTGATAGTGACTGTACTTTGTCTGGTGGACAGCTACTGTGCTTGTCTGGTTGATAGTTCATGTACCTGTCTGGTTGATAGTTACTGTGCTTGTCTGGTTGATAGTCATTGTACTTTAGTTGATAGTTACTGTGCCTATCTGGTTGATAGTCACTGTACTTGTTTGGTTTATAGTTATTGTACATGTCTGGTTGATAGTTACTGTACTTGTCTGGTTGATAGTCACTGTACTTGTCTGGTTGATAGTCACTGTACATGTCTGGTTGATAGTTACTGTACTCGTCTGGTTGATAGTAAGTAACTGGACGTATCTCCATTCCTGGTGGGCACTTATTGACTGTCTGTATCCACTTCTGAATGACGGTTGATTGCTGTCCTAGTTTCCGGATGACAGCTGCTGGCTGGCTGTTTTCGACTGTGGTTGACATGGTTGGCTGCATTCGTTTCTGTCTGACGTTTACAGCTGTCTAGTTCGTATCTAGTTGACAGTTAATGGCTGTCTGTGTTATCCGGATGACGGTTTGGGGGTTAACTGAAATGGTTGCTGGTTGATAGCGAATGGCTGTGTGTAATCGTTTCTGGTGGCTGTGGTTGTCTGTATTTTCAAGGAAGACAGTAAATGGGTGCCTGTGTTCGTTTCTGGTCGACAGTTGTCACTGTTAGTGTTCGTTTCGGGTTGACAGTGTATTGTCGATTTTGTCTGGAATTCATTGCTTGTAAATCTCAGACATCCCTCCCCTCCCCCCCCCCCCCCCTTCAACTCTCTCCTCTCTCTCTCTCTCTCTCTCTCTCTCTCTCTCTCTCTCTCTCTCTCTCTCTCTCCTCTCTCTCTCTCTCTCTCCTCTCTCTCAACACGCACATGCACACATGCATAACACACACATAAATGCACGCATGTGTAAACGCACGGACACACGTACACACACATACACACAAGCGCGCGCACGCACTTGCGCGTGCACGCACGCATGGACACACACACAAACACACGGACACACACACACACGCACACACACACACACACGCCACGCGCGCGCCCACACAGTGACTGACTGACTATATTCGTTTAGTCAGTAAGTGATCGTACCGGATACAAATTGATGATGATGATAGTGGTGATGATGACGACGACGACGATGACGACGACGACGACGATGATGATGATGATGACGACGACGACGACGATGATGCCGACGACGACGACGACGATGTTGGCAATGGTAAAAACGATTTCCCGGCGTTCCCCCAGCACGACCTGATGGAGTGGCTGCACATGCTGGGCTGGGCATGTACCACGAAACGCTGGCCGGCCAGGGCTACAACGACATGGACTACGTCACCGACATCACCTGGGAGGACCTGGAGGAGATCGGCATCAAGAAACTGGGTGGGTCACATGGTCAGACCTGCTGGACCTGTGGGCCTGTGTGTGGTGCTGTGCTGAGGGGAACGAATCACGCTGATGCTTTGCTAACAGAAAAAAGAAAAGATACACACTGATGCTTTATTGAGAAATAAAGATGCAAATAAACGCACAAAACACGGCTAGAAGTAATGTTTATTGCTAATACACAATACAAAATAGGCGAATTTCCGACAAATATATTTTCCGCAGATGCCAGAAATGGCAATTGTAAAAATGTACGTAACAGTGCTCCCCGGGTAGCAATCAGCAACAAATTGTGCGCGTGTGCGTGCGTGCCTGTGCGCGCGCGCGCGCGCGCGCGCGTGTGTGTGTGTGTGTGTGTGTGTGTGTGTGTGTGTGTGTGTGTGTGTGTGTTTTGTGATGTCTGAACGAGCCGTATTTGTCAGATATTAGTATACATGTCTTGTACTGTATATTAGATAAATATTACTTTTCACCTTGTTTCGTGCGTGCACTTGAGTTTTGGCATTTGTCTTTGCTTATGAGGAGAGGGAGGGACGAATGGTTTGTGTGGATGGCTGAATATGTGTGTATGTGTGTGTGTGTGTGTGTGTGTGTGTGTGTGTGTGTGTGTGTGTGTGTGTGTGTGTGAAAAGTTAAACTTGAGTTCACGAAAATGCCATAGTATTGTCATTGTTAATTTGATACACGCTCGATCTGTATCAGTCAAAATTTCTGTTGTAGCCTCCACGAGGCAAAAATGTGAAGTTTTACGATCAATTGACGATTTAAACTTATAAACGTATATCTGATACTGGATTTAAATTTGACGTCACTAGCAGCTAAAACCTCGTCAATCACAATGGTTAATGCAATGTTGAGTTACAGCAGAACGTAAAATCAACATTCATGATGCTCTGTAAGCATAAGGTTAGCCTACGATGATCCTTACCACCTGGGCATTCTGTGTAAAATCTTAATGGGTTTTTTTTATGGTTTCTTTGAGACATTAGAAAGTTCGGAATCCATGTTGTCATATAACCACCGTTATTTCATCTTGCATAGTTCTTTCGTATATGTGCTAGCTGACCAGCCTCCCCCCCCCCCCCTCCCCACCCCTCACCCCTTTTGCTCCATCCCATTCCACCCCACCCCACTCCTTCCCCTTATCCCCTTACCATACCTCCTTCCTCACCTCCTCCCCTGCCCCAGTGGCCTTTGCTTTAGACCTGTTCTGAATCCCGACATAGCTTCGCTTTGTCAAACCAGTGCATTACCAGTTCAATTCATGCACTATCTAGCACATTAGTGATTCGCTCTTGACCAGCATATCATACGAATTAGTCACAATGCCACAGCTAGAGAAGATCAGATGAGAACTGTGGATCTGATTGGAGAGCAAGTTGACAGACAGACACACAGACAGAAGACTCGCAGAATGAGCTTTAGATAATTACAGGCTCTGTGGCGAAACATGTTCCACGGACATCACACTTGAACGTGGGCAGGGATGCCAATGCAGGACAGTACTCGCACAACAGCATCTGTGGGGCTCGGGCTTAAGACGTGGTGGTGCCTGATGGGTGAAGCGTTCAGTTGGGATTCCCTTCCCCCACCCCCACCCCCGCCCCGCCCCGCCCCCAACCATCTCCCATGTCAACCTGTGGGCCGACATGCTGGTATCTGCTCCCCTTGTCCGGTGTGTATATACACACACGGTAGTCTTAACGTGAGTTGAAATAACCTGTAATTCATAGTGGTGATCGGCGAGTGGTAGAAACACCAAAATATCCAGCATGCACCAGGATATTTGCAGAGGAGATGGACGCCGCCAAGTATTCTCCATTGTCCGCCGAAATGCCGTAGTGAACACTCAAATTATCGTTGACTGTCGTGGCATCCCTACGACTTACTGGCAGTGGGAATCATGATTATAATACACGTGGACGT
>CM031596.1:131760333-131770333 GCA_018398815.1 Conus ventricosus | reverse complement strand
ATGGCGATCGCCTTTGGAGCCAGTTTAAGGAAACTGAGAGAACAGTGACAATAGGACAAAGGAATTTTGATACACGGGGCGCCGAGGTTAAATGTAAAATTTCCTGCACGTCCGGGATTTGTGTGTGTGGGGTGTGGGGTTGTTTTGGGGTGTTTTGGGTGTGGTGTGTGTTGTGGGGTGAGCTGCGCCGCGTGGTGATTCTCGCGCGTTTTTGTTTGCCGTCACAGTGTATCACGGTGCGCCTTGCCTGCTGTCGTTGAATATCAGCACTGCCCTTTGCGCAAAACCGCATGCCCTTCCGGAAGGCCCAATTTTTCAAGTACAAACTGTTTTTAAAGAGCAGGATTTGCAGCACGGCGTCCGTTTCGGGTTTGCAGTCAGGAGGGGGGGGGGGAAAAGGCACATGCCAACAAAGCATCAGGCCACAACGGTCCACTGAAAGGAAAAAAACCCCAAACAAAAAAAAGTTTTTTTTTTTTTTTGTAAACCCCCCTGAACCCCAAAAAACCCCCCCTCCTCCCCCCCAATCATTTCCCCCCCCCCCCTTTTTCCCAACCAAAAAAAATTTCCTTTTTAAAAAATTTTTGGGGGGATTTTTAGGGTCTTTTTTTGGAAAACCAAAAAAATTGCCATTCACATTTTCCCTTTTGGGCAAAAAAGGGGGAAAAAAAAAAAGGGGGGCCGGGGGGGGGAAACCGCCCCCTTTTTCCTCTTCTCTCTCTTTTTTCTCTCTCCCTTCTTATCCTCCCTCCCCCCCCCTTTAAAACCCCCGCCCCCCCCCCCCCCCCCTTTTTTTATCTTCCCTTCTCCCCCTCCCCTCTTTCCCCAGGTCCATCCCCCCCCCCCTTTCCTCTCCCCCCCCCCCCCCCCCTTTCCCCAAAATTTTTTTATTTCCCCCCCCGCCCCCCCCTTTTTTTTAATTTTTTCCCCCCCCCCCCCCAATTTTTCACCTCCCCCCTTTTTTCCCCCCCCCCCCTCTCCCTCCCTTTCTTTCCCCCCCCTTCCCCCCCTCCTCCCCCCCCCCTTCTTTCCCCCCCCCCCTCCCCCCCCCCCCCCCCTTCCCCCCCCCCCCCTTTTTCCCCTTTTTAACCCCCCTCCCCCCCCCCCCCCCCCCTCTCTCCCCCTCCCTCCTCCCCCCCCTCCCCCCTTTTCTCTCTCTCTCCTCCCTCTCTTCCTCTCCCTCTCTCTCTCTCTCCCCTCCTCTCCTCTCTCTCTCTCTCCTCCCCCCTCTCTCTCCCCACACTTGGCGCATTGCCCGAAAGTGCATTTTTTGTGTGGTGTGAAAGCGCGCGCGCGGGGCCCGGGGGCCGCGCGTGTGTGTGTGTGTGTGTTTTTGGGAGTAGAGAGAGAGCTCGTGCCGCATGTTTGGGTGTGGTGTGTGTGTTGTGGGGTTGGGGGGTGTGTGAGTTGTGTGTGTGGGTTAGAGAGCAAGGAGGAGGGGAGGGGGGAAGTTTAAAGGGGGGATAAAAACTTTTTCCTTTTCTGTTTTTTTCCTAAATCCTATCCCATCCCCCCCTTTCATTTTCCTCATCAGTGTACAATACTTGTACCAACGGGTCCAGCTAAACGTAAGTTCTGATTTTTTTTTATGTTTCCATTTCCTTCGTTTATCCTTTCTGGTTTTTTACATTTGTGTCAACACTAACACTGAAACAGATTTTTTTTTGGAACTTTTCTCCGCCCCCTTTTTATGGGAAACAAACACCTTTTTTTCCTTTTTACAACCCCCATTTCCCTTTTTTAAAATTTAACAAAATGAAGGGAAAACCAGTACCCCACTTCTGACTGGTAAAACGCTTCCCCCGTAAAATTAAACCCTTTTTGGTGGGGGAGGGTGGGGGGGGGGGGGTTTTTTTTTTTTTTCGTTTTGTCTTTTTCCTTTTTTTTTTTTCCCCCTTTTTTTTTTTTTTGTATTATTTTTTTTTCAAAAAGGTTCATTTTTAAAAAAATTTCCCTCCAAAAAAGGGTAGTCAGAAGGGCAGACTTCGCCAGATCGCTCTTCCCCTTCCCCCCCCTTTTTTGGGCCTTTAATTAAAAAAATTTAAAAATAGGTGGGCCCAAAAAATTTAAAGAACTTAAAAAAAGGGGGTTAAAAATTTTTAAAAGAGCCCTAAGCCCGGGGGCCTTTAAATAATAAATATAGGGGGGACATTTTTAAAACTTTAAATGGAACCTTTAAAATCCACATAATATAGGTGGGACAAAAAACATTTAACACACAACCCCCCGGGCCAAACCACTAAAAAGGGCAAACAAATTAAATATAAAATAACCGGGGGCCTTTAAAACCCAAAAAACCGACAAAAAACCGGAACCAAATAAAACAAAACAACACAGGGACCCAAAACCTTAAAACCAACCAAAAACCCAACCCCCTTTTTAAACCCCAAAAACCCACACCAAACCCGGGAAAAAAATTTAAAACCCACCCAAAACCCCCCCCCCCCCCCCCCCCCCGTCCCCAAAAAACCCCCCCACCCCCCACAAACCCACACTCCCCCCCCCGGCCCCCCAGTTTAAACCCCCCACCACCAACCCCCACCCACCCCAAACCCCCCAAACAACAAAAACCCCCCAAAACCCCCCCCCCCAACCAAAACCCCACAACACCCCAAACCCCAACACACACACAACAAACAAACCCGGGGGCCCCCCAGACAATTACCCAACCAAACCAAAACCCTCCGGCCCACAACCGAAAAACTCACAAAAAAAAAACCGTTTTCCCCCACCCCGTCTTTTCCCCCCCCCCGAAAAACCCCCCCCCCCCCTCCCCCCCTTTTTTAAAAATCTTTTCTGTTCCTAACAGCCCCCCTTTACATTTATTTTTGGGGCGTTTTTCGCATGCCTTCCCTTTTCCCCCCCCTCTTTTCCCCTTTTCCCCCTTTAAAACCCCTTCCCCCTTCCCCCTTTTCCCCCCCCCCTTTTTCCCCCCCCCCTCCCCCCTTTTCCCCCCCCCCTCCCCCCTTTCCCACCCCCCCCCGTCCCCCCCCTCTTCCCATTTTTCCCCCCCCCTCCCCCCCCCCCCCCCCATTTCCCCCCCCCTCCCCCCCTCCCCCTCCCCCCCCCCCCCCCCTTTAAAACCCCCCCCTCTTTCCCCTTTTCCCCTCCCCCCCCACTCCCCCCCCCCCCCTTTTTTCCCCCCCCAACCCCCTCCCCCCCTCGGTTTTTTTTCCCAAACCCCCCCCCTCCTCTTCTTTTCTTTTTCCCTCTTTCCCCCCCCCCCCCCTCCCCCACCCCCCCTCCCCCCCCCCCCTCTTCTTTCCCCCCCCTTCCTCAATTCTTCCCCCCCTTTTTCCCCTTTTGACCTCCCCCCCCTCCAACCCCCCCCCTTGCCCCTTTCCTCTCCCCGTGCTTTTTCCCCCTTCCTTTTCATCCCCCCTCCCCTTTGGAAAAACCCCCTGTCTTCTCCCCCTCCCCCCCCCCCCCCCTCCCCCCCTCTCCCTTTCCCCCCTCCCTTTTTCCCCCCCCCTATTTCCCCCTCCCCCTCTTTCCCCTTTTCCCCCCCTCCCCCCCCTCCCCCTGCTTTCATTTTTTTCCCCTTTTTGGGGGTTTTTCCCTCTGGGGCCCCCCTTTTTTTTGGGGTTTTTTTGGGGGGGAAAAACCCCCCCCCTGATTTTCCCCCACCTCCCCCCCCTTTTTCCCCCCCCCTTTTCCCCCCCCTTAAACCCCCCCCCCCCCCCCCCCCCCCCCCACTCCCCCGTTCCCTCGGGGAAAGGGCTAAATGAAAGATGAGGGCCCAGGGGTTTTTTTTTTTAAAAAACTTTCAATTTTAAAAAACAAAAGGGAAATTTTTGGGGGGGGGGTTTGGGGGGGGCCCCGTTTTACAGGCCCGTGATTTTTCCCGCTGGGCACTTTGGGCCTTTTCTTATTAAAAAATCCAAACTTAAAAAAAAACCTACAGGGACATAAACCTATCCAATCCACCTCCGCTGCTTTGCAGAGGGCCTGCTGCCGGCACGTGTGACGTCCTCAGCGACATTGACGACATGCTGCAGGGGCTGACCGGACGAGCTGACGCCATGTTGGAGGAACCAAAGGCTGATCTGTCTGACCCCCTCCACCTCCCCCACCCCATCCTCAACGCCTCATGACCTGGCCGGGCCGTGGAAGCCGCATTGTGTTCCCTAACCCTGGATGTTCAGGCCTGCTGCCCCTCTTGTTCCTTCTGTCTCTGTGGAGCCAGTCTGTGTGACCACGAACCTTGCCAGTGAATCGATCTGCATTCGGGTTTTTTTTTAAGTCAAGACGCTTTGTACATGTGATGTTGATGACAGTGAAGCGAGCGACTACTGGGAGTGTGTGTGTGTGTGTGTGTGGTGGGAAGGGATCTGTGACTAGCGCTGCAGGTGATGATGGCACCTGACTGACAGACCTGCTAGGATTTTCCTTTTCTGCTCCACTTAAAGCCCCCCCCCCCCCCCCCCCCCCCCCCCCCCCCTCTCCCTCCTTCGTGTACCCTTTCTCCGTTTTGAATGCCAGAGGAAACATAGAGATGACACAGAGTGAGGGTTCCTCTCTCTTAAGGTTTTGAATAGAGGACATTGCTGTAACTCATGCGAAGGAGAAACGATCGCTGAATATGATGGAAAGGATGTCTGATTTACTTCTCGCCTGTAGACATATCCTACATCTGGTTTGATCAAAGATCAAGAGGATTTTCAACGGAGAGAAACTTTTTCAAAGACTAGGTTAATTAAACTTTGTCATTTTGGTATTTCTCCTCTTTATATATATATATATATATATATACAATTCAATTATAAACAAAGCTTATATATACGTTGAGCTGCATGTGTTGCCGAATTCTGTAACCACCCTTGCAATTTGTATGTTGATAATACCGTGATTCGCTTCTTGGAAATCCATCCAAAGTCAGTTATCTGGCGTTGGCAGTGAAAAGACACATTTGATAGTGTGCGCCAGGCAGTAAAAAGACAAATTTGATACAGTTTCCTGGGCACGGGAAGAGCACTCTGAATGTACCAAGCATTCAAATGACAAATTTGATACGGAGTCTTGGGCATTGGAATGGCAATCATATTGTACCATGCTGTGAAAGGATAAATTTGATAATTATGATGTGTTATGCCTTGAATGGACGAAGTGCGTGAAGCAGTCAAAAGACAAGTTTAACACAGTGTCCACAGACACTAAAAGGGCAAACATATCAAGCAGTAAAACAAGCTGTCATGTAGTGTCCTAGTCATTGAAAGAGCAAACGTGGAATACCAATGATTAAAAAAAAAAAATCGATTCAGTGAATTCGGTAGAGATAGAGCAAATTCATGGTCACAGACCGGCGATAAATGGGCAGATTTCAGTTTAGTTACTGGACAGCCCCAAAAACAAAACAAATTTGATACAGCATACTTGTCGATGAAAAGGTGCATTGCATATTGTATGTATGGGACGTGAATGGCTTCTTTCTGAATGTTTGCTCTGTATCTTAGAGTGTCTGTTCTCTGAGAGCAAAAACAAAAATGTTCTGTGATATTGCTTCACGGTCTATGGCAAAAATATCACCATCATTAAGTGTTGTTGTGAACATTTTTTTGGTACAATTTTTTTTTATTAAACTGCCATGACTTGCTTGTTTCTCATTTAATATAAAATTGAAAGTCGTATGAAACTGAAAGTCGTTCAACGAATGGCCGACTGCTATCTATCTCTGTCATTGAAAAGTCATGTTGCTTCCAGTTGTTGATAAATCTACACTTTTACATTTATATTAAGGTAACAATGATCTTAATGACTGTCACCACCACCACCACTACCACTACTACTACTACTACTACTATACTACTACTACTACTATACTACTACTACTACTACCACACCACTACCACCACTGCTACTACTACTACTACCTAACTACTACTACTACTACTACACCACCACCACCACCACCACCACCACCACTACTATAGTACTACTACTACCACCACCACCACCACCACCGCCACTTCTACTTCTACTACTATATCTACTACTACTACTACTACTACTACTACTACTACTAGTACTACTACTACTACTACTACTACTGCTGCTGCTGCTGCTGCTGCTCCTGCTACTACTGCTGCTGCTACTACTGCTGCTGCTGCTTCTAAAATCATCACCACCACTACTACTGCCACCACAACCACGACTACTACTACTACTATCGACTATGATAATGATAATAGTAATGATAATGATAATAACAATAATAATAATAACACCAGAGAAACCGAGGAAGAAACAAACACAATAATAGCGAAAAAAGGCACCCAAATTGAAATCTTCGTCAAATAAAAAGTACAGGTGAACAAATTTAGACAACCCTGTATGAACGACGAATGATTGTGAACATGTTCTCCTGTGATGGAAACTGTGTGTAAGAAAATGCCTCCCACAGAAGGAACCGTATTTCATCTGTCCCGCTTTAGACAGTTTCTTTTTCAGTGCAAGGAAGATAGTCCCTCTAAAATGTATCATTGTCCGTAATCCTGATTGAAACTAAGGATCTAAAAGTCTCTCTGTTGATCGATGTAAAGCAGGCTGCCCGTCTGTAAAGTATCTCTGTCAGTGATTCTAAGCCAGACTGTCTGTCTGTCTGTACAGAATTTCGATTCATCAGTGTAAAGCAGACTGTCACTCTGTCTGTAAAGTACCTCTGTCTACGAGTGTAAGGCAGACTGTCAGGCTGTCTGTAAAGTATCTGTTTACGAGTGTAAAGCAGACTGTCACACTATCTGTAAAGTATCTCTGTTTAGGGTGTAAAGCAAGAGTGTCATACTGTCTGTAAAGTTTCTCTGTTTACGAGTGTAAAGCAGAGTGTCATGCTGTCTGTAAAGTATTTCTCGTCATAAAAGTGTTGATTCTTATTTGACAGGTTTTAAACAAATCTGAAATAAATGTTAGCGAACCGCCAAGAGAAACGTGGACAAACGAGTCACAAGACAAAACACGACGCGTTCCGACCTCTTAGGTCTTCTTCAGGCAAGACACAAACAAATAGGACAATGAAAGTGAACGAGTTTGTCACTTTTCAATGCATTCTCTGTCGTTGTTACATTTATGATTTGTTGAAAAATAAATATAAGAAAAAGGGCGGGCGAGGGAAGAAAGAAAATACGAATGAAAAATAAGGAAATGGATTATAAACACAAACTGTTTCACTAGTAGTATATGGGGACCGTTGTAATCCATCTTGGGGACAGAACCACTCATCGCCTGTTCCGAGGCCTTTCGTCCTCCAGTGCGGACTTGTCAGGGAGACACAGCTGATTGTGTCTGTGCTCCCTTGGCATCATGTGGAGATTGACCGCAGTCTGTACTTCAGTGGTATTCTCACCACCAACAGCACCCCCAAAGCAGCCAATGAAGGGTACAAAAGTGAAACGAAAAGAATGTGCGGTAAGGACATAAGCTTATGAGAAACTAAAATCATCGTGTAAACAGTATCAGATGTAGGGGAATCTTTGATAGATACATACAAACATACATACTTACATGCATACATACATACATAGAATGAGAAAGAGTAGATGTGTGTGTGTTTGTGTGTGTGTGTGTGTGTGTGTGTGTGTGTGTGTGTGTGTGTGTGTGTGTGTGTGTGTGTGTGTGTGTAAAGAGAGAGAAAGAGAGATGCCTTACACGAAATATTAGATCCGTTTAACACAGATACTTTACAGAGTGACAGCCTCGACCTTTAACGTATAGAAATCAAACAATTTTCCTTGAGGAGAATCGATTATCAAACTTTCAACCAATGTCACGGGGAAAAAATATACATATGATTTTCTCAATAAAAGATAATGAATTGGGATATTTTTTGAGAAGCAAACACATATATTTACTGTGCGTGAAATATTACATTTTAGAAATTCCATCATACTTAGAAAGATAGAGTCTATTCTGAAAGTAGTTTATCCTTTGTTCCTTTCAAAATAGAAAGCGCATGACTTCTTCAATGCTGTCGATGTATATTAGAAAGACAGAGTCTATTTTCTGAAAAGAAGTTTATCCTATGTTCCTTTCAAAATAAAAGCACATGACTTCTTCAATGCTGTCCACTCTGAAAGTCATACTCTCTTGTCCGTGTTGAAATAGGGAAAAGGGGACAGTAACTCTCTATCTGTGAAAGTACTAAAAAAAGAAATTAAAAATATGAAAGAAAGAAAGAGCAGTCTGTGGTGGTTAGGATTGTGCAGGCATTGAGACTGAAGGTGTTGGGATACAATCACCACAGGCATTCAGGCAGTGACCAGAAAGCCTCCCAAGCAAACCAGACAATCTGAGAAACTCATTACGAAGAAAGTTGTATGAAAACGACAACAGCTGTGAATGCGGAGCTACAAGTACCTTTAAGACTACAAGCCTAATGAAATTTATCCCTGAGCCACTATTGATCATTTTTAACAGTCCCGAGGAAAAGAAAAACATTTATTTCGATGACTAGTACCGGAAAGTTGCTCCTTCCATGACTAGCAAGAGAGAGGGTGGAGGTGAAATTTGAACATAACTCTAATAGAGACACACCCACCCACTCTTCCTGTCACTCTAAGAACGAAAGAAGTTTCGTTTTCCCTTTGTTTTTGTTTTTTTTCTTCACCCACAGCCTTTATGGTTAGGGATCTTGAACTATAAAGACACACCAGGCTGTTCTTGCGCATCTGTGAAAACCAGTCACTGTGATAAGCATGTTTTGTCTGTCCGCTACATTAACTGTGAAAGCTGTCCTCTAAGTCTGCAAATACACGTCTTTCTTGTCTATGGCAGTGTATGTAAGTGGAAGCCTTCCTCTCCGCCCCAGCTCTCCCACCCCTTCTCCATCTTCCCCTTGCCTGCTGCATACATATATGGTACACGTGCTGTCCGAGAATCATACAGACTCTTGACCTAATGGGAATAAAGACAACTTTTACACTGTCCCCGAGACTGGTAGAAGGTTCGAAAATGCGAAATCAGCGTGAATGATGGCAAAAATGTCAGAGGAAAGTGGTTTTTTTGTGTTTTTATTCATCACGGGAGGGAGCTTAGGCCCATTTGGTTTCATTTCCCTCTCCAGAGAGTCTGGGCCATACTTTGTCTGTCAGGTTTGCACGAGGCATTGGCATGGCAGTTCTGCGTGACTAGGTCATGACACACAATCCTTCTGAAATGTGAATATACTCCACAAGCACTCCCCCCCCCCCCACCCCCACCTTTGTCGATCTACCCCTACTTCGCACCCAACCTCCTTCCATCCCAAGAAAAAAAAGAGTAATTGAACATAACTGTAGTTCTGATACACAGTAAATATACTTTCAATGTCATTTTATGCGTGGTAATCTGTTTATGATTTGCTCTGTCTCGTGAGGTATGGTGTTCGGTAAGACTGTTCCGTTTGTTTATGAAAGGTTTCACCAACCCACCCCATCCCCACCCCACCCCGCCCACCCCAAATACCCCCGTCAAGGTGGTGTTTGTTGGAGTAAGAAAGGCACTTTAAACCGTGTTGTTTGTTAGAGTGGGAAAGAGACATGACGTTTACGATACACTGCTTTGAGATGTTTCTGGTCTAGGACGTAGGAGTCCTATGATGGTATATGTGAAATCCTCTCCCTTTGTCGAGGGCACTAGCTCCCGCACAACAAAAAAAAAAGAAGAATAAAACCTTTCGTGCGAGGGGAACTGGGAAGAGTGGGCTGATGAAAGGATCAGTCACAGTGCTGTGTATGGGAAAGCGTCTTGTGCAATATTGGTGAAAGTACAGTGTGCCGAGTGTGTGAGGAAACAAACTGTTGTGCGAGTTAAAATGTTGCGACCAAATGAGTGTTGTGCGAGGTAAAGAAGTTACGTGTGTGAAAGTACCGCCGTAAGAATGATAACTTGTGCAATTATATGTATCGCTTGGTGAAACAGACTGATCCTTACTGAAGGGTTTGGCTTGAAATACATTGTTTGTCAACATGTAATGTAAACACAAAAAAATACAGTGCCATGTCTGTTGAAGCATAGTGCACTAAGACTG
>CM031596.1:131752833-131755333 GCA_018398815.1 Conus ventricosus | reverse complement strand
TCTCTCTCTCTCCCATTTCAAGTTGAAAAGTAGTGTTGTGGACATTTGATAAGTCATATTATTATTACTGTTGTTATTATTATTATAATTAGCCACAATAGATTTGGCCGTATTGGAGGGTTGATCAACTGTAACATATTCTCGACTCACAGCGCAGTATCGTGACTGCCTAGAAAAAAGTCGACGATAACGCTATCATAATTTACCATGCGTTATTGCGTTGGAAAAGTAGATGATAATACCTTTTTAATTCACAACACGTTACTGCGTAGAAAAAAGAACTCGATGGTAATACCTTCGTATTTCCCTACGCGTTTCTACAGAGAAATATTCGATGGTAATACCTTCATAATTCACCACGCGTTACTACTCAGAGAAACTTGATGATAAAACCATTATTTACCACACGTTACCAGTGATACTACTGTATTGCTGTTACGACTTTAATAAATGCGTTTCGTTTGTTGGATTTTGTTCTGTTTGTTCAATGATTTGTTGTTGTTTTGCGTGTATGTGTGTGTTCAATGTACATGACTATTTATTTCAAAGTTCTGTGGTGTGTAATTAGCATTGTCTTCTAAAGAACAGAAAATAAAAGAGATGATGCAATTGCGTCTCTGAGTTTTCATCTTGACAACAACAAAGATCCCTTTGAAACCCGCCCTCCCCCTCCCCTCCCCCTCTCTCTCTCCTCCTCTCTCTCTCTCTCTCTCTCTCTCTCTCTCTCTCTCTCTCTCTCTCTCTCTCTCTCTCTCATTTGTTTTCCTCTGTATGTGTGTGCCTGCGCGCGCGCTCTGTGTGTGTGTGTGTGTGTGTGTGTGTGTGTGTGTGTGTGTGTGTGTGTGTGTGTGTGTGTGTGTGCGTGCGTGCGTGCGCGCATGTGTGTGTGTGTGAGTGTGTGTGTGTGTGTGTGGAGGGGGGTGAGTGTGAGTGTGTTGTGTGTGTTGTGTGTGTGTGTGTGTGTGTGTGTGTGTGCTTATATAACGGGCAAAGTGGGTTCATGAAATGTCACCAAACCTTACAATTTTCTTTTTTTTTTTAAACCTACTTTTTTAAGAGGTCCATTATTTTTTTTTTCTCATAGATCCCGTCACATGTTTCCTGTTGAAAATACTTTTTGACAATCTAGACCTGTTAGACAAGTAGTGTATGAAGTAAAGAAACCAGTATAGCGATGTCTAATGAAAAGTTTTAGTCTTTAAAACGCAGACGTGAAATTCGTCCTCTTTCCACGAAGGATAACCTGCTTAAAAACATTTAAAAATCTGATGAACCAACTGTTCTGTGTGTGTGTGTGTGTGTGTGTGTGTGTGTGTGTGTGTGTGTGTGTGTTACTTTTGACTAAATGAGTAAGGCGTTTGTTCTGTTTAATGAGTGTCAAATTCACACTTTAGTGGGTTCAAAGCGCGTGCGTGTGTGTGTGTGTGTGTGTGTGTGTGTGTGTGTGTGTGTTGTTGTTGTTGTCTTCAATTTAACGTATATCCACATAGTGATATTAGACGGGTGTGTGTGTGTGTGTGTGTGTGTGTGTGTGTGTGTGTGTGTGTGTGTGTGAGTGAGCTCGCGCGCGCGCGCGTGTGTGTGTGTGTGTGCGTGCGTGTATGTGTGTGTGTGCGTGTATGTGTGTGTGTGTGTGTGTGTGTGTGTGTGTGTGTGTGTGTGTGTGTGTGTGTGTTTTGACTAAATGAGTAAACAGATCGTTCATTTTTGTTCTGTTTCATGCATGTCCAATTCTAACCACAGAGATTATATCGATTTGAAATCAGATGTCATGAACATCTGTAGTGGAGCTGAAAAGTGATCGAGCGAAAGGCAAGACCTGGGGATCGGAATACGTGGAAAATGTACTGAGCCCCATCTTCATTCTTTTTTATTGCTGAATACATTTGTTAATATGGCATTTTAACCATTTCTGTTTGATCCAGAGCAATCGAGTTTAACCCCCCACCCCCCCTCCCCGAAAAAGGGGGGGGGGAGGGGGACAGAGTTTCCTCGCACGATTTTCATATGAATTTTTTTTTATAGTGTCATTACACATTAGAAAATAAGTACAAGACATACAGCCGGTTGAAATCATAGTGAAAAACATTTTCTATGGATTTTTTTTCCCGTTCTTCATGGATAAAATTTTGTAAAACCGAAAATCATTTAATTAAGCTCATCAACGACCAGCCCATTCCCTCTGCCTAAACCTTGCATGGGAAGCAATCAAGTGATAAACATAGACACAGAAGTAAATTATCTCCCTCAACCCAGCGGCTTGTCAGTATTGGTTTGAAGCTGGGTAGTTACTTCTGGGAGAACGGTTAGCTTTTTGTAAGAGTCTGCTCGTTAGCTCATTAGTACACAAACAATCCTCATTCAAAAAACAGGGTTGTTGTTGCTGTTGTTGTTGTTGCTGTTGTTGTTGTTGCTGTTGTTGTTGTTGTTTTCATATCAAACTCGACGACTCGTACGCAGACTGATATCCGCAGAGTGCATACCGTGCTCATCGTCTGCA
>CM031596.1:131737833-131747833 GCA_018398815.1 Conus ventricosus | reverse complement strand
GAAGGAACTATGGCGGGAACCTTGTTCATTGCACTGGACCGAGTGAGGAAAAGGAAGGAACGGGTGACTGCCTCTTTTGTAGTGCTGTGCGTGACACAGGTAATGCACGCGCTGTTGACGAGCATCCCACAGCATCAGATGACAAGGGAGCATTGTGGCAACGTTGTCTGTGAAGCCAGGCTACAGTTACATCAATTCTGTGCAGCGCTGTCATCAGAATGTTATTTTATTGTTGTGCCGGTGTACTTCAAAGCCAGGCCAACAGATGGAGGGGAGGGAGGGAGAGGAGAGCTGACCATCTGTGCACGGAGGGGAGGGAGGGAGAGGAGAGTTGACCATCTGTGCACGAATGCTGGGTTGGTTATTGTTGATGTCATGCCCGTGTCATTTGCAAATAGCAAATCAAATCTTATTGACAGCCTTTTTCACATCTGAGACATCCGGGTACAATTTACTACAGCAATGGCAATAAATTTAGGTCTATGTGTACAGAACAACCTCGCAGAATGTTGTTTGTATGACGAAATAACCCATCACCACCCACCAGTCTCTGACTCTTCAACCCCCTCTCCCCCCCCCCCCCTGCCCCCATTCAGAATGCTTTCTCTCTCTCTCTCTCTCTCTCTCTCTCTCTCTCTCTGATCGGCTTCTATCAGTTAGTCTGTACCGGCCTTTACCATCGCCCCCTCTCCCCTTCTTCTCGTCTCCTCCTCCCTCATAAGGCTCACACAGCGCTCAGTCATCACAAAGGCCTTCAGGTCAGAGACACTGTGCACTGACAGAGGATCGATGCATAAGGCAGCAGGACATCAGAAGGGTCTTCTCCATGCCGTTCCCACCCACCAACCCCTCACCCACACCAAGTAGGGGGATCACAGTGGACTAGTTGAACGGGTCCAACCGACTCCCATATACCAAAGACGTCGCCGTCTTACTGCCACATCTACCTGACTGCCCGTGTTTCTCTCACCGGGTACTCCAAGACGAGGTACATCTACCTGACTGCCCGTGTTTCTCTCACCGGGTACTCCAAGACGAGGTACATCTACCTGACTGCCCGTGTTTCTCTCACCGGGTACTCCAAGACGAGGTAGCTGGGAATTCTGCCTCCCTTCCATGGCAGTCTCTCCAAACTTACATGCTTAGATGGATACGTTCACTGCCATCATGGATGCCGCATCTCTTGATGCCTCTGAAATTTTACTGCTGAGTGATTTTAATATTGATTGTTTGAAAACGTTTTGGTGAATACAACTCATCTCAGAATATTGACACCCCCACCCGTGTAACCTCAACCAGCAGAATATAAACTGGCCGTACTGATGTCACTGACCCACAAAGCATCATTGAGCCAAATCTTCCTGTGAGTGGACATAGTGTCCATTTTCCTCTGTGTCACATGGGATAAAAAAAAAATTGAACGACAATCCACATAGCAGGTCACACACCTGTGACTGATGGATCTTTTGCAGCCTGTGGTGAAGATAACGTTTTTCTTTGCCGATGTCTTCCGCTCCCCATTTCCCAATGTCTAAATCACGTTCTATAAAAAGAAATTATACATAAGGCTCGTTTTAAATCATTTCAAAAATTTGTTTCGATTTCCGCCTGCAGTCACCTCCCTTTGCAACTAGATCTACATTTTTAAAGTTATACTGGTCCTGTGAAAGAGCTGGAGTAGACCTACTGGCTACAAACACTGATCTACATTTTTAAAGTTATACTGGTCCTGTGAAAGAGCTGGAGTAGACCTACTGGCTACAAACACTGATCTATATTTTTAAAGTTATACTGGTCCTGTGAAAGAGCTGGAGTAGACCTACTGGCTACAAACACTGATCTACATTTTTAAAGTTATACTGGTCCTGTGAAAGAGCTGGAGTAGACCTACTGGCTACAAACACTGATCTACATTTTTAAAGTTATACTGGTCCTGTGAAAGAGCTGGAGTAGACCTACTGGCTACAAACACTGATCTATATTTTTAAAGTTATACTGGTCCTGTGAAAGAGCTGGAGTAGACCTACTGGCTACAAACACTCAATACTGTCTACTATAGACATGCTTCATGTGAAACGCAGTGAGTGAAACACATTCTTCAGCTTGAATGGATGACAGAAAATGAAATGCTCAATATATCTTTCTGAAAGATTTCTTTGAGATAGGAGGGAAGTCGGATGAATTGAAAATTTAAAAAAAAAAAAAACGAAATAAGGTCAATTCACTCAAACGAGCTGCACAAAAGAAACATGACCAGTATCTTATTTCTTCTTAACAAACCTCAGAGAAAGCTATAAATGAACTTACAAATGAAACATCCCGATCCACATGTCATATAAGCAAAATTATTATATATTAACAAAAATTAAAAAAAAAAGATAACTTGTATATGAATCTTTATTAAGATAGATTTTGTGGAGCATTGATACTTTATTTTGCAAAGGCGTTTGATGTCATAGACCACATGTCATCATTAAAAAAGATTATCATTACACGGCATAACAGGAAATGCGCTCCGACTGATTTCTCCATTCCTGGAAATCATCAGCAATTTGTCTGCCTTAATTTTTCAACATTGAATATATTATCTGTCAGATATGAAATGCTCCAGGGCTCGGTGTTAGGTCCTCTCCGATTTTCTCTCCTTGTAAGCAATCTCTCCTTTTCATATTGAAGAATCTTGTGTACTTTTTGTGATAATATACTATACCTCATCAAGTGCGCGCAACTCTAAACTTAATTCTGCATATGCATCATTACAAAAGCCCGTAGAACGTTTTAGGTAAATGCTGCAGTTTGAATCACATATCACTAATCCCAGTAAGACTTAAGTCATATTCATAACAACCCGTGAAAGTCGGCGAAATACAAAACAGTTGCCTTCTGTTTTTATCAACAATGTAAGAATGGAAGAAGTAGACAATCATCGCGTTCTAGGCATAATAATTGACAACAATCTTTTATAGACTGTTCACATCAGAACATTATACAAAACCGTATCCAAACCAATATATCAATTATGCAGGATTAAGCACTTTTTAACTTACATGTCAAAACAATTATTCCTGGATGCATTCGCACTCTCTTAAATCAGTTACTGTTCGACAGCCAGCGCAAATTCAATGAAACCTACAGACGCGCCCCTAGTGCAGTTCTCCTGACAAATCCTCGACCTTCATAGAATCGGATTATAGTCAAGTTGGAATCCTTCCTCTAAAGAAATGTCCATGCCAAAAAAAAAAAGAAAAAAAAAATTATATGGATTAATCCCGAAAACTATTACATCCAAATTTAGCATGAATTCTAGAAATTCTACAAAACTCCACGTTCCCTTGCTTAGTATTGACCTATTTAAAACAAGTCTCTGTTATTCTGGTCCTCCTTTCTGGAACTCGATCGCTTCCGCCTGAGCTGAAAAGTCATCAAAGCTCAGAATCCTACGGAACAAAAATTGTTTACATCTTTTGCACAGTCACATTGGTGATGTAAATAGCCTTTATCCAGTATAAAAATTGTTACTAATGCTTATCCACATGCATCATCAACAGCATACATTTTTACTCACCTTCCCAAAGTGATCGTTGCCATTTTCAAAATAAACTGATAGCGATGATTGCACACAGTTTGTCAGCGCATGCTAATATCAATACGACCGATTTATAATGTATTCACGCAGCGTGTTTGAGCTACTGTACTGCAGCGCTCATATAATCGTATGTACTTTTTTTCAAGGATGGATGGGATCGATAAAGGTTTTTTTTTCTTTTTCCTTTCTTTTCTTAAATGTTTGGCTGTCTACTTTCGTTACTGCCATCTTTCTGGGTTTTTTTCTCTCTTCATAATAGTAATGAATTTCTCTCTCTCTCTCTCTCCTCTCTCTCTCTCTCTCTCTCTCTCTCACACACACACACACACACACACACACACACACACACACACACACACACACACACACACACACACACACACACACACACACACACACACATCATTATCTCCTGTTCCTCACTGACTTCAAGACCAGTCTTGCATGAACAAGAATGTTGAATATGAATATGCAGGCTTATGTTTTCTGTATTTGATCATCATGACTGCTTCATGAATCACTGTTCATTCCTTCTCGGGCTGTGAGCGTTGCATGATGCTATAAAGTGAATGATGTTCCTTATATCCTCTTTCCACAGGGCGTGTGTGTGTGTGTGTGTGTGTGTGTGTGTGTGTGTGTGTGTGTGTGTGTGTGTGTGTGTGTGTGTGTGTGTGTGCGTGTGTGCGTGCGTGCGTGCGTGTGTGTGTGTGATCCATTTTTGCTTTTTGTTTTTCGACGAAAATAAGTGGTGGTGAGCACTTGTTTGCAATGAAATGCGAATTGGGTTGGGGAGAGGGTGGCAGACCTATCTATTCTCGTTGAGCTCACCAGAAACTGGAAAAACGTGAGCCAACCATTCGGCACAGTCGTCTTTTTTTGAGGTCCCATAGTGTTAAAGATAATGTCAGTGACCTTTGGAAGTGTATAAAAACTAACTTGGAATTTATTATGGATGACAACATACCTACTAAAATAACTTCAAGCAAGAACCACCAGCCATGGATTACTACAAAAACTAAACGTTTGTTGAGAAGGAAACATCGTTTCTTTAAGAAATTGAAACTACATCCTAATTCAGAAAGATTACTGGTTAGGTATAAACATATTAAGAGAAGGTGTCAGAGAGAATGTAGGCTTGCTCACTCCAATTATGTTAATTCGATGATTTCAGAAGGTGATCATCAAAACAAGAAATTATGGTCTTACATAAGGAGTAAGAGACAGGACAACATTGGGATTCCAGACCTGAGAAACAACCAGAATAACCTAATACAGGACCCTGAAGGGAAAGCAAATTTACTAAACAAGCAGTTTTGTTCAGTTTTCTCAAATCCCAAACCTTTAATTAACGTTAGACTAAAGGATGATGATAAACTCCCTGAAATGCAAAACATCAAAGTAAACAAAGCAGGAGTATTTAAGTTACTGACCAACATGAATAGAAACAAAGCTACTGGTCCCGATGGCGTTCCTGGCAAGCTCTTAAAATTATGTGCCAATGAATTGAGTGAGGTATACCAACTACTTTACCAAGCTTCACTGGACCAGGGAGTAATACCTGATGAGTGGCGAGATGCGAGCATTGTTCCTTTATTCAAAAAGGGTGACAAAACAAAAGCAGAGAACTATAGACCTGTATCTCTTACATCCATATCAGCTAAACTACTTGAACACATAAATATAGTAGCATAATGGACCATCTTGACAAATATAACTTCTTAAATAACGCCCAGCATGGTTTTAGACAGCGAAGGAGTTGTGAGACTCAACTTATAACAACTCTCAATGATTTTAATAACTGTCTTAACAACAGACAGCAAATAGATGCAATTTTATTAGACTTTTCTAAAGCCTTTGATAAGGTTGACCATGAGGGCCTGCTGCTTAAATTAGAACACATCGCATTGGCGGTTCTTTGCTAAAATGGGCTAGATCATTCCTCGTTGGGAGAACGCAGAAAGTTGTTGTGGAAGGGTCGTCATCCCATTGTAAACCAGTCTTGTCAGGTGTACCACAGGGAACTGTTCTGGGGCCCTTGTTTTTCTTAATTTATATAAATGACATAAGTAGAAATCTCTCTCCTGGAACTACTATAAGGCTTTTTGCAGATGACAGCTTAGTATATAGAACAATCAGAAGCAAGAATGATACACGCATTCTACAAGAAGATCTAAACGCTTTACAAGAGTGGGAAAGAACTTGGAAAATGGAATTTCATCCCCAAAAGTGCCAAGTGTTGCGTATATGTAACAAACGCTCACCAATTAGATCAGATTATTCTATCCATAATATTATTCTTAAAGAAACTAATGCTGCAAAATATTTAGGCGTGATTATAGATAGTCGTCTCAAATGGAAAGAACATTACAATTTAGTATGTAAGAAAGCAAATAACATCTTAGCTTTCTTATACAGGAATATCAATGACTGCCCCCAAAAGGTTAAAGACGACTGCTACAAAACACTGGTTAGACCAGTACTGGAATATGGTTGCTCAGTTTGGGATCCTTACCATCTAAAGGACATTGATAACCTCGAAAAGATTCAGAAGAGAGCAGCACGGTTCGTAACAGGGAACCACATTAGAGAAAAGGGGAATACTAGGAAGAACATGAGGAAATTAGAATGGAAACCCTTAGAAGAGAGAAGAGCTTTTATCAAACTTAACATCTTCTTCAAAGGCAGAGCTAAAGTAATTGATATTCCAATGGAACAACTAGTATTGAATAAAAGTAGCACCAGGAGTGGCGGTCAATGTTATACCATACCTGCATCAAATATTGACAGCCACTTAGGCCTACATTCTTTTTATCCCAGTTCTGTACGGCTGTGGAACTCACTGCCGGGTGCCATCAAGATTGCCACAAATGCAATCTCATTTAAAAAAACAAATTGATACGACAGTTTTGAGATCTGCATATTGACGATTTTCTATTTTTACTTCCCCAGATATTTTACTGTTACCTGGGCCTGAATTTGGCTTCTTGAATATCGAGTGCGACCCCTTGTTGTCAAATTTGCTCCAGGGGCCAACAGTCAGAGTCGCACTATTTTATTTTATGTTATTTTATTTTACTTTTTAACATGCGCGCTGGTGACCTACTCGTTTTTGAGTGAACCAGTATTTTAGGAAGAAGAAGAAGAAGACACGAGCTTGTGGGTCATAGGCCTACCAGACATGATGCAAAGCTGAAAGACAGTGTCAGAAAACGGAACATTCCTTCATTTTCTTGTAGAAGCATATTTTCCTGTGGGCAGTGTCGATTCAGATTTAAAAACGAAAAAAAAAAAAAAAAAAAAAAAAGGGGGGGGGGGGGGGGGTGGAGGGAGGAAGTGGGGGAGGAACATTTGTGGGTAGCTTTAGCAGACGGCATGATCTTCGTGTCGTCTGCCCAAGTACGTAATGATCACGTGACTAGGCCTAGTTAAAACTTGGAAACAGCGAGTTCACATGATGCGACATCATTCGCCAAAATGGCGGACTGGAGGGACGAACTGTTGCTCGAAGGAGATTTCAGTATTCCGAGTAAAAAGCGCTCTTTGTTCAAAGTAACCTTGATTCCAGGTGGACTGTTTTACAGTCAGATTACGACTGTCAGTAGCCAGTATGAGGAAAAATCTATACAAACTAGCGACATTATTGGTTGCCATTGTACTCCTGCAGACCGACTCGCTCGCGATCTTAGTCCTACCCGGATGGACAACATGGCAACTTTCACGGTGTTTGCATACCCATTTCGAAAGAAAATGTTTAGCGGGAAGAAGACACGGTATCGTGTAGCAGTGACGTTTGAGATCAAGACCTGTGGCACTTTGGAAGAGAACAAAAGAATCGCACAAATGTGGAAGAATGTTATCAACTGTTTGGCAAGAGGAGTTAATTTAAAACCCGAAGGTGAGCGTCATTGGCGTTGCGATTCTTTCCACATGCACTTTGGTCTACTTTCTGTTTGTGGATTTCATGCAGCTAATTACATGGAAATAGTTAATAAACACATTGCACATTAAGAATAGTTTGTTAACGTTTTTATCATTCAGTTATTTCTTATTTGTCAGCACATTAAGAATAGTTTGTTAACGTTTTTATCATTCAGTTATTTCTTATTTGTCAGCAAAATCAATCTGGGTTAAATCCTATTTTAGCGGCGCAAAACATTTTACGGTTAGGGTTAGGGTTTGTTGATACCGATAGGGTTAGGGTTAGGGTTTGTTGATACCGATAGGGTTAGGGTTTGTTGATACCGGATACTTTTGGTTACTTTGGGTTTGCGTTTGGCACGCAAGTTTATCGCGCATTGGGGCTCAAATGTTTTGCGCCGCTAAAATAGGATTTAACCTCAATCTGTAATCACACGATGTAAATAAAACGGGTTGCACAACACAGCACTATCCCGTCGTGATCGTACTTTGTAAAGTTCAAACCACACACACACACACACACACACACACACACACACACACACAAATAATAAAACGAAGTCTATTGTTACATTTCTTAAATTTAATTTTTTTTTTAAAAAGTGGTGGATGGGGTGAAGTGATTAAATGTTTGTCTTTAGAGCTACTCCAACTGAGTCAACTAATTGTTTAAGTTGTTCATGAGTAATAAAATTTTCAAGAAACAAAATGTTTGAGTTGGTAATTTTTTTCTTACAGAAGGAGGCACAAATCAGTATGCAGTTTGGTCTCTGTGGCTAGATGTTATGTACAGAAATCAGCATGTACACTTACCATGCCAATTTGATTCTAAATGTGGATGGAATCAAGGTTCAAATGTTGCAGAACAACTTTTAGAAAGAGAGGGCGTTAGTTACCGCCAAAGACATAGACCAAGTATAGGACAAGACACAGTGCATTTCGACCTCCTGGGTTGTCCTCAGGCAAAAGACAGATTTAGGACGAAGAATGAGAAACCACTTATCTTCTCATATTCAGTGCGCAGAACAACTTTTTTTGAGGCAGCAAATTTGGGATATATGCTGTGATGTTGCCATCACAAACTGACATTGTGACAGTCATGTAAACATGAGGCTCAGCAGCCATCAGCAATATCGGGAACAAGTGCTTACTTCACACAACATGTGCTTACTTCACACACTCGCTGGTTACATTGACAAATTAGAAACAGAATGTGGCATTGTTATCTGTATAACAGTATTACTGTACAGGTTTTAATTTCTCAAGAGGAGTGTGTGTGTGTGTGTGTGTGTGTGTGTGTGTGTGTGTGTGTGTGTGTGTGTACTTGAATGTGAGCATGTATCTGGGTGTGTACATGTGTTATATACAAGTGTATATGTAGGTGTCATGAGTGTGTGTATGACTGGGAGGGGATGGTGAAAGGGAAAGGGGTGTGTGTTGGGAAAGAGAAGGGATGGAGGGTTGTCAGAGGTTTGTGAGGAATGGAGGAGAAGAGTATTTAAACTGCTTCAGAGTCCACAAAGGGGTTCCAGCTTCAAAAGCAAGGTCTCTGTTACTACATGTGTTATGACATGTTTTTTTTTTTAAGTGTGTACTGTTTGTGTTACAAAACCAATTTGGCATAGAATGTGCACGAAATCCAGGTTAAAAATTATCTGAGCTTTTCTTAACTGCCCTTCTGCCTTCAGAGGTTCTTGAAACCACAGAGTGCTGTGCCTTGTGGCATCTTTTCTTTGTCTAAACTGCAAATCGTAATTATGACATGTATTGAGTTTAAAGGGAATTTGCCCTAATGTGCTCAAAAGTGACAAGATGGCAGAGCCTGTGCAGTTGAAAACTTAGGGAAGCGAAGTTAATTTATAATAGAACTGGGCGACAGCGGGGAAGAAATTATTTTTTGCCCACATTTCTTGCCAGGCAGTTCTTCTTTTTTCTTATGTACCCTTTCTTTCTTTCTTTCTTTCTTTCTTTCTTTCTGTTAACACATGGAACTCTGAGGTTCACCATTGCTGAGAGTGAGACTGTTGTTTTTAATCTCCCCATTAAACTAGGTAGCCACTTTTCCATCTTCATCAAAACATGACACCTGTAGGCTTGCATTTTATTTTCATTCCGTCCATTCCACCAATACACTATGACCTAAGTATACTTCTCTGAAAGAGAGAATGGGAAATAATGTGTGCAGCATTTTTGTTAAATGCGTGTTCATGCAGAACACTTCTGTTCAAAGTCTCATCTGAAGGAAAGGGGGTGGGTTGGAGAGGGGACGGGGAGGTAGGAGGGGAGACTGAAGTCTAATATGTACCTCAATTTAAAACCATGGGGAGAAGTTGTTAAACTCTCCATTTGAGCATCCTTTTTGCTGAGTACAATACACAGACCAATCACTGAGCCGCAGTGGGCTTGGTTGGTTTGGATTGTGTTGGGGACTCTCAGCTACTTTTTTTTTCTTTTTTTTTTTTTAAAGAGTTTCGCAGTTTAATTGAAATGTCATTG
>CM031596.1:131675333-131735333 GCA_018398815.1 Conus ventricosus | reverse complement strand
AGTGAAGAATTGCAACAGTATGAATAGTTCTCTGTGCACGCTCTCATACACATCTGAAAGCAGTGTTCCTCAACTCAACAGTTTTTGAGATTTTTGCTTTTTGCATGACGGATGTTCTTTTTTTCGTAACATTCTGCGCATTATTTCTAAAATGATAATATTTTTGTGATGAATGTGTCTGTTTCAGTTTTTTTAGGTGATATATTGCTTCAGATAACAAAAATGTTGTTTTAAATTCCATAATTCTTGGAAGAAATCCATCAATCACCAGTGATCAAAATTCAAGGGAAAGAACTGATGAGAGTTAAGAAACAAAAAATGATTACACAATTTACAGTGTTCCAAATTTTGTAGAAGTTTCAAGAGTTTTTTTATCATCCAGACATTTTACAGAAGTGATACATAAGATCGATTACTGCAACAATACAGGTAAGTGCTGTAGTCATGACATGTTCTGGGCACACAGAATTTTATGACATCAAACATGAAATTCATCAGAAATAAATTCATCATCATATTGCAGTAAGCCTTTTATGTAAACCTTTCAATGTCATTTTCTTCTCCCATCTTGGTTTGGGGTCGGCTGGGCTATAAGCAACATTATCTTATCTTATCTTGGTTTGGGAATTTGTGAAATTATTATGATTTCAGTTTGATGAGCTTGATTATTATTATGATTTCAGTTTGATGAGTTTTGAGTCAGGAAGGGTACGAGATCCTCTTTGAAACAACCAACCATCATAGTCTGTATTGATAACATTGTGTAAAGCTTCCCATCATAACCGTGCATAATGATTCTTGAATATTTCTACAAAGTGTTAGTACCTATTAATAGGGCTGCCGTTGGTTGTTGTGTTTTAAGCAGTCACCTGATCCCCAGAAGAGGATTAGAGGCTCATCAGAGTCCAACCAGTTGAATCCTTTCATTTGCATATTCAGCCGTATCTGACATTGTCATCTTGCCTTATGTATGTCTTGCACGTCGCTTGTTTTTTGTACTCTGTTTTTCAGCTTGCCTGACAGGAGATTTGCAGAGCACAGGGCTGTCTTTCTTTGGGCGTGCCAGGAAATAAATGGCGTCTTTTCTGATTTAGCATTGATTGGGAAAACCCTGTAAACGATTTGCCGGCTCTTGCAGGGCACTTTGATGATCTGATGTGGTTACAAGCCGTGCAGAAGGGTTGATTCAAGTGACTGCTATATATTTCAATTTGAAAAGCTTGAGTGATGTGTGAAGTATATTTTTACAGAGTATTTTGTGGGTGCAAAATGGCAGTGAAAGGGAGCTGCCCCCTTGAGCCTGAACACAATCATCTAGTAAATTGTACCCTTTTTCAGGTACATGTAATTTGTAATTCCAGTGACATGTCATTTGTTAAGAAAGCTGCACGTGTGTACATTTGCCCTACACACACAAAAAGCACATGCACACAACACGCACACATGCATTCATGTGCATGTGCATGCACACACATGCGCACAAATGCATGCACACACTAGCACACATGCGCGCGCGCACACACACACACACACACACACACACACACACACACACACACACAGGTGACACACTAATCATGGCACTGTGGTGAAAAGGGGTTTCAAAGACATTCCTGAGTGTATTTGTTGTTCAGGCCACTACTGGAATGGAGTAAAGCAGGTACTTTGTTGTGCCATGTTTGTGCTCTTTGTTGTATTTCTTTCTCTCTCTCTCTGTTGTCTCTCTCTCTCTCTCTCTCTCTCTCTCTCTCTCTCTCTCTCTCTCTCTCTCTCTCCTCTCTCTCTCTCTCTCTCTGTCTCTCTCTCTCCCCCCTCCCCCCCTCTCTCTCTCCTTCCCTCCCCCCCCACCCCCCCCCATGCAAGCACACATGCACGTGCACACATGGGCACAACTCTCATTCACGATTCATGCACACATATTGACTTTAGGTATTATCTAACCGATATGAGCACTACACCACATAGTGCAAACATGTTCACACACGCGCACACACATGCACACACACACACAGTCACACGCACGCAAGCGCACACACACACACGCACACACACGCACACACACGCGCACACACACACACACACACACACACACGCACACACACACACACACACGCACGCACGCAGAGTCACATGCATGTGCGCACACACACACATACACACACACATACACACACATACACACACACACACACACACACACACACACACACACACACACACACACACACGCAGTGACACTCGCACATGATGCATGACTATGAATATGATGCACCCACTTGACCCACAAACTAATAGCAGGAAGGAAGAAGTCTAAGCAATCACACTCCTAAAAATATTTGCATTTTTTCCCTCTGTATTATGGGATAAACTTTGGTCTCTTGATATATCTGGATGAGATTTGGAGAATACATTTAATTTGCACCATTTGAAAGCCATTACTGAGAAGTCACATATCTGTTTTAAATAAAAATCAAAACTTGACATACAGATGGGACAAATTCCTGATTCCTGTGCTTTAAGTTGTACCCCTTGGTGGGTAGGGTCCTGGCTTGGTTAGTAATCCAGTTTCGTAACATTGCAAGATATCATTTTATTCTACCCCCGATGTGGACTGTTAAGAATAGGTCTTAGACTGTTGGAACTGATAATTATGTTGGTCTCAGTATCACAAATCACATACAATCATGTATGCTCTCTCTCTCTCCTCTCTCTCTCTCTCTCAGTCTGTCTGTCTCTCTCTCTCTCTCTCTCTCTCTCTCTGTCTGTCTGTCTCTCTCTCTCTCTCTCTCTCTTCTCTCTCTCTCTCTCCTCTCTCTCTCTCTCCCACCCTCCCTCCCTCCCTCCACTCTCCCACTCCTCTCTTCCTTCCTGCCACCTCTCCCCAGTCTCTCTCTCACTCTTTGTGTCTGTCTTACACTATAGTCAAATGCATGCACATTCGCACACACTCACTCACATGCATAATAGTCAAATGCATGCACATTCACACACACACACACACACACACACACACACATATACACACACACTCGCTCACACGCACACGCTCACATACACACACTCGACATCCATTAATGCTATAATCTCCTAGGCACTTTTCTTTTCTTTTCATCTTATTTTTTTAAAAATCTTTTTGATTTTTTTCAGAAACAATGTGCTCAGAATGTTGTGTGTTGGAGGACATGCAGGGCTTTCACCAGTGCATGTTTTGGCATCATGATGCACAGAATGCTCTTTGAAATTGTGTTTCAGGCATCAGTCGACCCACTTGTTTAAAATGGAACAAAACAGTCGCTTTAGTTGGCCCTTTGAAATTCTGCAGAGCATGTAAACCACTGCAGGACATGTTTTGTTGCACAAGCTGAGCATTTACCAGGAACTCCCTGTCAGCATCATATCAAAGAGATGCTTTTTGGTTCTTGACACAGACGAACACATATACCATGAGGTACTCTCACATGCTGTGTTTCTCATGCAGTGCAAGCAAGAAAGAGAATATGGGACATTGTGAGCCAAGCATTTTGCCAGACATGTAGAGGCAAAAATGGTGATGTTGGATATATGGCTGAAGTGTACATGAAAAGATTCAGAATCAGGTGCTCAGTGATGAGGTGGCTGAAGTGTATATCAAATGATTCAGAATCAGATGCTCAGTGATGAGGTGGCTGAAGTGTATATCAAATGATTCAGAATCAGATGCTCAGTGATGAGGTGGCTGAATCAGTGAATGTATATCAAATGATTCAGAATCAGGTGCTCAGTGTAAGATGGCTGAAGTGTATATAAAATGATTCAGAATCAGATAGTCAGTGATGAGATGGCTGAAGTGTATATGAAATGATTCAGAATCAGATGCTCAGTGATGAGATGGCTGAAGAGCATATCAAATGATTCAGAATCAGATGCTCAGTGATGAGATGGCTGAAGAGCATATCAAATGATTCAGAATCAGATGCTCAGTGATGATTTCTTTTTTTTTCCTGTTCTAGGGGTCAGGCAACTGCTTAAATACAATTGCGAGGAGAGCTCTGACAGGTCTCTGAGTTCGCCCACACCACAGTCATGGCTGTTTCATCACGTAGCTCTACTTTGTCTTTGTGTGTGTGTGTGTGTGTTTGTGTGTGAGAGAGAGAGAGAGAGAGCTCGCAACTGCCTTTGACACTGCTTTATGTGTTACTGTTACACAAAGTCTTTTTTCCTTTCTATCTGGAAATGTCGGCTGCTGCTGTCAAGGTGATGGTAATGCATGTAAATGCTTTGAAAGTGAACTTTGTTGCTGGCCACATCTGGCGGTGATTGTGTGTGTGTGTGTCACTGTGTGTGTGTGTGTGTGTGTGTGTGTGTGTGTGTGTGTGTGTCTGTGTGTGTGTGTGTGTGCGCGCGCGCGTGTGTACATGTGTGTGTGTGAGTGTGTGTGTGTATACATGTGTGTGTGATGTGTGTGAGAGAGAATGAGAGAGAGGAGGGAGCATGAGAAATGTCTTGTAAAGTGTGCTTCACCCCTTTTGGAAAAAAAAATAGATAAATGTGAGTCCAATGTCAAGTGTGTTTTTTGTAGCCCTGGCCTTAATCATGCTGTACAGAGAGAATTTAGACAATGTACTTGTGTGCATGATAACTTTGCTAACTGTCTCACAGAAATAGTGGAGACATTTAGGAAGAAATTCATTTTGAAATGTGAAGTATGAAGGGGCTCAGGGCATTATATTTCATGAGTTGAGTTGGCTGGGCTATGTATAAACTATATGTTTTGACTTAATGTGAACCTTTTTGTCTGGCCCATTGGCTGTGGAAGTGAGTCATCAAACTGATTTTTTGGTAAACCATGCAAATCCCAATGGTAATTGCTCAGTAAAACATAACATCTGTTCTGAGAAAGTAACAGTGTCAAACAGTACATGTATGTAGCAGAAAATGGCTTTGTTTCTTTAAACATTCTGACCTGCTGAATCAAGAGGGAATGAAAGAAAGAATGTATTTTGGTCAGAAAATATTCAAACTGGATTTTACACATAAAACAAGGCAACAGTAAACAAGTTTTAATACCTTAGAAGATGTACAGAAACTAAGTTCTGGCATTTCTCAGTTAATTGTTTTGTGATCAGTTGGTATTTCCAAGTCTAATTGACTCATGCGTGACAGTGTTGTGTATCATATAAAGGTTTCTCATTAAGCACAAACCGGATTAAATTGCTTTATACTGAAATAAAAAATAAACCCCATTTGGGTCCCAGTTTGGGGAGATAAGGATTGCTCGTTCTTCATTTTCATTGTTCTGGATGTTGTTTGTCTTGCCTGTAGAAGACTAAAGAGTTCAAAAGGTGTCATGTTTTGTCTTGCAATTTGATTTTCCCTTTCATCCAGCAAAATGGTATTTTTCTTAAAGTTAGAAAATCAAGTTCTGGAAAAACACAGAAGGGTGTAAATGCATAAAGAAAATCGATCAAAGGGTATGAACACACTTTGATTCTGATTTTACAAGGTTTTTTGTTTCTCACGATCATCAGTGTCAGTCAAAGACTTAGAGACTGATCATGTGTTTGATTGTGTGCATTTTGCACTGTGAAGAGTCCTTTCACATAGTTTACTAATCAGTCAGTCGATCAGCAACGGCCCTACATCTGGTCTGTCAGGAAGGAAATGCTGTTTGGTGCATGCTAATGAAATGTAACTTTTTGTTTGTGTACTGATTTTGTCAAGTGTCAAAGCATCCACCCACCCACCCACCCACACACACACACACAATATTTGGAGGAGGGCGGTATGAAAACCCTTGTGAAACCCTGTTAGTTTATGATGTAAGTTTCTATGAATTTAAAAAACAAAGCCTGTACTATTCCAGACATAACTGACAGGTTGGAACCACCGCAGTGGGGACAGTTTCTGGTGCTAGTCAACCCTCACAGCGGCCCAGGGCGAGCTCTACAGATCTTCCGGAGTGAAGTGGAACCCATGTTACAGGAGGCTGGAATTCCCTTCAAACTTATAGTCACAGGTACCCCAGAAATGTCACTATTCCTATGGACACTGAACTGGCAAGTTGAACATGTATGATAGTCTGTTCATTGGGGCTTTGAAAGGAAGTTTGATTTGATTCTTTTTCACAATGCACCAGTTGTAGAGGTGTGTGTGTGTGTGTGTGTGTGTGTGTTCTTTTTAACCTGTTGTTACATTTATTTTAGCTGCAGTCCTTCACTGTTCCTTTGTACTCATTTGATTCCCTTCTTCATCCCACTCTACCTGTGTCCTCTGTGTAAACCTACAGGATAGCTTTTTTTTTTTCAGTCTCCAAGAAACAAATGATCTTGTCTGCACATGTGACTTGTACAATTTCTAATGGATTCCAGTATGGCAGGATGATAGAAACACCAGCACACTGCACGCCTCAGTGGTTCTCACTTTTACAACAAAGAAGCGCAATGATGAGCTCTGTTACCAAGGTGTGTGGGGAGTGAAATCCTGCACCAGCCTTTTTCGGTGCCTTGTGTTAAACTTTTTTAAAAATTTTTTTATTTTATTGTTTCTCAGTTCAACAGCAATAAACAGGAAAACAGCTGCATCGTGGAACATGTCAGTAAAGACCCTCCATGGCTCCCTTGGTTGGCTAAACAATAAACAGCATGGAACAGATAGTCACTTTCAGAGTTCCCGTCAAATTGGGTCTTAAATGGGGAAAGAGGGCTTATAATCAACTTGCTGGTTAGCTATGCGGTGTAAGCACCAAACAAATAAGACACTTCTCATTCAAATCCTATAGGCGTCCACCTAAAAAGTTTCCATTTTCGTGGACGTCTTGTTGCTATGGTACAGCCCTGATGTGGCCCTCTGCGGTCAGCTGGGCTATAAGCAACATTATCTTATCTTATCTGTTGCTATGGTGGTTTCAGTGTAAGACTAGACGGATCTCTTAACTGCACTTGACCGGGATGTTCACATCGATGCTGCTCCTGTGTCGGTAATGCAAAAAGTTATGAGTGACACGTATCGCTCGGACCAGATGTGCTCATCTGGCACACATTAGTCTGTCAGTGTCACACTATAGTGTCAAGTCATAAGTGCGTAATATGATCAGAGGTCGCAATTGGAAAGGGCTCTAAACCTTTTGGAATAAGTGCATGGCAGTATCTGTCTCACTTTGGCTGATGAAGGTCCGGCAGCCAATCAGTTCGGTGTGTGTGTGGGTTGTTGTTGTTTGGTTTGGTTTTGTTTGTTCGTTTTTTAAATTTTGTCATGTTAGTTTTAGAATTTGTTTTTGATTCTATCATGTTAGTTTTAGAACCTTGGTTGGGTTTTTTTCCCAGTTTCTTGAGTTGTAACAGTCCTTTTTTCGTTTTTCTTCATAATAAATACACTTGCATAGTAACTAATTTGAACTGGTCCCATCGTGTTCAAAATAGACCCCCGTTTTCATCAGCAAAAGTCATTTAATCTCTTCTACTTCAAAACAGTCTGAAACTCTGGATGGTTTTTACCCTCATGTCTGCTATATCAAGAGAGAGATGAAGAACGGGGAGGGGGGGGAGGGGTAGAAAGGGTTGCAATCGTTAATAGGTATTTGTCTGCTATACTATGTAAAAATTTGGAAGTCAGATCAAAGACCAGTTATTAACAGTTAAGGAAATTCTTACATGTTAATCATGCCAAGCATACAAAAGACTTATCAACTTGGGTTTGGATAGGATGGGGAGTTTTTACAGAAACCAGGCAGTGATGAAGAGAAAAAGTGTCCAAGAAAAGCAGGAAAGGAGTGCGCTTACTGTATCAGGAGAGTAGTCAGAAGTGGGTTTGAGTGTGTATGAGAGGGTGAGATTTCTGTGCTGTGGCCTTGGCATTCTTGCACCACTGTCATGAAAGCCCTTTCTAACGGTAGATTATGGGGGGTGTTCCTTACTGCATTAACGCTCAGTCGACATGAATGTTTTGCAATGAGTAAAGCCTGTTACCTCATGCGTGTTGTTTTCTCAGCTTCACTATTTTGGTATTGTGAATGTGGTTGTGTGTCTGTCTGATAAGAGCTGATGAGAGGGACACGATGGCTAGGAGCTTTAGGTTTTCATATCATATGTTATAACATATTATATCATTTCATATTATGTTAATTAGCAAATAAATCAAACTCTTTAAATGCTTTTCCTGCAAATCAAAGGCAGGGCTTCTGAAAACGCAAAAAATTGCGTACAGTACGCATTAAAACTCTACGGGACGCACTGGGTGTCCGTGTAAGGGGTCCCCAGGGACCCCTTCAAATTTTGGTGAAGTCAGACATAAAGTGAGAAAAGACTGCCTTCAACATCGTAAGTTGGGTGCCGTAACATCGTAGGTCTGCTACACTTCGGACCGAACCCATCCCTTTTCAAGTTAGAACAGTAACAAAGCGAGTAGGGCAGCCTCCTAACAACATACGTCGGTCACTTTTGTCGTCTGCTGAGGCTGACTGACTAAGCTTAACGCTAGGCCACAGCATCGTTTTCAGTTGACCGAATTTTCCTACTTTGAGCCATGTGATGTCACGATGACGCTTTTCATTTTCCCGGCAGGAGAGAGGCATTTCCGCGAAGCCTTTGTTTCCAACATGTCTCTCGAAGCGTGGTTAATGAAATTATCGTTGCAAAAGCCAAAAAGCGTAGCAGAGGAGCAAGATCGAGAACGGATACAATTTTTAATGTTTATTTTGTTGTTTTTATTGTGACGATGTGTCTGTGACAATTGCAGTGCGCGTGCAGGGATGCAATTTTTTAACGTATATTTTGTTGTTTTTATTGTGGTGTAGGGACCCCTTAATGTTAGCCTGGGACCCCTTAAATATCTGATGAAGGGGTCCCAGGGACCGGAAAGATTTTCACCCCAGCAGAAGCCCTGAAAGGCATTGTTAAAAAAGTAAAGAAAGGAAGAAAACTGAATGGCACTTAGCAAAATACATGAAACAGTTGTTACTTATGAAGCATATGTGTTGAAAAGTTTAATTCGCAAATTCTGCCTTGTATTTATGACTATATCTAGTGATTGGCTTACGTTACTGGCAACATGGCTTGTGGATTCCAGTCAAAGCAGCTTATACTGATTCATTCTTTTTATAAATGGAAGGAAGTGAAGCAACCTGAAAAATTCCCTTAAGGCTTTTTACAGACTTGCACTGAGAGCCAGATATAAACTAGACTTCTGTTCAGTCTTAGGAAGACTAATGTGATGTCGCTAAAGATACAGATTTTCATCAATACTTATTTAGCACCTGGTAGCCAAAGTCAGAAATGGGTGATTTGGCAAAGGGGATGACAGAAACCAGCCACCTGGCAGAATGTGAGAAGGATGAGGGAAGACACAGGATACACCCTCAGGAAGTCAGCACCTAACCCTGTCCATCAGGCTGTGACCAGGAACTTGCTGGGGGGAGGGGATGACGCAGAGACATGGAGAAGAGATACTGTGGCAGGCTAAAGAGGAAGTGAATCAGTTGGACTGAGCCAGGAAAGACAGTCCAGAGCTGAGTCTGCTGGAGATTGTCAGTGATGGCATTGATTTGCTACCGTTGGGGGCCTAGGGTCTAAGTAAGGCAGATGTTCAGCCATACAGCAGGTGTGAGGTACGGTGGCGATCTCGGTTCAGATTTCAGCTAGACTGACGACAAAGCAGGTGCAAGATATATTGAAGATGTTCGGGCTTACTTACTGTTCAAACATTGATGATAATATTGAACCCAAAACTCCAAGAACTATGAAAGATGTACTCAGGGTGCTGTTCAGTCTCAGTACCCTGAAATAAACGACTGTCACTGTCATGCTTCATGTCTGGCAAACAGAACTTCTCACTATTATCAGCCTGTGTAAGCTGGAAGATAGATGCTGCTGCACTCTGCCCAAGGTTACCTAAAGAGCATAATGAAGAAACAAACAAGGGAGGCAGACCTAAAGAAATCTGGATGAGTAAGGAAAGGACTGGGCTGGGTGACAGAGAAATGTTGAAAGCCTTGAACGCTTGAGCCTCTGTCAAAGCATCCATGTAACTTGAAGTGGCATGCTGATGTTGGTGCCATTCAGGATCCACGGTTTATGTTGCTTTTTGTGCAGAGTATGCAGGCCACGCCCAGGATTTGATGCAGAACCTGGAACTGTCTGAGTGGGCTGCTGTCGTCATTGTGTCGGGAGATGGCCTCATCTATGAGGTTTGTCAGGCTTGACACATTTTCATATTGGATTCTTTCGGCGTTTAGTTTGGGGGAGGAGGGGGGTGGGGATATGTAGAGGGAGTTTGTAGATTTTCCTGTTTGTATCTCTACATCCCCAATAAGCAGCTGCTAGGATGTGTTTTTTTTTCCATCGTTATGACATCCTGGAGTGAATTTGCAGTTGTTTCGCCCTGTTAAGATTACATTCTGGTATTGATTTCCTTAGCTGTAATCTTACATTGAACTTTCATGTAGAGTGGTTAGTGATCTTTCATGAACACTAGTCTAGTGTCCATGCTCATCAAGAAATTCTGGTACAATAATTTCCTCTTTTTCTGTCTTTGTTTTTGACTCGCTCTTTACTCTTGTCCATTGTTTTGGTTGTTTTCGTTTTTTTTTTTTTTACCTTTGCAGCCCTTTCACCCAGAAAGTCTTTTTCCTGTTGATCCAGTTCATAATGAGTCATCTGTTCTGTTGTGATCTGGCAACTGTGACATAGAAATATCATTTGAATAGGAGCCTTTCAGTATACATTATGCATTCAGTATTGCCACCACCACCCCTCCCCTCACCCCCGCCTTCACTTTCATCATCCCCTCCCTTACCCCCCTTCCAAAAAAAAAAAAAAAGAAAAATTCATTGGAGTCTTCATGTTCAACAACACATGTTTTGTAAGATACATCTCATATCTAGCTGCTATTCATTACAGGACGTTCCCTAAGTTTGATATTCATTGCAATAAACAAAATGTTGTTGATGAATTGTAAATAAGATGTGATGTTGGTTGCTGGCCATTAAACAAAGGTTGGTTATTCAGTACACCTGTAAATGCTTCCACCTGTTGTCCAGAGTGCACAATACCTGTCCATTCTGTGGTGTCTGTTTGTCGATGTGACCTTTAAATGTGTGTGTGTTGTTGTTGTTTTTGCTCCAGTTTATGTTTTTTATTAAATCTTGGGGGTGGGGGAGGTGGGATTTGTGTTGGAATGGCAGTATGTCTTAGTTTTATTTGCTTTGATGATATCAATCGTAAATCTGTTATGAACTGTACGTAACACTTTAATGTACATATTTTATAAAAAATTATTTTTAAATCAGAGGAAGTTAATGTCTGTCTTTCCATTGCAAATAGAGATGGTGTTTCTCACTTCATGGGTAAACAAAAGGATCTAGACGGTCGAGAGATTTGATTTGAAGCGCACGCCAGAATAACGATCAGGTCATCAACTGTTTCCATTACAGGTACCCCAGGTGCACCGTTTCACACCCCTCTTTTGCATTTTTCTCTCTCTGATGGGGCTGCTTAGCTGACTGATGAGGCAGAATTGTTTTGAGCATGCCTACCAGCAGCATCTGTCCCATGAAGATGGTGGGATGACTCTCGCTAAATGCATGCTCTAACACAGATTACCTCCCTTTCTGATTTCTAAACATCATCTGTTGTTTGTTGATTGTTTTTCCATGACAGGTCTTTTCTGTACTATGCTGTGACAGCCCTGGAAAAGCTTTGTGTGACTTGAGCTGGGTTATGTTTACACTGAAAATGAAAGCACATTATATGTATAATTCTCTGAAACCTTTTATGACAGTTTTATTTTAAAGACATTCGTCATCAGTTGTGAAACTTGGGCTGTGTGTTGTGAGCTTAGTTACACTAAAATAACAGTATTGAACTTAGCCAGCCTGTGAGTTGAACGCTATCAGAAATCATCATTAGCTTGAAATTGCACGTTTTGTTGAAGTAAGATGATATGAGTGTGAGCACTAAATAAACGGTGTAGGTGTGGTTGGTGTTGAAAATATGACTAGAAGTTACATGTCTCATAACATGAGGGTTGTGTTTTGAAGCTTAGGCTTTGCTTTGGTGAGGGGGGTGTGGACTGAAATTTTCCTATCTCCCATCATGTTCAAGCCTTGGCAGTGCCTTGCAGATGAAGTGTGGAGTGGAATTTTTTATATCATCCGCTAGAAACAAACCCCGACAGTGTCTGGTGGGTGAAGTGTAGGATGGAGTTTTTTTTTTCTGTCTCCCCCTGGGATTTAAATCTTTATGCTGAGCAGTCCCTGATGGGTCAGTTAAGAAGTGGAATTTCTCTTAGGCTGGACAAATTCAGTCACACAGTTACAGTAGGTAAGAGCAAGTGCAAGTGAGTGAACTAACTTGAAAACTGAATTGTCTGTCGAAAATTTTATGTCAGCGCTGATCGTTTGAGAATTTTCGAAAACTTAGTGCTTTAATTTTATTCTGAAATGGCCATGAAATTCATCAATCTCACTCGATCTGCAGAGGTGATCCAAGAAAAAGAATAGTACTGGCTGTACTGATAGTTATCATGTGGATGTAAATAGATTGTAGTTGATGTCAACTTGTATTCATCTGGCATGTGGATGTAAATAGATTGTAGTTGATGTCGGCTTGTGTTCATCTGTGACTTCAGTTGCTTTGTAGTCACTGTATTTGTCACTTTGCCTCTGAAATCTTCTCTCCAGTTTAGAAATATGAAGACTTCTACAAATTTAAAGAATTTTGGTCAGAATGGTAAGCAGACGTGGGAGGAGAGGTTGAATGGAAAGAAACAGACACAGAGCATTGTCATGCACATTGAAAACAATGATTCAGTCTGCATTGTAACTATAGCACAGCTCAGTGCCAAAATGGGGCTGCATAACTGAAATTTGCCACTAATCTTTTGCACTTCTTTTGCTTTCAATTTTGATACTTGCTACCTATATTAAAAATATAAAAATAAAAAAGGGGAGGGTGGGGGAGTTGAGTAGTTATGCCTTTCAAATCTTTGCATGTGGAACATTCTTGGCCTGGTGCAATTTTTGATCCACTATCCTGGGTGGATTATGGAGAAAAAAAAATCAGACTCCTCCAGCTCTGTTCTCCAACCTGCTATGGGATTCAAGCTCTTGCAGTGCTTGGTGGGTGAAGTGTGGAGTGGAATTTTTCCCATCTCCCAGACCAACAGGCGTGCAGAACTGCTTGAGGCTGAACCCACTTTATGTGTATTCCTCTCATACAACACCTCATTAAAGACTCCGTTACTCATGGTGTTGTTTGGAAGGCTGTTGAATTTGAAAGTATTCAGATTGCACCAGGATATTTGGAGAGAAGATGTGCGCCACGATGTATTCTCAGTAAAAAAAAAAAAAAAGTAACACAGCTTATCATGCTTCTCTTGTAGAACTGCTGCAGCCTGTTTGCCATGATTTTATCAAGAAAAGAAATGTTGTGGCATTCTAATGGCCATCAGCAGAGTATGTATCCATGAAGTACAGTGTCAAGTTATTTAATTACATGGGCATTTGCTTTATTACAAAGTCAGGTACCATTTTAATCACCACCACAGGCAGCCCTCCTGACATTGTTACCAATCTGTTGGGATGTGTGGAGAGTTCCTGCCACTCCTCTCCCTTCCTGTGCTGTTCTTTAATGTTAGGTCAGTCCCTTAGGGCTAGGTCAGTCCCTTAGGGCTATAGTGTCTGAGGTGGGTGTTGATGGTAAATAGTTCTGTTATCCACTAACAACATGAGGCATGCATTTACATGAAGACTTAGTCATGCATTACTTTGAAACTTTTTGTAATTTTTATTTCTTTGACTTTAAGAAAAAGACAAAAAGGCATCCAACAGAGGATTCTACGGAAGACGGCTATGCAAGATGTTTTCACAGTAAAGCGTTGTTTTGGTGTTCAGGTGATCAACGGACTAATGCAGCGAGTGGACTGGGCCTCTGCCATCAAGAAACCCCTGGGCTGTCTGCCTGGTGGCTCAGGAAATGCTCTGGCTTGCTCCGTCAACTATGCTGCAGGGTAAGGTGGTGAGCAGGTGGTGCACAGTGAGGAGAGTGAAGGATTTTAAAACATGGTTTTTATTTGGGTAACACAGCAACAGATTGCATTTATGGGGTGAAATTGCCTTTTACCGTTTCTTGGGCTGGATTGCCAGCAATACTGATATTGTAATGTATGTCACTTTGGACGCTGTGCTGTTGCATGTGACACGGGTTTTGACAACTGGCAAACTGATGGAATTTCAAGCCATCATTATTATCCACAATTTTTTAAAACTCTTCTTGAAATGTGTTTCAGCATATTATATATATATATATATATATATATATATATGTGTGTGTGTGTGTGTGTGTGTGTGTGTGTGTGTGTGTGTGTGTGTAGATTTTCCAGTAGCATGATATCTGGATGTCTTCCATAATCATTTTTTTTTTATTTGATTCATTTTACCTGTAGTGTGAGGGATGCTATAAATACATTCACAACTCAGCCCCCTTGTATTTCTGTGACTGTCTTCACCTCTACACCCCATCTTGTTCTCTACATATCACATCAGACCCACACTCTTACCTAGATTTGATTAAACAATCAACTGTCAACTGTCATCTTTCTCTGTTTCCAGCTAACATTCCTGGAACTACCTCCTTTCTCACCATCAAGAAACAACACTAGAATTTTTTAATGCTAATCTGAAAATCTTCCTTTTCTTCCTGAGCCCTTGCCCTTCCTCCCCCTGTCCTAACGTTTGCTTTTGTTGCCTTTGACTTATCATGTCCACAGAGCTTACTCTAGAGCGCGGGATTTGTACAATCCCCCGAAAATCTGTTCCTTCCCGCAATTATCGAGTCTTAACGCGGGCAGACTCCCGCACAGTTGCAGGACTGCCCGCCCTGTTCACTGATCGTTGCGGGCGCTTGTTTGTCGTCTGCTTGAAAAACTGAAACTAGAACTGAGCAGGAGCGAACGATTTCTTGATATTTCATTGGCTGATAGCGCAAATCAACCAATCGGCGGCGTTCATCTCCTCCTTCTCGATCACCGACGAGAAGTTGGGAGAGTTTAGGATGCCATATTGGATATTTTCCAAAATGAAGCGTGCACCCACCCTATTTGACTTCGACTTTCGTGGAAGAAAAGTGAAGAAAAAGATTCTGTGCCATGCGAGGGTGGAGAAGATCATGAAGAAACCGCGACTACATCCAAAAGCTCGGAGAAGCAGCCTGAAAAGAGTGCCAGTGCAAGGGAACACCAGTTTCAAGACGATTGGCTGAAGAAGTGGCCCGGTGGGGGGGGGGGGGGGGGGGGGGGGGGGGGGCCTTTTTTGATATGAAGGGGGGACTGCCCCCTTTTTGAAAAATCCTAGATTAAGCTCTGATGTCCATGCTGGTTACTGTTCTTTCTGATCATGTCCATGCTGGTGACTGTTCTTTCTGATCATGTCCATGCTGGTGACTGTTCTTTCTGATTCATGGTATGCAAATGACATGTGCAAGAGCTTTGAATTGCACTTTTCGCACAGGAGAAAGCGCTATATGGAGCCGGAATAGCTCAGTTGGTAGAGCGCCAGACTCGTAATCTTGGTGATCCTTGGGTTGCAGGTTTGAATCTCCGCCGGGGCGTTTCAGTACAGGGGGATTTTTCCCTCAGAGTTAACATTGGTTCTGACTCCATTTCCCATACAGTCCTTCGAATGAGACTCTAAACCAAGATTCCATGTGTGAACGCGCACATGATATCTTGCCCACACATAAAATCCCATCACCAACCTTCAGAAGAGTAGGCCAGTTTGGCCGTTGGTATGGATGACACATTAAACATAGCATGCACCCTGCGTGAGAAATGGAAAGAATGAAGGAAGTAAGGAAATTGAGTGAGCGATATTGACTGGATGACACGGGGAAACAACTGAATAGTGCCGTCAGTCATTGTATTTCCCAAAGAACAAAAAGCAATAGTTTTCAAACTTGTACCTACGGCTAGAGAAAAATATGACAAATAACATATCAAAAAAGTAGAAGAAAGTAAACGTCGCGAGGTACCGAAAACTTCGAAATTAAATCATTTTTGACGCATTATTTTGCACTCCGACGCCGACCGTCTGCTGTAGCCGGATTCTGCTGCTCGCGCTGCGCGCGCTACGTCATCATCCTTACAGGGCGTGGCGCCACCCACATTTTCAACTGCGAAGTGATGGCGGCAACTGTTTCTGACACCGGCGAATCCCACTTTGGTGAATAGAACTGATTTCGATGTGTAAGTTTCACATATAACAACATACAAAACAAAGTGAATGCATACCAGACTGTTTGTCATCTGTGTCTTGTATATCAGTGGTTTTTATATTTCGTCCTACTGCATCAACACAACTTTCCCTCCACGCAGTCCTCACTGGAATGTATGGTCAGCAACCATCGTCAAAACACACACACACACACACACACACACACACACACACACACGTACGTCAGATGAGAATAAAACTTAAGAAATATTTACGTAGAAGTTACAACTTAGGTAGTCTATCTTTCTTTTCCGCAAAACAAGTTGTGAGTCCGCGTGTGTGCTGTGTGGAGAAGCACTTCATCATAACTGTCAAGAAACAGTGAAGCAGACTGAAAAAGGTGTTGCAGGTTTCCTTAATGCATGCCGTTTGAAAATTGAGAAAAAAATAACATTTTTACGTTGGACAAACTGTACATAAAGTGTGTCGTCAGGCGTATTGCAAACTCGAACGTTATCAAGCGAGATTTAAAACGACAGAGAGAGGCTCTGGACATTGAAAATCCAAATAACCTAGTACTTAGATTAAAACAGATGAAGTTTGATATTTCCAATGATTGCCTTCTTTTGTGCACAGCCTGTTAAAGATGTAAGAAAGGAAACATCTCCGTTTACTAGATCAGGACATTAGTTTCCAGTAAAATGTTGAAGACATTTGTTTGCATTGAGGACCAGAAGACAAGTGGGCTCACACTGCACTTGGAAGAATAAAAGCTGTCATTGATCTTCATGCTGCAGATGTTGTATATCATAAGCAGTGCAGTGTAAATTTCAGAACACTGAAAGAAATCCCACAGGCGTTCCTGAGTTCTTGCCTGGAGATACACATCGTGTCGAAGCCTTCATACGTGTCATTCTTTTTTCTTTTTTTTAAAGAAAATGATGATGAGCAGATCACAATCACTGACTTGTGTAAATAGATGGAAGGGCACTTTATAGATGGGGGCACTTCTTACACAGACATAAATACATGCGGCAGAAAATCACAAACCACTTTGGAGATGAAGCAATAATTATCTGCATCAGAGGTAAACAAAATGTCGTCACCTTAAGATCAACTTAGGGGAAATCCTTGCGCAGTTTGCAAAGTCCAACAGAGAAAAAGACACTGAGAAAGAATGAGAAAGAAAAAAACAACAACAGAATAATCAAACAGCAACAAGATTACTACTGTCGGGTATATAAAAAAAAAACCCGCTGACACCTCAAAAACAGAATATCCATCAGCATCAGAGATTTCAGACATTACAAGAAATTTAGACTATCTGCCATCCTCATCGCTTCTTTTTCTTAGAACCGTGCTGGAAAGGGAAAAAGATCCTAACTTGAAAATTGCTTCTCTAGGTCAGGCACTGATGCAAGCAGCTCGGCCAAAAGTACTCATCCCGACCCCTTCAGATTGCACTTGGAGTTGCCATGCACCACCTGACTAGCTCCAGAGACATTGTTGAACGAATTCACAGACTTGGTTTTGGTTCTTCATACACCGAGATTAATTTGCTTGAAATGTGTGCTGCTGCCGAGCAGGGAAGAGATTTGGGGCGTCAACCCTAACAGCTTAATCCAGTTTGTGGCTGACAATGTGGACCATCAGGTCAGGACGCTTGATGGGACTAGTACCTTTCATGGTATGGGCATGATTGGCGCCGTGACCCCTGGTACAAAACAAAGCAAAGCTGTCCATCGTGATGTAAACATATCGCCAGAAAAAATTTCAGCAATTGGCAAAATTCCCATTCGCTATTTTGAAGCCTCTGCGCCTAGTCTTCATTGGCATATGAAGTATTACAAAACTTCGGTATTGATGACAGAACCAGGCAACTGGATCTTCTGTGGAAAATTTCCTAGTCTCTCCGTTCCCCACGTCCAGGTTGGTCTGGGATGATGCAAACTGTAAGTAACGGAAACTACCCTGGTCAGAGCAGCTTCATATTTCACCTGATTATAGACATGGACCCAACAAATACGAGCTGCACATTCTCCACACTGCACTTGGTCTCATCACTGGCTAGCGTTTACAACTGCACACCAGTTCTGACCTTCGGCCAACCACTCTGGTGGAAATCAACGATGATCACTGATCATGAGCCAGCTAGCAGTGCACTGCATTCCATCGTCCTTCGCCTGGGAGGATTCCACTGTGAAATGAGTTACCTTGGTTGCATTGGAAAACTCATGGCAGGATCTGGACTTGAGCAAGTTTTGGAAGTGGTGTATGCTCAAAACTCGGTCATCCATATGGTAAGCGGCAAGTCTGTTTCAAGAGCTGTCTGTGGACACTTCCTCGTAGATGCTGTGCTCAACGCACTGATTCTATCTAGAACCTTCAACTTACCCTTAAACACACTCGGTGTCAGCAGCACTGAAGACGCAAACAATGGAGAAATACCTTCATTGGCATCACCAATCCATGACGATGACTCACCACAGGAACAAGAAGATGAAGAACTGCAACAATGAAAGAAGGACCCAGTAGCAGCATTTCAGAGCACCAAGGCCTTCATAGTGTCTTGTCTTTGTATGACCGTGTCACCAAGAAGGAACATACTGCAGAGACGAAAAAGAAAGTGCTGACATAAAAGCAGTGGAAAACAAACTTCTTGATACAAAAGCTGACCTTGAAGGAAGCCGCCTGTCCCGCCTTTGGCTTCAGTATATGCATATGATGGACACACTCCGGCAGTTTTTGAAGGCAGAAAGGACAGGCAATTGTATGCTGCATCTCCATGTCTTAGAAAGAATGCTGCCCTACCTGGCTGCGGCAGGTCACTCTCAGTATACCACATCAGTGCACATATACCTTCAGCAAATGCAGCAACTGAGAGATCGCCATCCAGATATCCTCTATGCCTTTCAGTATGGAAAGAATGTCCTGCGCAGGAGTGACAGGTACTGGGCTGGGCTGAGCACTGATATGGTCATTGAGCAAGTCCTGATGAAGTGTGCTGATCACACGGGCTGATCGGACTTGCAAGACTACCCAAGTTGGATTACATCTGAAGGTGTTCATTTCTTCCTGGATTTTTAAAAATCAGTTTGTGGTGATTTCACTGTCTAGAACTGACCGCTGTGTCTATGTGTCTAGGGCAATGCAGCGGTAAGTGATCACTTGTGTTCACGTCCAGGCAAAATGATGCATTTGGCTGCAGATGTTCGTAAGCTGTAAAACCCAAAACCGCTTCCAGGTTCAGTACATTTTCAGCAATATTTGCTCAGCCTTGCTTCTCTCTGTGATTTTCTTATTTAAACTTCATTCAGTACCTTGAGATATTTCGAATGATATGCTACATGACTATATTTTACGAATTTGTGAAGAAATGCTAAAAATAGATTTATGATGACGTCATAACCTTATGAAACGTAACCTCGCGACATTTTGAACGTTGTACTTTTTTGATATGTTAAAAGTTCACTATTTCCCTACCCATTCCACATGAAATCATTACTATTGCAATTAGTTCCTTTCTTCACTCTTTTTTTACATTGGCTTACCGCACTAGAATGGAGCGCCAGCTGGCAGCTCTTCAGTCGGCACTACCCAGGTAGGCAGCCCGTTGTGTAAACGAGTGTGGATTGTAAAGCACTTAGAGTTTGGTCTCTAGCCGAGAATAGGCACTATATAAGTATTCATTATTATTATTATATAGATATGATTGGTATTTATTACTATATTGTATTATCTCTGAAATCAGCCCACTAAGATCCACTAGAACTTGGATGTACTCAGTGAAGGCCCTTGGTGAATTGCTGAAAACCTTTTCAAATGGCAGAAAAAAAATGCCATCCATTCGGCCTCTGGTCCAAATGCTTTGTTAGCAAATTGGCACAGCCTATGTGAGACTATCAGTGATGTCAGCAAAGATGGAAATTGGGTTCTCAGGATACAGGTTCATGACTGTCTAGAACGTACAGCAGTGTTTTAGCCGCAAACAGTATTTTTTGGCTTCTCTTGCCAATTTACCGCATTCTTTTTCAATTTCCTCATTTTCATGTTCATGTTCTAAAAAAAAACAAAGAAAAAAAAGAAGTTCCCCCAAGAATGAAAATAAAAATGAGGCAAAGAAAACCCCCTATGAGAATATATTGGCACTTGCATGTATTATTTCACACAATTCCTCATCACGCGGAAAAGCCCAGTAATGGAAAACAACGCAATCGGGAAGCATTACCCACAAAAATGGCAAGCAGTTGGTGGTAATTTCTGTGATTTCAATGTGATAAATCTTTAGAAACGGAATTGAAAGGAAGCAGTCCTGAAAGAGGAGATCTCAGGGAAGCCTTTGGGAAAGACTACAATATTGGGACGTGTGTGATTTGCCAGCGGGATATGAATTATGGTTCCAAGTGTTGCATGTCTTTGGAAAGCCACGTGAACACAGAGCAGCAACAGAAGGTGATGAGAACAATAGAGGGGATGGGTCTGGAGGCTACAGGTCCATTGCAGAAAAATGTTTTGATTGTTTGACTTGTTTAGAACTAGAAAAGTATGACTGTGTGTATGTTTGCGTTTGCGTTTGTGTGTGTCACAGTGTGTGTGTGTGTGTGTGTGTGTGTGTGTGTGTGTGTGTGTGTGTGTGTGTGAGACTTTAGTGTCATATTTTAAGACTTAACATATTTTTTTTCATGATACTCATGTGATTGCTCACTCTCTGTCACTTCATACCTCTGTTCTTTGTTATTGTATGTATGATTGCCCAGTTTCTCTCTCTTCAGACCTCTGTGGATGTCTGTAGGGGTATAGGGTGGTGTTGCTATGATTGTCCAGTTTCTCTCTCTCTTCAGACCTCTATGGATGTCTGTAGGGGTATAGGGTGGTGTTGCTATGATTGCCCTGTTCCTGTCTCTCTTCAGACCTCTGTGGATGTCTGTAGGGGTATAGGGTGGTGTTGCTATGATTGCCCTGTTCCTTTCTCTCTTCAGACCTCTGTGGATGTTTGTAGGGGTATAGGGGGGTGTTGCTATGATTGCCCAGTTTCTCTCTCTTCAGACCTCTGTGGATGTCTGTAGGGGTATAGGGTGGTGTTGCTATGATTGCCCAGTTTCTCTCTCTTCAGACCTCTGTGGATGTCTGTAGGGGTATAGGGTGGTGTTGCTATGATTGCCCTGTTCCTTTCTCTCTTCAGACCTCTGTGGATGTCTGTAGGGGCATAGGGTGGTGTTGCTATGATTGCCCTGTTCCTTTCTCTCTTCAGACCTCTGTGGATGTCTGTAGGGGTCTAGGGTGGTGTTGCAGAGAGCCAGTGCTGGTGAACCCTGTGCTTCACTCCACCTTTGTGCTGATCAAACACCGCGTGGTGCCCATGGATCTGGTCTTGGTGCAGACCCCAGGCCGCCAGTACTACTCCTTCCTCTCCGTCACCTGGGGCATCGTGGCTGACATTGACTTCGAGTCTGAGAAGTACCGCAGCCTAGGGGAAGCACGCTTTACGCTTGGGGCTTTTAAAAGGATTGTCAGTAAGTTGTGGGGTTTTGTTGATTGTTTGTTTTTTTCTTCTTTAATTGGAGGTGTTGTGACCTGCTTACAAGACAATGCCTTTATTGTTATATTATGCATGTAATAGCAAGAATTATCACTAATGGTTATAACTTTAGTGTGTTTTCACAGTGTATGAAATGGATTTTTTTTTTTAATGAAATGAGGAGCATCTGTACTTTTTAGTGTCTGTTGCCAGGTCTACTGTAGAGGGCAGCTTCAAGTGTAATTTCATCTCTGCAGTAAGCAAACACAAGTTGCAAGGCTGGTGAGATTTTCCCTGGACGTTTAAAACAGTTGTTGACGTCACAATATTCCAACGTTGACAGTGGTTGGTTGGAGCTGAGTGGGACAAGCTTGGGTGTAGATCTAGGTATAGAGAGCTTGTAAGGTGGGTACCTGGAGAAAAAGAATGCTGCCACTTGCCCAGTGCAGTTACCCAGTGTACTTCTTTCAGTGCATTGGAGCACTGACCCAACTGGGTTCTGTAACTTTTCTTCTATCAGCTCCAGCTTCTTATTTCAAAGTGTAAAAGCTGTCTGCACTTCAAAAATTTTGAAGGTGAAAGTTGGACAGCAGTTTCTGCATTTGGTTGAGACACCTTGTTAGTGAAAAGTCCCCATGCAGTACGTTTAGTGATTATTAGTATAGCTGATGCTTAAGGCATGGGGCCAGGGTTATTAGAATCCTTAGGCTTTGTGGACTGGCCTGCTTCTGAAAGACTGCTTCATGTCATCATTGTGTGGGTGACGTTTGCTTGGCGTAAAATGACATGCCATTAACCCGTTCACTGCCTTAAAATGTTACAAACAAAAGCTTTCCCAGTGCCAGGGAAATCTAATGATTTGGGGGTAATAATTAACAAAAAATTCTAGCTTAGAAACTACAAAAGATATAAAAATGAAATATATATGATTTTTGAAGGAAATTGAGTGAAGATTTTGAATCTGGGCTTCTTTTGTTTTAATTTTGATAATAAAAAAAATATTTAGGCATTTAGATTTGGATAGATTTTTTTGCACTATCAAAAACATATGTATTTACCACTACAGCTTCACATCCAAAAAAGAACACAGCAAAAAGGTTGAAAATAAAGTTTGTATTGTCACACTACACCTGTAAATGAAAGTAAAACAGTTTAGAAGTCTATCAAGATGCTCACACTCTATGCAGACAGGTCAGTCCACGACCATGCCCCCCTCCCCCACCATGCCCCCTTGCTGGACTTCAACTCTCTCTTTCACCCCTCCTCTTACCCTACCTTTCTCTCTGCCCCGTGTCACGCCACAAGCAGGCCGCACTCCCCTCTCGCGCTGACTATCACATCACTGGCCACTGGCACGCAGTGCAGAGTACACACTAGGCTAGCTCGTTCGATGCTGGCAAGCCGTCAGCTGAACACACACTGAGGTCACACAGCCCGACTCAATAACTGACGAATATGGTCGGCAATTCCATCACTATCATCATCTCACCTTCATGCTCGAGTAAGTCGTTGAATAAAAGATTATTGTCTTTGTCAAAAATGATTAGCAGAGCCTGCTCAGCTGTGTAAATATGTTGATTTGGTCACTACGCTTGTCGAAGGTTGCGCCGCCATCTTTGCAAGCGAGACGAAGTGCTGGCTGGTCATCCAGTCAGTGATGAGAATAAATGGGCTTTCCCCTCAAGTGTGGTCATTTGCATATCATTTTAATACCACAGACATATAAGGTTTACTACGCACGCTCTATTTAAGCCCGTTAATAGAAATAGTAACGAATGAAAATTCAAGAAAAATGCACAGTCAGCTGATGGCTTAAAGGCACTCTTTGGGTTAAGTTTTAAATGTAAGAGTTCAGGCTATGCGGTAGGTTCAACTTTTGTCTTGAAACGCATTTTTGATCGAATCAGCCAGCCTCCTCTTTAACTCTCTTGTCACGAACAGACGTTTTAGTGTTTTCCGATGACGTAATGCTTCAGTACGAACAAACGCTATCAAGGTTTTGGCCTTCACCGATTTTTCATGAGGTGGCAGCGTGATCAGTACACGGCAACAAGCTGTAAATAGTATCATCAGCATTCCTTTGTTCGTCTGCACAGTGGTTTCACGGCACACCATCACCCACTTTGCCTCAGTGGCTGATTGACCAGACCAACCCACATGACTTACTAATCTGCATAGAGACATGGCGTCTCAAACAAGTTTTTCTGCGAATGTGTTGGAGCAAAGTCGAGCCCATCGGCAACGTTTTAGCATTACTGAAGTTATTGAAATGCTACAAACGGAAAGTTCAGACATTGAAGAAGAGGATGACGAAGTTGATGAAAGTGATTCCAGTGAAGAATTTCGGGGAGAAGAGGAAATTGACACTGACTCGTCTGTGGAGCTCAGTAATGATGAAGGTGAGGTGGGCCAATTCGCCACGTGAGCGGGGCATTTGAGTGAGCAAGAGTTCATTGGCTTTCCTTTGCGTGACTTGCACGAAGATTCGAGTTTTTTCCAACACTGCCTCCTTTTTCTGGTACTTCTGGCCTTTGTGTGTCAGCTGAGTGCCACGCCCCCATTTTTGCATTATTCCAAGTTAGCTAGTGCATAGTAGGTATGTGATCGATATATCTTATTTTATTTCCTGGAGTGTATCTACCTATTTTTTCAACTCATTTAGTGTATTTACTGGCTTTTTCTGCTGAATGTGAAGCTATGGACCCACTGACTGTGCAAGAGTGTTGTGATGCACCTGAAAAAAAGGACATTTTTTCACCCTCAAGCACAAGAAATCATATGAAAGTGGGAAGTTTATTCTTTTGTATTCAACTAACACAGTTTATGAATAACACTTTCTGAATATTTCCTTGAGTTATCTCTTGTTTTGTATTTTTGGTGATTTTTGTTACTAACCATAACAAATGGCCCATCCATAAGGGAAAAACAAAGGACAGAACTGTCCGTCCCAAGTGAGTTAAGGGTTGCACTGCTTGAATCTACCTTCTCTTTGACATTTCATTTTGTGTGTGATTATGTGTCGGTATGTGTCTTTTGTTTCTTGATTAGATTTCAGTGCATGTGTACCACAGACCTGCCTACCCATGCTATTTTTCCATGGCATCTGTTATAATATATATGGAACTCTGTGTGTAATTACAGTAACAAGCCACACATATCACAAAAACAACCATTTTCATGTGATCGAAGCATCAGTTTTTGTGTTTGTGGTATCCATGCTATCCTGATTTGTCTTGGGGTTCCGTTATTGACTCGGTCATACTATACCTAGCCTTTGATCCATGCACATGTGGATCCAAAGTTTTCAATGATACGAAGATGGTGCACAAGCGAAACAAACATGCCTGTGAGACAGGTGAAAGTGACACTGATATCAACAAGTTATTGTTTATCAAAAAAGAAGTCATTTCAAAGTTTCTATGGGAGACGCACATCAAAGTATTCAGTATTACATACATGTATTGTGGTGTATAAAATTCATTTGCCTTATCAATGTAGTTTGAAAAAAAAAAAATTTGCATGGATGCAGTTCCTCTCTGGTGTTGTTGTTTTTTTGTTGTTGTTGTTGTTTTAATGGAAATCAGCCTTAGAATTGCCAAAAACAAAAGTTCTGTCTTACCAAACAAAAAAACAAACAAAAAAAAAACAGAAAAAGCTACGAAAAGACAGTAGAAAATGTGCAAGAAAACTTTAGTTTTTCCTGACAGGAATGAGACTTTCCTTTGTGTACCCCTGAGAAGTCATTGGAGCAAAGTACCATTTGTTGCCAGACGTAAGCACTTTATGTTTCTCAGTCAGCTGGTGGACAGACAGACGCTGCCCCTGAACCCAGCCAGGGGCCTGTTGGTCCATGGACCCATCCTCAGCCTTACTGCTTGTCAGCAATTGCGCCCAGGCATTTGCGGGAAGGAAAGGAGGTGGGGGGTGGAGAAGGGGAGGCAGACCTGCGTTGCAAACAGCTTAGGGAATCAGCAAAGAAAGAAGCTTTGAGAAGTTATTCAAATTCAGATTTTTTGTTTTTCTCATGGTTTCAGTCTATATGAAATCCGTCTCCACTAAAGGCATGGCAGAGACTGAAAAATTGAATCGTGAGGATGTGTAGTGCAGAGTAAGTTACAATGTTCACAGATGTATAGTTGTTACTAAAATGTTAATGGAGTCTCTTGAGCCTTCCTCATCCTCCTCATGAAGTTTTAGAACACTTTGGATTAAATTTTTTTAAATGTCATTTTTTTTCATTTCTTAAGTCACTTTAGATTGCTGTTATCTGTACCATGTATGTATGAGGAACTGTTATTGATTGTGTCTGTGAGCTACCCTTGCATTGATGTGTGTTTATTTGGTGCCACTTTGTGAGGTGCAGTGGTCTGAACCCCCCTCCCCTCTCTCTCTCTCTCTGTGATAAAAATCAGCCTATATACACAACCATTCTAGCATACTTGCATACTAGCAGACGCATGAATCCGCGTTGAGTGTTCGCATGTAAGCACGCACGCACACACACACACGCACTCATGCACACACACATGCTCACTCACTCACTCATTCACTCTTATATTATATATCATCATCAGACTTTTATCTTTACAGGTGTTGACATTTACTATTTAGTTTCATAACTTAACAAATTTGTAATGGTTCCGATATGTTCTACAGGAACTCATACATGTTGTGAAACAATCATTTTATCATAAACTTTTGTTCCTTCAAACAGATTTGCGGGCATACCCGGGAAAGCTGTCATTCCTTCCTGTCGCAGAGTATGTTCCCAAATCATCCATGACCCCAAAAGTGCTGAAGAAAATCCGTCGTTTCTCTTTACGGAGTGCCTCAAGCTCCATGGAAAGCCTGGATTCCAGAAGCTCAAAATCTTGCTCGGTCGTTCTCACAGGTGCCCGATCTCTGAGCAGCACACCCCCATCACTTGACAAAACGCACAATGCCAGTGTGTCCAGGCTTCCCCACACGGGAGGGGACACTGGCGAAACCATCATTGAACAAAATGCAAACGAGACAGAGGCTTCCATTCCAGCATGTCCGATGAAACCACCTCAGGCAGGAGAAGGAGAGGGAGGAGATGTGATAACAAATGATACAAACACGTCACCCTCACCGGCTGTTGTGGCTGTCACCACCTCCACAGAAATGAACTTTGGGGTTCAAAATGCACAGAAGACACATTCCTTGGACATTGGTGATACAGGTTTTGTTGGCAGCTCCTTAGCCAACGGGTCCACCGCCAGCTCCAGTATAGAGAGCAGGCAGGGCAAAGCCGCGAAGTATCACGAGGTAGAGGAGGAGACCTTGAGTGCTACCAAACAGGATGGACAGGCAGTGCCCACCCCCTTACTGCCTCCTCTAGACCAGCCTGTGCCTGACCACTGGGTGGTGGTGGAAGGCAAGTTTGTCCTGGCCTGCGCCTTGTACCAGACTCACCTGGGCAGTGACATGCTCGCAGCCCCCTCAGCCAGGCTGGCCGACGGCGTCATCCACCTCATGTTTGTCCGGACGGCATTTCACGCAACCACCTCCTGAACCTCTTCCTCACGTTCAGTGAGGGTGTGCATGTGGACTCTCCGGAAGTGGAGTTTGTGCCGGTGCTGGCTTTTCGGCTGGAGCCCGACGTAAACGGTGGTAACATCATGATTGATGGGGAGCGACTCAAGCCGATGCCTGTACAAGGCCAGGTGTTACCAAGTCTGGCTCGCATCATGGCTATTCAGTGACATGATTTCTCCTGCCTGTACAACCCTGTCTTTGAATTGTGATAAGCAGACCACATAACATATATACGGTGTGTATATTGAAGGAGTCGGCCGTTGGTCTTTTCTGGTTGATTGTAGTGCTGAGCCCACAAACAGGATGCGTGAACACACATATGCAAGGATGTTTCAAATTAGTGACAAGGTTTTTTTGTTAACCTGAAGTTTGTACTGTCGTTGTGGCCGAAAAGAGGAAGCATGTTTCTTAAAAACAAGAAGCCTGGTACCACAGTGCTAAAATAAGTTTTAACAAGTTGAATGAAAGAGAAGTGTTTTGAAAAGAGAAATAGATAAGGAACGTCATAATGCACATTATTATGGAGTGCTTGGCCCTTTTCTTTATTTGTTAACAGGAAGAGAAAGAACAAAGCACTTTTGTCATCCCACTTTCTCAATAAATTGTTCTGAATATGTGCATACATATATGTGCATTTTCACATGTATGCATTTGTGTGAAATGGGAAAGGCCAATGCATGTTATCTTAATCGTTGACAGTGATTGTTTCTGGATTTCATATTCATGAGCAGTGAAGCATTGGTAATGGCAAGCAACGAAGCGAGAAAGGCAATGGTGCCAAACTATGTTTAGAAATCTATGGGCATTTGCCTTGTTTAATCTGTTGCATAGATGCATACTGATTTGGGCATTCGTAGAAAGATCGTCAGCTGTCCTCTGGCAGTCATTGAATGTGATATTCCGCTAAATCCACTTCCATCCAGTTGGTAAAAGATTGTGATAATTGATGTTGATTTTTTTTTTCAATTGATATCTGAAGAATATCATCGTGTGTCATTTATTTCAGATTAATCTCTTTGTTCCTTTTTTTGTTATTTTTTGTAAGATGAAGGTGAGAAAGAAGTAAGAAAAGCAGTGCTCTCAGTGAAGGTGAACACAATTGAAAAAGAGTCAAACCTCCCAGGAGTTAAGGAGTCGCCTGTTTTTGACACTCGCTGACCTTTAAACGTATCTGTCATGCTTTTTTTCCCTCCAAAATTCAAAGTGAACCTTGTAAGCCGCACCTTATAAGTTTTAAGACATGACAAACACGCGTTTGCATGTTTGAATTCATTTGGATGCAATATTTGAGTGAAAGAAACTGTCTGTCAAAGAGGAGTTTCCTGGAGGGTGTCGAGCAGCAGGCCCCTCAACTCCAAGCTGATTCTGCGTTCTGTTGCATGTCTAATTTACTAATTCAGTCATTTCCCCTTTTTGCATCACGGACTTGAAAGGATGTGTTGTTTGTGGGGCCATGAAGATGCACAAACAGAAATATTTTGGCCCCTTTTTTCCTCTCCCTCAGCATGTTATCCCCCACTCCCTTCAACTGTCTCCTGATCATCCACCTCCCTCCCTTCTTCCTCTGTTCTGCTGCTTTTCTGCCTTCTTTGTATTGGTGTGTGGGCTGCTGCCCGTCCCTCGTTCACTCCTTCAAGTGAACGTTTGTGTATATGCGTGTCTTTAAGCCCACCGTTTGGGCCGCTACATCCTGATTCGAAGGGTTTGGTCATATATATCTTGTTGCAGTGAAAGTTCAAACTGAAAGTTGAATATGTCTCTGTGTGCCATTCTGTGACGTTGAGATGAGCAATGTGTAGTATGTAATAAAACTAGGGCCATGTCCACATGATAAACATCTGCAAAGATGCTTACATGGACGCTGCACCCACACGCACACACACACATACATGCGCATGCACGCACGCACCCACCCTCACACACACACATACATACACACACACACACATATGAAACATAATTGAAAGTTTGCAGATGTTTGTACTGAATTTTCATTATATTACAATTTCCTGGGTCTTTCAACAACAGCACAAACCAGTTAGGTGTTTTTGTGGATTTCTTGATGTCTGTACATTATTGTTGGAGTGGTGGTGGTATGATGGTGGGATGGTCATGCTTTGCCTTGCTAGAAGTTGTATCATTTCCTGTTCAAGTTGTTATTTGAGACCCATATATTTGACATTTTCTTGGATGTTTAAATCAAAAAGGGAAAACCAATGTCTTGACATGTTATGTGTTATTCGGTTGAATTAGGTAACAAAATGTCAGTGTATGTTAACGTGCAAGATTGAATTTACCTTCCAATTTGTGCTAAAAGACCTAACCTCTGTACAGCCTTTGAAGAGTGAGCTTTTGTTGCCGATGTTTTTAAGAGAGAGAGAGTGCGTGTGCATATATGTGTGTGTGTGTGAAATTATATAGATACCATGTGTACTGTTGTTAGTGCTGGATTTAACGGTTTTAACCCTTCTGGGTTTACAGCCTGAGCAGTCTTTCCTACCCCGCCAGTTTGGGCTGTCTGCCTGAACAGAAGGGATACTTCTCTTCAACTCTATTTCCTCACAAAGTATTGTGCCTCATGAGAAAAGTATTGTGCCAAGAGGCAAAAACATCACATGGTTATTGCCAAACGAATGCCTACCAAGGTATTACAATTTCATGAACATGATGTGCTCAAGGACTTTTGATGCATTACAAAAAACATTAAAAACATTGTTTTATCATTATACGAACAGACAGCCATTTATTTCAACTCCTAAAACCCGGACAACTATTCTACCAAGAAGTGAAAAATTCCGCTCTGTTAATGTGTCATTATCAAAATTGATAATAATATGGCAACATATTAGAATTCCTTGTTATACATTTTTGGACTTGTGATGTTTTGAGGAACTAAAGTATTTTACTTTATACATAATTTCATGTTGTAATGGTAAATTCAGTTGTACTCCAAACACTTATAAGATGATAGACGAAGCTTATTCGTTTTTTTTTGTTTTTTGTTTTTTTTTTCTTTTTTTACAGCTGTGTCAAATTTGAAACTTGTAACTTACTTAGTTTTGGAGTAGTACTGGCTGAAGCATATCATGTCCATCGCCCTGCACATTGCTTGGTTTGTGGCGCTGTTGAACTGAGGCGAAGTCTTTGTGGAGCAAAGGGCTGAATGAGTTAATGTCAGGATATGTATGCACAGTCATGGTAGCATTCCAGTTGGGCTTGAGAGAAAAAAACGTTCTTTTTCTTCGCTTGTCATGATGCACAACAGGGTTAAGTCATGTCTTGCTGCCATGTCGTTGTACCAGAAGCGCCGGGCCATAGTGATGCTTTGTTCCAGCTCAAAACTATACGTCATCTACCTTTACTCACTGTACATCATTGTTAAAACTGTTCAGTCGTTGAACTCCACAAATGTTATTTTGCATGAGGAAAAGAGAAGAAAAAAAACTATGACATTGAAACTATACATAGGGAAAAATTCATGTTTTTTTTCTTCTCATGGGGAGAAATACATGTGAAATAAAACTGTTTTTTCCTGATAGGGATTAAGTGATCAGATTGAAAACATACAATAGTTTACAGAGATTTAGAAGCAGATGGGTTCAGAATGAAAGTGATGTTATGGCAGAACAGGTCGTGTGATGTCTCACAAAATTAACACAAAAAACATGAAATGTACCCCTGCAACTCAAGTCTGTCAGGGGTAGATAATTTAGATGCTTCAGCTTGCGCCTATGTTAGCAGGGTGCTCCTAATTGTCTTATGAAGAAGTTGGAAAGCAAGAATCGTCTGATGTGTTGTTGGCAGGTTTCAAGACAAGTATATGCATGTAACTTGGGAATGTCCAGTAAGTTTGCATACCTGCCTCTCTCCTCAGGACAGAAAAGTATCTGGAACAAGGACAAGCAGCCGTTAGCATGCTTGTATGGTTTCTTTCTCTGTGTGATTTAGGTAAACATCTTTCTGACATATCCAAAATGATGAAATGGAGCTTGCGTTTTACTGAAATAACTATTTTTTTCCCCATAAGTAGAGGACATATATAGGGGGTTAAAACAATATTTGAAGAACAAATTTGAATCATTCTTCATTTGTGCAGATCGTAATAATGTGAAGATTAGATAAGTCAGACCAAACTTGCTCTTCGAATTGTATTGATAAGTACACTACCCTGAATATCCCTGAATATCAAATGAACAAATCTACATTATTTTTTTATATGTGTCAATCATAGTGTGCATAGCTTGCCTGTGCACCTCCCTTTGCGGTCGGCTGGGCTATAAGCAACATTATCTTACTATCTCTTGCCTGTGCACCTAGCTGCAATTCCATTATGAACATAGATTAACTGTTAAGAGTTTCCTTACATCACTTGTCTCTATGCAGAAGAAAGTATAAAATTTAACCAGGCAGAATCGTCATTGTAGTTTGTACTTTTGCTCACTTCATGACACTTTTGAAGACATGAATATGGGAGAGGAATGAGATGGGTTAGTGGTGGTTGATTTTCTGCTCTGTTTCTCTGTCCATTGATGGAGGGCATAGACGGTAAGATAACAGAAACAGACAGTTACTTTATCAATTTTATGAAATGTGAATGTTATTAATATTTCCTTGCAGAACTTCTTGTTTCCCTTTTGAAAGAAGTTTTTTTCCCAAAAAGAATTTGTCATTGTAATATTGTTCTTTTGCTCAGCTCATGACACTTTTGATGACAAGAACACTAGAAAAGAATAAGTGTTTGTTTTGTTTGGGGAGAGTTGGAGAGTGCGTGGGAAAGTAGTAAAGCTAGTTCTTTCAGATGAATTTTGTAACCTGACAAGTACGACTCGTGGGCCATCTCTTTTTTAATTTTTATTCTATCCAGGTTATTCTCAACCCCCCTTTAAAATGTTAGAGTGGATGAAAATGTGGTTCAGATGGATTTCTGTTATTTGAAATACACATTCACTTGGGTGTGCATACACACACACACACACACACACACACACAGTCAGATTTTTTTTGTTTTGCATCGCCCTTATTTACAAAATATACAAAACAATTTTGAACTATTTGTTTCAGTGTTCACAAAAGTAACTCATAAAGTGTTGGTAAAACAGACCCGAATAAATGTTCACATATTCAAAATTGACAGAGTTATGTGAAATAAAGAAAGAAGAATAATGAACTTGCCGTATGAAAGACTATTGAAACCACAGCGAATCACAATTTCTGGAAACTTCGCTCGTGGGCACAGATGTTATTACCTTAAACTCGAAAGAAATGGAGAGGTAACACAAAAGTCAAATCAAAATTCATTCTTGAGGTCAGTTGGTCAGGTTGCGTTAGGAAAATTTTCCAGACAGTCCTATAGCATTACAACGGAGTTTTAAGTGTCGCAATTCGGCAGCGTGTTTTCTTTTGGCCTGCAGTGTGTACTTCACACATTGAAATGACATAAGATCAGGAAAACCCTTTGAGGTTTGCTCTGGCCATTGATATTTCCAAATACCATCTAATCAGTTTAACATACAATGTTCAGTCATTTATCAATGTTCAATTTCGGTTTATCAAAAAGGTATGGAGATTTTGGATAATATATTCCCTAGAAGTTGGATACAGAAACAATAGTCATTTATGACTTGATTTTTTTTTTTTTTCAGGCACTTAAATGTTTAGAAAGAATAGTTTTTCATCCATTCCATTTGTGTGCATTGAACATCTATTTTCTTAACTTACATTTTGGTGAAAATTGATGCCCCCGGTCTTTTCAAAATTGCAGAACTATGCATGAAAATGTGCAACTGTGTCGATGTCCCATTTTTAGATGCCATTTGAGCGCATACTTCGATGAAAAATGATGTAAAATGGACAAACACAGTATGGTATACATATGTCTTTTTTTTCCATGAAACAAATGGTAAGTCGATAACTTTTTTTTTTTTAAACAGCTAACGTTTCTTTCGTTGCCTAGAACCATTGACATGTGTAGTGTCTCCACTTGTTGAAATCCGTGAATGCAATTTCTTCTTTTTGACCCTGCCTTTGTGTGTGTGTGTGTGTGTGTGTGTGTGTGTGTGTGTGGTGTGTGTTTAGGGTTCGTTGGTTGTTTCTTGTTGTTTTTGTTTGTTTGTTTGCTTTGTTTGTTTGTTTTTTAAAGCTGTACTGTCATTCTCATTGTATGGAGTGGTTGTAAAATTCTGAGGCTTTTTAAGGCTTGTGATCCTTTGGCTAAAATATTTGTGGGTTACTTTAAATTTCAGAGGATCTACAGATACACATTGTATGTACAATGCAGGCTAAATAAAGCAAAAAGATGAAGAAAAAAAAGAAAAAGAAAGGGAAAGAGCAGTTTAAAATTTCATCAATTTATTTTAAAAAATACTTTCCATATGAACATTTTAAGGATTGCAATGTAGAGCAACACATGCATGCGCACGATGCATGAGCACACACACACACACACCACACACACCACACGCACACACACGCACCAGAAAGAAAAATTTAGTCAAAACTGAGCAACAGATAAAACCCAAAGGGCCCTGCACACCCCGCACGCGCAGCACGGCACGCACCACACGCACACAACCACACACACACACACCACACACCCCTATTTTCTCTCTCTCTTCTTTCTCTCTCCCTACTCTCCTCTTCCCGTGGGGCAGGTGTGGGCACGCATTTTTGGAGACAAAACTTTCAATACGATGCAGGCAAATATGTACTGGAAAAATTGAAAAGAAAAAAAGGACATTTTTTTTTTTAAAGAACAAATTAAATGAATTTAAAAAAATTAAGATTCAAAAAAAGAATTTTTAAATTGGGACAGCCCCCAAAAGTGTTTCTCGTTCAAGTTTCTCTGAAGTTCCATCCCTATCTTTCTCAAAATCATCAGAAGTAGTTTTCTGCTGAAGCGACACAGTAGGGTGGACTGACCTGAAAGTTAGTTTTTTCATTTGGGGCTGTCCCTTTTAAAATTCTTGTTTTGAAACAAGGAGAATGCATTGCAGTCCTCCATGACATAGTGGGTTAGCATCATTTACAATAAGTTTGTAACATGGGTTTTATTGTTGTTTGGAGGGAGAGGAGAGGACGGCCCTGAGAAACCACCCATTTTTGGCTGGGTTTTTTAATGAAAAAAATTGTAGTAACTCTCCAAGTTCAATTTACCATGTTCAACTGTGTAAAACACTTCATGAAATGGTGAACATTTTCTTAAAGAGTATTTTATCATTCATGTTTTCCACTGACTGTAGAACATTGATCTTTGAGCAAATTTATGTGAACTGTGTCTGTCTGCAAAGTTTAAAGGCATGCAGAGAATCACAATAAGACCAAATACTGCCAACCCTTAATCGCTTGGTCTGTGCTCCCACGCATCCTTGCATTTAACTCTTTCATCCCTACAACCCGGTTTTCCGGTTTTGCACAAATCCTGCCTTTCCTTCCTGCAGCCCGGAAAACCGGGCAGCACGAAACCCCTCCTTCCTTCCTGCAGCCTTGGAAAATCGGTTCTCACGGTAAGCACTTTGAACTTCGCGCGAGTCGCGTCATCGGTACAACGTCATGACCGGGTAGCTTGCGCGGCAGAGTTTATGAATGGAATGGATGCCAGATGACCCCTACAGCGTGGGAAAGTACTTGCCGCTCTGTTCTGGCCGGTTTGCTACTGCGTACGGGTTCCCACTTTACACTTCTTTATTTTTCTCTAAATCCAGGAATGAAGGGAATACTCGTATTATAAGAATCTAGGAACAACAGGAAGTAATTGTTCATAGAAAAGTAGGAATGAAAGAGTTAAATACTGAAAGTAAAAGTACCACGCTCTTCTACAGAAGAAGATATCCTGGACCCCAGTTACGTTGAGAATTGAAATTCAATTCATCATTAAACACATAGAGCCTAATGCTGTTATGGGACACAGAGCTAAAACCATGACAGAGTTCTCTTGTAGCGTTTGGCCATAGAAAGAGAAAAGCACCCTTTGGCCAAAAGCATTAGACATTTTGTGGGGCATCTTAATACTCAGTTAGCTGCAAAAATTTGATTGAACAGAGCTCGGACACTAGCCGTAGCTTGCTAATGAAGATATACACACATTCTCCCCCATAGCAACCCCCCCCCCCCCCCCCCCTCCCACTTTTATTTCTTTGCTTGAGTAACATTCCAAGTGATACTTTGCACATTTCTCACTTGAACGTTCAGTTCAGTTCAGCTTCATTGGTATGCTTATGGACATTTAGATTTTACATTTAAGTAACAAGATGTTTGCTAAATGACTGACTGGCTAACTGACTGACTCGCTGGATTAATTTCGATTGAGTGTAGTCATTTTCACTGCCAGGAGTTGATAGGCATGAGTTTTGTATTGCAGTAATATCTAAAATATCACAAGCAAGAGAAATCAAAATGAGTAGCTTCCATCATGCTTTATTTGACGATCCCAGGGGCATGCTTGATCTCATTGTGTGTGCGTGTGCCTCTAAGAGATTGAAAGTGTGTATATTTCGTGATTGCTGTTCTTTGTTTTTTAATAATCAAGATCGTTTTGACTCTAAACGCACACACACGCACACACACGGAATAACGTATATTTTGTTCCAGAGTTGTAAGAACAGTTTTGAAAGAACAAAGCTGCAGATTATGTCTTGTCATTTGTCACATGTCTATTCATTTTGGCTAAATTATTTCCAGTTATTTGTTTCCAAAGTTTGACGCAAATTATTTCCCTTTTCCGCATAATGATGGTAATCTTCTCTTTATGATGGACTAAACTTAGTGTTGAAATAGCATGACTACTTATTTCCCTGTTGTTTTGGCGGTTTGATTTGCCTTAGATAGCAGTCACACTATATTAGATGCTTAGTGCTTAAGTAAGATTTATGAAAATGATCGTCACACGGATTTAGATTTTCACTGTGTTTTTTGTCAGTTCACTGTATGAAATATGCTCAAGTTTGAGGAATATAACAATGGTCAAAAACAAGAAATGTAAGGAATGTACGCTGAGCATTCTAGCAGATTGTTCAGTTATTGTCAAAATACAGGCATTTTTTTTAGTTGTGGGCACTCTGTTTTGACACAAATACCTTTTGGTGAACATCACACATGAGTGTAATTATGGCAGTATTGCATTCTTGCATTTTGGACAAAGGCGGATTGTTGATGCATGATTGATTTTGCTATATAAATGTGTGTGTCTTAATTTGAGGGTAAACCGCTCATACTTTAGTAAAGGTTCAAACACTCATTCCAGCATGTAATCATCTCGATCTTTCAGTATCCTATTTTTACTTTGCACACCATTTCATTCATTCCTTGTTCATTCAAGCAGACTTTTCACCTGTTTTGTTTCTGTTAATTTAGTTGTTTTAGCTGTTGTAGCTAGAGAAAAAAGTACATAGGATTAGTTCAGCTGGTTGTATTATGTGCTTGCCAGTCAAAGTATTCTTTCACATCGAACGAAAGTAAGCTCTTGTAACAAGAGACAAGGGGATAAAAAGCTCATGAAATTAGCGCAGTTGGTGATATTATATGCATGTCTATTGAAGTATTCACCAACATGCAACGAAACGAAGGTGTTGTAACAAGAGGCAAGGGAAAGAAAGCACATGAAATGAGTTCAGCTGGTTGTACCCTGTGCATGTCTGTCAAAGTGTTCTCTCACATCCAACGAAAAAAGTATGCATTAACTTTTTATCCGTTCCTATAACAATGGCAATTGCCATAATAATAACACATTTAGCTGTTCCTCTGCAGAAAGGTTTTTAAGCGTGGAGAAAGAAATGAATGTTGTTAATCTTTATTCCAAGTTTTTCATTTTTAACCCAGTATGAGACTCATTCCAAAATAGCTAGCACAAAAAGTGTTACTGCTTTATACATGTAGTGAAGAACTTTCTTATGATTGTTTGGACATGCAGCATGTTCTTTTTCAACGATTAAGCAATAAATACATATCGTCCGTCTTATGGTACAGATGCAGCTTGAGAAAGGACATTTTCATGTTACGCATGTGTGTATGTGTGCACTTGAGACACTATTAATTGTTGAGTCATATATTTGTCACCTTTTCAGCATTGCATTGCCACAGCTATGCGATGGGGAAACAGTTCTATTATTTAAACTTTTTTGATTGATGATACAAGTTTTTCCATGTTCGTAATGTTGGCGATAAGTTAGCAGAAACTGGGGCGTTTTTTTTTTGGGTTTTTTTAATATATCATTAAAAATTCAGCAGATGATAATGGTGATGTTCCAGGGTTATATTGGATCTGAATCCATAGCCATTTGTTGCTGAATGTAGTATATGGTTGATTTTGACAATGTTTTAACATTTGAGTTTGGGGTAAAGATAGCTGTCATGCAGTGGACAGAAAAGGTAGAAATTTTCGAACAAGTGTTTGACAGAAATGAGAGTGATGGTGATGGTAATATGACTTTTCAGATTGAGGTGTAGGCTACATCAGTTCTGAGCTCCTTTCCCCTTTCACGGGCTGGGGGAGGGTGTGTGTGTGAAGAATAGCACATACAACTAATGATGCCTTTTGATTACCTGTGGGTTATTTGTTTTGTTGGCTCATATTTTTTTCATGCTATCATCAGTGATTTCATACTGGTTTATTTGTATGCTTTAGCACACACACACACAAATTGAATGCCTTTTTCTTCACCCCTTTGCCTTTTCTCACAACAGCAGTAGTGGAACTGATCGGTCTTTGATGTGTATGATGTTGTCCAGCAGTGTGGCCGGGAAACGGAAAAAGCATAAACCCAATGCATTATGCTGTCTGGCTGTGTGTGACGCTGATCTTTCTTCATAGTTCTTATCTTTCCAACACCATAGTGGCAGTTCTGAAAAGCCACATTGTCCGTTCAGCACACATGTGTATCAGTTCAGCCAGATGGTGTACATGTACTGTACTTTGCAGCAGCATCAAGCGATGAGCTGATGTACATAGTGCTAGATGCTGGGCTGGTTATTACTGGCCTGACTAACATCCTTAATACTTGCCTGACTAACATCCTTAGTATTACTTTCTGTGTCCGTTTATAAGGTCTACAGTGAGACTAAACTGTGTACAGCAGTGCTTCTACGGCAATTCTCCCCACCCCCATTTTCTTCCCTAAGTGTGCCACTTGTGTCAAATTTTGCAAGGAAAAGCTACCACCACTCCAGAGAGTACAGTATACAATGCTTGAATAAAGTGCAGTCGACCTTTAGAGACAAAAGTGTGGACCAGACAGCGTTTTCCCTTGTTATGCTGTTGTATTTTGCCTCTTAGAAATGTTTTGTTGAGGTTGTGATTGTGCAGGGTGGCGGTGAAGAAACCTGCATTGAAGTACTGAGTTTATGTTAAGAGTTTTGGAGTTTTCACAACATAACCATTGCACTGTATTGGCCTACCTCCTCTTTGAAGTTTTGTTGCATTGACCTACTTCCTTTTGTAGGTTTGTTGCATTTTGCTTTCAGTTTCTCTGCTTGCGATATACATGGCTTAGGGACACCTGCTATGATCTCATTAAGTTATTGGTTAAGTACATAATATAATGAGCCAAGAGATTTCATGCCATTCTGGATGTGTCAAGTAGATATCATTATGTATGTTCTATTTAAGAGATTAAAAGCTGCATTGAATGTGTCAAAGTAGTTTGTATTTGTACTGTTGAAGAGATTTACAGCCATATAGAAACTGTCAGAGCAGTATCATGACCTGCTGTATAAGAGATTTTTCAGCTGCATTGAATGTGTTAATGCGCTTTCCACATTTGTGAGATCAACAGTGGTACTGATGCAATATCCCCACATACGTGTGACATGTGAGATATGTATTCTGTGTGCTAGTTGTCAAATTACAGCTGCCACAACATGGTTTCACACTGGTGTTCCTGTGTACCTGTGAATTGGGAGTTTGCCAGCCAGTTGTTCCTTAGCAGAGGAATGGATTATTGTATCTTGTGAGAGGTTTATGTGGGAGCAGGAAGGATGAGGGTGTGGATGGAGGTCAGTATGTGAACTTCTGAGTTTTGATTGCCATGATGCTTCAGTTGAAATTCATATTTGGAGCTAGAAATTCCCAGAGAAGTTTGCCATGATGCTCCATTTGAAATTTATATTTGGAGCTAGAAATTCCCAGAGAAGTTTCAGTGGTCCTGGAGATAAGTAAATTAAAAAAAAACTCGTCCCACTCCCCTTTCCCCTTCCCCCATATTTCTGCTTGGCCTCCTAGCGTAGAGAGACATTATCATGAAATAACTAAGCATGCCAGCAGCACATGTACAACCAAGACATTCATGTCGGGGCCAGAAATTCCCAGATGTTTGTACTTGATCTGAGGGTCCAGAGTGTGGGGGTTGGGAATTGGGGATGTAAAAAGTGAAAAGGGGAAGAATCATCTTTGAAAGCTGACTGCGCAGTCACCCTTTTATCGACAGTCAGAAACTGGTTGACCAGCAGAAAGAGCATTCCTACTTGTCTGTCATAAGGTTTAGTTGACACTGTCGGATGTGTGGATATTTTGAGCCCTGGTGAATGAGGAATGTATTCAAATGTAATAGTAATACTAATTGACCCTGAAGACAAGTCTTCCAAGACTGAGGGCTTTATGTAATTGCCTGTACTCGTTTCCTCGACTGTTTAGTTGCTCAATGTATAATTGAATTGGTTTTTAGTAAAGGATTGCATCTCTTCTTGGTACATCAAAGAGAAAGTGGGGGGACTCTTCGCTCGTCACACAAGGGCTGAAAACTCATTGAATCTGAGCTGTGAAGCAAGATCGTTGACAGACATATCTAGTTTACCGAGGTATCTCCTGTCCTGCATCTGATTTTTTTTATTCACGAGTGAGGCACTGAGAGTAATTTCTTCTTCTTTTGCTTTTCAAAATTTTAAAGAAATATCAGACCTTATGCTTCTACCCCTGATAATATTGTGCACTTCATAGATGACATTACAAGATGGTCAAACAGAAGTGTGTTCAAAATGAACATTTCCAGCCATCTGTTTGCTGTCTGTATTTTGGGGTCTCAAGCAACCCAAAACATTTCCGCCATTTATTTCATCTGCTGAGAAAGGCGCTAAAGCTCTGGAAAGTATTTGAGGCAGGTATAAAATTAGGGTTTTCTTTACAATCCTCTCCGAGGAGCTTCAGTGTCTGGGTCTTGAGAACATTGATGGAGGCTGCCCAAAATATGTCGAGATTTTCCTTCTATCTCTATTTAGTATAATACTAATTTACCATTTTCTTTCCTTGGTTTTGTCAGGTCTTTTGAGGCTGAGAGATTGATTCCCAATACCTTTGTTCTTGCACTGTATTGTTCTTTAGGTATAGATTAATTTCAGAGATCTTTCTTCTGTAGCGTAGGTTGTATATGACACTGTTTTGTCTCCTACCTTAGTAACTGGTGGTTTGTTGGTTGGTTGTTTTTTTTTTTTCACACAGCGTAGTCGGTGTCGCGTTCTGTCAGCGATGATGTACTGTAAGAGTTGTTGTCACCTTTTGGAATGCTCTGGCAATAAATCAGATGGAACATATTTCTTGATTTTAGATTTAGTTAAGTATTGAAGTTTGTGCCTATGTGCTTCATTCCTTTTTCATGTCTAGATTTGGGTGAATTTCAGTGATCAAATGCAGTATTTTGGTGCTTTTTACCCATGGACGATACTCAGCCCAAATATGGCCTGTACAGTTGGTTGGACTGTGAACAGGAGAACTTTTCACTGCACCCTCTGCAAATTCCGTGTGAGAAATTGTTCCTTTTTTTTTCTCTCCCCTACTGTGATTGTTTTCTCTCTCCCTCTTATCTAATCTTGAATGTCATCTTTTCTTCATGTGTGACCTGTTTGTTCTAGAAAGTCATTACTGTTTTCTTGTTGTTGAAATCTATAACATACCAGGTTTTTTGTTCCCATGTCCTTGTGGCTGGGTGACAAGATTGTCCAGAAATGCACTGGCTGTCCGCTCTGCAGACTGAGCTGTGCATCCTTTGTACGTTTTGTTTGTTTGCTTGTTTTGTTTTGTAGTGATTTTCATAAACATCTTTCATCAATGAAAAGCAAGATCAAAGTACGAAAAATTCAGCTAAACAGCTAACACACTTGGCACAGGTGAGCGTGTCTGCCATAAGGGTGTCATTAGATGAGCAGCATTTTTCTAAATGTAACAGGGCTTGGGGAATTCTCATCAGCTGGGGTTTTTTTTTTTTTGCCTTTGTAGCCCATTCTTTTGTCTTTGCTGTGAAAAGTCTTATTTTTCTCTGGTCACAATGTACAGCATGAGGTTCTATTTTGTCGCAATTTGGCGACGAACACGGAGACTGTACAGTGTCTGGAGTGTTTTTCGGGGTTTTTTTTTCGGTTTGGCTGTTTGTACTTTCATTTCATTTTAAAGGTTTTCATGAGTTGTTGATTTTTTGTGTGAACCAGAGGCCTAACATCAAGAGGAATGGCGGGTGCCTGTGGTATGGCCAAGTGTTACACAGCATAAAGGACATCAGTAGTCTAGTTACCATGCTATGAATTACAAGATTCCCACCGTTAAACAAAAGCCAGAATTCCTGAAATTTTAACAGAGGACTTGCAGGGACTCGCTCCCTTGCACCCGGAAAACATTGTGAATCTTGCTTTCTTGATGGAGTAATCTGACCCAAACCTGAGTATCAATGAGCATCAAAGGTGTATTGTCCATTCTTCAGTCCAACCATAGCTTTGACCATTTTTTTTTTTTAGCTTTGACCGTTTTTTTTCAGCTTGTGTTTCACTTTTGTATGATCTCACTTGCGCACACTGCTATGGTGTTTAGCGTTATACTGAGCGAGCGAAATAGTAACTGCCTGCTCTCTCAAAGAAATGTCATGTCAGTATTGTCTGCCAGTAAACCAAAAACATCACCAGCGCCTTACTCATTCCACTGCCATTTTCCTTCTTTTCCTCCGAGTTTTGCTGAACTTTTTTTTTTCTCTTCATAAGTCCTCTTTTTTCACTTTTTTGCTGAAATCTGCAAGTTTTTGGAGAAGTGGGAGCCTTGAAATTGACAGAAATACCAGGATACTGTGCCAGTTGTTTCTTATGTGTTCTTTTTTTTCAGGATGGTGTATATTTTCCCCTAGTGTGGTGACAGCCATGAAAAGGCCTGGTGGTTGGCAGGGCTATAATAATAGAACTGACTTCAAACTTCCAAGCTGTCAGTTTTTAGTTAGCGACATCCTCAATGTGTCCTCTGTGGTCAACTGGAATGTGAGCTGCACTTCAATCCCCCACCAACCCACCCAGTACCTAAACAGCAGTAACATGAAAGCAAACTTTACAGCCCATCAGTATGAACGCCAGTGGATACTTAACTAATCATCACGCCATCCTAGTGGCTGTTGATCAGAATACAAGTACAACTGTTCACAGAACTTGATGGAAAGCGTATTTTTTTTTCATCGATGGTAATGCTGCTGTGTCGTTCATTTTTGGTCAGAGACTTCGTAACAAGGCTGTATTTTGCTTCCTTCAGGATTCCGACTTATACAGCCTGATGGATGACAGGCCATTTAGTTCTCATCAGGCAATTCAAGCATTGGAGACATATCCTTTAAGTGGGGGCAAGGTCACAGTTCAAGTCTTTACATTCAAGTCCACAGTGCACTTAACAACTCGGGGTTGGAGCTGTGACATTTTCTCTTGTCCAAACTTGACAGGCTGTGTGTGGTCAGCTAGGTTGTGAAAGTTCAAAACTTGACATTAGGTTACAGCCGAAAAATCTCTCAGCTTGAACCCCTGACCTCCCAGCTCATTGCTAACCTACCTTGCTGACCATGGTGGCTGAAGAAAGAAAAATGATGTGTACTGTATTGACTTAAAAGCAAAGAGTGGGTGATCTAGGATTACACAAATGCGTTTGGGATTGTATGAGCCATTTTAGTGCAAGCTCAAAGCATTGAGAAGTATATAATTTGTGTACCGTTTACACTATATTAACTGTGTACCAACAAATTGATGTGTACATTTCAACTGAATGATCATCCGCAGATTCCATGACGAATTCATTCTCCACCTGAGACCCACCTGGAGAGGTAATGCAGAATTATGATGCGCTCTAAACGAAGGTAATGAATAAAGTTTTGAGGAAAATGAAACTACCACTGTAACAGGTAAGCATGTTAGGGAGTGAGGGAAGGAGGATTGGAGCCATGTCATATCATTTTTTTTTCCCTTCCAAATAATAAACTCAATGGTGTACATATCAGGGACATTGACTGTCTTCATTCATTGAATACAGAGACTTTCAACAAGGGGAGGGAGGGGGCAGTGTTTGAAAAATAATTCCCCCCCCCCCCCCAGCTTTATTTTTTCGTCCCATGCGAGACACTTAGTGAAAGGGCCGAATAAACCAGGCTTACACATTTCTGATCCAACATTTTTGTTCTTGTAGTCCAAGCAGAGGCATCTATCAAACTTGTGTACTAATTAACTAGGGGAAAATGAAATTCCCAGAAAGTGATGACGTCATTTTTGCACAATTGTGTGTGTTGTCATTGTTTGAATATCGCCTGACCACTTGTGTACAAGCTTTCATGCCGTATCTACATTATCTACAGGAAAATAACCTAGTCAAGTTTAGTATTAAAAGATTTTGTCGGGATGTGCCTATTCAGTCATCTCAAGAGCACAGATATATTACATTTTTCATGACAGCCACTAATTATCAAACTAACGGCCCCACTTGTAATGGCCGCTCAGCAATGCCGAACACATTGTTGCCAGACCGGCTTTACACAGATGACATTCAGTTCGCCGAGTACAGCGTGGTTAGCTGGCTGGTGGATAGCAGCCTGCAGAAAACACCCCTTTCCCTGACCTGCATTCACGGCTTGGCCTCTGCAGCTGCAGGCGAACTGTAAACTCCCCTGCCTCCTCAAAACTAAGTAACTTGCTCTGAACAGCTGTGCCCCCCCCCCCCCCCCCCCCCCCCCCCCCCCCCCGTGATCGTGTTTTCCCCCAACTCCCATCTCCTACCATTAATATAAGTATAGATTCATCAGTCATGATCGTAAGTTCTTATGTGTTTTTTTAATTTATTTATATACTGAAACCTAAAAGCAATACATGACATCCGTTCATATTTCATCAATGATTGTAATCAAAGCGAACTTTTTTTTCCATTTATGTCTCACTTGAAGTAAGTTTTGATTATGTTAGAACTGATAAAGGGAACACAATATAGTCATTAAAAAAAAAAAAAAAAAAACTGCCCTGGTATTCATGTTTCTTTTTAATGTGTTGCTATGTTTGTTTCCCAATGTGTAATCATTGGCACAATCAATGTGAAGTGTTAGAAATAAATTATGTACATCCTTTTTTATGTGTTTCATCCTGTATCGGTGTGTGTGTTTGAAATAAATTATTATACTCAGATGAACTAGGAGCTAGTTATTGTGCATGAATAAATGATCACATTCAGATGAATCGGAATCGTACCACTGGCCATTTTGACTTCTCCCCCCAAGACTCCAAGAGAGAGGCAAGCCTTTCTGCTTAAAACATCATCCCCAGGTACCGCGAGTGAATGATCATGTACATGCATGTCCTTCAAATGTGGTGAAGAGAGACGGCCAGCCTGTGAACAGGAGGCAGGCAGAAACGTCACAATACCTTCACATGGCTGGGAGTAGCTTCATATTACACAGATTTCCTGTGTTGGCGATTACCTCCGGTTTGCACTTCGATGGATGTGTGCGCTGGTTCTCCGATCTATACTTTTTACTCTTCCGAGTCAACTTTGTTGCACGTTTGTAGATGTTCTGTTTTTTGTCTGAAATAGTTTTAACAAGAAAAGAAAAAGAAACACCCGAAGGTGCTGGGGAGGACCCAGAGAAGCACTGTCTTCACCTGCCTTTAGAGCAGCCCTGTACCACCCTTGGAGGCCTGCGCTGTGTTGACGATGGGTACAGGCACGCGCAGGACACTCCATTAAGATATCAAGGGACATAACTGCTCCTGAACAGAGGTAAATCAGACTGCAGGATGCAACTCATAACAGCCTTAAAATAGCATCCCCCATGGGTGTACCAGCCCGTATTTCATGACTGCAGAGCCCACCGGCGAGAAACACCACCCTCCAGCTGCCGAGCACACCCCACAGACCCAACCACCCATGCCCACGGACAGATGAAGAGAGTGCCACTCCAGACACAGCCAAGCTTTCGCCATACGGTCTTATGTGCCCTCAAGAGAGAATCCAAAGTTGTAGTCTTTCCCACTGTCAACAGGACTTTCCCTGTGGTCAGTGGTCTTTCCTCACCGTCACTGGACCTTTCTCCAGGGTCAGCCTAGTTAAGGCAAAGAAGAAAAAGAAACACCCGAAGGTGCTGGGGAGGACCCAGAGAAGCACTGTCTTCACCTGCCTTTAGAGCGGCCCTGTACCACCCTTGGAGGCCTGCGCTGTGTTGACGATGGGTACAGGCACGCGCAGGACACTCCATTAAGATATCAAGGGACATAACTGCTCCTGAACAGAGGTAAATCAGACTGCAGGATGCAACTCATAACAGCCTTAAAATAGCATCCCCCATGTGTGTACCAGCCCGTATTTCATGACTGCAGAGCCCACCGGCGAGAAACACCACCCTCCAGCTGCCGAGCACACCCCACAGACCCAACCACCCATGCCCACGGATGTTCTGTTTTTTGTCTGAAATAGTTTTAACAATATGATACCGAGAAGTATAAAATTCAGGGTTTGTATCAAAGGAGGACAGTTTGTCAGTGTCTGGGGCGCGAAAGACCCCCCCACCAGGCCGTTGCCCCTGCTCCCCACCAGTGGCCTTGAGCAGCCCCTGAACCCCCAGCCACAACTTTTTCAATATTACAAATATTTCTCACTCCCACCCGTGCCCTCAACATGCTCAAATACTTGCAGTGTGATGGAAGGAGCTGCCCAAACCTCCTCTTCCAATGCTTTAACCTTCCCTGAACTGAAACAAGTATATACAACCATTAATTGCTGGGGCAACAGAGTTTTTCAAACATTCGACTGTTGGCTCTGCAGCCAAATGCTCCCACCATTTGACTGTGATCCCCTGTCATAACAATAAAGCTGCCCATACAGGCAATGTTAAAAAGATCAGCGAGAGTCCAACACATGTACTGCCTTGGAATATTAAGACAGCCATTGCAGGGATTTTCAAATTAGGTTTATGTTAAAATACTGACGAGTGGAAAAGAAAGGCAGCACGACTGTGACAACAGGAAACGGACAGGAACAAGAATGACAGAAATGTACACAGAAAGTCCAGAAAAGCAGCATCTTCACCAGACTACATCAGACAGAGGCAAATTTTCATAATACAGTAGTGCCATTTCTTTCAATGCTTTGTCACTTTGATTCACAACAATACATCATGACATGACATTTTTTCCAACATAATTACACATACCTGGCAGTGGTAACGGATGAAAAATGAAGGGAACTTTCAAAAGTCGGCACCAAGTCCTTCATTCTTGAATGGTACGAAGTAATAGTACTGGGGTTGTTGTTTTTTTAAACATGGAATGATGGACTTGCCACGAAAATAGGAGTATGAATATGTTTTCAAAGGTGACATAGCAAACAAGCAAAATAAAAACCCAACAACACATACAATACTCTCAGACACAATTGCAATTTGAGCTCATAGGCAATGCCTTACACTCGTCAATTCATACTTTCCATCAAAATAAATCAAATGATGCTGAAATGCAATGGATAAACACTGTGCCAAGTCTCTACCTATGAGAAGAAAGTTTGCAATATAAACCAAAAAAAACCCATAACCATAATATCAACAAAAATAAAGCGATGAAAAAAAAGGGGGGAAAAATCTAGCTCTAATTCTGCTTCTTTTCATTCATAGTCTGTTTAATTTTGAAGCAAACAAGTGTCTTCTTTCAAGGCAGGAATTCTGAAATGAAATCTCTTGCAAAGATGTAGCACTTTTTCCCATTGTACTGTAAACAAACATCCTGTGATTGGCAGGAATGGTTTAAGGACTTCTTATATTCTCACAAATGCAAAAGAGCAAGTAGACACGCAATGTCGAAACTAGAGCCTTTGTTAAGAAAATAACATTTTGGCATGGCCACAAACTATGACTGCTATAGCTTAATTAAGCATCATGGGCAAACAGGTTTTATATTTTATCCAGGGGAAACTGTGCAGGCCATTTGCTTGACCATTTCGCTGCATGCAGTTTTCTCCATTGGATTAGGTACCAGTGTTGCAGGTGAGCAGCACACATCCCCCCACCCCCCCAACACGCACATTTTAACCTGGACAAGGTTACAAGCCTTAAACTGTGAAATAACTTCAAACTCAACATTGCTACAAAGCCTGCTCCATCAGCTAATCATGATTAACACGCTTAAAAAAATAAAAAAAAATACACAGTGTGCAGCAACAAGATTGGAGCCTGCTCCAATTCATGAGAATGTTTTCAATGAGAATGTTGGTGATATAAGCAATCAAAAATAGCAATTCTTGTTTTTTACACAAATGTCAAACTCTGATCACATGCTACTGTCTCCGATAACAAAATCCATGCATAGTAGCCATTGTGAACCAAGCACTTCCACAAAGAATCTCAACAAGAACACTCGTATATCAGGCTTATCTCCCTTTGTATAGTGATGGATCCATTGTACATTTTCAGAGGCACTGTTTAGAATCACTGGTTGCTCAGCTGTTGGTACACAACACATTCAATATCCGTAGAATGATGACACAATGATGTCATATTGCTTGGAGAACAGGAACTTGGCTCACATCATAATGTCATGAAAAAAACATATATATAACGACTATTCGCAAATTTGCAATATTTTTATGGTGCCAATGAAAATTCATTTTCCCAACGAAACGACAGGTTGTTGTACAAGTCCAATGAGATTCACCTATAGTCTTCAGTATGGGCAGAACAATAATAAAAAGCTTATGATGGGGAAAACAATAACAACACAGTCTTACAACTAGTATCATCTGGTAAAAACACAGGCAAACAGACTTAAGTACATATTTCTTGGTTTCTTAGGAGAAAAAAACAAACAAAAACCACCAAAGTTTAAAAAAAAAAAAAGTTTGTATCTGCTAGCACCTGTGATGAGGTCACACTATATGAGATCACAGCAGAGATCACACACACACCACTACCACATGACGACTTCTACACAGTAACACTCCCCAACACCAACATGGGTGCAGAACATCATAAAGTACACAGTCGCTCCACAAATACACCATCCTGACAATGACTACATGCATTCCATGAGCTGGTGTAGACTGTCTTGGCCATCATCTACTTCATGCTGCAACGTCTTGTAATCTGAAAAAGAATAATACAACAGAGGTGTCAGTCAGTAAATGTTTGCCTAATTTCTTTGTCATCTACTTCTTTTCTATCAACTATACAAATAAATCATAGTTAATTTCCAACTCATACCGGCAAAAGAAGAACATGTTTTTTCTACAGAGATGGGATTTTTCCGTCCCTATACAAAATATGAATAAGCATTGAACTGCCCCAAACTAAGAAGGCATCAATCAAATTGAATGTGAACATATGATTAGAAACTAAGTCAATGGTCTTTGAAAAATAATGCAGTCCATGGAAGAGTAAATTGCCTATGAATTGCTTTTAAGCTTAACAAATTTTCCTTCCTGGACGAAAAAAAAAAACCTGCATGTCGCTTAACATTTTCATACTCGGAGGCAAACTATAAAGCGCACATACAATAATAATGAATACATATTTTTGAGTCTTTTAAGTTATGAAAATAAATCTGTTCTATAAGGAGTTTTCAAAGAGCTTTTCAACAAACAAAAAAATTATGGTGGAAATATTTCAATAAAATATGCCAACTTCTTGACAATTTAGTAAAAGCAGACAATCTAAAAACAAACATTAGCACGTTCGCAGATAAACTGTCGGCAGAAAAATCAAGAGGGACGAAGCGAGATGAGGGACAACAGAAAAATCAAGAGAGACGAAGCGAGAGATGAGGGTCAACAGAAAAATCAAGAGGGACGAAGCGAGATGAGGGTCAACAGAAAAATAAAGAGGGACAAAGCGAGATGAGGGTCAACAGAAAAATTAAGAGGGACGAAGCGAGATGAGGGATGGCAACAGACCCTACCTAATAATACTACTACATCCATGCAAGTATCAGAAATGAACTTAAGAGGGTGGAGTGGGAGGGACAAGCTGGCAACTGCCAGTTTCACACCATCTTTTTTGTAGAGGTTTTCCTTTCTGCAACCAACATGGTTTTTCCTTTCTGCAACCAACATGGTATGTCTATCGCAGGAAATGCAATCATTTATGCAACAATTGGGAAACAAAGAACAGGCACAGTTTAGGATCAGTTTAAAGTGACACTCACTTCTTCATATACGGTCCAAGCCAAAGCTGCCATCATGGTTCGACGCAGAGTGCGAGGCACAATACCTCTCCAAAACCCATAAAGACCTCTCTCCTGAAATCAAACGATCCGAGTCAACACTCTGAAAGGCAAAGAAAGCACCAGCATCACCACAAACAGCAGCATATATTTCTCACGCAGACTGAGGCTCTTTACTCAAACGAGTTTGCAGTGTAGTCGTTCAAGAAGGGCATGTCATGTTTCGAAGTGCAGATAAACCACAGCAATGGTAGCAACACAACAACTGCCTTCTGGGTGACGTGGACTTTGAATTTCTTCTCCATTTCTCAGCCTGTGGTAAGCTTCTGTCAAGCCATTCATGTCAGCAGATTCATGGATAAATGGTCTTCCAAAGAATGTTTAAAAAAGATTCTGTTCCATACAGGAACTGTGACTTAGCAACTGTTATCAACAGTGGAGCCGAGGAGTTGTGTCCAGTGTGTGTAATATATCTTTTTCATGATTTATTCAACACTGGTCTCTGTTTGGGACAGGAGAGAATACAACACCGTGAATGTGTTCAGAGAATACACCATGAATGTGTTCAGAGAATACAATACCGTGAAGGTGTTCAGAGAAACTAAACACAAAAAGTAAACCGACAGATTACTCAAAGATAAGAAGACACCTAACGATTTAGGCATATATACCGACTTCCATAAAAAAACGCGAAAAATTGAAAGGCTATTTTTCGGGTGAAAAGGGGTGAATATACAATATTGAACCATTGTGGCAAGTTGCTTGGGTCCAAGACTCACGTGCAGTGAAAAAATTGTGTGAGCAACACATCATTCCCGGCATTGGAGGGTCAACAAAAATGGCAAACTGGTTGCTGCATGTGAGGCACGTGCACACCATGCAGAGCAAAGTTAACCAGCGACAAGTACGCAGGCATGCAGCCTTTATAAAGCCGCGCTACAAGGTTCAGATAATGACTTGCCGTCTGAGCGCTACAGAGATGTCAAGACTACGAGCAGAGGAACGCAATCGTGCCCTAGGCCATCTGGAGGCTGGTGTGGATGCCATGCAGGTCGCCAACATCTTTAACGTCCACATCTCAACCATCTATCGTCTGCAGCATCGCATGCGAGTCACTGGTACCACTGATGATCGTCCCCGGCCAGGCCGTCCTCGGGTCACCACACCAAGAGAGGATCGCCATTTTGTTCGAACCCATCTGCGGGACAGGCGGCAAACAGCCGCTAACACTGCTCGACAGGTGCCTGGGAATCTCCAGCAACGAATCAGCCTCAACACTGTGCGGCGGCGTCTTCAGGAGAACGGGCTGGCATGTAGGCGTCCTCACAGAGGTCCGGTACTGACACCAAGACACCGGCAGGACAGGCTGCAGTGGGCACAAGCCCGAATCAACTGGCGCAGGCAGCAGTGGGGACGCATACTGTTCTCAGATGAGCCGTTTTTGTATTGACATGGCTGACGGTCGTGTCAGAATATGGCGTCGATCTGGTGAACGCTATGCTGACTCCTGTGTGGTAGAGCGGAACCCCTGGGGAGGCCCGAACGTTATGATATGGGGTGCAATTGGCATTAACAACGCCATAGGACCAGTCATCTTTCAGAACATTGGTCCTGGTCGCGGACAGGGTGTCAATGCACAGCGCTACATCCACCAGGTGCTCAGACCCCATGTCGTTCCTTTTTTTGCGCAACACCCAAACTGGACATTCCAACAGGACAATGCAAGACCACACACAGCCAGGGCCACCCAGCAATTTCTTCAGCATAACAACGTCAATGTGCTGCCCTGGCCAGCCCTCAGTCCCGATTTAAACCCAATAGAACATTTTTGGGATGAACTTGGCAGACGGTTGGACCCCCCTGCGTCCACGACCAGCAACAGCGGCTCAACTTCACCAGGCCATCGTCCATGTGTGGGCTGGTGTGCCAAGGGGACGCATCAACCACCTGGTCCACTCAATGAGCCGCAGGTGTCAAGCAGTTGTCCATGCAAATGGTGGCCACACACGTATTAGGACTTCAAGCTGGTTTGTCACGTGACCTTGGATTTTCCACACAAAGACATATTGCTGATGACATTTTCACACATTACCGGGTTTGTAATGAATCAAATCATGTTGAATTCTCGCTTCCACTCTGTACAATTGTGACCAATAAAATTCGCCCCTAACCTTCAGCTTGTTTTGCTTTCGCGTTTTTTTATGGAAGTCAGTATATTTGGGAAAGTCAAAACAGGGAAGTTTAACAGTTCATAAATATCAACTATTCCTGCTTTGAAAAACAATAAAGAGAACGACCTCAGACTATTCCATGATGTACATTTTCAATAACTACATTTAACAGTTACACGAAAGGAAAAAACAGACCCTAGCAAGCCTACATTTGTAGAATGTGGAGACATTCATTACAAGTGTTACATACGACTGACAGAGGTCTACTGCTATCGCGCCAACAGCCTAGCCATCTGCCAAAGCATCCCCATACCTCTGGTCAAGCAATATTTGAATGAAATTTTAAAAAGACACACTGCTGGTGGTTTTATTTTTCATTGGGCAAAATCTACAATAAAAGCTGGCACGAGAAAATATCCAGCAAAACTTGTGCCACACTCTCTCTCTCCCCAGAAACAGACCCATACCTGGTAGATGTAGGCCAGCACGTGCTTGAAGTGTCTGTACTTCGTGGGTACAGCTGCATGTTGGTCTTGACCACGTCAGCTGGCTGAGTGACGAAGGAAGCCAGGGCTCCTGCCAGCACTCCGTTGCAGAAGTCCACCACTGGTTCCAGCCCCGGACCAAACATGCCTGCCGACATCCACTTCCCATGAACACCAGAAATGCATACTGTGCTGAACTGGCACTCTTTTCCCTACATTTTAAGTCTCAGTTTTGAAGATCAGGCTGTCTGCCTGTGAGGTTTTAGTCCACTAGATATGGTGTTCTTTTACCGTTATGCTACCAAATGCACGAGAAGATTCCTATTTGCAGTCTTCCCTGTGCAGTCTTCCTGTGACATACTGCGCTTATTTGCAGCAGAAAACTCATCCATTTTGTTTCCTCTAGTGTCTCAACAACACAGCAACAAAACTAGTGCAGCATCCATCCAACATAAGAAAATGACATGTATTTCAAAGCTAGCTCATTATTTCTGTACAGTCCAATGGTAAAAACGGAAACCAGTAAAGATGACCAATCTGCTCTTCGTCTTAACAGGTGATTTCCCTGGGTTTATTATATACTGTATAAAGAAGATTGACAGAAGTTGCAAACATTATATGACCACAACAGTGTACCAACACTCTCGAGCTTTGGGCAATCACACAGCAGCAGCAAGCAGACCACAGGCTCACCCACACATGAAAAACCAAACAATGATCTCACTGGGCTGGTTGTAGATCTTGAGGTTGGTGTAAAACATGAGGTAGAGTCCAGAGAAAGGAACATCACGCAGTAAGGTGGGCGCCAGTCCACTGTACAGACCTGCAACCACAACACGAACCACCGACAATGACTCATGACGTATAATTAAACCTCCTGACAAACATCCTCAAAAGACTCATCATTCGAGTTAAAACCCTCTTTCCCTGGAGCATTTCTCTCCCTTTACGAAGTAGCTTTCTCTCCCAACAAACCCTTTCTCCCTCTAATGACCCACCTTTTAAAAATTTTGTGGTTCATTATAAAGAACTCCGGATAACGAAAGACAGGACACAAATGAATTGATTGTCCCAATAGCATTACTTGGCCGACTTGAAATTTTGTTAACCCATACTCTGCTAACCCCAGAAGAATGTTTGAAAGCAGAAAGAGCTCTTTATTTGTAGTACAATGGAAACTCTTTGCAATGAACCACAAAATTCTTAAAAAGTGGGTTTTCCCTCCACTGAACTCAACAGTTATTTCCAGCACTTTGAATTACTTGGTTGCCTTCATATGCACATGCTGAATTTCTTTTGTCTATTTTCTGAAAGCACATGCCGTTTTCAACAGCAGCATTTTTCATACAATTCTTTCCTGAAAACAATCACTATTAACCAGGTAAATACTAGTTAAACTTACCTCTCAGTCCTTCCGCTTTGTAAGTCAGCGCCAGAGCATTAGCGATACCCTGATAACGGAATGCTCCACTCTGTAAAACAAATATGATGCCAGGATTAATAGCACAGTTAGGTCATGGAAACACTTAATGGAAAAACAGGTAGTAGAAGTTACTCTGCACAGCATCTTCCATTCTACCTGCAACAGTCTGTGACAATGTCTTCAATCTAAAATTCTGTCTTTATTTTCAATTGAGCACATCAAATCTTCCAATTTCACCCATTCAGTTCACAAAATAAATCGGATAGCTCTACTTAATTTTCCTACGTACCAAATGAATGATATTCTATATTAGTTACAAACTGAACAAAGAATGTGCTACTTGAATTTAACTTTCTTCTTCCATCTTGTCTGTTTGTTTTCACACCTAATCAAAAGTTCAAATTACATCCAACTCCAGACATGACTGGTTGAGGGTATCACTGTTAATATGCAGAGGATACCCTCAGCGAGTCCAGTCAAAAAGAAACAAAAATCAATACTGTGCTCTGTTTTTATCTCTTCCCCATTTGAACTAGAAAAATGTCCAGATGTCATCATTTGAGTAAAGAAAATAAGTTAATGAAAGGGACAGAAAGTATTGACTGTATGAACACAGAATGGGCCTTAAATGAAAGAGTTAATGAACACTGCACATACCTATATATTAAGCAAATTTCACATGATAAGAACAGAACATGTGAACATACCCGACTGATAAAGTGATCTAAATGATGCCACTCTCATCTTCCTCATTACGCGGTTGTTTCCCCTCCACTGGAACTTGGCAATTATTTCCAGCACTTTAAATCCCTTGGTTGCCATCACATGCATATACTGAATTTCTTTTGTCTGTTCTCAGTAAAAATATCCCTTTTAAATCAAATATCTTAAACACACCCTCTGTCTCTAGCCCTGTTCATCAACATTCCCTTGGACTGGGTGAGTTTGTGCTCATTCACACAAGACAACACTATCCCTTGTGGTAGACTATATAAGCTGGTCCTTAAAAAAATTTAACCAAAGAAAAGAGAGATATACTTCTTTGTTTGGGAGATCTTAGACAAAGGCCAAGTGGACAGTTATCCTAAACTGAAGTCTCCACTCTCTGTAGGCTCCCAACCAAAACAATCCTCCAATACTCACTAAAAACAATCCTCCAATACTCACTAAAAAAAATCCTGAATATATCAAAATGCCTACTGAAGGCTCCTCAAATAGCTCTAAATGCTCACTAAAAGGTTTGTTAACACCACTAATTGCACATTAAAGTATCTTTTAATACCTAAGATGCTCACTGAAGTTTCCTGAATTATATCCAATTGATTTTTAAAAGGCAACATAGGAGTAGATATGGAAGACTTAGCAAGGAGATTTAGCAGCAGCAAAAAAAAAAAAGTGCCAGTGGTCGACAAATTCTTAGAAAACACAAGGTTCCTTTTCTACAGCCCCAACACAACCCCCACCCCTAAACTTCCTCTCCCCAGCATCCACCCATCTCTGCCAGTTACCCAAGACTGACAATCACATCAGGGAACAATGTCCATCAGCCCGTTACCTCGAAGCGTGTTTTGATGACGGTGATGGGCAGGATGAAAGCGGCAGCAATGCAGCGAGAACTCATCCCAATGCACAGAGATTCCAGAGAGGACGGCTGGGAACTCCTGCAAACAGATTCAGTAGGTACAGAGAGGCTCTGTCTGCAAACAAGTCTCAGAAACGTGAAATAACAGTTGTCTAAAGATATATCACACTGCAAGCTGCAACACATTCAATATGTATGTATGTATGTGTGTGTGTGTGTGTATGTGTGTGTGTGTGTGTGTGTGTGTGTGGAGTGTGTGTGTGGATGTGTGTGTGTGTGTGTGTGTGTGTGTGTGTGTGTGTGTGTGGGTGGTGTGTGTGTGTGTGTGTGTGTGTGTGTGTGTGTGTGTGTGGAGTGTGTGTGTGTGTGTGTGGAGTGTGTGGTGTGTGTGTGTGTGTGTGGAGTGTGTGTGTGTGTGTGTGTGGATGTGTGTGTGTGTGTGTGTGTGTGTGTGTGTGTGTGCGTGTGGAGTGTGTGTGTGTGTGTGTGTGTGTGTGTGTGTGTGTGTGTGTGTGTGCTTGTGTTTTGTGACATTAACATAATAGCTTTCAGCCCATGGAGAATCTTTTTTTTTTCTCTTTCTTTCTCTCCTTTTTGATGTTTTATATAAATATGCTACTCTCACAACAAAACGCTTGAAAAAGGCTGCTACTCCATTCTTTTCATGGTACTTTCATGATTCCTTGATGAAATAGGGACCAAGAGATGGTGATCTGTTACATGGATAGTAAAGTGCTAATTTTTCTATCATTTACATGTTACAAATGATGACATTAAACTTTCAAACTGAACTGCTGCTATCTTTGCAACAACAAAAACATAAAAATGCTCGATGGAAATCTTATCAACGACAGTAGATGCTGAATAGAAAGAGTGCAAAATCTATGAGGACCTGTACTGCCAAGTTCTATGAAGTCAAAATACCAATGTCAAATTTCAGTTTAAATGAGATGCTGTAAGCGAGTCACAAAGAATCAGAAAATGTTGCTAACCCAAAGGTGCTCTTGAGGTAGTGCACTGTGCCAAAGTAGAATCCCACCCCAGGGGCACATCTGGTTAGGGACTGGAGAAAACAAAACGACATAAATCAAACATTGTTTTAATCAGATTGTGCAACGTGAAACACATAAAGAAGGCAACTTTTGCTTCCATTGCATGCATACAACTCCAAACTTGTTAGCTGCAATACCCATCATGCATTTACTAAACACACATGCAGAGAAGAGTTACCTAAAATAAGGAAGATAACTTCCACAGAAAAGTTCCCAGATTGCTCATCTACACAGCAAACTGTGTGCTAGACATGTGTGTAGGTAACTCAGTTCATCAAAGTTCATGACAGCCAGGCACAATCTGTGGGAAAGTATCTATCTATGAGTATGACATACCTGTTCTTACAGCCAGGCACAATCTGTGGGAAAGTATCTATCTATGAGTATGACATACCTGTTCTTACAGCCAGGCACAACCTGTGGGAAAGTATCCAACTATGAGGATGACATACCTGTTCTCTCCCTGTTCACATGCAACAACGCTGTGTCAATTTTACATTTCAACTTTTCCAGATCAAAAATATTAATGACAAAAAAATAGAAATAATCTGAGTTAAAATATGACAGTCAGTTCAACAACTCCATGACAGTTGATTCCGTAACTCCAAAGTATTTGTTGAAAATATATATCGCAGTGTGTGCTTGAATTTCATTCTGCCATCTTTCTTTTAACCGTTTCTATTGCCTTTTTTTTCCAAACTGGTTCTAAGCTCTTTATCACTGAATTAATCTGTATGAGAGCAATGATGCTTTCACCAAGAAACATGCTTCAGTTGTTCCAAAATGTATTACTCGTCTACACTTCAATTTGTCAGCCCTTTCTCGAAAGTATCAGAGCTTTGTATTTCATCCCCACATAAAATGAGACAGATTTTTCTGACACTTCATGCTAGATAACAATCTAACATAAAATGCATCTGCACAATTGGATCTGCATTTTGCTTCATTTTCTAACTTTTACCTGATATGTGAACAACAGTACACTGTCATAATGCATAGGGATAGAAAAAAATATTAGAATGAAATCAATAACTGACCCCTCTTATAATTTTCTGTTAAATTACACAAACAGACCTGCAAAACCTTGCCGTCCAAATGACATGTATACATGTGTCTACGCATATGCCTGTCCACAGGAATGAAGCTTTTGTGCTCTTCAAATTTCAGATCACACATCACTGACAATATAAATTTTTCTCCTATCATTTTTTTTTTCCAGATGAAAAAAAGAAAGAAAAAGGTTCTTCTGTAACACTTTTTTGTTCTTGAATACTATTGCTAACGTTATGAAATAATCAATGGCAGCTTACAGGCCACAGTCCATTCCAAAGGGCAAGGAACTTCTCCTGCCGCACCACTGTCACAGCCACATTCACCATTCCCGTGTTAGATCTGAAACACACACACACACACACTATTATAAACACATTGTTGAATCAACAGCATAAGAAACCAAATTTTCTTATGTACGAAATTTGAGCTCTTCAACACTACTATCCACACTAGGCATATAAGTGGTTAGCGGTTAGACAGTATACTTATGGCAAAATTCCTCTTCGATGCTTCTCCAGTTGTCAGAGTACGAATCTGAAATCTACACCTCTAGATGAGGCAAAACAGAAATGAAGTCCCACATACCCAATGGCTTTAGTACATATCTATAATCTAAACAAAACCTAACTCAGAAAACATACTCTGGGTAAATTCTGTAGAAATGTATCATTTGATAACATTTTCATTCATATCATACCCTAAATTACTACTACTAGTACTACTGGCCATCTGCCCATGCAAACCATCATCTCCCCCCCCCCCCCCCCCCCCCACACACACACAAACTCCCCTTCCACTCAGCCCTCCTCTCCTCATACTCACGACTATCTCCCCCCTTCCCCTCCTACTCTTCCCTCTACTCTTCTCCCCCTACCCACACTTTTCTTTCCCCCAGTTGTCTCTGCTCTATCCACCCTTCCTAACCACTTTCCTCACCCCTCCCTTCCATCTCCTACCCCTTCACCATCAGACTTTTAACAGATCATCATACACTGAAAATAATAGTTTCTTCCTGCTTGCCCCCCCCCCCCCCTTTTTTGTTTTCTTCTTTTTTTTAACATTTTTTACTGGCAAAGAAAGGATCCTGGTAACCGTCGTATCACACCATCCGATGCTACACACTGTGGTGATCACTTACCCAATGTAGACAGATGACTGCAATCGTGTTTTCACCAGATCCAGAGGCTGTAAGATCACTGTTGACATTGATCCACTCATGGCCCCAGCAATGAATGATTTCATCACCGGAGACTGAAGCTGTTGAGAAGAAACATGGGAAACAGTAAGTACTCAATCGCTCAGTAATTCAGTAATTCAGTAATGTGCAGATGGGGAGGGGGTTCAGCAATGTGCAGATGGGGAGGGGGTTCAGTAATGTGCAGATGGGGAGGGGGTTCAGCAATGTGCAGATGGGGAGGGGGTTCAGTAATGTGCAGATGGGGAGGGGGTTCAGTAATGTGCAGATGGGGAGGGGGTTCAGCAATGTGCAGATGAGAGGGGGTTCAGTAATGTGCAGATGGGGAGGGGTTCAGCAATGTGCAGATGGGGAGGGGATTCAACAGCAGGAAACTAGAGACCAGCAGCATCAGGCTGATAGACGCCAGCAGCATCAGGCTGATAGACGCCAGCAGCATCAGGCTGATAGTAGTAGTTCTCTGGCAGTCCACTGAAATAACTGTTACTCATTACACTGGATATATACATGTCTGTATTGATCAAAGCATTCCTGCAAATAAAATCTTTCCTCTGTATTTCTCCTACATAAAAACCAGGTGAAAAATTCAGAACCCCCCCCCCCCCCCCCCCCATAATAAAGAAAGAAAAAGGCTTAAAACCACTTTTTTTTTCTACACATACAACATCTCCGATCAAATATTTGAGTGCCATGGATTCAATTAAAAGAAAAAAAAAGAAAAACATTAAGAATTTTCGGCACAAAACCTCTAAAAAAATCTCTAGATATTTTAAGGAACTAACTTCGCTTGAATGTCAGATTGAGATTCTAAGCAAGTGAAAGGAGGTCAGTACTGATGAGGCCACCAACATTTGCATGATCAGTGCTGGAATGACAGAAAGCAACGTCACTCTTCCCATACGTACATCCTCTTTCACCGTATTTTAGAATTCTCTTAGTGACAAAGATACCCTCTTTCACATGGGTCATTACAACCACCCCAACGCATCATCTGTGCGCACACATTTTCTAGTCTTCCTTCACAGCACAATTTGAATCTGTTCATATGCTCGTTACTACTTCAAGGATGTTTTCAGCAGTTCATAGTTCTATGTTTAGTCTGTTTTTCTTTGACATAATCATCTTGATCAATGGTCCAATGCTGGCAATGTCCTAGTTTGTTTTAAGGCTCCCTTTTGTGCCAGTCTCACAGATACAAGGTATGACCGCGACACATTGTCTGAAGCATTGTACAACAGAAAAATCTTCATATTGTACTATTTTTTGTTGTTGTAAACTGTGACACAGCAACAGTTAATCTTGCCCAAGTGGCATGTGCACTTAAACTGGCTACAGTCATGTTGCACTAGCCACCCGGTTTGGCAAGGGCTTTCTGACAAACTAT